>CM077670.1:199672500-200872500 GCA_039707655.1 Elymus sibiricus
AGAACTAACTCTTTGAATAGGATCAGCGACCCGCCATATCACTATAGCGGCTTGTATACTTGTTGATTTTGAAAGTATTGAAGAACACTTGTCTTTCTTTTGGCCCTGAGGCAGCTTGTAATAGATGTGATAGAACTTCGTCGCATGATGTTAGTGTCATCGCGCACTTATGATTACACTATTATTGTAACCTTTCTGTTTGCCAGCCATGAAGATCCTTTGCTGCCTTTTAAAAATGTCTGATTGACAACCCGGCATTTGGAGCCAGTTCATTTGACAAAGGCCAACTGTGTGACAAGCCTTTAGTAATGTCTGGGTCAAAATCTAAGACCCGGTTATGATGACGGCTCATCGCCAAACACGGTAGGTAGGATTCCCAGGAATACTGGCGGTATAATAACCCAGCAATCATGTTGCCGTCTTGATAAACAAGAATCAAAAATATATGCCATGTATGAATGTATGTATGCATGCAAAATATCACAATAATGCCAAAGATAATAATCATGCAAAACAACAATTTAAAAGCCGGCTTTTGAGGCACGACATAAAGACCGGCTTTCGAGGCATGAGTCTGATTTGCTTCTATGAAGCAGGCTTTCTGCCTCTTTTGGTTTATCCTAGCTCTCTGAAAGCCGGCTCTCACGTGACCAACTAGTGTTTTAACTGACAAGTTCAGGGTCACCTCTGTGATTGACTCGACAGGCGTACACCAGGTCACCTTGTCGGAGTAGCATCTTGCTAACAGGCAGGTGTAACCAAGAAAATTTTGGCTTTTTGCCGGGTTAAAAGGGATGGAAAAGCTAAACTCAATGAGTTGGAAGCCCCCAATTAACCGATGATCAAAGAATAAAGACTCAACACACAATTTGAGGCGAAACGACAATCTCTCTTATACAGAGATGCCGGCTTTATTTCATTGATCATAATATGTATATACAGGATGAAGGTTTGTACAAAAGATGTTTCCCAGTCTGTGACTTAGGTATAGTATGGCCGGAGATGTGCAATGTTCCAAGGCTAGCTACCCTCCTCCTCAGAGGTACGTGACTGATCTGCCTCATGTATGTCAACAAGGTAGTATGACCCGTTGTTGAGATTTTTGCTGACGATGAAAGGTCCTTCCCAAGGCGGCGAAAGCTTATACATGCCTGTCTGATCTTGTATCAGACGGAGCACTAAGTCACCTTCTTGAAGGTACGGCTTCAAACTCGACAGCTGTGATAGCGACGTAGGTCCTGCTGATAGATTGCTGATCTGGATGCGGCAAGTTCGCGTTCTTCTTCCAGAGCATCAAGAGCATCCTGACGAGCTTGCTCATTATTAGCCTCCACATAAGCTATGACCCAGGGAAGTCATGACGAATATCACTTGGAAGGACAACCTCTGCACCATAGACCAGGAAAAACGGCATGTAGCCTGTCGACCTGTTGGGCATCGTCCGTATGCTCCAAAGTACTGTAGATAACTCCTCTTCCCAGCAACCAGGGGTGCGTTGTAAAGGCACCATGAGCCGGGGTTTGATACCACGGAGCAGTTCTTGATTAGCTCGTTCTGCCTGTCTATTAGACTGAGGATGTGCCACAGACGCTAAGTCCAGCCTGATGTGTTCTTGTTGACAAAACTGCTTCATGACTCCTTTGGACAGATTGGTTCCATTGTCTGTGATGATGCTATGTGGATAACCGAAGCGATAGATCATTTTTTTCAAAAACTTGACAGCCGTAGCCGCATCACAATGACTGACTGGCTCTGCTTCAACCCAATGGTGAACTTATTAACAGCCACCAGTAAATGAGTATGCTTGTTCTTGGATCTCTTGAACAGCCCAACCATATCAAGCCCCCAGATTGCAAAAGGCCAAGTGATGGGAATCATCCTGAACTCTTGAGCCGGCACATGAGCTTGATGAGCAAATTTCGGACAACCGTCACACTTGCGGACTATGTCCTCTGCGTCTGCATGAGCCGTAAGCCAGAAAAAACCATGCCGAAAAGCCTTCGCAACCAATGACCTTGAGCCGGCATGATGCCCACAATCACCAGAGTGGATTTCGTTAAGAATGGCTCGACCTTCCTCAGGAGAAACACAGCGCTGAAAAACACCTGTGACACTTCGTCAATGCAACTCGCCATTGACTATAGTCATGGACTTGGACCACCTAATGATCTGTCGAGCTAGGATTGCCTCTGCTGGGAGCTCGCCCCAGCTTAAATAAGCCAGGTAAGGTACTGTCCAATCTGGTATAGTATGAACAGCGGCCACTAGAGCCGCCTCTGGATCAGGAATAGCAAGGTCTTCCTCCGTCGGTAACTTGACTGACGGGTTGTGCGACACTTCCAGAAAAACATTGGGTGGAACAGGCTTTCGCTGAGACCCCAAACGAGACAATGCATCTGTTGCCTCGTTACACCAGCGATCAATATGATCAACTTGATATCCCTTGAAATGCCCAGCAATGTTTGTGACTTCGCATCGATAAGCCGCCATGAGGGGGTCCTTGGAATCCCAGGTTCTAGAAACTTGCTGAGCCACCAAGTCTGAGTCGCCCAAACATCTGACCCAGCTTAAGTTCATCTCCTTAGCCATACGGAGCCCATGAAGCAATGCCTCATATTCAGCTGCATTGTTAGTACAAGGAAACATAAGCCATAAAACATAACAAAACTTGTCACCTCGTGGGGAAGTTATGACAACTCCAGCCCCCGAGCCTTCCAATTGCCTAGAACCATCAAAGTGAATAGACCAATATGTGGTATCCGGCCTCTCCTCTGGGGCCTATAACTCTGTCCAGTCATTGATGAAATCCACCAAAGCTTGAGATTTAATAGCAGTTCGCGGCACATATTTGAGATGATGTGGCCCAAGCTCAATTGCCCACTTGGCAACCCGGCCAGTAGCCTCCCTGTTTTGATTGATGTCCCCCAGGGGTGCTGAACTGACCACAGTAATTGGGTGCTCGTGAAAATAGTGCTTCAACTTCCGGCTTGCCATGAATACACCATATACTAGCTTCTGCCAATGCGGATACTGCTGCTTGGACTCTGTTAAAACGTCACTGATATAATATACCGGGCGCTGAACTGGGTATTCTTTGCTTGCTTCCTTTCGTTCCACAACAACTGCAACACTGACAGCTTTGCTATTGGCTGCAATACATAACAGCATGGGCTCCTTTTCCCGAGGGGCAGCAAGGATGGGTGACTCAGACAACTGCCTCTTGAGGGATTCAAAAGCCTGATCTGCAGCATCACTCCAAACAAAATCATCTGACTTCCGGAGCATCTGATAAAGCGGGATTGCCTTCTCCCCAAGCCGGCTTATGAAACGACTCAATGCCGCAACCCGCCCGGCCAGCTTCTAGATGGCATTAAGATTTGCCGGCTTGGCCAGGGACGTGATTGCTTTGATTTTGTCCGGGTTGGCCTCAATCCCACGCTCGGAAACTAAAAATCCCAGTAATTTCCCTGCAGGAACACCGAAGACACACTTCTCCTGGTTGAGCTTCATCTGGTAAACTCGAAGGTTATCAAACGTCTCCTTGAGATCCTCCAACAAGGTTTCCTTCTTCCGGGATTTAACCACGATATCATCAACATAGGCATGAACATTCCGTCCAATCTGATTGTGGAAACAATTCTGGACACAACGTTGATAAGTCGCCTGTGCACACTTCAGACCAAACGGCATGGATGTATAACAGAAAGCTCCAAAAGGCGTAATGAATGTTGTCTTTTCCAGGTCTTCTCGCTTCTTCTTGATCTGATGATTACCCGAATAAGCATCCAAAAAACATAAAGACTCACAGCCTGCCATGGCATCAATGATCTGGTCAATACGGGGCAGGGCAAAAGGATCACTAGGACAAGCCTTATACAGGTCCGTGTAATCAACACACATTCACAAAGTTCCATTTTTCTTCAGAACAAGAACCGGGTTAGCCAGCCATTCGGGATGAAAAACCTTAACAATGAACCCGGCAGCTAGGAGCCGGGCCACTTCTTCACCAATGGCCTTCCGCCTCTCTTCATTAAAATGGCGGAGATATTGCCGAACAGGCTTAAACTTAGGATCCACATTAAGGGAGTGCTCAGCGAGTTCTCTCGGTACACCTGGCATGTTAGAAGGTTTCCATGCAAAGATGTCTCGGTTCTCACGGATGAACTCGATGAGCGTGCTTTCCTATTTAGGATCCATATTTGCTCCGACGGTGAACTGCTCGGACGAATCACCCGGGATGAAGTCAACTTGCTTTGTGCCTCTGGCCGACTAAAATTTGAGCAAAGGATCAGACTCGGTTGTCGGCTTCTTGAGAGAGGTCCTGTCAGCTGGGTCAACATTGTCCTTGTAGTACTTCAGCTCCTCGGCTGCACAAGCCGTCTCCGCATAAGTCGCATCTTCTTCTTCGCACTCGAGGGCAACCCGCCGGTTGCCCTCAATAGTAATTGTTCCTTTTGGACCCGGCATTTTTAATTTTAGGTAAACATAGCATGGTCGTGCCATGAAACACGCGTAAGCCGGCCTACCGAAGAGGGCATGATAGGGGCTCTTAAGCTTCACCACTTCAAAAGATAGAAACTCCGAGCGGTAATTAAATTTGTCGCCAAAGGCCACTTCCAAAGAAATTCTGCCAATGGGATAAGCTTACTTGCCGGGGACGATGCCATGAAAAACTGTGGTGGAAGGGGTGAGTTGTTTCTCGGATAAATTCATCCGTCTGAAAGTATCATAGTAAAGTATATTGATACTGCTGCCGCCATCCATAAGCACTTTTGTCAATGTATACCCGCCGACTTGTGGTGCCACCACCAAGGCCAAATGGCCGGGGTGGTCGATAAACTCTGGATGGTCTGCCCGACTCCAGGTGACCGGCTGCTCTGACCAGTTGAGGTAATATGGGACTACCGGCTCAACCAAGTGGGCGGCTCTCCGCTGAACCTTCCGATCACGCTTGCAGGTGCTGGTGGTAAAAACATGATACTGACCACTATTCAATTGCTTCGGATTACTCTGAAACCCAGACTGACCACCTTGATTCTGATTTCCTTGGCTGCGCTAATTATTACTTCAGTGTTGCCAGTCCCCTGAAACCCGACATTGTGACTGTGGTTCCCCTCGAACCCGGGGCCTATGAAGGGCCCTTGTGAGCCGGCTCCCTGAAAGCCGGCTCCCTGATGGCCGAGTCCGGGGTTGCCAGGGTGTCCTTCGGGGTCGCCTCCGTTGTGATGATCCTGGAACACCCGCTTGGAGAACTCTTGCATAATATAGCAGTTTTCCCATGAGTGGGCAGACGACTTCCCGTTAACACTATGCTTGGGACATGGACCCTTGAGAGCCTCTTCAAAGCTACGAGGGCGATTGCCGGAAAAGGGCTTCCTGGAACCATTATTCTGACACTGACTATTTCCACCAGTATTGGTATTAGCTACCAGATCAAAGCTTCCTTCATAATTCTTACACTTGTTGTTGATATTGGCTTGCCCATTGCCATTGTTCTGCTGGTGACCCTTGCCACCATTTTTCTTGCCCTTGCCAGACTTGTCATCATCAGATGTGGGATCCTTTGTGCTATCGGACTCAGCATACCGGGTTAGGACGTCCATGAGATCACCCATGTCCTAGACTTTCCGCTTGAGCCACCCTAGCTTCTGAACCAGGGGCTGGAATTTGCAGTTCCACTCCAGGACGAGCAATGCCTACTGGGCTGTTATACTATCTGAAGAATGGATAACCTCTGCAACCTGACGAGACCAATGATGTGCCGATTCATCCTCACGCTACACACAATGCTCGAGATCAACAATTGTGGTTGGACGTTTGCAAGTCCCTTGGAAATTCTTGATGAAGCGCTCCTTCAACTCCTGCCAAGTGTTAATTGAATTGACCGGCAAGTTTTTCAACCAAGTACGTGCCGAACCTTCTAACATGAGAGGCAGATAACGCGCGTAGACCGCTTCACTAGCCTCCATCAAATCCATAGCCAACTCATAACTCTCTATCCACTCAGCCAGCTCGTGTGTAGTTAGGTACCTTGCGAGGACCCCTGAAATCTGGCGGCATCCGTGTGTCCCGTAACACCGGGACTAAACAGGGAGTTCCAACTATCCGGTTTGACAGACCACCGGAACGAGCAGCTATTGGGGTTGCGGTGGGAGGGTTTTGCGCCCTGGGCTGATTATACACTGCACGTGCGTTTTCCTCTTCCAATGTTCGTAGAGCCTGAGCAGTGTCAACAATCTCTTGAGCATTAGGGATCCTGGGTTGTTGCTGATTCATGAGCGGTTGTGCTCCCCTCCTGCACTTCTCACTGCTGGAAACTGTCGGCGACTCAGGACGCCGGCTCCTGGTGCGGCTCTGGTGTGGAGTTGAGTGAAGCTGATGCTGACTGTGAGAATAGTTTGCCTACTGCGTTATCGCTATTTTGAGCATCTCAATGGCATTCCTGGCCTCCACCTGAGCCGGACCATCTCCTTCGATCGGGATTGCTGCCAAATTATGTGTTGCCGCTAACACATTGTCCACCGGGTTGGAATAGTGTCCAATTGGGGTCTGGAACCAGCTAGGCGGCAGTTGCTGCTGAGGAACTGGCGTTTGATGCTGCGCCGTCTTCCTCTGCTGAGCCAGCTGCCGCGGCAGTGGCCCTCCTGGGGACATAACACCAGCCCCCGGGTTTACCGGAGCCCGCGGATCGTTCGGCGTGGTAAACAGCTGTGTTGGCTCGATCTGGGCCAGAAGCCGGCTTTGATGCCGCCTCCGGTGGACGAATTCTGACTCAGCCTGCCGGCGGCTCAGATAGAGGGCTTCCTCATCCAAGCACTTTGTCTCCTCGACAAGCCGGGCTTGTGTTTCCACCATGCGGGTATTTTCTGCATTGACATCCTCTTGGATCTTGGTCAATTGCTCACGACACTTCGTAATCTCTGCATTGCACGCGGCCGTGTTCTCTGCGGTCACCGGCTCAGCCGGTAAAGCCGCCAGAGTATTCATCATCTCCGCGAGCGCCTGTGCCGCGGTCCTCTGTGAGCCGGTAGCGGCCGTGTCGGCTCCGCCTAAACCGGCGAGGGTGAGGTTCTGCCCTGCCGCTGAATCTGCCGGGTCGCGAAGAGGAGGTTGATCTTGCCTGCCTGCCATGTAAACCACCGCGAACCGAGGCGGCTCGAGGATTTCGGGAAAAACTTCATCAGTGCATCCTCCGAGCCTCCCGTCATACAGCGGACGGATTGACTCGGTTTCTCCCATCGATGACTCGCCGTCCGACTGCACGAGCGTTTCATCTCCAGACAGCAAATTTTCTGACAGGGCCACCCCCTGAGTGAAGCCGACAAAGGCATGTGTCCGGCCGGCTCTCGGCGGACCGGGTTTCGCCTGGGGGGGACTGGGGCGGTGGGCCGATTCGGTGTTGGTAATGGCATCCAACCCGGCGGCTGACTCGCCGACAACGCCGATGAAGACATGGATCTTGCCGAAGGGGACCTGGTACCCGTACTCGATTGAGTCGGCCTCGGGGCCCCAACATGAGTCGTCAATGTAGAGCTTTCCGCGGCGGCTCTTCGTCATCTTGCCGATCACGTACTTCCCAAACCCTGGGAGGGCTCCCGCCGAGAACTCAACTCCACCATGCGTAGGCCCCACGGTGGGCGCCAACTGTCGTGGTTTTAACACAGCAGATACCCTTGTGAAAGGACTTAGAGATGAGGCCATCGCACGAAGGTGGAAGCTTAACGGGGTTGATCGGGAACGAGAAGACACGAGGTTACCCAGGTTCGGCCCCTCACGATGGAGGTAAAAGCCTACGTCCTATTTGATTGTATTGCTTTAGTTCTCGATTACAGGGATGCGAGTTCGCTAACCTAGCTCTCGAGAGATCGCAACTTAGTCTTTCTGCCCTAGGAGCTCCCCTTTATATAACAGGTCGAGCCCTAGGTTTACATGAGAGTCCGGGTCATCGTCTTGACCAGTATCCTACTCTTACTCTAATTATCTTGCCTTCCAAGGTAATCTTCTTATCTAATTCTTTCCACACGAGCCGGCCCACATGATGACCCGGCACTCACGCCAGGTCTCTTCCAAACCGGCCCACCTTGAACCTTCTAGGCCCAGCAGCGAGATGACCCATTGAGGTTGACAGCTCTATAGCTGGGTCATTGCCCTGTCGGGTCTTAGCACTGGGAAATATCCCCAACAATAGCCATCCGGCATAAATTCCTACCATGCAATCCTACCACAAAGGACTAAGTGCATAATAAAAACATAGGTATAAAAAGTATGTTCAAGATGTAATGCCTTGATATTGGTGGTCCAACTCTAGAAAATGATAATATTCGGCTTTGCACTCCGGACAATCTATCGCCAAAGTAAATAAACGCACATAAGCAATAATTTCAGAGAACCAAAATAAACATGCACAACAAAAAGACTCAGAAAACCCAAATAAAAATCCAACACACTTAACTTTCATGAAAATTTTCTAAGTGCAAAAACAATGAACTAAAGTTTATAATGGCATAGGAGTAAAATTTATCATGGATAGATCCTAGTTGTGTGAAGATACCATGATAAAGATTGAAATAATAGGATTTGGCTAGGGTGACAAAGTGCAAAAAGAATTAATTCAAACGGAGCTACGGTTTAGGAGATATGGCCAAATAGGGTTTGAATTTGAATCTGAATAAACTCCAATTTGAAATTAGCAAAAGTTTGCAAAGATGTGTTCACTGGATAGATCTACTCGAGACGAACAATTTGCCGCTGGTTTCATCTAATTTGGATCTATGAGCACAAAGTTGTGGCTATTTGAAAACAGGGACTAATCTATGATAAAAACTATTGCAACTAGGTTCCTGGCCACATGGCGCACTGTGACTGGCTGAAATGTGTCCGTTGCGGATCTTACACGGCGGACGGCCGGTAATTAAATAAAACGCTACACCGCGGCTAATTAAAAGAAAACCGATCGGTTTAAATAAAACCCGCGGTTAACCACGTACCAGTTCGCAGATAAAAAAACTAAATCTAATCTACACCATCGATCTACAATCTAACGGATGAAAGGAGGGGTGGCAGCTTACAATGGGACGATGGCGTCAGCGACGAAGACGACGGCGGCGCTGTGGTTCGGCTCGAACGGGGCAGTGGCTGCGGCTGTCTCCGGCGTCGGCGGAGTGGACGGAGAGGTGCGGCTCGACGAGGCGGTTCGAACGGTGGTGGCGAAGGTCCTCGGCGACGACGGGGTCGAGCAGGGGATCGCGGCGACGCTCTGGTGCTTCGGCGGGCTCGGGCGTCAGATGTGCAGTTGTTCCGGCGATTCCTAGGGGTCAAAAACATGTCAAGGAGACGCGCATGGAGTAGGGGAATTGATTGACGAAAAATGGAGGGCTCGGGTTGCTCACCGGCGATGAATTCGACAGCAAGGTGGCTCGGCTCAGGCGAGATGCATACGGACGGGGCGAGCGGTGTGAGCTCCGTGGGACGAAGCAAGACGGCGAGATCGAATGAGGTGGCTCGGGCTTTATATAGGCGAGGTCAGGGGCGCTGGCGTCGGTGGATAAGCTCTATCCGCGAGGGCTGCGGCAGGCGGTTTCAGCGTGCGCGCGCGAGCTCATCCCGAGCGGCGCGGCGGTAGGTTGGGGACGGCCTGGGGCCGGGCCCCACCAGTCAGTGGTAGCGGCGGGAGGCGAGCGAGGGGGAGTGGGATGCGGGCGGCCGTGGCGTAGCGCTTCGGCGCGTGTCGTGGGCCTAAATGGCCAGTGGGCTGGCTGGGGCGCTCCTGGGCCGAACAGTGTTTCGGTCCAGGCGGCGTGTGTGTTTTTTTTAATTGCAGAAAACTTTTTGGGGTCCAAAACAAACTCAAATGAATTTATAAAAATACCATAAAATGCACAAAAATACTATAGATAATATAGAGCTCAGTGAATATTTTGTCCAGCTCCAATAATTTTGAAATTTTTTATTTTATGCAACAAATCCAGTTTTGGCCAATAAAATAGTTTATCAAATAAATTTCAAAAACTCCAAATAATATTCTAATACTTTTCCAACTCTGCTTATATTGAAGAAGTCATTTTATCCTCTCTCTTTTATTTTTCTTGAGTGGAAAAATATTTGAACATTTCATAAAACTCCAAAATGCAATAAAACATGATATGCATAAATGATTCTATTAACATCCAAATTTAATAAAAATTGGGATGTTACACGGGGTCCCTACCCGCGCTACTGCAACACATACATATCAATAGCGCGGGTCCACCCAGCGCTACTGCTAACTAGCTACAGCGCAGCTGCCTGACCCACGCTACTACTAACCCAGCGCTGCTGCTACTCCACTACCCCGTGCTACTGCTAAGATTTTCTGTATTTTTTTTCTTTTGCATATTTACGCTGTATTTGTACAGATTTTATATAATGGCAACATACACATGCATTGAAACTATATGAGACAACAATGTCTCATCATCATCATCATCATCGAAGTGGTACAACATAGTCTCATCATATCATCATCATTATCATCATCCAACACAAATGATGTCTCATCATCATCTCGAAATAGCAATACAAGTTACCACATGTCTCGAATACATGCAACTACATGGTCATCACATACACATGTTTCATCATCTATCTAAAGTATTATATACAAGAGAAGAGCGATCACGATAAGCAAGAGTGGGATTATGTAGTAGTTCTTGAGGTGCCGGTTCTCATTCCTCTCTCGCGCTAGCGTGAACCTCAAGTAACTAGCTTCGGCTTCCCTTCTGCTTTGAAACCCTTTATGGCTGCCTCCCGGGAAGCAGTACACTTGGGCCTGACACTCTGGCCACTCGTCGTACACTCCTGGAACCCTCCCTATGTACACGGCATAGCACTTCTTCGCCATCGATGATCTATGTACCTGTTAGAGATGCATCTTCATCATGCGAATTCAACGATAATATGCAACATTATATACTTGAGCAACACGAATAGAAAGAGCTAGCAAATAGAAGGAAGTAACATATAGTAAACATAATTAACGAAGTTCGTCGTACCCAAACTAATTAACTAGAGCGCGACATCGTTTACATCACACAAAGTTTCATCGTACAGAAATTCAAAGTTTCATCACACAAAGTTTCATCGGTCAATGTTCCATCCTTCCAAATCCGGGAGGATGCACCCTAGCTTCGCGAAAGGCATCATGTCCAGACGTTGTAGGGCTAGGCGAGTTTGGACGTCAGCCCGTGATATTGGGCCGTCGTAGAACATCCCATTCTTATCGAGGACTTCTTTCATGATGATCTGTGCAATTTCTTGCTGGATGCGATAGAAGTCAGTTCAGAGTTGATCATCCGGTACGGCTCCTAAGCTTTCAGCCCATTTGTTGTGACCACCAGTCTTCTGGTGCCGAGCTTGTTTGATCGTCGCTCCCTCTTACTCTTCGTTACTTTGGCGGCTTGGTCGATACCAGCTTTCGTGGTCTAGTTGCCACCATCTGTGCCGGTCTCACGCCGGTGTCGGTGCCATTGGTGTCGGTGCCGGTGCCGGTGCCGGTGTCGGTGGCACTACCACCCTCCATTCTGACAAGAAGGCCCTGCAACCCTTCTACTTCCGGACTAGCAAGATAGTCTAGGAAATTGTGTGCATTCTCGAAGCGGGCATGATCAAAACCCCCGGCTTCGTCGTTGTGCGCCATGTTTCCTAGGGTTCAATATGCTCGTTTAATTCTTGCACTACAATAAAATTAAAAAAATGGCCTTTGTTTTGCCGGAATGTCGTTTCATTCCCGTCCCGGCAAATCCCGGGCACTCGATATGTCCTACTTTCTAGCAGAAGTCATGCCAAAATTCACAAGAAATTTTGGCATGACCTTTGCTAAAAAGTGGACATATCGAGCGCATGAAATTTGCCGGAACGGAAATGAATCAACATTCCGGCAAAACATAGGCCACTCGGAATCAGATTCCCTGCAAACAAGAAAAGCCAAGATAGCACTTGGGTGCATGATCCACATCATACACAGCACATCATCTCCATCATTTGGCACATCATATGGCAACAACAGCAGCCAACATCATATTCCAGAAATAAAGCCAACATCATTTGGCACTTCAATTTTCCAAAATATGTTCACCATCAAATGTAAATGCTCATGTATATCAAAGAAACTATTCATGCATGTCAAGAAAACAATCACTCTAATTTCTTCTAGAGTTCATATATATTTTCATACTAATATATATCAAAATGTTCATCGCTGAGAACCTAGAATTTGAGGGGGAGAGGGGGAAACCCTAGAAAAATCCCCCAATCACTAATGAACCCTAGAAAAATTCAGTTAAATTAAGTTAAATTCAGTTAACTACATTCATATATATTTTCATACTACATTTTTTCTGCGCATTCATATATATTTTCTCAATGAAATTCTTTAACAGTACTTATTTTAGTAAACCGCCAATGATTAAATCCTCTCTTAGGGCTAATTCTAGGGTTCATATATATCAAAATCCTAGGGTTCATATACATTACACCTAGGGTTCATATATATATAACAGAAAAAAGAGAAAATTTCTGCCCTAATAAAAATTCCTACTGCCTATAATTTGATTCCTAGCTAAATTCCTAGAATAAAATTCCTACTGCTTATCCCTAATGCAAAATTCCTAGAATAATAGCAACAACAAACATTAGAAATTGGGGATTTTAGGGAACTAAACAAACCCTAGAAATTGGAGGGGAGGAAGAGAGAATCACCTGCTACACGGAGGTGGCCGGAGTGGTCGGAGATGTAGCGGTGGCCGGTCGTCGGAGGCGAGGCAGGGCGGGCCAGCGGCGTCGGAGGCGAGGCGGGGCGGGCCGGTGATGAGGCAGGGGCGCGGTGACGGTGTCAGGACGTCGGCATCGGCATCGGAGGAGAGAGGGAGAGGGTGCAGTGCGGCGGCGGTGGGGGAGGGCGTCGGAGGAGAATGGGGGCTCGAGGGAATGGGGAGGAAGGAGGAGGAGGGAGGCCCGTGGCACTATGTAAGTCAAACTTAGCTGTAGCGCGGGGTCAAGGACCAGTGCTACAGAACCCCGCGCTACAGATAAGTTTTTCTTTTTTCTTTTGTTCAATTTTTTGTTCTATAATATAGCTATAGCTATAGCGGCCTGGGATAACCAGCGCTACAGTTAACACAGTAACTTTTTTCTTTTTCTTTTTCTAAAATGTACTTTTCTTTTATTCTAGTTTTAACACGGTAAAATTTTCTTTTTCTTTTCCTTTTTCTGTTTCATTTTCTTTTCTTTTCTAAAAAATTATTTTTCTTTTTCTGTTTAAAGTTGTAGCGCGGGTTAGCTAGGGTTAAGTACGGTTGTTTTTCTAGGAATAACACCCTATCGATGCATGATATTTAGTGATATTAATTAGTGAATAATATATATTACATCATTTGATCAATAACGGTTTATAGAAAATAGATACATAAATGATAGTTTCTCAACTTCGACGACGTTTCAGAGTGATCGTCTTTCCTTTTTTGTTCGTTGTTGAATAATTGAGCCCCTCGTTGTGACTTTTCCTTTTCCAGGAGTTTCACTAGTGATTTCACTGTTTGTTTATTATTAAAGCAAACACAATGAAAAGCTTTCATCTGAGTTTTAGAAACACAATAGCTAGATGTAAGTCATCTGAATCAGTCGAATTTCGAGTGAAAGAACTAACAACCGAAGAGAGGGAGCTCGCCGGAGGAAATGAAGGAGCACGCCGGAGAAGCCTCTGGGTCTATCTTAGGGTGGCAGGTGACCCCATCATCTATCTTAGGGTGTGATGTAGGGTGGAACCCTAATGTGAATGATTTTTTCACACTTGGAGGGGGAAAGGGCAAATTGAGAGAAGAACACAAACAAAACACTCAATTGACACAAATCCAATCACACATGTGCTAAATCCACATACACATAAGAGGATACAAGGGTCCAAATCCAACACAAGAAGGTAACAAGGGTAGTTAGTTCATCCCAATCCTTGAAGGAGAGAGGTCTTGAATCCTAGAAGGATCTTCCCACAAGGGGTCTTGAATCCACTAGGGGATCATCTCACATGGAGGTCTTGAACTCCATGGGAGTAGGTAGTGGATGAGCAAAACTCAATCTCTAATGAGCTATCACTTTGCTAACCCTAGCTAGGAGGAGGAGAGGGTCTATATATAGTAGTCCACGAGATAGGAGAGGAGGAGGGGGATACATGGGCCTCTGGCCCGGTTAGGCACGCACAGGTGCCGGACGTCTAGGCTGGGGGCCGGATGTCCGAGGCTTCGGGACGAGCCGGATGTCCGGGGTCACGGCCAGTTGTCCGGGCTGGGAGTGGCAGGACTTCTGTTGCTCTCGGGTGGCCTCGGGCCAGATGTCCGGGTCCTGGGACTTTTGCAGCCTCTGTCCTGTTGCTGTTGGCGTGGCCTTCAGGCGCCGGATATCCGGGCCAGGGGCCGGATGTCCGGCCGCTGTAGCATTTCAGTGATCTCCTTCGTCGCGCTTCATCGTCCGTTTACTTGGGGACTTGGTTCATTCCGAGCATCTCCGGGGTGGTCTTCCTCGTACCTAAGCACACATAGCATTCTGGATTGAGGTAGTAGCCATGTCTCACGTGGATCATATGGAAGCTCGTTAAGGAGAGATGTCACCTCGGTCTCGATAGCTCTTGCACGTGCTTGTGTCATCGGTCCACTTGGCACTTGGGGAGGCGAAGGTAGGTCCATGGGGATGACCGTAGGATGCTCTGCATCATCCCCCCCCCCCCTGGTAAAGATCCATCCTCGGATCAAAATCCTCGTCACCATGGAAGGGAGATAGGTCTTTGACGTTGAAGATGTTGCTCATGTTGTACTTGTCGTGTGGGATGTCGATCCTATAGGCATTGTTGTTGTAGCGTGCTAGCACCTTGAACGGTCCGTCGGCTCGAGGTAGGAGTTTGGACTTGCGCTCATTGGGGAAGCGTTCTTTGCGTAGGTGTAGCCACACAAGATCTCCGGGGTTGAACACCATGGGGTGTTTGTTGATTTTGAGCTTGGTCGCGAGGCGTTGTACTTGGCGCTCGATCGTGTGTCTTGTATCTTCATGCACCTTCTTGAGGTATGTTGCTCGTGCACTCACGTCCATGTTTATGCGCTCTTGTAGTGATAGCGGTAGAATGTCCAAAGGTGACAACGGGTTGAAGCCATAGATGACCTCGAAGGGGGACTTGCCGGTGGTAGAATGTATTGCTCGATTGTAGGCATACTCGGTGATAGGCAAACATTCATCCCACTCCTTTATGTTCCTCTTGATCAACACGCGGAGGAGTGTGGATAGCGTCCAGTTGGTGACCTCCGTTTGGCCGTCGGTTTGTGGATGATATGCCGAAGAGAATAGGAGCTTGATTCCGAGCTTGGCGCAAAGTGTCTTCCAAAAGTAGCTAAGGAACTTGACGTTGCGGTCCGATACAATCGTCTTGGGCACTCCACGCAATCGCAAAATTTCCCTACAAAAGAGATTTGCAGCATGTGAAGCATCGTCGATCTTGTTGCATGGAATAAAATTTGCCATCTTAGAGAAACGGTCCACAACGACAAATACCGAATCTTTGCCATTTTGAGTTCGAGGCAAACCAAGCACAAAATCCATACTAATGTCTTCCCATGGTTGATACGGTATAGGAAGTGGCATATATAGACCATGGGATTGAGCTTTAGACTTAGCTTTGCGGCATGTAGAGCACCGATTGGTGTAGCGTGAGACGTCGCGAAACATCTTTGGCCAAAAGTAGTTCTTGGAGAGCGTGGCGAATGTCTTGTCTCTTCCAAAGTGTCCCGTAAGTCCTCCACCGTGAGCCTCTTGCAAAAGCAACAAACGAAGAGAAGACTCGGGGATACAAAGTTTGTTAGCTCGCATAAGATAGCCATCCTTCAAATAATATCCCTCCCAAGAAGTGTGAGTTAGGCATCGGCATAAGGAATCGCAAATGAAACATCATGCGCATACAAGTCTTTAATGTGTCCAATAACATTCAATTCAAGTTGAGTAACTAATATGCACTTGCGGGAAAGAGCATCCGCTACTACATTCTCTTTACCCTTAATGTACTTAATGACATAAGGAAAAGACTCAATGAATTCACTCCATTTGGCATGCCTTTTTTCAACTTGGTTTGACCTTTAAGGTACTTTAACATCTCATGATCGGTATGTATGACAAACTCGCGTGGTCGAAGATAATGCTCCCAAACATGCAAGACTCTCACCAAAGCATATAACTCTTTGTCATAGATGGGATAATTAAGTTGCGCTCTGGAAAGTTTCTCGCTAAAGTATGCAGTTGGGAGCTTCTCTTGCATTAACACGCCACCTATTCCATTACCGCTTGTGTCGCAATGCACTTCAAAAGTTTTCTGGAAATTGGGTAAGGCAGGTAACGGAGCATGTGTAAGCAAGTTTTTAAGCTCATGAAATGCGGCATCTTGGGAAGGACCCAAACAAATGGTGCATTCTTCTTACTCAATGCGTGCAATGGTGATGCAATAGTGCTAAAATCCTTCACAAATCGACGATAAAATCCGGCTAAGCCAAGGAAACTACGCATTTGAAGCAAGTTGGTTGGTTGTGTCCAAGTTTTAATAGCATCAATTTTAGCTTCATCAACTTGAACACCCTTAGAGGAGACTACAAATCCCAAGAAAACAAGTTTATCAACACCAAAAGTGCATTTTTCCATGTTCGCATAAAGTCGCTCGTTTCTAAGAACTTGCAAGACGTCCCTAAGATGTATGACATGATCTTCAAGAGATTGACTAATCACAAGTATATCATCAAAGTAGACGACAACACAAATACCAATATATTTGAGAAGAACATAGTGCATCACACGCATAAAAGTACTAGGTGCTTGAGATAAGCCCATAGGCATGACCAACCATTCATATAACCCAAACTTGGTTTTGAAAGCCGTTTTCCATTCATCACCCTCTTGCATGTGAATTTGATAGTAGCCACTTTTAAGGTCAATTTTTGAGAAAATGGTGGCTCCACTAAGTTCATCTAGCATGTCATCAAGGCGTGGAATGGAATGACGGTATCTAACAGTGATAGCATTAAAGGGACGGCAATCGGAACACATGCGATAACTACCATCTTTCTTAGGCACAAGATTAACCGGAACGGCACATGGACTTAAGCTCTCGCGTACATACCCGTTTTCCATGAGATGTTGTACTTGCCTTTGGATATCTTTGGTCTCGTCGGGGTTGACGCGGTTAGGTGCCTTGTTCGGTAAAGGTGCACCGGGGATGAGGTCGATGCGGTGTTCGATTCCGCGAAGTGGAGGTAGTCCCGGAGGAAGCTCATCGGGGAAAACGTCTGTGAATTCCTGCAATAAATGAGACAACACCAAAGGTAGATGTTGTGAAGTATTAGTCCTCACCGCTTCATCTTTGCACACAAGTACAAAGTGAAGAACACTTGATGGGCTCTCACTCACATCCCTCATATCTCTTTTGGTGGCTAAAAGCACTAAATCTTTCTTGTCGCTTATCATGGAGTCACTCAATTTGGGCTTGTGGTGCTCACTCTCTTTGTGGTGGTTCGCTCTCTCACTAGTCTCTCCACGATGTGTTGAAGCTTGCTTATCGGCGATGACTTGACTTGGCGACATGGGTCGAAGCACATACTCCTTGCCCTTCATCTTGAACCTATAGTGATTGGTCCGTCCGTTGTGGATGACGCCGCGGTCGAATTTCCAAGGTCTTCCTAAGAGGAGATGGCATACGGATATGGGAACCACATCGCACTCCAAGGTGTCTTCGTATGCACCAATCTTGAAGGACACTTGAACGGTGTGCTCCCCTTGAATGGTGCCGGAGTCGCTTAACCATTGGACCATGTAGGGGCGAGTGTGCTTCTTCTTGATCAATTGTAGCTTGGAACATAGCTCGTCACTTGCCAAATTGTGGCAACTTCCGCCATCGATGATGACCTTGACGGAACGTCCTTAGATGCCCGCTTTGGTATGGAAGATGTGGCAACATTGGTCATCGTCTTGTTGTTGTTGAAGTGTCAAGATCTTAGAGACAATAAGAGCGGGGCTCGAATCATTGTCACAAAAGACTTGCGCATCTTCGTCTTCATTCACTTGTCGTTGCATGGCCACGTGCTCTAGTGCTTCCATTTCTTCTTCACTCATGGAGTCATAGGTGTCGTCATCATTGGCGATCATGGTGCGCCGTGTGGGGCACTTGAAAGACTTGTGGCCTCGGCCCTTGCGAGTGAAACATTGGATGGAGCTTGTCTTGGCGGTAGCATCCGTTGGAAGAGTTGATGACGAAGCTCTTGGTTTGGAGGTGCTTGAAGTAGGACGACTCGAAGATGTTGAAGGTTGCTTGGAGCTTGACTTGTCACCGGTAGTGGTTGTAGCTCGAGTCGGTGTAGGAGGTGTCGTAGTCGTTGAAGCTTGAGTATATGAACCATAGGTCTTGGAATAGTACTTGGAGTACTTGTAGTCCTCTTGCACTTGGCGCTCCACTTTGGTTGCTTGGTGCACTAGCTCGAGGAGGTTGGAGTACGGTTGGAAATCCGCAATTTTCTTGATTGGATGGTTAAGACCATTCAAGAAACGCGCCATAGTTTGTTTATCATCTTCCTTGACATTGGCTCGTATCATGGCAATTTCCATCTCTTGGTAGTATTCTTCAACCGACTTTTGTGCCTTGCTTCAGGAGTTGTAGCTTCGTGAAGAGATCACGGCTATAGTGGGTAGGCACAAAACGAGCTCTCATGACCTCTTTCATTTGATTCCAAGTCGTGATGGGTGGATCGCCTTTCTCTTGGCGGTGCTCGATGACTTGCTCCCACCAAATGAGAACATAGTCTTGGAACTCAAGGGATGCCATGGCGATCTTCTTTTCCTCTTCATAATTGTGAAGACTGAATATCTTGTCGACCTTCAATGCCCATGGGAGGTATTCTTCGGGATCATTGCTTCCGGAGAACTTAGGCATGTTGAACTTGAGCTTGCCGAAGCATTGCTCCTCATTGTGTTGGGGGGCGATGGCGATGTCGCTCATGTCTTCGAGGTGGGTCTTCTAGCTCTTTCTCCTCGTGCTCCACTTGACTAATTTGGCGTTGAGGGCATGGGATTCTTGCCCGGTTCCTCATTTCTTGGCGCTCCTCAAGATGCGCGGCTTCCTCTTGTCGCTCTTGTCGAAGGGCTTCTTCTTGTTCACGCACTCGGCAGTTGCGCTCATTGACGGCGCGAGTTGCTTCGCGTAGATCACGTTAAACTTCAAGTGCTTGTTTCTCACGGCGTTGTTGTTCTTGCCGAAGAGTGTCGCCGTCTTGGTTTTCGTGGCGTTGGCGATGTGGAGCTTGCTCTTGGTCCATGGCGTCTTGTTCTTGACGACGATGTCGTTCGCACTCTCGAAGGCGGTCTTGTAAACCATTGCCATGGAATGGATTTTGTGAAGCTTGATGATCTTCATGGTCTTGGTGACGATGCGAGCGAGCTCGTGGAAGACTTGCATCCGAAGACGTGTCCAAAGAGTGTCGGCTCGAGTGGCGCCTTCTTGATGATGACGATGTGGAAGAAGCGCGGTTGACCATCATGGCACGGAACTCTTCCATTTGAGATGAAAGCTTGTCATCGAGGTAGTCCCATGTTCTTGCTTCGGATTGGCGCAAGTCGGTGGCAAGTTGTTCGATGCGGTCGTCCAAAGCTTCATTCGCTTGATGCAAAGCTCTTTGAGTGCCAAAGAGTGGAACCTTGGTGACATAGTTGGTCGGTTCTTCTTGCTCGTCGAAGAGTTGGTTGGAAGAAGTGCTTGGCCTATCCATCATTCTCAAGCAAATGTTAGTGGAAGAAGGGAACGAACTAGACCAAATGTACCTTATCCAATGTTGAAGATGGATTAATGATCACCCAATATGGTATTATGGAAGTAGCACAATTGGTACCGGATCGTGTCAATCTCACACCTACACAAGTAAAGCTTTTGGAGGAGCTTCGTGAGGATAGTGGCACAAAATTTATGCAATTGTTAGCAAGATATCAATAATGTTGAAAAAGATTCACAAATTCGCAAGTAAAACAAGTAGACCAATAGCAATGAGTGGCACACGGAAACACACACACAGATAGATAAGTGGGGTTGTGCAACCAAGGAATGAGCACAAAATGTGGAATCCACGGAAAACGCTCATGTTGCACAAGTCTAGAGAGACGCTAGCACGATTGCTCAATAGGCAGATACGAACTTGTGCACTATGAGAGACAAAATGTATCGACTTCTATCTCGATTATGCTATATATGTATGGTTCCCGGTGAACTCGCTCACGATGATCTAGGATGATCAATATGCTATGCAATGTGGCGTGATGCTATGGCTATTGCTTACAGGCTCTTTGTTTTTCTTTTCTCTTTGCTTAAAAGCTTTTCTCTTCTTTTTTTGATATGGCCACTATGCGAAATGCTCAAACCAAGATAGCAATTACGTATATGCGGGAACAATTGATGACACAAGAGATGATACGAGGATATATGCACGCTATGATAGCTATGCGGAACGTGTATCACTAAAGTACACAAGTATCGTGGCCCGTCAATACTCAACGGCTAGTCTCGGTATGTAAGTGACGCAAAATGGGCTCGGGGTTAACAATGCAAAGGCAAGGGAGAAATGTACAATGATGTCGTCGAGGTACCGTCCTTGCTTACGGTGATGGTGTCAAAATGATGAAGTGTTCTTTGTCGATGTCGAATCTGCGGTGAAGTTGAGTGGCGGTGATGTCGATGATGAACCGTTCCTAAGTAGCCGAAACACGTTAGGAAACGGAAACCGCGAACTCAAATTCTCAAATGGAAAACGTGGCAAAATTGTGATTGGTTGCGGAAGTCGGTGGTGGTTTGCGGAAGAAATGGTGGAAAAACGGTCAAAATTGGCAAAATATGGAGATGGTGGAGATGTTGGCTGCGAGGCGTCGGATGTCCAGGCGTAGAGCCGGATGTCCGGGTGTTCGGGCCGGATGTCCGGGTTGATGATCCGTGGATGAACTCGAAGATGAACTTGGGGAAAACAAAATTCGGGGCAAAATTCTGAGAATTTCATGGATGGAAATGGTGGGGAAGGTGTGGAGAAGCTAGATCCACCTGAAACACTTCAAATCCATGGATCAAAATCAACAAAACATCATCAAACCAACAAATCACAAAAAAAATTGGTATGGCTATTTTTGTGGGGAATTTTCGAATTTGGGCAAAAACACACAAAATTGGGGCTAGAAAGTGGAGGGAAAGAACTCCAAAGTGTGAATCAACCTTACTCTGATCCAAGATGATGTAGGGTGGAACCCTAATGTGAATGATCTTTTCACACTTGGAGGGGGAAAAGGGCAAATTGAGAGAAGAACACAAAGGAAACACTCAGTTGACACAAATCCAATCACACATGTGCTAAATCCACATACACATAAGAGGATACAAGGGTCCAAATCCAACACAAGAAGGTAACAAGGGTAGCTAGTTCATCCCAATCCTTGAAGGAGAGAGGTCTTGAATCCTAGAAGGATCTTCCCACAAGGGGGTCTTGAATCCACTAGGGGATCATCTCACATGGAGGTCTTGAACTCCATGGGAGTAGGTAGTGGATGAGCAAAACTCAATCTCTAATGAGCTATCGCTTTGCTAACCCTAGCTAGGAGGAGACGGTCTATATATAGTAGTCCACGAGATAGGAGAGGAGGAGGGGGATACCTGGGGCTCTGGCCCGGTTAGGCACGCATAGGTGCCAGACGTCCGGGCTGGGGGCCGGATGTCCCGGGCTTCGGGACGAGCCGGATGTCCGGGCTGGGAGTGGCAGGATTTCTGTTGCTCTCGGGTGGCCTCGGGCCGGATGTCCGGGTCCTGGGACTTTGCAGCCTCTGTCCTGCTGCTGTTGGCGTGGCCTTCAGGCGCCGGATATCCGGGCCAGGGGCCGGATGTCCGGCCGCTGTAGCATTTCAGCGGTCTCCTTCGTCGCGCTTCATCGTTCGTGTACTTGGGGACTTGGTCTTCATTTCGAGCATCTCCGGGGTGGTCTTCCTCGTACCTAAGCACACATAGCATTCCGGATTGAGGTAGTAGTCATGTCTCACGTGGATCATATGGAAGCTCGTTAAGGAGAGATGTCACCTCGGTCTCGGTAGCTCTTGCACGTGCTCGTGTTATCGGTCCACTTGGCACTTGGGGGGACGAAGGTAGGTCCATGGGGATGACCGTAGGATGCTCCGCATCAGGATGGGGGTTGGTGCAGGTTCCACAAAAAACTGGCCATCGTCGGGGCTAGAGGGATGGTCGGGGACGGCGGCAGCACAACAGTGGGCAGCAATTGAGGAAAAGGCAGGGCGGGGCGGTGGGGCTGGCACGAGAGCGCCAACGGCCGTGGTGGCTGGCGGTTCATGGGGGCGGTTGGGGAAGAAGGTGTCGGGAGGTTGAAGAAAGGATCCGGCTGTTCATTGTGCATCGGACGGCTGGAAAGAATCAATTGACCCAAATTACCTTTTCAGTCGACTTACACCTAGCCACTTCCTTTCAGAAAACACCTGCCCAATTCATACTTCCAATTCCGTGAACCACATTTATAGCTCTTCAGTAATAGTACTAGCATGTTAAGGAAATCCTAACAAATCACTACCAGTTGCAACACATTACAGTTATAAGCTCTGCATTTCTTTTCCTTATCGTTCAACTACAGGTATTCCATAAGGTCCTTGCTTGAAAGCAACATCAAGGCAATTCCAAAGGCTAACTACTTTAAATCTTAAAGAGGTCCTAGTATCTCATCCTTTTTGATTCTCATGCGCCGAAGGGCTTCAAGGACATCCAAACCTCCATACAGGATTACACAAATATCGTTCCTTCAAATTTACAAGAGATGCTACTATATTTCTAACCGGGCCTTGCTCGGAGCAGAATCAAGGTGATTCCGAATCAACATTTGATCCATGATCATGTTTGGAATCTGCATAAGAATAGCCGATCGCTCAGTCCAGGACTCACCAAATATACAAAAGAAGATGATGTGTTTAACGATTTGAGTACCTTTTCACCAAAGAAAATCTTTGTGTTATTGGCAATTGATTCAATGAACCTCAGCTCAAGATACTCAGGTGTAAGTTTTAGTTTGTTAGCCTCTGCTTCCTTCGTAATCCTACAGACCAGACCAAATGCAGCATGTTAACAAGAAGCATGCATGAGCAGGATAAATGAAGAAACAATAATGCTTGTCATGCCTGTAATAGTTTGCATCTGCAAGGGCTCTCTCTCGGGCAAGAAACATTTCATTATCAATCTGCTGCTGCCTTTTTGAACTGTCCTTCTCCGTTAGCATCTGCTGCATGAGGATCTTGCTCACTAGTGCATTCTTTTCTGCTTCAGATAGTGCGATCTTCTTCTGAGTTTCTGCCTCCTTTTCTGCCACCTTTTGCCTTTCGATGGCAATTAGCGCCTGGATTGAAGATACTATATATAAGTAAACAAAAGATAAGTATACAGAAAACATTCTCCAGACCTTAATAGTTACACAAACAAGGAGATGTCATCATCATATTAGAACCTGTAACATTAAATCAACATAAGTAATCATTCCTGCAAGGAAAGAATCATGCCTATATCAGAAAAACATGTACTCCCTCCGATCCAAAATATAAGGTGCATTGATTTTTCAATAAGTCAATCTTCTATAACTTTGACCAAGTTTATGGAGAAAAATATCAATGTCTTCGAAACCATATCATTATCATTAGATTCATCATGAAATATATTTTCATTTTATTTATTTAAAATTGTAGATGTTGATATATTTTGCTATAAACTTGGTCAAAATAGAAAACCTTTGACTTTTCAATAAACTACTACACCTTATATTTTCCAACGGAGGGACTAATAATTAACTGATCTAGGATCTTTAGCACTGGGGGTGCCACAGTTCACAAGTACAATGTATGAACAACATAACTTCACTACATATGTTTAAAATTTGTGAAAATTACACTAGGAATAGTATAATTTAGTGTAATGATCATCACAATTCCAACCAAATAGCCCCAAAATAGGCTTTATGTTGTAGACATCTACTGTTAAGTACTCCCTCTGTTTGGAATTACTTGTCGCAGAAATGGATAAAAATGGATGTATCTAGAACTAAAATACGTCTAGATACATCCATTTCTCCAACAAGTAATTCCGGGCGTAGGGAGTATATGGTATAAATTGTTTTGCATTTTTGGATGGGGTGCCATGGGAACCCCTCTAGATCCGTCCCAGGACTCTCAAAGTTGCTGCTGTCCCAGATATATTTGTGTATCATGATTTCGAAAAAAGCTCGGTGAGGGAGAACCTAGCAACGATTGGTTGGTTAGAGGCACGGTGCCATGGGTGCTAGTGCCCGTTGGTCAAGACTTAAAAAAGGCTCGACGATCTAATAAAACATTATTGCCTTTTCATGACGGCATGAGATAGGGGTCAGAACTTAAAACATTGATAACAAGCCCTACTAATACTAGGAATATGTGCATTCATAAAGCAGCTTATGAAGTTGCAAAATTTTAGTTTACGAAGTAAAATAGTTGTAATTTCTATTACTACACAGTTAAATGCAACATGAACAATCCATTGTCAATCGGGATGACTTTGAAAAATCAATCAGAGCAATTAACTAGGTGTTCTAACTTTGTTAGCCACAATAGCTTATTGAACAAGGTCTAATGCATGATATGTATGCTGCACAAACAATAGCATCTCAAGAACTGAGCATTGTATAAACTTCGCATGGACACAAGTGTCAGATGATTTGGTCACATGAAGTGCATATACCTTTGTACGCTCCTCCTCCATAAGTTCAAAATTTCTCCTAATACTAACAGGTATGTTTGGCTTTGTAACACGAACACTGATAATCTCAATTCCAGGAGCATAGCGCGTGCAGTCCCTTTGGATAGCTTCTTTCATGGTCTCATCAATCTGACATTTTGGCAGGACAGGTGAACCAGTGATACAGGTATAAGGTTAATATATTGCACAGCTAAATGTAAGAAGGGAAAATATCAGGTGAAAAATGTTAATTCGCTACTGAACTCAGAGATTTCAAAATATTCTCAAAAGAATACTATGTATTGGGAGAATATTTTCTATATCTAAACAAATTTCAAGGATACTTAGCCGAACAGTGGAACCACTATATCAGTAATTAATTGTCTTCTTGTGTCTCACTGGTGTGTTTTGAGTTAGATTACAGAAGGTTGCAGAAATGTAGAATATAACATGCACCTACATCTCATAATCATTTCACACCAAAGAGTTCTGCATATGCTTTACAGTGAGTTCTCACCCATTTGCATTTTCACTGCACATTTTGTCATGCAAGAAAGAACCAAAAGTGGATTAGATGAAAAGGATTTACCAACCTGATCAAACATGTCAATGTAAACTTGCTGCAAACTATGAGCACTGCAGAACTGGTTTATCTCATGATGAATTTTGTCATATATCCATGTCTTATCATAATGCACACCATAATTGAGCAGGGTGTCATAAACAAAGTCTTTATTGAGACGATTGACAACCTACAGATCAACCAGTGGATTAACCAAAACAGAAACAAGCAAATAAACTTTGTAGAGCAGAGTTATAACTTATAATAGAAACGATATTATTAATACCTCTATCTTGTCAAAGCTGATCATGACACCGCCTTTTGTTCCACAAGGAATACCTTTGACCTGGTTTAGCAAAATAAGACGCATAAACATATTTATATCACAAACTCAACTGGCAAAGAAATACGCCACTCTTTCAGTTGGTACCTCAAAAGTTTGAAATAAGCAGACATGATCAGTAAATTAACAACAATTGATTGAAAAAGAAAGGTAAACTAACTAAGATAAGATTGGAGTGAAACCATAGTTTCATACATGAAGGCAAAAGAGGGACATTCACTTGCCTGGTCTGTTTGGAGTGTAACCTGTATTGGCTCAAATTGGGTGATGAAAGGCAGCTTCAGGTGATAACCTAGCAACAGAGACGAAATAAGCAAATAGACACTCAAACAAAAAAGAAAAGAAAAGAAACACTTGGAACAAAAAGTACCTGGAGTAGTAATGGTTTTCAAAAGAGCACCTCCTCTCCAGTATACCCCAACATGTCCTTCAGGAACTTGATGTAAAATGCTTGATGGAGCTGAGATTGAAACCTGCAAATATTAACCAATACATGAGCTATTTAACAATAAGCTCCAAATAGAATGCTTAAATAAGAGAAATAATGTATCTACTATGCAGATATCGATATCCCTTTCTTCTTAGTTTACGTCAACCAATACACTTCCTAAATTGCCTACTTGATAAAACAATGAGCTAAGCATATGCATAAGAATAGCACACTCAAATAAACATGAACAGGCAGGAGACAACATTTATGTAAAGCTGGTAAAACATCATAAGGGAAATTGCTGTTTTATGATCAGTCCTCTTAATGTCGTTTTGTACTTGTAAACTAGGGTATTGAAATACATAATGAAAGTGCATCAAGTTCAAGCTTCTGATAATTTATCTCAAAAACAGATAAATACTTCCTCCGTCCGGAATTAGTTGACGCTCAAACGGATGTAGTGCTAGATACATCGATACATCCGTTTGAGCGTCAACTAATTCCGGACGGACGGAGTATTCGACATTGCTTAACAAGGGTAGCAAAATATTTGAGTGATTATTACTGTTTTATAACTCCACTGGACCCTGATGAAAAGGGAACGACAACAGAAAGTGGCCTCTTCCTCTGTTGCCTTGATTCCTCACCTTGGAGGTCACATTTGTAATATTGCCATTTTAGGGCAAGGCACAGTAAGCAAGTTGCAGTGCAATACCATCTTTAGATTCTCTTTCACTAAGGTCTGCAAGTGAAGTTCAAATTTAGCTGATCCTATTATTTTCTCTGTACGTATCAGTTCTCATCAAATGTGTGACTATTACTTCTTCAAACTATGCATTTATAAAATACATATAATAGATTCATGTTTTCTATCTCATTATAACAAAGTATCATCTATTCTATTAAAGAAAGACATACTTTTGTCTTTATTGACCTTCTACAACAACAACAAAGCCTTTCAGTCCCAAACAAGTTGGGGTAGGCTAGAGTTGAAACCCATAAGATCTCGAAACCTAGTCATGGTTCTGGAACGTGGATAGCTAACTTCCATGCACCCCTGTACATGGCTTAGTTCTTTGGTGATATTCCAGTCCTTCAGGTCTCTCTTTACAGACTCCTCCCATGTCAAGTTTGGTCTACCCCGACCTCTCTTGACATTATCAGCACGACTTAATCTTCCGCTATGCGCTGCCGCTTCTGGGGCCTGCATTGTATGTCCACATCATCTCAGACGATGTTGGACAAGCTTCTCTTCAATTGGTGCTACCTCAACTATCACGTAATCATCATTCCGGACCCGATCCTTTCTTGTGTGGCCACATATCCATCTCAGTATGCAGATCTCTGCTACACCTAACTGTTGGACATGTTGCCTTTTAGTTGGCCAACATTCTGTGCCATACAACATCGCAAGTCGAGGTGACGTCCTATCTAACCTACCTTGTAGCTTTTGTGGCACTCCCTTGTCACTTTATGAACTTTCTCCTTATGATTAATAAGGCATAATCTTACAAATGAGGTACTACTAGTCCTTAATCACACTGGACTACCTAAACTTTTATGATTTATTAACAAATAAGACCAGGAGATCAAAGATAGACTTCTCCTTATAATTAATCACTGTTCAAAATATCGGCCAGTTAATCGGCATATCGGACAGTTAATCATGTCTTGGCCACCTGCTGATATGAAAACCACCTATTCATGGCATTAACTGGGTGGGCCGATTTATCGGACTGAAAAGCCGATTAATTGGCTGTCAGACCGAATAATTGGCTGGACCGATTAACTGCCTAGGCAATTTGGGGCCAACTTCTCCCACAGCCACCCACGCACTAGGTTAGACAGAGGGCCGATTAACTCGTTGTCCTTTTCCTCACACTCGTGGAGGAGTAGCCGAGGGCACCGTCCCCTCCCCGAGCAGCCACCGGCAACGTGCTTCACAAAGTAGCAGCAGCAACTAGCTTAGCTGATAGATGGATCGACTAGTCCGCAGCTAGCTCAGCTGGAGGCAGATTGTTGTTGTTTGGACGAGGCAACACATATACCAAAGTGGATTCTGGAACATCCAAAGCCACACTACCTCACTCTGTTTGCTGCCTTGTCCAAACAACAAGAATGTTGTCTGTTGCCACTTTGTGGGAAAAAAAGGAAAAGGTTGCCTCCCTTGTTACATTACGGTGTACAGTAGCATATTTATCCATTAATTACATTGCATGCTGCTGTGTAGCCTAGGATATATAGATATGGCCGTAGTTAACCTACCGATAAATGGGTTACCAAGAAACTCGGTTAATAGATTGATTCGTCGATTAATCCCTGGGGCACGGGGCGGGCCCCGAACAGAGTCACCCTATCATTGAGTTCTGGAGCAGCTCTCCGTCTCATGTATCTCAGGCTGCTGGGCAGACCTTACTCGAAAGGCAGCAAGCGATACACAGGGGTGGTTCCATGCCAACAGAGAGACAGAGCGGAGGGGAATAGTCCGAGCAGGCCGCCAATCCGAGTGTTTCGCAAAGAGCCCCCCCCCCCCAACCCCCCGCCGAGGGCGTCAACGTCTTGAGAGTAGACGGTGCTCATGGTGCCTCGTCCAGACAAGTAACCCAGAAAGACGAAGCACGAGAGCCCCCGAGCCCTAATGCGAGGCAGGGTGCTCGAGGCGCCACCCCAATCTACGACTTACTGAGTTTAAATGACGAAAGGAGCGGCGAGGCTCGTCGCTCCATGCTTCCTGTGCCGGTGTTCCTTCTTCCTTAGTCGGGCGATGCCAATCATGCGACAACATTCGACTCCTCAAAGCCAAGGTCATGCCCCCGGGCTCTGTGGTTGTTGTCATCGTCATGGTCGCGGCAAGGCTGTTCCTGATCCCGACCACCACGCCCGCCGTCTCCTCCACGATCACGAGCACCGCGACCTTCCTCGCGCTCCCGGCCGCTGGGGTCATCGCGGTCTCCCTCGCGACGCCCCCGACGATGATCCTCAATGAAGTTATGGACCTCCCAGTAGTTCTCAAGGCCATGTCCCTTGAGCGATGAAGAGGACACGACTTACCTACGCCTTCCTCGGCGGCTTCGACCTTTTCCTTGACGGCCTCCAGCGCGCCCCGCTGCAGCTTGGGGCTCTGTCGCCAAGACGAGCTCTACCTTCCACTTCTTCGCCTTCTCAGATGACGGCCTGCGGGGAGACCTTGGGGATTGTGTTGCGGACCTAGCAGAAACATTGAATGAAACATTGTCGCGTCTCCCCCTTCTTTTGCTTGACGGCATGGAGAGTCCATGCCAAGGCGCACGAAGGCGCCCTGGAAGTTGGCCACGAACTGGCGGCAGAGGTGGTCCCACAAATCCACGAAGCACGGTGGGAGGTTCATGAGCCAAGACCGGGCGATGGGAGCTCCAAGGTGAAAGCTTGGCAGCCCCCCCCCCCCAATTTATGGCAAGGGGTTAGACCTGGCGGTTGTGGCTCCTCCACAGGTTCCACCGCCGGGGCCAAGGAGGCCTGGTCCTCATCAGCTCCCGACGCGCTTCTTCTGTCCCGGCGGCGCTCAGTGACTGCCCGAGCATCCTCGCGGTGCGTGCGGCCACGAAGGTGGTGCCCGAACGATGAGGTCCCCACTTGCGCCCCTCCTGTCTTGGTAGGCGAGTGACTTAGCGCGGGAGGGGGCGACGCAACCGTCCGCGCGGAGCGCGAATGGTCACGCCTCAAAGCGCTGGGAGAGTCCTAGTCGTCAGCCGGCAGCGTCCACCAAGTCAGCCACCTCCCGAAGCCGCAGCCCCACGGGGATGTTTTCTTCCAAAGGCACGAGAGGATGCCTAAGGAGTGTGTGCGCGGCCTGCAACGCCGATGCCAGCTACCCTAAGTCCAGCCAGGGCCAGGATAGCTGGTTCCTGTTGGCGGAAGCTTGCTCGCCCATCAGAGCGGCGAGCTTCGATGGGGAAGCGCTGGCTCCGCCCAAAAGGGCCTCCGGCACCACCACAGCAGCCACCGAAGGAAAAAATGACGGATCACCTCCTCACCCGAGCTCGACGCGGCTCCATCGCTGATATGCAGCTTTGCGGACCTCCAAGGTGGCTCGCCAAAGGCGAAACCATTATCGTTGAACGGATCAGACCGGGGCAACATCCCGGACACGCCATCGAACTCCAGATCTGGCACCCCCACATGACTAAGACATCGGGGCAGGAAACCATACCTGCCATCCACGAACCACGAACCCAGCACACGTTCCGTCTTCCAGATGTCGTCGATGCAGACCACAATCTGCATCCGCTCCTCGACTACCTCCCAAGCTCCGCGCCGACGTTGGAGCAGACGCCGTCACAACGGCGGAGCCCAAGGACACATGTCCACCACAAGGATGCCGCCGCCGCCACGACATCCCCCCTTGAACAGACTGGTTCCCAAATCCATCACCGACCATAGAGATGATTGCCTCGCCGGAAAAGAATCCAGAACTTCTTTATTCAGCATCGCCATCGCCGCCGCCGAAGACAAGACGTCGAACGACCCAAAACCCTAAACTTCTTGGGCCCTAAAACCTAAAGCTAAAACGATCCAGACGCGCGGGATCCAGCGACCCCCCCCCTCAGTACCGACGACCAAAAGGTCGCCGGCGAAGGAGAGCCGCCGGAAGATGGCGCCGGTAGGAGCGGCTCTCCTGTGGCGGCGGCTAGGTTTCGCTAAGTTGTGTGATTGTGACGTGCTGGTCTTCGTCGCTTATTCCTGGCGAAAATACGGGCACGCGTATGCGGGACACGGACCTATGCAAAAGTTAATCTGCGCCGTGATTCGTATGTTTGGACAGAAAATGGTTGTAAAATGAATGGAAATTCTTTAACTGTCTGAATACGGGATAGTATACATGTTTATTTTATACAAATATATGTTTGTGTATTAAAGTATATAGACATATCTCTTGTATTTGGTAGCACATGATAATGTAATCATCTCATGTCTTATATGTAGGAGAGCCTTCTTGCCCTCCAAATCAAGTCATGTACTCTATATAAACCATCCGAGAGGCTCAATACAACATTCATCATCGTTTCCATCAAACCCCTCTCTATTCTTCTACATGGTATTAGACTAACCACGGTCCAAAACCCTAGCCGCCCCCGCAGCTTCGGCACCGCGCCGTCCTCGGAGCGGTCGATCTCCATGATCGCCACCGGGGCCGCGCAACCCGTAGCAGGGTTCGTCCGCCAATCTGTGATCAGCTGCCCTGGTGAGTTTTTCCAATCTCTAGATCAGTTTTCTCTCAGTCGATTGCTTGGCTGGTCTTCTTTTTTGGTTCACCGATCATAGATCGGATTGCGTTGCCCACCGCTCATCGTCCTCACGCGCCTTTACTCCGACATCGGCGTCGACTCTATACCGGCCAGTTTGTCATCAACCGCGCGGCAAGGCTGGATGCGCCGCACAAGGGACACCTTCATGCATCACTGCCGGCCGCTCTCGTCCGCAGGGTCTCCATCGCCGATCCGTCATCATCCGGGACATCACCGACAACGTCGTCATCGACTCCGATCTGCGCGTCCTCCATGCCATGGCGCGTACAGCGCCGCCATCGGTCTGATCAACCGACCCCACGTATGTCTTCGCCAAGCACGTCCCCCGAGCACGCGCCTACCACCGATCGAGCCACGGGTTGCCGCTGCATCGTCCCTTCGGACCGCGGCATCTCGCCCCGAGGTCCTCCCCGTGGCTGCCCGACTAGCGGGCCGTCCCCGCCATCGCCCCTTTGGGTCGTCACGCTGCGGCACGCGGTCCACGCCGCCGCCTCGAGGTCTTCCCCGTCGTCGCCCCGACCCGCGCGCTGCCGCTGCGTCGCCTCTTCGGGTCGTAGCGTCGCGGCACGCGGTCCACTCCGCCGTCCCCGCGCGTCGACTTCTACGTGGTATGCGCCGCACCGCCTCCCTACTCGCGGGAACGCCACCGTCCGTGCTCGGTCTTCATCACGTTGTTGGGCTCTTCAATGCCTAATTCGAGCATCGCCGCCGCCCCTTCTACAGGATCCCGCCGTGGCCTTCCCTCAAGCTACCTCTGGTCCGCCGACCACCCTTCGTCTTCGTCCAACACACGCTCGTCGCCTACGTCGTCGTCATCTTCCCTGACCACTTCGTCTACTCCGACAACCATGGGCAACATCTACACCTTCTACCCCTTGCCGTTTGCGTCGCGACTATCCTGTAGCTCTCTCTGCTGGCCCCTCTGACATGGCGTACAGTTTGTGCTGGTCCCCATCTCCGCATGCCCGGTACTGGCAACACAGACGCGTGCTTTCGTCCCCAACGTGTCCCCGAGCTTGGCAACCCCGGTGCGGCGCCTCGTCTCCAACGGATTCGACCACATCGTCTTCGGCATCGACCCCCTTCTCGACTACTGCCTCGATTGTGTCACCATTTTCTTCCTGGCGCACCACTCCTCGCGTTGATGTCTCTTGTGGCGCCCGCTTGCACCGCCTCCCTAGGTGCAGGATGGCCACCGTCCGCGCATGGTCGTCTTCGTCCCTGACTCCTCGGCGCTCCCTTGTGCCCCCGGCTCCACCTGCGGCTACCTCGACATCGGCTACCCTGACATCGACATCGACATCCACCACGGCATCCCTCGCACGGCTACCTCGACCATGGCTCCAGCACCCACGCTCTCGGCTACCTCGACTTCGGCACAAAGGGTTATCACCTCGCTTGAGCAACTCGGCGGCTTCTTCTATAGTCAACGCGTCCGTGACGCGACACCGTCCACGACGCTCCCGCTACGACTGTGGGGGTGTTAGCCCGTCGATTTCTCTCCACTCTGATTGTCTGCGACGCTCCTGTTGTCTGTGATGCTACCACTACGACCGCGGGGTGGAGGGGATGTTAGAGTATATAGGCATGTCTCTTATATTTGGTAGCATATGATTTGTAATCATCTCCTGCCTTATCTCTAGGAGAGGCTTCTTACCCTCCAAGCCATGTACTCTATACAAACCGTCCGAGAGGCTCAGTACAACATTCATCATTGTTTCCACCAATCCCCTCTCTATTCTTCTACACTGCGGACCCTTGTTATACGTCTGTCTACTTGTGTGTATCCTACAGCTCCCGTTTTGTTACATACTCTGTTCCACGACTTTCCTTCACTGTCCATCTTATTTTTCCTTTGTCTCTGTCCTGTTCTTCTCTTATGTTTGACTTCTGTATGATAACATTCATCATGTAACAGTAGTAACTTAGCAAAGATCAATATGAGCAAAGCATAGGCATTAGATCAGCGATGGATATTTGTGTTTGATAACATTCATCATGTAACAGTCACAACCTAGAGCGATACACAATAGCTCAAATTCATCAATTCAATGTAGGCATGTATTCCGTATATAGTCATACGTGCTTATAGTAAGAACTTGCATGACATCTTTTGTCCTACCCTCTCGTGGCAGCGGGACCCATAAGGAAATCTAAGGGATATTAAGGCCTCCTTTTAATAGAGAACCGGAACAAAGCATTAACACATGGTGAATACATGAACTCCTCGAATTACAGTCATCCCCGGAGAGTATCCCTATTATTGTCACCTTGGGGTCTACAGATCAGAACAATAAGAAGTGCATATAACTAGCAGATAGGATCAAGAACTCAAATATATTCATGAAAACATAGAGGGTTCAGATCTGAAATCATGGCACTCGGGCCCTAGTGACAAGCATTAAGCATAGCAAAGTCATAGCAACATCAATCTCAGAACATAGTGGATACTAGGGATCAAGCCCTAACAAATTGACTCGATTACATGATAAATCTCATCCAACTCCATCACCGTCCAGCAAGCCTACGAAGGAATTACTCACTCCCGGCGGTGAGCATCATGGAATTGTTGATGGAGGATGGTTGATGATGACGATGGCGACGAATCCCCCTCTCCGGAGCCCTGAACGGACTCTAGATCAGCCCTCCCGATGAATAACAGGAGGTGGCGGCGGGTACGTATCGTAAAACATGATGAAACTTCTTCTCTTATTTTTTTCTTGGGGAAACAGAATTTATAGCGTTGGAATTAGGTCAGGAGGAGCCTCGTGGACCCCACAAGGCTTCAGGGCGCGCCCTGGGGGTAGGCGCGCTCTGTTGCCTTGTGAGCAACTGGTGGCCCCCCTCCAGTGGATCTTCGTTCCAGTATTTTTTATTTATTCAACAAAAAATCTCCGCAAAGTTTCGTCTGATTCCGGGAACTTTTATTTCTGCACAAAAACAACACCATGGTAGTTCTGCTGAAAACAACGCCAGTCCGAGCTAGTTTCATTCAAATCATGCAAATTAGATGTCAAAACAAGAGCAAAAGTGTTTGGAAAAGTAGATACGACGGAGACGTATCAACTCCCCCAAGCTTAACTCATTGCTTGTCCTCAAGCAATTCAGTTGATAAACTGAAAGTGATAAAGAAAAACTTTTACAAACTCTTTTGTTCTTGTATCCGTATATAAGTTTAAATAGCAACGAAGTTTTCAGCAAAGATCATGAACTAACCATGTGAATGATTACACTTAGAATTCACATTTACTCATATCAATGGCATAATCAACTAGCGAGCAATAATAACATATCTCTGATGCCAACAATTTATCAAAACAATCATGGTATAATATGATAACATGGTATCTCGCTAGCCCTTTCTGAGACCGCAAAACATAAATGCAGAGCACCTCTGAAGTTCAAGCAGCGACTAAACATTGTAATTTAGGGTAGAAGAGATCTAGTCATGCTCATTTCCAACATTAACTAGACTCGATGCATATTAAACTAAGAATGACAATTGTGCTCTCAGAATTGGTGCTTGATAACCCACAAGTATAGGGGATCGCGACAGTCTTCGAGGGTAATATTTCACCCAAATTTATTGATTCGACACAAGGGGAGCCAAAGAATATTTATGAGTATTAGCAGTTGAGTTGTCAATTCAACCACACCTGGAGAACTAAATATCTGCAGCAAAGTGTTTAGTAGCAAAGTAATATGATAGTTTTGATAGCAGTAGTAACAGTAGCGATAGTAACGGAAACAGTAACAATAGCAGTTTTGTAGTGATTGTAACAACAGCAGCAACGGTAGTAACTTAGCAAAGATCAATATGCGAAAAGCGTAGGCATTGGATCAGTGATGGATAATTGTGTTGGATGGCATTCATCATATAACAGTCACAACCTAGAGCAATACACAATAGCTCCAATTCATCGATGTAATGTAGGCATGTATTCCATATATAGTCATACGTGCTTATAATAAGAACTTGCATGACATCTTTTGTCCTACCCTCCTGTGGCAGCGGGGTCCATAAGGAAACTAAGGGATATTAAGGCCTCCTTTTAATAGAGAACCGGAACAAAGCATTAACACATGGTGAATACATGAACTCCTCGAATTACAGTCATCCCCGGAGAGTATCCCAACTATTGTCACTTTGGGGTCTACGGATCAGAACAATAACAAGTGCATATAACTAGTAGATAGGATCAAGAACTCAAATATATTCATGAAAACATAGAGGGTTCAGATCTAAAATCATGGCACTTGGGCCCTAGTGACAAGCATTAAGCATAGCAAAGTCATAGCAACATCAATATCAGAACATAGTGGATACTAGGGATCAAGCCCTAACAAATTGACTCGATTACATGATAAATCTCATCCAACTCCATCACCGTCCAGCAAGCCTACGAAGGAATTACTCACTCCCGGCGGTTAGCATCATGGAATTGTTGATGGAGGATGGTTGATGATGACAATGGCGACGAATCCCCCTCTCCGGAGCCCCGAACGGACTCTAGATTAGCCCTCCCGATGAAGAACAAGAGGTGGCGGCGGCTCCGTATCATAAAACGTGATGAAACTTCTTCTCTTATTTTTTTTTCTCAGGGAAACGGAATTTATAGCGTTGGATTAGGTCAGGAGGAGCCTCGTGGGCCCCACAAGGCATCAGGGCATGCCCTGGTGCCTTGTGAGCAACTGGTGGCCCCCCTCCAATGGATCTTCGTTCTAGTATTTTTTATTTATTCCATAAAAAATCTTCAAAAAGTTTCGTCCAATTTCGAGAACTTTTATTTCTGCACAAAAACAACACCATGGTAGTTCTGCTGAAAACAACGTCAGAGCGGGTTAGTTTCATTAAAATCATGCAAATTAGAGTCCAAAACAAGAGCAAAAGTGTTTGGAAAAGTAGATAAACTTTTACGAACTCTTTTGTTCTTGTATCCGTATATAATCTTAAATAGCACCCAGGTTTTCAGCAAGGATCATGAACTAACCATGCAAATGATAACACTTAGAATTATATTTACTCATATCAATGGCATTATCAACTAGCGAGCAATAATAACATATCTCCAATGCCAACAGTTTGTCAAAACAATCATGATATAATATGATAACATGGTATCTCGCTAGCCCTTTCTGAGACCGCAAAACATAAATGCAGAGCACCTCCAAAGTTCAAGCAGCGACTAAACATTGTAATTCAGGGTAGAAGAGATCCAGTCATGGTATACCCAACATTAACTATACTCAATGCATAAAAATGACAATGGTGCTCTCAGGATTGATGCTTAAAATGAGAAGGTGATGGCTCAACAATAAAAGTAAATAGATAGACCCTTCATAGAGGGAAGCAGAGATTTGCAGAGGTGCCAGAGCTCGAAGTTAAATCAGAGATGAAAACAATTTTGAGAGGTATGCTTTTCCTGTCAATGTCACGATCGAGGATTTTCAATATCTTCCATGCTAAACACATTATCGGCGGTTCCCAAGCGGAAAGGTAAAGTTTACTCCCCCTCCACCATACAAACACAAGCCATGGCTAGCCGAATTCATGGGTGCCCTCCAAACAATCAACTTTCCGGGGGAGTTTGTTTTATTATATTTTTCTTTATTTTGATTATAGGACTGGGCATCCCAATTACCAGCCTCTCTCATGCAATGACAAGTAAATAAACACTCATCGTGAGAATAACCTGCTTAGCATGGAAGATATTGACCGCCCCCTGTCGCTCCATGAGCGGTACGGGCACACAAAATAGATGTTTATTTGAATGATTAGAGGTGGCACATGCAAATTTATTTGGAATGGCAGAGTAATACCGCATATAGGTAGATATAGTGGACTCATCTGGAACAACTTTGGTTTTAGGATTGTGGATGCACAAGCAGTATTCCCGCTTAGTACAGGCGAAGGCTAGCAAATAGATTGAGAAGCGACCAACTAGAGAGTGACAACAGTCATAATCATGCATTGCGAATAATTAACATTGAATACTAGAATGAGTAGGATATAAACACCTTGAACATAAATATCGTGAAGGCTGCATTGGTTTTGAATCAACTACATGTGTGAACATGTGCCAAGTCAAGCCACTTGAAACATTCAGAGGAGGATACCATACTAACATACTACATCATAACCATTTTAATGCATGTTGACATCCAAGATAAATCATTATCCACTCCTAGCTACTTAAGCATGGCATGAGCAACTATAATCTCTAATTGTCATCACAAACATGTTTACCCATAATATGCTGAATCATGGATATTGAGTTAAACATATTTATAAAAACAAAAACAAAAAGAGTTCATACCAGCTTTTCCTTGCCACAGTCACTTCATCAAATCATCGCCATTATTGCCTTTCACTTGCACGACCGAATGATGTGAAAATAATAATAGTACAAGAGTGTCGTGGACTAAGCTGGAATATGCAAACAATTCATTCAAAGGAGAAGACAAGGTAATATTGGCTCTTCATTAGATCAACCACAAAGCATATGAGAGCCACTCAACAATTCATCGTGGTCTTCTTCCTATGATGACTCAATGAAAAGAAAAGAAATTCAGAGAAACACACTGAAATATTTTTGGAGTTTTTAGTTTTTCTGAAGAAAGCAACCTAAAGAAGAAAAACGAAAAGCGAGAAAAACTATTTACACGAGAGAACTCCCAACAAACAAGAAAAGAAGAAATGAGAAATCTTTGGGGGTTTTCTTTTAATACTATGAACTAACTAACGAGAAAGAAAAACCGAAAAGAAGCGAGAAATATTTTTGGATTTTCAAAGTTTTTCAAACACACAAAAAAGAAAGCAAAAGAATAAAAACTAACATGGATAATACAATGAAAAAGTGTTGGAGATATGCCCTAGATGCAATCATTTATGATGATATTTCCTATGTGTTTATGAATAAAGATAGTCCTTGGACATTATCAATGATGTGTATCGGCAAGTACGTGACTTGTTTGTGGGACTATGCATTGTATGATGACTGTCCTAATAGGTCCCTAGTCGAAAGGGCTGTGTGGACGCACAGCCGACTAGACTGGCATATGATACGGTAGATGGCTTGGTCTCACTAGCCATGGAGCATTGGATGCTAACCGGATAATATGGACTCGGAAGTATCTGGTCGGATTCGACATAGTTGGATCCGAGTCCAGATAAGGTCTAAGTCGGACAGACCCAACTATGAGACGCAGCTATATGTCATCTGTGAGTCTCTAGTACAAGATACGTTCTATGTCCTAAGTGTAGGGGAACGCGACAGAAAACAAAAAAATTTGGTACAGCGAGCACGCCCAGGATCACTATGGAGATGCATACAAGGTTTGACCTTTTCGTTACCGACTCGTAGCGCAGCGGAAGTAGAGTCGATGACGATCGGCGGTGCAGATCCCCGCAGCTAGGATTTACAACCTCCCAACCGCGAGGATGTGCTCCCTCATCTGCCCCTCGGACAGTACCTCGGACAGCCCTCCGGAAGGCGGTCGGACAGTCCCTCGGACGGTGTCACGGACAGCCCTTCGGGAGGCACTCTCGAACTCGGACGGTAACTCAGAAAACCCTTCGGGAGGCACTCTCGAACAGCCCCTCGGGCAAAAAGATCGAACCTACGACCTCTCTACGGGGTTGCACACATACGGTGTCATCTATCCGGCAGGGCTTCGCCGTCCAGAACTAGTTCCCACCGGAACCCAGACAGCCTTTCGGCTCTGCGAAACTATTTCGCGGGTAGGAACTGAAGAAGCCAGATCATTGCAATGGCATGTGTATGTGAGAAAGAGTTTGTGTGGAGAGTGCCTCTCCACCTCTATTTATAGGAAAACCCAAGGGGTAGGGTGGCTCCCAAAATATCAAAATGCCCTCAGATATTTTCACACTATTCATAATAGTGTTTCCACTATTCATGAGATATTTTCTCCCAATAGTGTTTCCACTATTCATAACACTATTCACAAAATATTTTTCACTACCGTTAAATCCGAAAATATTTTTGTAGGTCTTAGAACATTTCCAGTACCCACTAACATAATTTTGGACGCGTTCCGAAACAATTCCGGATTAGTGATTTTCATCTGCGAAAAGCAACCAAAGTGGTTCCGGCAGCTCCGGAACATTTCCGGGTTTTTTCTCCGGAAAAATCCCAGAAGTTTCCAGAACAATTCTGGCACCCTCCAAGAATTTCCAGGCGTGTGCCGAAACCAATTTGACCTAATGGTATACCCTGAAACAACTTTTCAGTTTTACCGAAACTATTCCGGTGTTCTCTCTCCGGAACTTTTCCGGTGACTTTCTCTCAGACTCCCTGTCTAGAATTCAGCAGATAGATGACCCTTTAGCGTGTGACCCTATAGGTTCGGTGAAGCATAGACATGACCGGAACACTTTCCGATTAATGATCAACATCGGAGCCGTGGACACCCATATTGACCCCTATACCCATACGAATAAATATTCGAGTGAACCTCCAGTTGCCGTGTGCTATTCCTGTTGCTTCGCGATATGTTACAAAAACCCGAGGTGAGAATTATCGGCATCCCCATGGATCAACAACTTGTCCACTATGCTAGTTACCTCGTTACCGGTTTTGTTCTCTTTTCTCGTTTCTGTGTTCCGGCATCCCTGTGATCAAATCACAATGTGTCTGGCTAGATGATGGTGGATACCGTAACACCGAGAGGGCCCAGAGATATCTCTCCATCGTCGGAGGAGCAAATCCCAATCTTGAGCTATCAAGTCCCTTGACATACTTTTCCATGAACCCGTAAGCCACCGTAATAGCCACCCATTTACGGATGACGTTTAACAAACCCCAAAGTTCATGAAGCAAGCATGAAGAAACCCGACACTCTCATGGTCTAAGGAATTATGCAAACGTTAACTTTCTCTGTGTTATTAACCATTAACATGTGACGAAGATATTTCATAGCATAACATCAATTCGGGTCGATTCAACCACAAGTGTTCTTCTAACATTGTGTCCCCAAAGTTGCCGGCATAGTCATGCCCATGATCAGGAAAACAGAACCATCATGCAACACTTGATCTAGTCTTAGAGGCTAGACTAGGAATACATTGTACCGTTTATTATTCCACACGTGCATATGAGTCTTCCTCCGAGCCTCGTGGTTATTGCAGACTCGAGAACCATACCAGTTATAGCACGGAATATAAACATAATTATGAGCATGGAGATAAATAATAACATTTATTATTGCCTCTAGGGCATATCTCCTACAGACTCCCACTTGCACTAGAGTCAATAATCTAGTCAATGCTAATGCACTTTACACCTATGGCATACTGGTGTAAAATATGCTTCGCATGTGGTATAGCCTGATGTCCAACGGATCTGACAACTTTAGCTCCGTGTGTATCTTTGCATATCCTCGCGTTTTCATGCTTTCACAAAATTCATATTTTGTGTGGACTTGGCTTTGTATATATGTGAATCACTGGTCGAACCTTGATTCCTCAGACTGAGCTATGGAGCAACTATCTACAATAGTGTCCCATTGACCAAAGCCTTCTTGGAACCATACTAAGTTCATGAATGAACTATATGATTCAACATCTTCTTTGTCGCTTCCAAAGCGTCAACATACTTAGCCTTTGTTATAGAATTCGCCACAGTAACCTGTTTGGAACAATGTCCAACTACCGTGTCACCATATCGTGTATTACACAAAACCTTTAACTTAAATCGAAAATCGCATGGAGCATTGATGAAGACTGTATCGAGGTAATTACTTACAATGAGCACTTCATAATCTCTGCTTGCGAGAAAACATGTCATCAGTGCTACTTTAGTACTCAATGACATTTTCCACTGTTATCCCATGATCAGTACTTTGATCATTTTGGTATCTATACTCGCAACAGCTTGGGAGTATCGGACATATCTGGTTGTTTTACATACCATGGAATACATGATTAATCCAAACACGAAAGTGTGTGGAATCTCCATCATGTATTTTGCTCATCGGTGTTTTGGGACACCGAGTCTTGCAAAAACCCTTTCCATGTGACTTCGGCAAGAATCACTCCTTGGCGTTTTAATGCTAAACTGTTTTAGCATCTTGTCAATATGTATTTTTGGCTTTAGCTCTATCAGGCAATTTTATCTCGTAGATAATTATGCCTAATACCGAGGCTACCTAACCTAAGCACTTCATCGAAAACTATTTTCAATGAAGTCCTAATTTGTTTCAAGAAATTTATATTATTTTCAATCAACAATGTGTCAAGCATACAAGGTTTTTAGAAATATTATTATGCTCCCACTTACTTTCTTGAAACCACAAGCATCTTCGTTATCCATTGATGAAATCAAACTCTTTTGACTATTTCATCAAAAACGAAGATTCCAACTCCATTTTGCTCTCTTCTGCCCATTGCTGGAACTCTGAAGTTTGCATACTCACTAGCATCCTCTGGATTGACAAAATACCTTGGACTGTATCACATGCAAGTCCTAGGTTGTATTTCCATTTTATGGAAATCCTTTTGGCATCCATGTATCATATCTCAAGATTGAAATATGTATCAATTGCTAGTTTAACCCGAACTGACTTTAAGCATCGCTACGGAGAGACAATCTCGCTGTAGTCAATTCCTTGAATTTGTTATAAGCAACAAGTTTAGCTTTATGGATAAAACATTTTTATCTGTATCAGTTTATAGTTCCATTAATATTCGTTAGACTCTAAGTCTTCCGAAAGGGGTATCAAGATATGATCTTGAATCACTTATATGGAAACTATCTCGGATTGTATTGGCAGTTAGCCAATTCCAGAGTCAGGGCCCATCAACGCTTCCTTGTGTATCGTAGGTATACTATTGTCTAACAACAATATCTCGTTTGCGCACCTGAGAGGTTTGCACGAGTTTTGCCTACGTGGTTTAGCTGCAAGTTCGACCAAAGTCCATACATTTTATTGTAGAGACTTCCGTATCAGTCGCAGGAGGAAACTCTAGAATCACTTCCAAGGTCTCTTTCCTTTGACCTGATAACGAAGATACTGTTATCTCGTCGAGTTGCACTGTCCTCCCACTCACCTTTTTGCAAGAAACATCAAAATCATACCGTTCTTTGTGGCAAAATCTTTTGCCTCGGTATAGTGGTAGGGGAATACCCAATAACTTGGGATAACCTACAAAGTAGCACTTGTCTAATTTGGAATAGGTTTGTAAACATTTTACACAAGCCCGATATTCCAAATGTTAAGAAAAGACAAAACATGGTTGGGCGTACCATACCATGGCGTCATTTCAACAGATCTGATGGCGCTCTATTCAGTGTAAAAACCGCAGTCTCTAAAGCATTACTTTAAAAGGGATAATGGCAAATTGATTTATGTCATCTTTGATCTTACCATGTCATAAATGGTTTGATTACATCTTCACAGACATTCCACTCATAGTGGTGTTCCGGGAGGTGTAAGTTATGAAACTCTTTTCACAACTCATCAGACATTCGTTAAACTTGTAACTCAAATATTCCTTTCCGCAATCAAATTGCAGAAAACACAATTTTCTTGTTACAATAATTTCTACTTCATTTTAAAAACCTTTTGAATGATTTCAAAAGATCCAAACTTACGTCTCATCAAGTAAATATCCATATATCTACTTGAGTCATTTCTGAAGATAGATAAATCCACTGCTAGCAACAACATTTATCGGACTACATACATCAAAATGTATGATCACCAATAAGTTCGTTGCTCGTTCCTTATGGCTTGTGAACGGTATTTCAGTCACTTCACTTTTCAGAGGAAAGTTGCAAGTGTCAGATGATTCATAATCAAACGACTTCAAAATCCATCATTATGGAATTTCTCCATGCGGGTTTCTCCAATGTGACCAAATGCAGTGCCACACATGTGTGGTATTCTTTTAGTCTTGCGACATTTAGCGTCAGTGTTATGGATGTATCATATTACCATCAATATTCATAACATACATCCCATCCACGATGGAAGTATGGCCCTTATGTTATTCATAATACCGAACAACAATTGTTCTTTTATGAACAACACTCTTGCAACAAACATTTATGCAAATGGGCTAGAGTGTATAAAACTCTAAAATGAATTATGAAAGTAAATACAGAGGTAATATATTATTATCAATATTCATAACATACATCTCATTCATTATGAAAGTATGGCCCTTATGTTATTCATAACACCGAACATCAAAAGTTCTCTTATGAACAACCTTCTTGCAAGATACCTTATGCAATGGGCTAGAGTGTATAAAACTCTAAAAGTGAATTATGAAAATAAATACATAGGGAATACACCGATGGAAGGTATAGCAACATTTACTATGTTCCCAGCACGTATCTAAACCTCACTCCGGCAAGTCTTTTAGGCCGTAGTAGTTCTTGCATCGAGTCGCAACAGAATGCAATCGAGCGGGTATCTCTGTGATCAACTCACAATACCCAAGAATCCGTGATTAACATGTTTAATCATATTTCCCAAGAATTATATCTTTGACCAGCCTTCTATACATCAATAACTTGTATGACATTCATACATGAGCTGGATATTCCAGTCTTCTCTCATTTTTGCCTTTATACTTCTAATAGTTTAACTTTCAGTATTTCTCCTACTCTCAGAAGAAGCACCCAACTTTAAGAGTGGCGTTAGCCTCGGACTTCCTAGGTGTGTAAGTCATACTAACACCCTTTGGACATTTCCTTTCTCTTTAAGTTGTTGTTTTATTCACCTTCATCATATGACAAGCGTTCCTCTGGATCCCTCTCTTATCAATCAAATGCCCAGTAAACACTTTACTAATACTTTGCAAAACAAACACCGCTTTGGATATCCCATATCTTCTAGCCTTTGTTTGTACCTGAAACTAATTATCAGTTCCATGAATATCACATAGCTATCCCAAACTTTTGAAGTCCGGGTCTCATGGAAGCAAACATATTGCACTTGACCGTAACGGAATTCTAGCTTTTGGATCGAAGGACGAGAGTCACATCATCCATAGCATTAGCGGGAGAATACCGAAACATGCGATAGGACAAAGTCCTTCTCGGCACTCTAGAGGACAATCCTCACATTATGTTACCAACCGTAAAGTTTTAACCAGATATTTAACAGCTGTTCAATTTTAATAGGGAAGGTGGAATCGCGAGCCATTATTCTATAACTATTATGCAAATTTCACTTAGACAAAGTTCATAATTAATTGCACTGAGAATTAAGCAAGTTAATTCTACAGTGCGCACCCACTCAAACCAATATCTCTCATAATTGATTGTGAGTGTTACAAGACCCACATTTCAATTCAACGCCATTGATGGAAACATCACTGATGACGGGAATTTCAATCGGTAGGCCAACTTGCCGATCACATCTCTATGTGACTCTTGTTCATCTTTCGATGGGCGTGTTCCGAGCTCAGGACTCTCAAGCCAGAACGTCAAGACAACCAAGTGATCTCGCTGCGAGGTCTCAACTCACCCGCCTCACACTTCTCTAATTGTTTGTACTCATGGAAACATGACGCACTCCGAAAAGATAGGTGCCGTGACGGTGCTACACTTGGGAGAACACTAACTACTTGATATTTTTGTGAGAGATCACCCGAATAAAAGCGACTACCACGCAATAAAAAAGGGTGCATCATAAGGGATAAACATCTCAGGCAATTCATAATAGCATGATATGGTATAGCCCTTTCTGATGGAGAAGTCTTTAATTTCTTCGTCTTCGTCATTCGCGTCGGTGTTCACCTTCGCGAAGATTGCCACCACCTTGTCGATGCACCAGATAATACTGCTATCTCTATAGCTAATAAAATAAGTGCATTACAAAAGGTTGACACGCAGGTCATTAAAGTGACAATCATATGGCTCCAGCCATCATGCCGAATCATGACACGCAGGTCATGTTAATTAACATCATATAGTCATCTCATACATAATCAAATTAATATGAGCACTGCTATACCACATCACATGCACATCCTGCAAAACCAAGTTAGACGCCTCTAATCGGTTTATGCAAAATTTTATTTTCCGTGGCTTCTAAGGTTTCGAAACAAACCGAAGCTACCAACATTCATCATCAAGTATGATTATTCAAGTCGCTAGATTAACTTTGCGGGGTGTATGAAACATGAGATAATAAAATCTCGAGCCCCATACTGAACTTCGTCATACGCATGACCCCCGTGCAGATCATATCTGCATTGCCCTTTTGTCTGCGAAATTTCATCTTTCTCTCTAACTATGGAGGAATTCAACGAACTGTTAGCACTTCGTTGATCAATCAGGATTGCGGATTGCCAGAACTTTGAAACTCCACCATACCGTTATCAAGATCAGAAATACGCAAATTCCAGGGAAGCAACAAGAACATCGGGTAACAGATTTCATCTGCTACCCGCACAAATAATTTTCAGTAATAGAACTCATCTACTACAAATTATATTGTGCAACACCCATACATCTCTATGTATTCTAGATCGTAACCTGCATCTACGCATAGCACGGCTCTTGATGCCACTGTTGGGGAACGCGACAGAAAACAAAAAATTTCGGTACAGCGAGCACGCCCAGGATCACTATGGAGATGCATACAAGGTTTGATCTTTTCATTACCGACTCGTAGTGCAGCGGAAGTAGAGTCGATGACGATCGACGGTGCAGATCCCCGCAGCTAGGATTTACAACCTCCCAACCACGAGGATGTACTCCCTCATCTGCCCCTCGGACAGTCCCTCGGACAGCCCTCCGGGAGGCGGTCGGACAGTCCCTCGGACGGTGTCACGGACAGCCCTTCGGGAGGCACTCTCGAACTCGGACGGTAACTCGGACAGCCCTTCGGGAGGCACTCTCGAACAACCCCTCGGGCAAAAAGATCGAACATACGGCCTCTCTACGGGGTTGCACACATACGGTGTCATCTATCCGGCAGGGCTTTGCCATCCAGAACTAGTTCCCACCGGAACCCAGACAGCCTTTTGGCTCTACGAAACTATTTCGCGGGGAGGGAGAGAAGAAGCCAGATCATTGCAATGGCATGTGTATGTGAGAAAGAGTTAGTGTGGAGAGTGCCTCTCCACCTCTATTTATAGGAAAACCCAAGGGGTAGGGTGGCTCCCAAAATACCAAAATGCCCTCAGATATTTTCACACTATTCATAACAGTGTTTCCACTATTCATGAGATATTTTTTCTCCCAATAGTGTTTCCACTATTCATAAATAGTGTTTCCACTATTCGTGAGATATTTTCTCCCAATAGTGTTTCCACTATTCATGAAAAAAAATCGCGACCGTTAAATCGGAAAATATTTCCGTAGGTCTTAGAACATTTCCAATACCCACTAAAATAATTTTGGACGTGTTCCGAAACAATTCCGGATTAGTGATTTTCATATGCGAAAAGCAACCAAAGCGGTTCCGGCAGCTTCGGAACATTTCTGGGTTTTTTATCCAGAAAAATCCCAGAAGTTTCCAGAACAATTCTGGCACCCTCCAAGAATTTCCAGGCATGTGCCGAAACAAATTTGACCTAATGGTATACCCTGAAACAACTTTTCAGTTTTACCGAAACTATTCCGGTGTTCTCTCTCCGGAACTTTTCCGTTGTCTCCGAAACTTTTCTGGTGACTTTCTCTCAGACTCCCTGTCTAGAATTCAGCAGATAGATGACCCTTAAGCATGTGACTCTATAGGTTCGGTGAAGCATAGACATGACCGGAACACTTTTCGATTAATGATCAACATCGGAGCCGTGGACACCCATAGTGACCCCTATACCCACACGAATAAATATTCGAGTGAACCTCCAGTTGCCGTGTGCTATTCCTGTTGCTTCGCGATATGTTACAAAAACCCGAGGTGAGAATTATCGGCATCCCCATGGATCAACAACTTGTCCACTATGCCAGTTACCTCATTACCGGTTTTGTTCTCTTTTCTCGTTTCCGTGTTCCGGCATCCCTATGATCAAATCACAATGTGTCTGGCCAGACGATGGTGGATACCGTAACACTGAGAGGGCCCAGAGATATCTCTCCATCGTCGGAGGAGCAAATCCCAATCTTGAGCTATCAAGTCCCTTGACATACTTTTCCATGAACCCGTAAGCCGCCGTAATAGCCACCCATTTACGGATGACGTTTAACAAACCCCAAAGTTCATGAAGCAAGCATGAAGAAACCCGACACTCTCATGGTATAAGGAATTATGCAAACATTAACTTTCTCTGTGTTATTAACCATTAACATGTGACGAAGATATCTCATAGCATAACATCAATTCGGGTCGATTCAACCACAAGTGTTCTTCTAACATTGTGTCCCCAAAGTTGCCGGCATAGTCATGCCCATGATCAAGAAAATAGAACCATCACGCAACACTTGAGGTAGTCTTAGAGGCCAGACTAGGAATACATTTTACCGTTTAGTATTCCACACGTGCATATGAGTCTTCCTCCGAGCCTCGTGGTTATTGCAGACTCGAGAACCATAGCAGTTATAGCACGGAATATAAACATAATTATGAACATGGAGATAAATAATAACATTTATTATTGCCTCTAGGGCATATCTCCTACACTAAGACCTGAGCTGACGCATGTACTCGGGATGGTGACAGACCTGCTTTGGGCCGACCAAACGCTACTCCGTGACTGGGTAGTTACAAAGGTAGGTTTCGGGCTTGTCCAGACCCATGCTACGAGACATGGTTGAGCAAGATGGGATTTGCCCCTCCGTTCAGGAGAGATATACTCTGGGCCCCTCTTGTGATCCGACCAAGATAAGCATGGCCATGCGACAAGGATTATGAGATAATCCGGTTTGTGGTCGGCATTACTGGAACGAGAAAGAGGTCGGGCTAGCACAAGGATGACAGACTCGCCTTGACCCCGACAACATATATCGTGTGGCAAAGGGAACAGAAGTGTGATGTACAGGTTCGCCTAACCAGCTTCATTGTCTACTTGGTGGTCAGCACGCCTTGCTTGAGGCCGCTACCAACCGAGCAAGTCGAAGGTGATCTGACCTGCGACCGAGTCGACTTGAACCTAAGGGGTCGCGCGCTTAAGGGAAGGAACCTGTGAGGCTGGGTCTGACTCCACGAGTCAGAGGTGATCCTACTCGAACTCGGATCCAAGCCGAACAGACTTTGGGCTTTAGGATCCGTGCGAGGCCCAAGTGTTGAGCCCATGACGGATGCCTATATATAGTGGAGGTGCGGTACACTCATTCGGTTGATCGCTTTGGCGCCGTCATTAGAGCTTTGCATGTGTTGCAACTAGCCACCTCCACTCGCCGCCGGCTGTGTGATCGAACCTAGCAGTTCGCCTGTCGGGCCAGTGGGAACTAGGGTACCACGGCCCGTCTGCCTGCGGCCCAGGAAGTGATGCCTGGCGAAGGCCCAAGAGGCGGCCCAGCCACGGGCGCCGTGAAGCAAGACACCTCACGAGGCGCCGGCCTCACGAGGACCCCCTCCGCAAGGAGCGAACCACCAAGACTTGGCAGCAGTAGCAGGAAGCCTTGCGAGGCCCCCTCACGAGGCGGTCTCCCGAGGCGGCCTCCCGAAGCCGCCCGAGCCTGGCGCCAGCCACGCGGTCCCGTGCTCCCCACATGGGTGACGCACCCCCGCAAGACGACGACAGCGATAGGAGCCGTACCAGTAGGTGCAGACAGGGAGGATTTCCTCTTTCGTGCTAAGGGGGCAGCGCCAGCTGCCCACCCCCAAAGCAAGTCCCAAAGCCTGCCCGTTTGGTGAAAGAAGACCAGGACGATAAGGCGCGCAGGGCGGAGGTCATCACCGAGTCCACCGGCGCGTCATGGATAACACCTTTGCAGGCGGAGACCGCCTTTTGTCAGGATAAGCCTGGGCGCCCGTCCCCTTTCAAACTGCCGTTGTGTGTGGCTACCCTTCCCGCCAACATTTTCGGGGGAAGAGGACCAAGGCGGCTATAAAAGGGGCAGTGCCACCACCATAGAGGGGACCTTGGATCGATTCCTCCTTCTCCTACCTTATACACTTGTACTCACCAGAGCAATCCATATCACAGGCAGGAGTAGGGTTTTACACCGCGAGGTGGCCCGAACCTGGGTGGCTGCTGTGTCCCCTGTCGTGCCTTGTGCATAGCACGCTCTCGCCGTAGCCTCGCCGTGGTTACCGTCTAGCCGGTAGGAACGAGCGCGCCCCCAGAGTTCGAACTAGGGTCCCCGAAGCCCCGATTCCGACATTTGGCGCGCCAGGTAGGGGGCGTGCTTCCGTTCCATCCGTTTCGACATCGCCATGGCCGACGCTCGACGTGAGCGCGTGGAGTGCAGGGCGGTCAGGGTGGCCCTGTCAGGCTAGTGGGATCCGGGGTACCACGGCCCGTCTACCTGCGGCCCAGGATGCAACGCCTGGCGAAGGCCCAAGAGGCGGCCCAACCACGGGCGCCGCGAAGCAAGGCACCGCGCGAGACGCCAGCCTCGCGAGGACCCCTCCATGAGGAGAGGACCACCAAGACTTAGCAGCATCAGCAGGAAGCCTCGCGGGGCCCCCTCGTGAGGCGGCCTCCCGAGGCAGCCTCTCGAAGCCACCCGAGCCCGGAGTCAGCCGCACGGTCCAGTGCCCACCACGTGGGTGACGCGCTTGGCGACGAACAGCGGTAGGAGCCATACCAGCAGGCGCGGACAGAGAGGGTTTCCTCTTTGGAGCTAAGGGGGCACCTCCAGCTGTCCACTCCCAAAGCAAGTCCCAAAGCCTGCCCGTTTGGTGCATGAAGACCAGGATGATAAGGCGCACAGGGCGGAGGTCATCACCGAGCCCACCGGCGCGTCATGGAAAACACCTTTGCAGGCGGAGACCGTCTTTTGTCAGGATAAGCCTGGGCGCCTGTCCCCTTTCAAAACCGCCGTTGTGAGGCTACCCTTCCCGCCAACGTTTTTGGGGGAAGAGGACCGAGGCGGCTATAAAAGGGGCAGTGCTGCCACCGTAGAAGGGGCTCGCTTCCTTCGTTCTCAATCTTGTACGCGAGATCTCTCTTGCCAACCATAATCCCAAACACAAGCAGGAGTAGGGTTTTACACCGCAAGGTGGCCCGAACCTAGGTAGCTGCTGTGTCCCCTATCGTGCCCTGTGCGTAGCGTGCTCTCGCCGTAGCCTCGTCGTGGTCATCGTCTGGCTGGTAGGAACGAGCGTGCCCCCAGTGTTCGAACCAAGGTCCCCGGAGCCCCCATTCCGACATTTGGCGCACCAGGTAGGGGGCGTGCTTTCGTTCCATCCGCTTCGACATCGCCATGGCTGATGCTCGCCGTGAGCGCGCAGAGCGCAGGGCGGCCAGGGTGGCCCAGACGGAGCCGGTCGCCCGCGACAACCGCTGTCGCCACGCCGGAGCTGCCACCGACCCTACCACTAGGGAGCAGCAGGCCTCCTCCCTCCACCTGTCCGTGCAGCTGGCTGGCCACACAGCCACGGCCTCCTCGCTCGCCCGCCATGAGCCACCCGGCCCGCAAGCCGCGCTGCTCATGGCGCGTGCGCTGCTGCGCTACCGCCCCACCGAGTCCGGCTATGACGCTTGGCTGGGCCGCATCACCAAGCTTGTCAATGCCGCCGGAGACGCCCCTACGCCCTCTCACTCGCTCAACCCTCCGTTGCTTCTCGCCGGGAAGGTGGTGCATGGCGCGCATCCGCCGCCTCCTCCGTCCAACGATGGCGCCGGGAGCCACTGCGGTGCGCGGGCGTGAGAGCCGTCTCGCAATGCATCTTCATAAGACCCCGACAATGAGAGCTGCCAGATCGTCTGGCGCGTGCCGCCCGACACGCGCGTGCTCCTCGAGCAGCAGTGCCAGCGTCAGGACCGCACCATCCAGGAGGTTGCAGCTGTCGGTCGCCTGAACCGAGCTGCCCTTGCTGGCGGCGTCGCCTCCAGCATCGGGGGCTGCCGCGCCTTCACCCGTGAGCCGCGCCGCGTGGTGTGGCCTACCAAGTTCAAGCCGGACCTGCCTCCTCGCTACGACGACACCCCCAACCCCATGGAGTTCCTGTAGCTCTACACGCTAAGCATCGAGGCGGCGAACGGTGATGACAAGGTCATGGCGAACTCGTTCCCCATGGCCCTCAAGGACGCCCCGCGCTCCTGGCTCATGAACCTTCCTGAGGCGTCCATCTCTTCGTGGGCCGAGCTGAGCCGGTAGTTCATCGCCAACTTCAAGGGCACGCACAAGTGCCCCCTCATGCTCAACGACTTGCGCGCCGTGCGCCAGCGCCCTGACGAGACTCTCCGCAAGTACATCCAGCGCTTCAGCCAAGTGCGCAACAAGATCCCGCGCGCCTCCGACGCCACCATTATCTTTGTGTTCTCCTCCGGCGTCACGGACGTCCGGATGCGTGAGAAGCTCACCATCAATGATGAGCTTGACACCGTGGTTGAGTTGTTCGACCTCACCGACAGGTGCGCCAATGCTGAAGAAGGCCACCTCTTCATCCACAACGACCCAGATGTGGCGCCCGACGCTGCCAAGACCAAGAGCAAGGATGCCAAGTGCAAGGGCCCTGCCGTGCTTGCGGCGGAGCCCGAGCAGAAGCGCGGCCGTGACTGTGCCGAGCCCAAGAAGGATGGCCGTCCATACTGCACCTACCATGACATGTTCTCTCACAACACTGAAGACTGCCACGAGCTCAAGCTGCTTCGCGAGAGCCGCCAGGACGGGCGCGGCGTCCGCAATGATTGCGGCGCCAGCCGTGGAGGTAGCCGCAATAGCAACCGCTGGGGTGATCACGGCAACAACGGCAATAATGGCTTCACGTAGGGCCGGCGTGACCAGCCGCGGCAGGCCAATCCTCTGGCCAACGCCGCTCTGCCGCCGCTGCCGCCGCCGCCTCAGAGGAACAATGGCAACTAGCCTGACGAGGACGCCGGGGGCTACCAGGAGCCTCGCGAGGTGGCTTGCATCCTTGGCGGGGCCCAGGCCCCCCGTCCAACCGCCACTTCAAGCAATTCGCTCGCGAGGTGAACGCAACCCTCCCGAGGCCTGAGGCTTCTCAGCCCCTCAAGTGGTGGCAGTACGCCATCTCCTTCGACTCCAAGGACCACCCCAAGTCCACAGAGGCTGTGGGCATGATACCCATGTTGTGCATGCCCACCATCAGCAACGTTGCTATTACCAAGACGCTCGTCGACCGAGGCGCGGGACTCAACATGATCTCCATTGAGACCTTCGAGAAGCTCCAAGTACCCTACGAGCAGCTGATGCCGACGAGGCCCTTCTCAGGCGTCACTGATGGCTCCACGCTGCCTCTGGGGCAGGTGCGCCTTCCCGTCACCTTCGGCACCTGCAAGAACTACCACACTGAGCTCATCGACTTTGATGTGGCGCACATCGGCCTACCGTACAATGCCTTCTTGGGCTACCCCGCGCTCGCCAAGTTCATGGTGGTGACCCATCACGCCTACAATGTCCTCAAGATGCCGGGCTGCAGCGACATCATCACCGTCCGCTGCAACGAAAAGGAAGCAGTTCGCTCCCTCGTGAGCGCCAACAAGGCTACAGCCACCGCCGGTTGATGAAGACGACGTCGAGCCTCCTGAGTCCGCACCCGCGAAGAAGAAGCAGTTGTTCTCTCAGGCGTGAGCTGAGACGAAGAAAGTTTCGGTGGACGGCTGAAAGCACATTTGCTCCCTTGGTGGTTTTGGTAATTCATAACAGCATATATCTCATTGAACTAATGTCCATTCAAGTTAAAGATTTCAGGATGTTCAATGATTGGCATGGCATGGACTAGAGATGTGGACCCCTCAAAATGCTAAGGACAAGGATTGGCAAAAGCTCAAGACTCTACATTTTTGGTTTAGTGATGCAAGATCACATTGAGTCCATAGGAAAGCCAATACTATTGAAAGGGGATGAGGTGTTGCTTAATGGTCTTTTTGCTCAAGTGCTTAGTGACAGTACTCCTAAACCCTCAACCACTCTCTCTACCCCAAAGATGTCCAAAACCCACATTCCAACTCGGCCCCACCGAAATTTCTCTATCCGGTCCCACCGAGTTCACCAAGACTTAGCCACTGCCAAAACCCTAACAAATCGGATCCACCGAAATGGATCTCGGTCCCACCGAGATGGCCTTGCCAACTCTCTGCAATCGTTTGCACTTACTTCGGTCCCACCGAGTTTTGCAAATCGGTCTCACCGAGATGGCTTGCCAACTCTCTTCGGTCCTACCGAGTTGATGCAATCGGTGCCATCCAGATAAGGATTGCCCTAGCCATTGCACTTCGGTCCATCCGAGTTGTTCGTATCGGTCCCACCGAGATTCCTAAAGTTCATATCTTTTACACAGTTCGGTGCTACCGAGACTATTGTTTCGGTGCCACCGAGTTGAGTCAAAAGTGTGTGACGGTTGGATTTTGTGTGGAGGCTATATATACCCCTCCACCACCTCCTTCTCAGTAAGGAGAGCCATCAGAACGTGCCTACACTTCCACCATACATTTTCTGAGAGAGAACCACCTACTCATGTGTTGAGATCAAGATATTCCATTCGTACCATTTGAACCTTGATCTCTAGCCTTTCCCAAGTTGCTTTCCACTCAAATCCTTCTTCCACCATAGCCAAATCTGTGAGGAGTTGTTTGAGTGCTGGGAAGACTATCATTTGAAGCACAAGAGCAAGGAGTTCATCAACAACACACCGTCTATTACCTTTTGGAGAGTGGTGTCTCCTAGATTGGTTAGGTGTCACTTGGGAGCCTCCAACATGATGTGGAGTTGAACCAAGCAGTTTGTAAGGGCAAGGAGATCGCCTACTTCGTGAAGATCTACCCCGAGTGAGGCTAGTCCTTCGTGGACGTAAGCCATGGTGGAATAGACAAGGTTGCTTCTTCGTGGACCCTTCGTGGGTGGAGCCCTCTGTGGACTCGCGCAGCCGTTACCCTTCGTGGGTTGAAGTCTCCATCAACGTGGACGTACGATAGCACCACCTATCGGAACCTCGCCAAAAACCACCGTGTCTTCATTGCGTTTGAAATCTCCGATCCCCTCCTTTACTTACATATGCAATTATCTACTTTCCGCTGCTATACTCTTAGAATTGCATGTGTAGGGTGATGGTTGACATGTACTATTGCTAAAATCTGCCCACAATTAAAATCTGGGAAAAGGTTAGGTTTTATTTGGTCAAGTAGTCTAATCACCCCCCCTCTAGACATACTTTCGATCCTATAAGTGGTATCAGAGCTTTGGTATCCTTAAGCCTTGATTTCCATTTCTTTGGTGATCATAGCCTTGGTTTCACAACCTAGGAGAGTATGGCATCTAGTGAGGGTAACTATCACCGTAGAGGTCCATATTTTGATGGTACAAACTTTGCTAGTTGGAAACATAAGATGAAAATGCATATTCTTGGTCATAACCCTGCCATTTGGGCTGCTGTTCGTGTTGGCTTGCAAGGTGACTTCTTTGAGGATGGCAAGGAACCGAATCGTGAGGCAACCCCGGAAGAATTGAAGATGTTGCAATACAATGCTCAAGCTTGTGACATTCTATTCAACGGTCTATGTCCCGAAGAATTCAACAAAATCAGCCGCCTCGAGAATGCAAAGGAAATTTGGGATACTTTGGTTGATATGCATGAGGGTACCGAGTCCGTCAAGGAATCTAAGTTGGATGTGCTTCAAAGTCAACTTGACAAGTTCAAGATGAAGGATGGTGAAGGAGTCGCTGAGATGTACTCTAGGCTTGCTCTCATCACAAATGAGATTGCCGGCTTAGGAAGTGAAGAGATGACTGAAAAATTCATCATCAAGAAGATACTTAGAGCTTTGGATGGAAAATATGATACCGTCTGCACATTGATTCAAATGATGCCAAATTACAAAGATCTCAAGCCCACGGAAGTCATTGGAAGGATTGTTGCTCATGAAATGTCACTCAAGGACAAAGAGGAGCTGCACAACAAATCAAGTGGTGCTTACAAGGCCTCAACCGATGCTCCAACAACTTCAAGTGACAAGCTAGTATCAAATGAAGAGATAAGCCTAATGGTGAAAAGGTTCAACAAGTTCTACAAGAACAAAGGGAAAGAAAGAAGCTCTAGCTCAAGACACTATGAGAGAAGATCATCAAGTCGTGACCGTAATTGCTACAATTGTGGAAAGCCTAGACACTATTCCAATGAGTGTATGGCTCCCTACAAGAAAAGAGATGAATCACCAAGAGGAAGACATAGAAGAGATGAATCACCTCATAAGGAGAGAAGGAGTAGAGATGATCGTTATGAACGAAGACACTCTCGAAGAAGCAAGGATTCGGAGAGGAAGGACAAGTCATCCAAGAGCTACACAAGAAGAAGACATCAAGCTCATGTTGGTGAATGGGTTTCCGGCTCCGACTCCGACAACCACTCCGAGAGAAGTTATCACTCCAACTCCGACTATAGTCAAGATGAAGGTGTTGCTGGACTTGCTCTTGTGTCATCCAACTCCTATGATTTATTTGACTCACCAAATGAAGGAATTGGAAGATGCTTCATGGCAAAAGTCCCCAAGGTATCACACCCCGAGTATCTTGATTTCAATAGTGATGAAGATGATTTGCTTGGTGATGATGATTTACTTGTTGATAGGACTAGTGATGTGAGCTATAATGAAAATGCTAGTAATCATGATAGTCAAGAGGAAATGAGTGACAATGCTATGAAGGAGATTGAGCGTCTAACTAAAGAACTAAATGCTCTTAAGTTAGCTCATGAAACAACTCAAGAGGATCATAGAGAACTTCTAAGAACTCATGAGAAGCTATGCTTCGAGAAGCTAAATTTAGAGCAAGAGCATGAGTTTCTTAAAGCTATCAATGACGATCTTCGAAAGAAGAGTTCTTCATATCTTGCCAAGCGTTTACTCTTGTCTAACTTTATGCCACAAGTTAAACCTAAGCAAACTAGCAACAAGGATAAAAATGGTTCTACCTCTAGTAGTAACAATAACAATGCTAAATCCAATGTTGTTGCTTCTAGTAGTTCTATTGATTCCACTAATGATTCTCTTAGCCAAGTTACACTTGAGCAAGAAAATATGCTATTGAAAGGAATTATAGAGAAAGGTGTCTACAAGAGTCTTGCCGGGAGTAAGCAATTTGAGGAAATTGTACGCAAGCAAGGAAGGCACCGGAAGAACCAAGGTGTTGGTTTTGAACGAAAGTTCAATGCCAATGGAGTTGAGTGGGAAGATGATCAATACCCCAAGACGAAGTTTGTTCCTCAACAAGTGAAGTACGATCCTACTTCCTTCAAGGGAACACAAGCTCAAGAAGATCTTCCACCACAAGACCACAAGCTAAAGGGCAAGGACAAGCTTCAAGAAGAGATCGATTCATTTAAAGAAGCTCCTCAAGCCATGGTCAAGTGGGTTCCCAAGACTTCTTCAAGTTCTACTTCATCAAGTGCTACTACAACTCCAAGGATTCCCATCAAGTTGATGTGGGTCCGAAAGAAGAAGAACTAGAGAGTTCTTGAGGGTGACTCCGCCAACAAACTTCACTCATATTCTTTATGGCAAGAACTTGTGCAACCAACTTCCACATTTTGCACTAGTTCATGGAGTCACAAACCCTCTTGTTGGTAAGGCAAGGGACAAGGTATTCAATGCATTCATGGACATCATATATGTGTGTTTCACTCTATGTCTATGGATATCCTTGTATGTTCCTTGTGTGGGACTAACCCATGTAGGTATTGAAAGCACAAAACTCCAAAGGATTGCTCTCAACTCTTGATGGTCTACATCAACATTGAGCATCCACATCTTCAACATCTACATGAAGTCATCGTCGACAAAACCCAAGGTTAGTTCATCCCTCTTAGGGGGGATATCACATCTAGGGGGAGCTTTGCTCTAAACAATTGAGCTAAAGCAACTCTAATGGTGTGAACACATCAATGCTTTATGTAAAAGTGGTAACCCCACTTGTGCTTAAACGATGAGTATGACCCATGATCAAATGTTCTCATTTGGCTCCAAAGTCAATATACTCATATATAGATGACCTAGTCATCGCCATTGCTTGATAGATGCTAGAATTGGTTGTGCATGTTTGACACATATTTCATTTGCTATCTTATTGTGTGAGCATGTTTGTTTGCATGTTTTCATCATTCGAGGACATCCATTTGTTGTTTTGATTGTCTTGGTTTTTCTGGCCAAGTGGATGTACAAGAATGCCTAAGTACCTTCTCTAGCTATCTATGCTTTCTTGTCTCAAATTCTATTCTTGCTGCATCACAAAAATTGAACAAGTCATTTTCGGACCCTCCGGGTGAGGAGCACTCGGAGCCACCGATCTGAAAGGGCTGAACCTCCAAAACCTTCTAAATGATTTCGACCGAACCAATTCACTCAAACTCGGTCCAACTGAAATCACTTAGATTGATCTAGGTTTTCCATCTCGGTGCTACCGAGTTCAACCATTTCGGAGCCACCGATGTGCTAAACTGCGAGCAGTTACACATATCGGTGCCACCGAGTTGTTCAACTCGGCGCCACCGACAGCGTACGGGTATATATATCGCGCGGACCGAACGGTTGAAATTTCTCGACCCCACTCGTTCCCGCTCCCCGTTGCTGCCGTCGCCCTTCGTCTTCGGACTTCGCCGTCGTCTCCAGCGCGCTCTCGCCGCCGGATTCCGCTGCCGTCAACGGCAATCTGCCCCGCCGTTGCCACCGTAGAGTATCTCCACCGAGTTAGGGTGAGATTCGATCCCTTTCGTGCTTCCTTTTTCCGATTCAATGCACGATTGGACTGCCTGAATTCATGCCACGGATTGAGAACTCCTGTTACACTACAAATTCCGTAGATTAGATGCGAGTAAAATTTCTAGGTTTAAGTTTCCGCCGAATGCATCTCGGACCGACCGATTCAAAATTTTCGGTCCTACCGATTTGGCCTCTGGCCATAGCACTAGTACATCTCGGTGCCACCGAGTTGTGCGTATCGGTGAGACCGAAAGTAAATCTCAGTGAAACCCTAGCATCTCGGAGCCACCGAAACCCATATCGGTCTGACCGAAGTGGTGTGTAAGGTTTCTGTAGTGTGCTTCGGTATCACCGAGATGATCAACTCGGTCCATCCGAAATGCATCCAGTGAAAACTTGAAACTAAAAGTTAAACTCAAATTTTATGAAAAACTTCTGCTTTTTGTGATGACTCATCTACTCTGCCCATACCCATCTATTCACAGGGACAACTCAGCAAGATGTCAAGTGGCAGTGACAGTCAGAACAGGTCAGAGCAGCAGGCAGAAATGAGTGAAGGGTCAAGCCCTGATGAAAGTTTCTATGAGGGAGAGAGGAGCTCTCCAGATCTTCCAAAGGCAGCTACCAGAACAAGGAAGAAGAAAACCTCTGACAGTGAAGACGAAGATTTTGTTGCAAGTGAAGCTGCAACTAAGAAAAAGAGAGTAGTGCTTGCTAAGGAGTACAACACCAAGCCTACTTCTATCAAAGAGAGGACTGCTGTGAGGAAAGTTCCTAAGCAGACTATGCAATTCACTCTTGAAGAGCCTAGTGACACAGAGGCAGCTGCAGGAGCTAAGAAGAAGAGAGTAAGAAAAACTCATGCCCGAGTGATTGGCAAACCCTCCATGATGATTGATGAGGAAGAAGAGGAGGAGGAACCAGCAGCCACTGCACCCCCTGCAAAAGCTCAAAAGCTAATGTCTGATGCAATCAAGACTGCTGCCCCCAAGTCCAAGCCTAAGGTGTCAGCACCAAAGAGATCAACCAGGAACATATCAGTTGCTGAGAAGAACAAGGCCCCAGTGCCTGAGTCAAACGTTGATGAAGAGCCTCTAGTGCTCAGAAAATTGAAGCCTAAGATTCCAGACCATGACAATGCACACCCAGTTGCGGAGAACATGATGCTGAGGAAGGATAAAGGACTGCTTCAATGGAGACAGTCAGATCCTTATGCTATAAGGAGGAAGACAGCATGTGATTATCGCTTTCACACTCGTGAACAACAAGATTTCTATGAAACAATATTGCTTGACAAGAAGCCCATTGTTAGCGACATGAAATGGGTGGATTGGGAATACATCGATGAGAACGAGGATTATTTTCCCCATGTCCATGAAAGCTTCAGGATTGCAGGTGTTGATGACTTTGTTGGACAGAAGTTGACCAAGTGGAATGACGAAATGGTCATGCAATTCTATTCTACAGCTCACTTCTATCCAGATGGCAGAATAGTGTGGATGACAGAGGGTATCAGGTACCAGTCAACCATATCTGAGTGGGCAAGTCTTCTTTGTGCCCCCAAGGAAGAGGATGATGCCATAGATATCTATGCCAAGCTCAAGATGGATGACAACACCATGAAGAACATGTACACTGCAATTCCCGAGAAAGACCTTGAAACTCATAAACTTGGATCAGTGAAGCATCTGCTCCCAGGACTGGCCACCACGAACACATATTGTGGTACACTCTGCTACCCAAGTCAGGAGATGACAAAATGATTCGTGGCCACTCCATCAATTTGCTGCATATGTTTGATACACGTCAGAAATTCAAGGTGATGAGCCTGATAGTGGAAACTATCAAGAGGACTGCAGCTGATCAGAAGAGATCGTGCGGATATGCTCCACACATTCAGCTATTGATCAATTCCAAGGTTGGAACCAGCACATACCTTCTTGATCGAGAGCACTTGCCACTCCGTCCAGAGTTTGAGGACAATGTGATTGTGATGGATCCTTCGTATCCCACTTCATCACAAGCCCAAGAGAAGATCCGCAAAGCCAAAGAAGCAAAAGCAGCTCAGGAGGCATCTGCTCCAAATTCTCAAATTGCCAATCTCAAGACACCCAAGGACCAAATGACATATCTGCTTGAAGCCACTCTGAGGATTGAGCAAAGTTTGGCCAACCTCACCCAGACCCAGGCTAGTTTTGAGCAGATTATTGAGACTAAATTTCATGATCTAGATGTCAAGGTGACAGAGATTCAGACTATAGTAGAGCAGCTGCAGAATGATGTTGGGATAGCCCCATCAGATGACAGTGGAGATGACAGACCAACCACAGAGCGATTTCAGACAGTGCCTAGGGCAGCCAGGTCTGCTGCAATACCAGTTGTGGATCCACGGACCACAGTATCTGCACCAGCTGCTACTGCCACAGTGCCACCTCAGGTCTCCACTCCACCAGCCCAGCAAACATCCACAGAAGTCTTCGCGGACGCTCTTATCTCAACGCCGTCTACGCACACCGGAGCCGCCAGCAGGAGATCACCTTCAGGAGCTTCGGAGGACCGTGCTTAGAGTGCCGACTAGTCCTATACCTATTCGAACTTTTTGGTACTTGTTGCCAAAGGGGGAGAATCTGTATAGATCATAGGCTTCGAGAGAGAGTGCTTTGTTTTGATTTGCTCGAGTTCTTTTGCTAATGCTTGTTTGATGCAACTCTGTTATGTGTGTGCATGCTATAGTGTCTGTGAGATACTCTATCATTTATGCTTGTGATTGGTCATACTATGCTTATTATGATGATCAATGCTTATCCTTATCATTATCTTGTATGATCAATTACTTATGTTGGTGATGCATGCTTACTATTTCAATCATATCATTTTGCGCGCTCCACCAAGATGTATGTGACATGGAAGAGTGACCCATTAGCCTAATCGATTGTGCATTTGCATTCAAATGCAAATTTTTAAATAATGCACAAATTTAGGGGGAGCTCTTGCTTATCACATACTTCTCAAAGTGACAATGTATTTCATTCATTTAATCATTTGTCGAAGCTTTGATCTATATGTTGTCATCAATTACCAAAAAGGGGGAGATTGAAAGCACATTTGCTCCCTTGGTGGTTTTGGTAATTCATAACAACATATATCTCATTGAACTAATGTCCATTCAAGTTAAAGATTTCAGGATGTTCAATGATTGGCATGGCATGGACTAGAGATGTGGACCCCTCAAAATGCTAAGGACAAGGATTGGCAAAAGCTTAAGACTATACATTTTTGGTTTAGTGATCCAAGATCACATTGAGTCCATAGGAAAGCCAATACTATTAAAAGGGGATGAGGTGTTGCTTAATGGTCTTTTTGCTCAAGTGCTTAGTGACAGTACACCTAAACCCTCAACCACTCTCTCTACCCCAAAGATGTCCAAAACCCTCATTCCAACTCGGCCCCACCGAAATTTCTCTATCCGGCCCCACCGAGTTCACCAAGACTTAGCCACTGCCAAAACCCTAACAAATCGGATCCACCGAAATGGATCTCGGTCCCACCGAGATGGCCTTGCCAACTCTCTGCAATCGTTTGCACTTACTTCGGTCCCACCGAGTTTTGCAAATCGGTCTCACCGAGATGGCTTGCCAACTCTCTGTTGCCTTATTGCTTCACTTCGGTCCTACCGAGTTGATGCAATCGGTGCCACCGAGATAAGGATTGCCCTAGCCATTGCACTTTGGTCCATCCGAGTTGTTCGTATCGGTCCCACCGAGATTCCTAAAGTTCATATATTTTACACAGTTCGGTGCTACCGAGATTATTGTTTCGGTGCCACCGAGTTGAGTCAAAAGTGTGTAACGGTTGGATTTTGTGTGGAGGCTATATATACCCCTCCACCACCTCCTTCTCAGTAAGGAGAGCCATCAGAACGTGCCTACACTTCCACCATACATTTTCTGAGAGAGAACCACCTACTCATGTGTTGAGATCAAGATATTCCATTCCTACCATTTGAACCTTGATCTCTAGCCTTTACCAAGTTGCTTTCCACTCAAATCCTTCTTCCACCATAGCCAAATCTGTGAGGAGTTGTTTGAGTGCTGGGAAGACTATCATTTGAAGCACAAGAGCAAGGAGTTCATCAACAACACATCGTCTATTACCTTTTGGAGAGTGGTGTCTCCTAGATTGGTTAGGTGTCACTTGGGAGCCTCCAACATGATGTGGAGTTGAACCAAGCAGTTTGTAAGGGCAAGGAGATCGCCTACTTCGTGAAGATCTACCCCGAGTGAGGCTAGTCCTTCGTGGACGTAAGCCATGGTGGAATAGACAAGGTTGCTTCTTCGTGGACCCTTCGTGGGTGGAGCCCTCCGTGGACTCGCGCAGCCGTTACCCTTTGTGGGTTGAAGTCTCCATCAACGTGGACATACGATAGCACCACCTATCGGAACCTCGCCTAAAACCACCGTGTCTTCATTGCGTTTGAAATCTCTGATCCCCTCCTTTACTTACATATGCAATTATCTACTTTCCGCTGCTATACTCTTAGAATTGCATGTGTAGGGTGATGCTTGACATGTACTATTGCTAAAATCTGCCCAAAATTAAAATCTGGGAAAAGGTTAGGTTTTATTTGGTCAAGTAGTCTAATCACCCCCCCCCCCTCTAGACATACTTTCGATCCTACAACGGCAGCGGCTCAGGCCCTACCTTCACCATCGGCATCGGCCTTTCTCCTGCATAGGAAGGCGTGCTCATCACCTTCCTTCGGGCAAATGCGGATGTGTTCGCTTGGACAACATCCGATTTGTCCGGTGTGCCGAGGGCAGTGATCGAGCACCACTTAGCGGTGTGCCCCAATGCATGCCCCGTGAAACAGAAGGCACGACGCCAGGCGCCAGAGAAGCAAGAGTTCATCGTCAAAGAAGTCCAGAAGCTACAAGAAGCAGGAGTCATCCGTGAGGTGCGCCATCCCGAATGGCTCGCCAACCCAGTCGTAGTACCCAAGAAAGGCGGCAAGGAGCGAATGTGTGTCGACTTCACGAGCCTCAACAAGGCCTGCCCTCAAGATCCTTTCCCGCTGCCTCGCATCGACCAGATCATGGACTCCACCGCCGGGTGTGAGTTGCTGTGCTTCCCAGACGCCTTCTCAGGCTACCACCAGATCAAGATGGCGATGGAAGATGTGGAGAGAACGACCTTCATCACCCCCTACGGGATATACTGCTACATCTGCATGCCCTTCGGCCTGAGGAGTGCCGGAGCCACCTTCCAGAGGCTGATGCGCATTGCCCTGGTGTCACAGCCCTAGAATAATGGTTGTAATTAGTTGCATCAGAGCATCAATGCATCATGTTAAATTCAAATGAATTTGAAATGGGGATGATTAAATCCTAGCACCAAATGAATTTCAAATAGGTTCAACTTAAAATATTTTTCAATGAACCCAAAATGCCCTTCAGAAAAGTTCATCATTTTTGAATTGGTTGGAAACCTCTGCCAAAAATGGTTTACATTTTTCTATGTCATCCTGGATTTTTGAATTAAATCATAAAGTATTTGAGTTTGGGCATTTAAATGCTATAAATAATTTTAAATGCCCAAATAATCCTGAAAAAAGTTGTGGGTTGTTGGAAATAATTCAAAGTGTGCCCACAAATTATTTCAGAATTTTCAGAAGTTGTTTAGTATTTTATCTAGGCCAAAACAGAAAAACAAATTAGAAAACAGAAAGAGAAATAAAAGAGAGAGAGAGAAAGGCCACTTGGGCCACCTACCTGGTCGGCCCAGCCGATTGGCGAGCGCCAGTCGTCCCCTTCCTCGCGCCAGGAGGACAGGGCACGCGCGCGCGCATGCGCTGAGGCGCCACGCCAACTCCCTGCTCGCCTGCCTGCCTCCCCAGCCAGCGCGACGCCGCGAAGGTCCTCCCCGCTGCCGTTTGGATCGAGGTGACTTGCTCACTCTCTCCCCCTCGCCTCTTCCTCGCTACCCGCACCTCGCCCGAGCGCCTTTGTCGCCGCCGCTCGCCACCACCGCGTCCACCGCCGTCCCGACGACGCCCCGAGCTGTCTACGAGCCCGCCGCATCCCCCTCTTCTTCCTCACCGAGCCGCACGATGCCGAAAGTCCCTGGACGTCACCAGCACCACCGTTCCCCTCGTCGGCCACCGAAGATCGCCGGCGACCGTACGTCGCCTCTGGCCCTTCCCTGAGCCCGATGAGCCGCCCGTTCCGTGAGCTTCTCCCCCCGAGCAACATCTCCTTTGCCCCGTTTGCCCGCCGCAGCCGCGTTTCCGTGAACATCCGAACGCTGGCCGCCGCCTTTGAGCTCGTGGCCATCGACTCCGGCCACCCCAGGCCCGGCCGCCGCCACCAGCCGACGCGCCGCGACGCCAGCTACCCGTAGAGCCCATCCGTGCATCAAACGCTCCACCGTAGGCGATTTCCAAGCCACCCCATGGCTTCAGCCCTCACCGGCGGCTAAACGCCATGGGGTTGACCCCATTTGACCAGGGGTTTGACTCCCCTGAGTCTATGACAGGTGGGGCCAGCCCCTGATAATTTCGGTTTAGTTTAATTTTTTAAACATAATTAGCCTATGTGCCCATGACATGTGGGTCCCATGTTTCAGGTTTGACCCTGGCTGACCTTGTTGACTAGCTGACGTCAGCCTGACGCCATGCTGACGCAATATTGTATTTCTGGAATTAATTTAAATCCAAAAGGATTTTTGAATTTCAGAAAATGTCCTAAAACTTCTAAAAATCATAGAAAATAATCTATAACTCCAATGAAAATAATTTATATATGAAAAATTATCAAAAAAATCCAAAGAATCTGTTTATGCCATTTTCATGCATGTTTGAGCAAGTTAACATCACCAACTAGGACAATTCATGATTAGGGCAAATTTGATAAATAGATTTGTTGGGGAACGTTGCATGGGAAACAAAAAAATTCCTACGCACACACAAGATCTATCCATGGTGATGAGCATCTACGAGAGGGAGAGTGAATCTACATACCCTTGTAGATCGCTAAGCGGAAGCGTTAAGAAACGCGGTTGATGTAGTCGAACGTCTTCGCGATCCAAATCGCCGAGTGTCCCGCGATCTCATCACGATCCATCTCGCGATCCAATCTCGATCCGTCCCACGATCCCATCACGATCCGTCCCGCGATCAAATCATGAATCGTCTCGCGATCCTGATCACGGTCCTTCCGATCTAGCGCCGAACGGACGGCACCTCCGCGTTCAGCACACGTACAGCTCGATGACGATCTCCGCCTCCTTGATGCAGCAAGAGAGAGAGCGGAGAGGTAGAAGAGTTCTCCGGCGGCGCAACGGCGCGGCGGCTATGGTGGTGGAACAATTCCGGCAGGGCTTCGCCTAAGCACCGCTGAAACTAGACTAGAGGAGAAACCGATCTAGATGAAGTAGAGGGAGCACGTGGCAATTAGGGTTATTTTTCTCCTCTAAATCCTCTAGTATATATAGGAGGGAGGGAGGGGAGGAGGCAGCCTCAAACCCTCAAGGGCTGGCCGAAATTGGAGGTGGAGGAGGTGGACTCCTCCACTTCAATCCTAGTCCAAATAGGACACCTTCCATATTTGGTCTCCCTTCCCTCTTCTTTGGGGTTTTTCCTTTCCCACTTATTCCTAGCCGCATGGGCCTTGTAGGGCTGGTTTGCTCAGCCCACTAAGGGCTGGTGCAACACCCTCAGGCCCATGTGGCCTCCCGGCGTGGGTGGCCCCTCCCGATGGCCCTCCGGTATTCCCGGTACACTACCGGAAATACCCGAAACTTTTCCGGTGGCCAAAACGGGACTTCCTATATATCAATCTTTACCTCCGGACCATTCCGGAGCTCCTCGTGATGTCCGGGATCTCATCCGGGACTCCGAACAACCTTAGGTCACCAATCATACATAACTCAATTCTACCGAAACGTCACCGAACCTTAAGTGTGCAGACCCTGCGGGTTCGAGAACTATGTAGACATGACCGAGACACCTCTACGGCCAATAACCAATAGCGGGACCTGGATGCCCATATTGGTTCCTACATATTCTACGAAGATCTATATCGGTCGAACCTCTATGGCAAGGATTCAATTAATCCCGTATGCTGTTCCCTTTGTTCTTCGGTATGTTAATTGCCCGAGATTCGATCGTCGGTATCTCTATACCTAGTTCAATCTCGTTACCGGCAAGTCTCTTTACTCGTTCTGTAATACAAGATCTCGTGGCTAACACTTTAGTCACATTGCTTGCAAGGCTCATTGTGATGTTGTATTACCGAGTGGGCCCTGAGATACCTCTCCGTCACACGGAGTAACAAATCCCAGTCTTGATCCATGCCAACCCAACAGACACCCTCGGAGATACCTGTAGAGCACCTTTATAGTCACCCAGTTACGTTGCGACGTTTGATACACACAAGGTATTCCTCCGGTGTCAGTGAGTTGCATGATCTCATGGTCATAGGAACAGATACTTGACATGCAGAAAACAATAGCAATAAACTGACACGATCATATGCTACGTTTATAGTTTGGGTCTTGTCCATCACATCATTCTCCTAATGATGTGATCCCGTTATCAAATGACATCTCATGTCCATGGCTAGGAAACCTTCACCATCTTTTGATCAACGAGCTAGTTAACTAGAGGCTTACTAGGGACACAGTGTTGTCTATGTACCCACACATGTATTTGAGTTTCCAATCAATACAATTATAGCATGGATAATAAACGATTATCATGAACAAGGAAATATGATAATAACCAATTTATTATTGCCTCTAGGGCATATTTCCAACAGTCTCCCACTTGCACTAGAGGCAATAATCTAGTTCACATCACCATGTGATTTACATTGTTATGAATCTAACACCCAATGAGTTCTGGGGTTCGATCAGATCATGCTTTGCATGTGAGAGAGGTCTTTAGTCAACGGGTCTGCGACATTCAGGTCCGTGTGTACTTTGCAAATCTCTATGTCATACTGTAGACACTTCTACCACACTCCACTTGGAGCTATTCCAAATGGCTGCTCCACTATATGTATCCTGACTACTATTCAGAGTCGTCCGGATAGGTGTCAAAGCTTGCATCGACGTAACCCTTTACGACGAACTCTTTATCACCTCCATAATCGAGAAATATTTCCTTAGTCCTCTAGTTACTAAGGATAATCTTGACCGCTGTCCAATGATCCACTCCTGGATCACTCTTGTACCCCTTGACAGAATCATGGCAAGGCACACATCAGGTGCGGTACACAGCATGGCATACTATACAGAGCCTATGGATAAGGCATAGGGGACGACCTTCGTCCTTTCTCTTTCTTCTGCCGTGGTCGAGCTTTGAGTCTCACTCAACTCCACACCTTACAAATCAGGCAAGAACTCTTTCTTCGACTGATCCATTTTGAACTCTTTCAAAATCTTGTCAAGGTATGTACTCATTGAAAGTCTTATCAGACGTCTTGATCTATCTCTATAGATCTTGATGCCCAATATTTAAGTAGCTTCATTCTAGGTCTTCCTTTGAAAAACTCTTTTCAAACGACCCTTTATGCTTTCTAGAAATTCTACATCATTTCCGATCAACAATATGTCAACCACATATACTTATCAGAAATTCTATAGTGCTCCCACTCACTTTATTGTAAATACAAGTTTCTTATAAACTTTGTATAGACTCAAAAACTTTGATCACCTCATCAAAGCGTATATTCCAACTCCGAGATGCTTGCTCCAGTCCATAGAAGGATCGCTGGAGTTTGCATATATTTTAGCATCCTTAGGACTGACAAAACCTTCCGGTTGTATCACATACAACTTTTCCTTACGGATACCGTTAAGGAAACGATGTTTTGACATCCATCTGCCAGATTTCATAATTGAAAAATGCAGCAACTGCTAACATGATTCCAACAGACTTTGAGCATCGCTACGGGTGAGAAAGTCTCATCGTAGTCAACTCCTTGAACTTGTGATAAACCCTTTGCCACAAGTAGAGCTTTATAGACGGTGACATTACCGTCCGCGTCCGTCTTCCTTTTAAAGATCCATTTGTTCTGAATGGCCTTTCGCCCTTCAGGTAATACTTCCAAAGCCCATACTTTGTTTTCTTACATGGATCCCATCTCGGATTTCATGGTCTTAACCATTTCTCGGAATCCGGGCCCATCATCGCTTCTCCATAGCTCGTAGGTTCGGTGTTGTCCAACAACATGACCTCTAAGACAGGGTTGCCGTACCACTCAGGAGCAGTACGCGTCCTTGTCGACCCACGATGTTCGATAGTAACTTGATCCGAAGTTTCATGATCATCATCATTAACTTCCTTTTCAACTAACGTAGGCTCCACAGAAACAACTTTCTGCGCTGCGCTACTCTCAGGTTGAAGTAAAGGTTCAACAACCTCATCAAGTACTATCTTCCTCCCACTCAATCTTTCGAAATAAACTCTTTCTCGAGAAAAGACCCGTTTTAGCAACAAACACTTTGTGCTTGGATCTAAGATAGAAGGTTTACCCAACTGTTACGTTAGGGTATTCTATGAAGATGCATTTGTCCGCTTTGGGTTCGAGCTCATTAGGTAAAAACCCTTTTTCACATAAGCGTCGCAGCCCCAAACATTAAGAAACGACAACTTAGGTTTCCGCCAAACCAAAGTTCATACGGTGTCATCTCAACGAACTTATGGTGTCCCAATTAAAGTGAATGTGGTTGTCTCTAATGCATAGCCCTAAAACGATAGTGGTAAATCGATAAGAGACATCATAGTTCGCACCATATCCAATAGAGCATGACTACGACGTTCGGACACACCATCACACTATGGTGTTCCAGGTGGCGTGAGTTGTGAAACAACTTCCACATTGTCTTAAGTTGTATACCAAACTCGTAACTCAGATATTCACCTCCACGATCATATCGTAGACATTTTATCTTCTTGTCACGATGATCTCAAACTTCACTCTGATTTTGTTTGAACTTTTCAAACGTTTCAGACTTGTGTTTCATTAAGTAAATATACCCATATCTACTCAAATCATCAGTGAAGGTAGGAAAATAATGATATTCACCGCACACTATAATACTCACTGGACCGCATACATCAATATGTATCATTTCCAATAAGTCAATTGCCCGCTCCATCATACCGGAAAACGGGGTTTTAGTCATCTTGCCCATGAGGCATGGTCCGCATGTCTCAACCGATTCGAAATCGAATGAGTCCAAAGATCCATCAGCATGGAGTTTCTTCATGCTTTTTACACCAATATGACCTTTAGCGGCAGTGCCACAAGTATGTGGTACTATCATTATTAACTTTGCATCTTTTGGCATCAATATTATAAACATGTGTATCTCTACGATCAAGATTCAATAAACCACTCTTATTGGGTGCATGACCATTGAAGGTATTATTCATGTAAACAGAATAACCATTATTCTCTAACTTAAATGAATAACCGTATTGCAATAAACTTGATCTAATCACGTTCATGCTTAACGCAAACACCAAATAACACTTATTTAGGTTCATCACTAATCCCGAAGGTATAGAGAGCGTGCGATGGTGATCACATCAACCTTGGAAACACTTCCAACACTCATCGTCACCTCGCCCTTAGCTAGCCTCCGTTTATTCCGTAGCTTTTATTTCTAGTTACTAACATTTAGCAAACCGAACCGGTATCTAATACCCAGGTGCTACTAGGAGTACTAGTAAGGTACACATCAATAACACGTATATCAAATATACTTCTGTCGACGTTGCTAACCTTCTTATCTACCAAGTATCTAGGGTTGTTCCACTTCAGCGACCGTTTTCCTCATAATAGAAGCACTTAGTCTCGGGTTTGGGTTCAACCTTGGGTTTCTTCACTGGAGCAGCAACTGACTTGCCATCCATGAAGTTTCCCTCCTTGCCCTTGCCCTTCTCGAAACTAGTGGTTTCACTAACCATCAACACTTGATGCTCCTTCTAGATTTCTACCTTCGCGGTGTCAAACATTGCGAACAGCTCAGGGATCATTATCTCCATCTTTGGCCTTTTATAGTTCATCACGAAGCTCTAGTAGCTTAGTGACAGTGACTTGGAGAACTATATCAATCACTATTTTATCTGGAAGATCAACTCCCACTCGATTCAAGCGATTGTAGCACTCAAACAATTTGAGCACATGCTCAACGATTGAGCTATTCTCCATCATCTTGCAGGCAAAGAATCTTGTTGGAGGTCTCATACCTCTCAATACGGGCACGAGCCTGAAATCCCAATTTCAGCTCTTAGAACATCTCATATGTTCCGTGACGTTCAAAACGTTTTGGAGCCTCAATTCTAAGCCGTAATGCATGACACACTGAACTATTAAGTAGTCATCGGAACGTGCCTGTCAGATGTTCACAACATCTACAGACGATGCTAGAGGGGGGTGGCACACCGAGCGGTGCATTAAGGACATAAGCCTTCTCTGCAGCATTGAGGACAATCCTCAGATCACGGACCCAGTCCGCATTATTGCTACCATCATATTTCAACTCTATTTCTTTAGGAACATATAAAAAAATTCAAGGGAGCTACATCGCGATCTAGTAATCTACAACATAATTTGCAAAGACACTTTGACTATGTTCATGATAATGAGTTTAGTTAATCATATTACTTAAAACTCCCACTCAAATTGACATCCCTCCGGTCATTCGAGTGTAACATGATCCAAATCCACCAACTCAAGTCCGATCATCACGTGAGTTGAGGTGGTTTCAATGGTGAACATCTTCATGTTGATCATATCTACTATATGACTCATGTTCGACCTTTCGGTCTCTTGTGTTCCGAGGCCATGTCTGTACATGCTAGGCTCGTCAAGTTTAACCCGAGTGTTCCGCACGTGCAACATGGCTTACACCCGTCGTATGTGAACGTAGAGTCTATCACACCCGATCATCACGGCGTGTCTCAAAACGATGAACTTTCGCAACGGTGCACACTCGGGGAGAACACAATTTATCTTGAAATTTAAGTGAGGGATCACCTTATAATGCTACCGTCGTCCTAAGCAAAATAAGATGCATAAAAGGATTAACATCACATGCAAATCATAAGTGACATGATATGGCCATGAACTTGTGTTTTTGATCTCCATCTCCAAAGCACCGGCATGATCTCCATCGTCACCGGCATGACACCATGATCTCCATCATCTTGATCTCCATCAACGTGTCGCCATGAGGCTGTCGCGCCGACTGTTGCTGCCACGACTATAGCTAACTCATAGCGATAAAGTAAAGCAAAAACGGCGAAAATAATTAAAGACAACTCTATGGCTCCTGCCAGTTGCCGTACTCATCGACATGCAAGTCGTGATATTCTATACAACACATGATCATCTCATACATCACATATATCTCATCATGTAATTGGCCATATCACATCACAACATACCCTGCAAAAACAAGTTAGACGTCCTCTAATTGTTGTTGCAAGTTTTACGTGGCTGCTACGGGTATCTAGCAAGAACGATTCTTACCTACGCAAAAACCACAACGGTGATATAAAAGTTGCTATTTCACCTTCTACAAGGACCGCCTTTGTCGAATCCGATTCAACTAAAGTGGGAGAGACAGACACCCGCCAGCCATCTTATGCAACAAAGTTACATGTCAGTCGATGGAACCGGTCTCTCGTACGTGAACGAGTAAGGTTGGTCCGAGCCGCTTCATCCCACAATACCGCTGAATCAAGAAACGACTAAGGAGGGAAGCAATCTGAATATCAACGCCCACAAACTCCTTTGTGTTCTACTCGAGATCTCATCTACGCATAGACCTAGCTCATATGCCACTGTTGGGGAACGTTGCATGGGAAACAAAAATTTTCCTACGCACACACAAGATCTATCCATGGTGATGAGCATCTACGAGAGGGAGAGTGAATCTACATACCCTTGTAGATCGCTAAGCGGAAGCGTTAAGAAACGCGGTTGATGTAGTCGAACGTCTTCACGATCCAAATCGCCGAGTGTCCCGCGATCTCATCACGATCCATCTCGCGATCCAATCTCGATCCGTCCCACGATCCCATCATGATCCGTCCCACGATCAAATCATGAATCGTCTCGCGATCCTGATCACGGTCCTTCCGATCTAGCGCCGAACGGACGGCACCTCCGCGTTCAGCACACGTACAGCTCGATGACGATCTCTGCCTCCTTGATCCAGAAAGAGAGAGAGCGGAGAGGTAGAAGAGTTCTCCGGCGGCGCGACGGCGCGGTGGCTATGGTGGTGGAACAATTCCGGCAGGGCTTCGCCTAAGCACCGCTGAAACTAGACTAGAGGAGAAACCGATCTAGATGAAGTAGAGGGAGCACGTGGCAATTAGGGTTATTTTTCTCCTCTAAATCCTCTAGTATATATAGGAGGGAGGGATGGGAGGAGGCAGCCTCAAACCCTCAAGGGCTGGCCGAAATTGGAGGTGGAGGAGGTGGACTCCTCCACTTCAATCCTAGTCCAAATAGGACACCTTCCATATTTGGTCTCCCTTCCCTCTTCTTTGGGGTTTTTCCTTTCCCACTTATTCCTAGCCGCATGGGCCTTGTAGGGCTGGTTTGCCCAGCCCACTAAGGGCTGGTGCAACCCCCCTCAGGCCCATGTGGCCTCCCGGCGTGGGTGGCCCCTCCCGATGGCCCTCCGGTACTCCCGGTACACTACCGGAAATACCCGAAACTTTTCCGGTGGCCAAAACGGGACTTCCTATATATCAATCTTTACCTCCGGACCATTCCGGAGCTCCTCGTGATGTCCGGGATCTCATCCGGGACTCCGAACAACCTTCGGTCACCAATCATACATAACTCAATTCTACCGAAACGTCACCGAACCTTAAGTGTGCAGACCCTGCGGGTTCGAGAACTATGTAGACATGACCGAGACACCTCTACGGCCAATAACCAATAGCGGGACCTGGATGCCCATATTGGTTCCTACATATTCTACGAAGATCTATATCGGTCGAACCTCTATGTCAAGGATTCAATTAATCCCGTATGCTGTTCCCTTTGTTCTTCGGTATGTTACTTGCCCGAGATTCGATCGTCGGTATCTCTATACCTAGTTCAATCTCGTTACCGGCAAGTCTCTTTACTCGTTCCGTAATACAAGATCTCGTGGCTAACACTTTAGTCACATTGCTTGCAAGGCTCATTGTGATGTTGTATTACCGAGTGGGCCCTGAGATACCTCTCCGTCACACGGAGTAACAAATCCCAGTCTTGATCCATGCCAACCCAACAGACACCCTCGGAGATACCTGTAGAGCACCTTTATAGTCACCCAGTTACGTTGCGACGTTTGATACACACAAGGTATTCCTCCGGTGTCAGTGAGTTGCATGATCTCATGGTCATAGGAACAGATACTTGACATGCAGAAAACAATAGCAATAAACTGACACGATCATATGCTACGTTTATAGTTTGGGTCTTGTCCATCACATCATTCTCCTAATGATGTGATCCCGTTATCAAATGACATCTCATGTCCATGGCTAGGAAACCTTCACCATCTTTTGATCAACGAGCTAGTTAACTAAAGGCTTACTAGGGACACAGTGTTGTCTATGTACCCACACATGTATTTGAGTTTCCAATCAATACAATTATAGCATGGATAATAAACGATTATCATGAACAAGGAAATATGATAATAACCAATTTATTATTGCCTCTAGGGCATATTTCCAACAAGATTTGGAGTTGGAATTTAATGTAAGTTTGAATTCCACTTCAAGTAATATGGCTAACCATTGCACTAGGTCAATTCAGTACCTTAATATGACATGACATTCATTTGGATGTGCATTGCATTGATTGTGGTTCCCTTTTTATGTTGCCGGTGTTTGTTCTCTCTCAGTAGACGTTGTTTCGATGATGTGATCGTTGACACTGACGAAGAGCTATACTATCTTCAGAAGTGCCAGGCAAGCAACCCCCATTGAACATTCCGATACAATCCCACTCTCTCGCTCCTGCTCTCTTTTACTGCATTAGGACAACAACGATTCAACTGTTACATGTTGCGGTAGTTGAACCCATTCCTCTGCATGACCTGTCTTTGCCACAGTAAATAGTAAAACCCACTAGTATGAGTAGGAATTGCTTGAGCCATGTTGTGCCTACTCATCCATGCTTGCTTGTTATGCTTGCTATTGCTTAGAGTTGTGTCAGGTCTGATCCATCTGGGCGATGAATTGGAATGGTTGTGAACATGTCCTACTTATGAGAGCTAAGTGTGTGAACACGTTTTGGTAAAGGGAGCGATGAGAGGCCATGTAGGAGTACATGGTGGGTTGTCTCATTGGAACCATCCTTAAGAACTGAGTTCCGTGTTTGTGACCCAAGACAAGCTACTACCACACATTGGGATCCTTAATTGACTCTCTCGACTTATTAATCGCCTTGATCTCTGTCCAGGAGTCGCAACTAGTTTTTGGTGTTTGTAGGATATGTGTTGGCGGCCGTGCATAGCGCTGACCTTAGGGGTGGGCTATGATGCGGTAGAGACACCAAGGCAGGGTGTACCAAGTGACACCCGAATGGTGCTCTTGGGAACCCTGCACTCATCGTTTGGGGCCGTGATAGAAACTTCGGCTGGACTTTCTTTGCGGATACAACCTCAAATAGGCGATAAACCTGGACTAGAGTCTTGTGTGGTTAGTCAGGTCGTGGACGACACCCTCGCCAGGCTTCCGCTTGAAGGTTGCCGAGATACATGACGTGTATATGGTGATAAGTGGTGAGAGCGTGTGTGTGAAGAAGTACACCCCTGCAGGGTTAATGATCTATTCGAATAGCCGCGTCCGCGGATATGGACTACTTGGAAGCTTACATTGTTCATAGACAAGTTCAAATGGATACTCTAAAATGTGCAAGATAAGCGTGAGTGCTTTGGATGGCCTTCCCGTAGGGAGATGGGAGCGGATCCAGAGTGGTGTATTGTTATGGTGACTATGTGGACTCGTGTGCACTCTGTCACCCCAAAGCAGTTACTGGTAGTCGTAGTTCAGTATAGCCATCGAGTCAAAGCTGGCTTGCTGCAGTTAAACTCCACAACCCCATTGTTGATACTGATGCATATGTAGTTAGTTCTGATGTAAGTCTTGCCGAGTACCTTTGTACTCATGGTTGCATAATTTAAGTTTTTGCAGAGGAGACTTCAGTCTCGCTAGTGATTTCTGCGATGAGGTCAATGTTGACCTATTAGTTTGGTAATCCCAGACAGAGGTCTGGCTCCTATGGAGGGTCTTGTAGATAGACAGGTTTTCTAGCTGTGACGCCCCGAGACCGATGCTCCAGATGCCTTCCATTCATTTCCGTCGTTGCCATGTGATTCGTTTGCTTGTTGCACTTCGCCATGTCATCATGTGCATTTCATCCGCTTGTTTTCATAAAAAACTTGCATCCGTTCATAGTGTCATTCTCCCCGTCCCTTCCGTCGACCGTTCTGAGTCCCGACACACTCGCACGCGCCCACGGCACCTCCAAAATATTATTTTATAAGTAGGATAAAAATGTTCTCGGAATGGGGTGAAAGTTAGCGTGCGGTCTTATTATATCGTAGGTAGACCGCCTGCCAAAATTTGTCCCAATCGGAGGTCGTTTGATGCCCCAACGGATAACTATAGCGGCACTATAGCCGGTAAAACGTCGGACATTTTCGGTGTTCCGAAAACCGTGCCGGGCTGCGAACTTCCCTCTCATCTCAGCCCAACCACTCTACAGAGCCCACCTACACCACCCCCTCGACCGGAGCCGTCCGATCGAGATCGAACGGCTCGAAAACGGCCTCAAACCCCCAACCCTAGCTACCCTTGCTATATAAGGAAGGCTACCCCTGCCTGTTTTGGAAACCTAGCCATTCTTCCTCGATTTTCGCAGCCACCCTCTCCACCGCCACCACTTGGCGCGCCGCCACCCACCAAGCCGCCACCTGCACCGCCGCACTATTCCCCCACGCAACCGCATGGCCCACCGAGCCCGTCCGCGGCCCGCCTGGGCCCGAACCCCCTCGTCCGCAGCCACCAGGAGCAGGAGCTCCTCCTCGATCCAATCTGGATTGGGAGGGATCCAGAGCTCCGCCACCTCCCTTGCGACCCCGCCGCCTCGCCTCGTCGCCGGCGACATGCAGTCCGAGCGCCGACGCCCTGTCCCTCTCTCCCTTCCCCTCCTCTCTCCATTTCTTCCTCTATTATCTCACCGCCGCCTCCTCTCACATGTCCGCCGTCCCCGTCTTCTGCAGGAACGAGACCTGCAACACCATCCAAGGCCTCCCCATGAACGGATCCAGGCTCTGCTGTGCCGGATCTCTCCATCCCCGACCCGCCTGCCTCGCCGGAGAGCACTCCTCCGCAAGTTCCATCGCTGCTGGCCTCCTGCTCGGGCACCTGGACGAGGGAGCACGATGCCCAGCCGCTCGCCTCCTCTGCTTCGTTGACGAGTGCATGGACCGCGACATCCCTGCTCCGCCTCGTCCCCCGATCCAAACAGAGCGCCTGCACCCCGCCATCCATCTTCATTCCGCTCTGCTTCGTCCCGGCTCCGCGTCGTCCAGCTTCGTCCCTGGACCGCGTCGTCCCTCCATCCAAACGTGTCCTCCCCATTCGCAGCACCGCACCGTCCCGCATCGCGTCGTCCATCTCTTCGAATCGGCCCACGGGCCCTCTGGTGAGCATCGCCCCTCTATCCTGTGCCCATGCGCCATATTGCTATCCGACGCCCATGTGCCACTATCCCCAGATTCGGCCCGTTCATTTTTTTTCTTGTCGGCGAATTTCGCAATTATCCAGAGAATTACAAAATTGCAGAAAAACCCTCATGTTCATGCATATCATATCTCACAAACCGTGCATCGGATTAAAATGATTCATGTATGCAAAATGCCCAGAATTTCATGTAGTTTCATAATATGCAACTTTCATCCATGTTAAAAATGTTTATCTTGCTGTTTGCATTATTTTGCATAAATGTCATGCTAAAATGGTTTATTTCATAGCTAAATAACCGTAGCTCCGAATTAAATAAACTTTATATGTAAATGGTCTAGAAAAACGTGTAGATTAACTTGGTGCACTTTATTTTTCTGTTTAACAACACTAAAATATGGTTTAGGGCAGAACAGTACCAAATTCGAAAATTACATATGGGGATTTTCCGGAATTGTTGTTTGCGTTTCCGGCCTCATTTAAACTTGCCTAGTTTTATGGATTGCTTATGCTTCACCTCTTGCCATGTTTAACAACATTTAATCTTGTTGAGTACATAAACGGGAGTGAACTAAATAATAGTTGTGGAGTTTCGTCAATATGCAACTCGTTGCATATTGAGCTTCACTTAATGTGTAGTATTTGGTTGTTGCATTTTGCCATGCCATGCATAACTTGACATGCATCATACTTGGTTGTGCATCATGCCATGATTATACTTGTGTGTTTACCATATTGTTTCCTTCTTTCCGGTTGTGCTTCTTCTCGATAGTTCCGGTTCCATTGCGATTGTGAGGATTCGTTCGACTACGTTGGTTCGTCTTCTTCATGGACTCGTTCTTCTTTCGAGCGGGATTTCAAGCAAGATGATCATGACCTTGGATATCTTTGCTATCTTTGCTTGCTAGTTGTCTCGTTGCTATCGCTATGTCGCGCTTCCTACCACATATATGTCAGCCTCCCATATGCCATGATACAGCCTCTAACCACCCTTACCCAGCAAACTGTTGTTTGGCTATATTACCGCTTTGCTCAGCCCTTTCTTATAGCGTTGCTAGTTGCAGGTGCAGTTGCAGGTTGTTCCATGTTGGGACATGGATATCATGGGATATCACAATATCTATTATTTAATTAATGCATCTATATACTTGGTTGTGGGTGGAAGGCTCGGCCTTTTGCCTAGTGTTTTGTTCCACTCATGCCGCCCTAGTTTCCGTAATACCGGTGTTATGATCCTTGATTAGCGTTCCTAACATGCTCAGGGGAATGGGACCCTCTTGACAGTTTGCTTTGAATAACCGCTTCCAGCAAGGCCCAACTTTGGTTTTAACATTTGCCAACATAATAATACTGAATTAAATAATTAATATGCATAGGGAGTTAGTGCTAGCCGAGGATTCTTATTTCAACATAATACAGGTGGGCCAGTGCTGATGGTGCTGGTCCAAACTAGAGCCCCTTGCAGCGCCACCACGAGGAAACTCGAGGCACTGGTTTTAGTTGTACGGACTGCTCATCCGGTCGTGGCCTGAGACGAGATACGCGCGGCTACTATCAGGGTGTCGGCACGCCGGGAGGTCTTGCTGGACTTGCGTTACCATTGTCGAAATGTCTTGTGCACCGGGATTCCGAGGATACTTCGGGCTGACTCGAGGTTGATCGGGTTTTCTTGAGGTTGAGGTCTTCAACCGCAGCTTGTGTTGGTTTGTGATGGACCAGGTTGGAACACCCCTGCAGGGTTAAATCTTACGCGAAGCCGTTCCCGCGGTTATGTGGCGACTTGGATATTTATAACCTTCGGTTGTAGAGAACTTGACACTAATTCTAATTAAAATACACCAACCGCGTGCGTAACCGTGATCGTCTCTTTTCGAGGGAGTTCGGGAAGAGAACATGGTGGGGTTATGTTTGACTCGTAAGTAGGTGTTCAGGATCACTTCTTGATCATTATTAGTTTGCGACCGTTATGCGTAGTTACTCTTCTTATTCTTGTACTCGTAAGTTAGCCACCGTACAATGCTAGTGCTTGCTGCAACCTAACCACTTTACCCTTCCATACCCATTTAAGCTTTGATAGTCTTGCTACCCATGGTTATGGGATTGCTGAGTCCTCGTGGCTCACAGATTACTACAACAACAGATGCAGGTACAGGTAATGCGATGATTTGACGTGAGAGCGATGCACGTTTGCTTTTGGAGTTCTTCTTCTGCTCCTTCTTCTTCGTCGATCTTGTGATAGGTTCCTGGTCGGCAGCCTGGGCTAGCAGGGTGGATGTCGTTCGTGTTTTTTGTTTGTGTTTCATCCGTAGTCGGATTCTGCTCTTCTGTATGGTGTTTGCTATGTATTGATGTATTCCTGTGATGATTGTATGTATTTGTATGTATCCCCATCTATTATGTACATGGTACGATGTAATGATATCCACCTTGCAAGCGTCTTCGATATGCGCTTCTATCCTTGGTGGGGCCTTCGAGTCCCTCAAGGATAGGATCGCATATTGGGCATGACACTAGCCTTCTTTCTTTTCAGCTATCCGTACTCAGACAGATTTATGCTTCCACTTGTTGCTTGTATGACTTTGTATGCTGGGTCATGAGACTCATGTTTGTAATATCATGCTATGTATGGCTCTTCGGAGCCTCTTAAATAAATATTTTGATTCGTAGAGTTATGTTGTGATGCCATGTTGTATCTACACATATCGTGCATATTGTGTTTATGTTTTGAAATGCATTGGTATGTGTGGGATTCAACACCTAGTTATCTGCTTTGGTAGCCTTCCATACAGGGAAATGCCTCCTAGTGCTTCCACTAAGCCTTGGTAGTTCGCTACTACTCTGGAACACATGGATTGACCGACATGTATCCTTCTTTGCTCCTGTTTCTGTCCCTACGGGGAAATGTCACGCGGTGTTACTGGAGTCCCGATAGCTTGCTACAGCCCAGTACACACGCTGATGATCGACACGTGCATTGCTGGGTTACCTATGTCTGTCCGTGTACGTTTGTGCCACCTTGGTTTATGACAAGTCATGTCGACCCGGGTTCTCTATCATATAGATGCTAGCATCACAATCATATACGTGAGCCAAAAGACGCAAACGGTCCCGACCAAGGTAAAGGTGGCAGCCATGGGTTACCGTGCATGAGGCCGCAAAGTGATATGATGTGTCTTATGCTAGATCGGTGTGATTTAGGATCGGGGTCTTGACAGCTTTGGTATCAGAGCCTGACTGCCTGTAGGATTACCAAGCCAAAGTGGTCGAAGTCGAGTCTAGAAATGCTTTAGTTATATAGGGGAATTGATTGTGGAAGCGAACGTAAGGTTCTTTTTACTCCTTATCCCGTGTCCTTCTGATTCTGAGTCACCCTCTTCTTTTCTACGGGGTTAAGAAACTAGGCTTTCTCATCTATCTATTAGGATGACGAGTTACTATGCTGGAGACTTATAGGAAAGGTGTTGTCTTCCTGGATCTGTGTTTTCCACAGGATTCAGTTGTTGAGTTGTCGGTTGTTATGCTGGTTGTCTCATATTCCATGCCCGTACAGCCGTTATGCTGTCCGAGTTGTTCCAGGTTTCTAAATAATCTGATGCATTTGCAAATCCTTTCTTCCTGTTCCCGGTGTCCTTTTGGGCCAGACTAATCACACTAATCATTGTGTTGAGGTATTCCATTCCTGGGTTCCTGAACCCAAGATTCACTCTACTTATTTCATGTTGATAGAGGTTGTAGCTGCTTTAGGTTGGTTAGTAACCTTGCTTAGTCCTCAAGGTCCATGGTATATCATTCTTCCAAATACCATGAACCAGCCATGGCAGACGTTCTTCTTGAACCAAAAGATCACAACAAGAGTGCTCCTGATGAGTTCTCCATTCTACATTGTGAATCTGCCAATCCTCTCCTTCTGCATGGGTGTCCGGAAGAAATATGTTGAACTTGTTCGACGTGTTAATCCATGCATCCACAACTCAGAAAATCATGCGTTCCTTTGAGTTGTTCCCTTTTCAGTTGCATTCCGACCTTCGTCTATCAATTGATAGCCAGGAGTAGTTGTGCATCCGTCATCGATGCCTATTACTCTTGTGGTTTGTCAAGCCATTATAGTTCAGAATAACTAGGAGAAACAAACTCCAGTACCTCATCCATTTCTTGGATTGGGTCAAAGCAGTTGTATTCCGCGGATCATGAATGCCAATCCAACTTTCGTTCTGTTCTACCCTAGAGATTACCGTATTCATGTCAAGAATGTCATGGGAATTGCACCACCTCCTATGAACTCTTGATATAGTGATACTCATGGCCATCATTATTCATTCCTCGATTCCGTGTTGGTTGTAACCGGAATGCCGACAATTGAACCATGATGTGTGAAATCAATACTCCTAGCAACCCCGTTGCCTGGTAGTTAATGGACAATAATTTCATTCTTAGCGAGTCAGTTATTGAATCACCATTCTAAGTTTGATCGTGCTACCTAGTCCATTTTCCCTGGTGCACCCTTCGATCAATGAGTCAGGATTGTGCAATCCCTTGCTTATTTGATCACATCATCTTGCCTTGAAAGCAAGATTGTTCTCGAGCTTAATAACATATCGGTGGTTTGTGATTTTCTGAATATTTTCTCGGAAGTATTACCAGGTTGTCACCTGACCGTTATGTTGAGTTCGTGATCAAGTTGGTTTTCCTCTAACCACCCCTTCTCCAAGGATCTGTGTTGGATACCCCTGAGCTAGTTGGTTAAGCTAAACAATAACTTGGAGAGTTGGAAGATAAAAGCTTTGTCTAACTTAGTTCATTCCAAAGGGATATCCTTGTGTTTGTGTGTGTGTGTGTTGAAGAAAGATGATACCTTCATCGATTGACCTTCGTGTTCAGTTGTTAGATCTATTGTCTCACCCAATCTATGATTTGAGTATGGGCTATCGCCAAATCAAATCAGACTCAATGATTTTCATAATGTTGTTTTACTCGAGGTTGTTTCCTCAAGCATACACCATTATATCTTTTGGTCTGACTAATGCTATCACTTTGTTCACATAGCTGTGGAATTCCATCTTCATGGGAATCTTGATGAGTTGTTGTTGAGCCCATCAACAACGTCTTTATCTTCTCCATAACTCATGATGAACATTTAATCTAGTGTAGGAAACTTTTGGAAGCATTACCTTCGTGCTAGTTCATGAGGTATATGTTATGATGAAAGAAGTGACTTCCTCTAAGTTCATGTGCATTTGAAACAAGTTGCCGCCATGAATTTGAGAAAATTTGTTTTGCTTCCATTGGAATCATCCCAAGTCAATCCCTAGCACACCAAGCCACTGATCGATTTGTTCAAAGATAAGAAGTTCAAGTGCTAATCCTGAAGGGCCCAGATGGACATGCACAAGACTTCGTTATCCTCAATGATGGTTCCCAACCAGGACTTGGTAGTGTTTTGCTGTAAGACTTCTATGTGGTCACGTTGTCCTAGATAGTGTGTTCACGTGTGTCTTGCGAACCAGCTCATGTTTTGGAGCTTGCTTCCTTAGTTCATTTCCCAAGGATCTCGCAACGTCATCTCTTCGACTTGTGTTGCAAACTTTATTTTCAGACGTGCTGAGGCTGAAGTATCCTGTCACCAATCAGATCTGAATCTCAGGCAGATATGATGGTTGGAATGTTCCCGAAGAGTTATAATATTGGTCTCTCTGTAACTCGGTAAAGTGGATGTTGTGGATAACACACTTCACCGGAAGACCTAATGTTATAGTATCTTGTCCGGCAAGAGTAGCCATTCCCCACGAGGATTTTCTATGACTTATTCCAGAAGTTGTTCCTTATGGATTTTGTGTTTCCGAAGTCCGACCTTTACTTGATGTTCTAGATACCAAACAATCCCTATAATTGGGTTACACTAGTACATCGAGGAGAACATTAGAAGTCGAGTGCTAGATGTCTCTTGGTCAATTATCCAGTTTTGCTTCCTAGGCATAGCTAAGGTAGAAATCTGAGAAAGTGTTGTCTTCCTTTGCATCTGCATCCTCCATCTATATCCATCGTGGTACTATGAGGTGTTATCAGAATCCTTGGCATAGTTGCTAGCAAAACCCTAATGAATATGGAAATGCTCAAGTTCTTGTGAGCACGCTCAGACACTAGGCTATATCCTCGGCATCAATTGGAATGTGCCTTCCATTTGCCAAGTTGCTCTATAACCATAGTTTCCCTTTCCAAGCTGAGCATGTCATTCTTTCGAATTCCTTCAAACGATCATTTGTGAATATGCCTCAGCCTGGTATAAAGAGTTTCAATGATCTATGTATCAAAAGTAATTCTTTTTGCCACTTAAGGGAATAACTCTACTCGCCAGCTCCCCTAAGGTGTTCCGTTATGGTATTAAGGGTAACTAACTCCTCGCTACTTTGAAACCCACTCACCATATTCTTAAAGCATGGAACTGTTGCCTGCCAAATTAAACCTTCGTCATCTACTCCTTTTCATTAGTCCTGTTGTGTGTTTTGTGTTTCAGCTCGAGAGATGTTATTATGTCTCATTCCACGAGTTGATCGTGTGTTGCTCGATCTTCGTAAAGATCGAATCCTGTAGAGCTCCTCTCTCTCTTCGTCATCATTTTTGGATGAAGATCTCGAAAGAAAAGACGTCAAGATCAACACGATGCAATGAATCAACATCTCCGAGAAGGACAATTGGATCATGAAGATTGTGATACCTAGTGTCCCCTCTTCCTCTTACCCTACGCCTGAATCTCGGGACGAGATTCTTGTTCAGTGGGGGTGAGTTGTCACAGCCCTAGAACAATGGTTGTAATTAGTTGCATCAGAGCATCAATGCATCATGTTAAATTCAAATGAATTTGAAATGGGGATGATTAAACCCTAGCACCAAATGAATTTCAAATAGGTTCAACTTAAAATATTTTTCAATGAACCCAAAATGCCCTTCAGAAAAGTTCATCATTTTTGAATTGTTTGGAAACCTCTGCCAAAAATGGTTTACATTTTTCTAGGTCATCCTGGATTTTTGAATTAAATCATAAAGTATTTGAGTTTGGGCATTTAAATGCTATAAGTAATTTTAAATGCCCAAATAATCCTAAAAACAGTTGTGGGCTGTTGGAAATAATTCAAAGTGTGCCCACAAATTATTTCAGAATTTTCAAAAGTTGTTTAGAATTTTACCTAGGCCAAAACAGAAAAACAAATTAGAAAACAGAAAGAAAAATAAAAGAGAGAAAGAGAAAGGCCACTTGGGCCACCTACCTGGTCGGCCCAGCCGACTGGCGAGCGTTAGTCGTCCCCTTCCTTGCGCCAGGAGGACAGGGCACGCGCGCGCACACGTGTCGAGGCGCCACGCCACCTCCCTGCTCGCCTGCCTGCCTCCCCAGCCAGCGCGACGCCGTGAAGGTCCTCCCCGCTGCCGTCTGGATCGAGCCAACTTGCTCACTCTTTCCCCCTCACCTCTTCCTCGCTACCCGCACCTTGCCCGAGCGCCTCTGTCGCCGCCGCTCGCCACCACCGCGGCCACCGCCGTCCCGACGACTCCCCGAGCTGTCTACGAGCCCGCCGCGTCCCCCTCTTCTTCCTCACCAAGCCGCACGACGCCGGAAGCCCCTGGACGCCGCCAGCACCGCCGTTCCCCTCGTCGGCCACCGAAGATCGCCGGTGACCGTACGTCGCCTCTGGCCCTTCCCCGAGCCCGCTGAGCCGCCCGTTCGAACCGCCGTGAGCTTCTCCCCCCTAGCCACCTCTCCTTTGCCCTGTTTGCCCGCCGCAGCCGCGTTTCCGTGCATGTATGAATGCCAGCCGCCGCCTTCGAGCTCGTGGCCATCGACTCCGGCCACCCCATGCCCGGCCGCCGCCACCAGCCAACGCGCCGCGATGCCAGCTACCCGTAGAGCCCATCCGCGCATCAAACGCCCCACCGTAGGCGATTTCCGAGCCACCCCGTGGCTTCGGCCCTCACCGGCGGCTAAACACTGGCGGGGTTGACCCCATTTGAACAGGGGTTTGACTCCCCCGAGTCTATGACAGGTGGGGCCAGCCCCTGATAATTTCGGTTTAGTTTAATTTTTTAAACATAATTAGCCTCTGTGCCTATGACATGTGGGTCCCACGTGTCAGGTTTGACCCTGGCCGGCCCTGTTGACTAGCTGACATCAGCCTGACGCCATGCTGATGCAATAATGTATTTCTGGAATTAATTTAAATCCAAAAGGATTTATGAATTTCAGAAAATGTCCTAAAACTTCTAAAAATCATAGAAAATAATTTATAACTCCAATGAAAATAATTTATATATGAAAAATTATCAGAAAAATCAAAAGAATCTGTTTATGCCATTTTCATGAATGTTTGAGCAAGTTAACATCACCAACTAGGACAATTCATGATTAGGGCAAATTTGATAAATAGATTTGGAGTTGGAATTTAATGTAAGTTTGAATTCCACTTCAAGTAATATGGCTAACCATTGCACTAGGTCAATTCAGTACCTTAATTTGACTTGTCATTCATTTGGATGTGCATTGCATTGATTCTGGTTCCCTTTTTATGTTGCCGGTGTTTGTTCTCTCTCAGTAGATGTTGTTTCGACGATGTGATCGTTGACACTGACGAAGAGCTATACTATCTTCAGAAGTGCCAGGCAAGCAACCCCCATTGAACATTCCGATACAATCCCACTCTCTTGATCCTGCTCTCTTTTACTGAATTAGGACAACAATGATTCAACTGTTACATGTTGCGGTAGTTGAACCCATTCCTCTACATGACCTGTCTTTGCCACAGTAAATAGTAAAACCCACTAGTATGAGTAGGAATTGCTTGAGCCATGTTGTGCCTACTCATCCATGCTTGCTTGTTATGCTGGCTATTGCTTAGAGTTGTGTCAGGTCTTATCCATCTAGGCGATGAATTGGAATGGTTGTGAACATGTCCTACTGATGAGAGCTAAGTGTGTGAACACGTTTTGGTTTAAGGTAGCAATGAGAGGCCATGTAGGACTACATGGTGGGTTGTCTCATTGGAACCGTCCTTAAGAACTGAGTTCCGTGTTTGTGATCCAAGACTAGCTACTACCACACATTGGAATCCTTAATTGACTCTCTCGACTTATTAATCGTCTTGATCTCTGTCCAGGAGTCGCAACTAGTTTCTGGTGTTTGTAGGATATGTGTTGGCGGCCGTGCATAGCGCTGACCTTAGGGGTGGTCTATGATGCGGTAGAGACACCAAGGCACGGTGTACCAAGCGACACCCGAATGGTGCTCTTGGGAATCCTGCACTCATCGTTTGGGGCCGTGATAGAAACTTCGGCTGGACTTTCTTTGCGGATACAACCTCAAATAGGCGATAAACCTGGACTAGAGTCTTGTGTGGTTAGTCAGGTCGTGGACGACACCCTCGCCAGGCTTCCGCTTGAAGGTTGCCGAGATACATGACGTGTATATGGTGATAAGTGGTGAGAGCGTGTGTGAAGAAGTACACCCCTGCAGGGTTAATGATCTATTCGAATAGCCGCGTCCGCGGATATGTACTACTTGGAAGCTTACATTGTTCATAGACAAGTTGAAATGGATACTCTAAAATATGCAAGATAAGCGTGAGTGCTATGGATGGCCTTCCCGTAGGGAGATGGGAGCGGATCCAGAGTGGTGTATTGTTATGGTGACTATGTGGACTCGTGTGCGCTCTCTCACCCCAAAGCAGTTCCTGGTAGTCGTAGTTCAGTATAGCCATTGAGTCAAAGCTGGCTTGCTGCAGTTAAACTCCACAACCCCATTGTTGATACTGATGCATATGTAGTTAGTTCTGATGTAAGTCTTGCCGAGTACCTTTGTACTCATGGTTGCTTAATTTATGTTTTTGCAGAGGAGACTTCAGTCTCGCTAGTGATTTCTGCGATGAGGTCAATGTTGACCTATTAGTTTGGGAATCCCAGACAGAGGTCTGGCTCCTATGGAGGGTCTTGTAGATAGACAGGCTTTCTAGCCCTCTTTCTTTTCAGCTGTCTGTACTCAGACAGATTTATGCTTCCACTTGTTGCTTGTATGACTTTGTATGTTGGGTCATGAGACTCATGTTTGTAATATCATGCTATGTATGGCTCTTCGGAGCCTCTTAAATAAATATTTTGATTCGTAGAGTTATGTTGTGATGCCATGTTGTATCTACTCATATCGTGCATATTGTGTGTATGTTTTGAAATGCATTGGTATGTGTGGGAATCGACTCCTAGTTATCTGCTTTGGTAGCCTTCCATACAGGGAAATGCCTCCTAGTGCTTCCACTGAGCCTTGGTAGTTCGCTACTCCTCCGGAACACATGGATCGATCGACATGTATCCTTCTTTACTCCTATGTCTGTCCCTATGGGGAAATGTCACGCGGTGTTACTGGAGTCCTGATAGCTTGCTACAGCCCAGTACACACGCTGATGACCGACACGTGCATTGCTGGGTTACCTATGTCTGTCCCTATACGTTTGTGCCACCTTGGTTTATGACTAGTCATGTCGACCCGGGTTCTCTGTCATATGGATGCTAGCATCACAATCATATACATGAGCCAAAAGACGCAAACAGTCCCGACCAAGGTAAAGGCGGCAGCCGTGGGTTACCGTGCGTGAGGCCGCAAAGTGATATGATGTGTCTTATGCTAGATCGGTGTGACTTAGGATCGGGGTCCTGACACCTGGGGCCCTAGATGGGAAGGAACGCGGATGCCTACGTCGACGACATCGTTGTCAAGACACGCGAGGCCTGGTCCCTCATCGCAGACCTTGAGGAAACGTTCGCCAACCTGCGCAAGGTCAACCTCAAGCTCAACCCCGACAAAGTGCGTCTTCGGAGTCCCTTCCGGCAAGCTGCTTGGCTTCCTGGTCTCCCACCGCGGCATCGAGGCGAACCCCAAGAAGATCAAGGCCATCGAGAAGATGTGCCCTCCCCAGAACCTCAAGCAAATGAAGCGTTTGGCGGGATGCATGGCCTCGCTTGGGCGCTTCATCTCCAAGTTCGGCGAGCGAGCCCTGCCGTTCTTCAAGCTCATGAAGAGATCCGGCCCCTTCAAGAGTACTCCTGAGGCTGACACAGCCTTCGAGGACCTCAAGAGGTACCTGACGAGCCCACCCATCATGGTCGCGCCACGCTCTCGCGAGCCCCTGCTCCTGTACTTGGCAGCCACCCCCCAGACGGCAGCGCGGCCCTGGTGGCGGTACGAGAGGAATGCATCTGCATCTAGAAGAAGCCTACTGAGGCCGTATCGGCGCCTGCCGTGGCCACACCTTCACCTGCCGAGGGCCCTCCTCAGGTGGCCCCAGACGAGCCGCCTCGTGAGCCATCTCCCGAGCCCTCTAAGCCTCGTGAGCCTCTCAGCCCCCCTGGAGAGCAAGCAGCCACTGCAACTACGCGCCTCGTCGAGCACCCAGTGTGCTTCGTCAGCACGGTGCTGCGGGATGCGCGCGAGCGCTACCCCATGCAGCAGAAGCTCCTCCTCGCGCTCCTTGTCGCCTCCAGGAAGCTGCACCACTACTTCCAGGGCCACCCCATCAAGGTGATCACATCCTATCCCTTGGAGCAAGTTCTGCGCAGCCCCAACGCCGCGGGCCGCGTCGCCGAGTGGAACATTGAGCTGCAGGCCTTCGAGCTGGAATTCTGCACCACAAGGACGATCAAGGGCGCAGCCTTAGCGGACTTCGTGGTGGAATGGGCGGACCCGCACCAAGAAGAGCCTGGCGAGGATGAATCCCTCCTGCCTGGAGACAAAGCACCTGGCGGCTGGACCGTGCACTTCGATGGCGCGTTCTCCCGGCAGGGCGCGGGGGCTGGTGTCGTTCTCACCTCACCAACAGGAGACAAGCTCTACTACGCCATCCAACTCTACTTCAAGCATGACGACAATGTCTCCAACAACATCGCAGAGTACGAGGGCCTCATTGCCGGGCTCAAGGCTGCCTCTGCTCTCGGCATCAAGCATGTCATCATCAAGGGCGACTCTCAGGTCCTTGTTAGCTTCTCCAACAAAAGCTACAAGCCCAAAGACGAGCACATGTCTAACACCCAATATGTGGTTCTATCCTCAAGGAGCTCGGAAGTTCTACTAAAGATAGAAGCACATATCGAAGACGCTTCACAAGGTGGATATCATTACAACATACCATGTACTGAATAGATGAGAATACCAGATAAAGGCTTACACTCGCCACAAGCTACAGCATGAATACATGAATACATGAATACATAGCAATCATCATACAGAAGAGCAGGATCCAACTACAGATGAAATCAAACGAAAAAGAAGAACGACATCCACCCTGCTAATCCCAGGCTGCCAACCGGGAACCCATCCTATGATCAAAGAAGAAGAAGAACTCCAAAAGCAAACATGCATCGCTCTCACATCAAATCATCGCTTTACCTGTACCTGCACCTATTGCTGTAGTAAACTGTGAGCCACGAGGACTCAGCAATCCCATTACCATGGGTATCAAGACTAGCAAAGCTTAGTGGGTATGGAATGGTTAAGTGGTGAGGTTGCAGCAAGCACTAAGCATTGTATGGTGGCTAACTTACGACTACAAGAATAAGAAGAGTAAACTACGCATAAACGGTCGCAAACTAGTAATGATCAAGAAGTGATCCTGAACACCTACTTATGAGTCAAACATAACCCCATCGTGTTCTCTTCCCGAACTCCCTCGAAAAGAGACGGTCACGGTTACGCACGCGGTTGGTGTATTTTAATTAGATTTAGTTTCAAGTTCTCTACAACCGGAGGTTATAAATTTCCAAGTCGCCACATAACCGCGGGCACGGCTCTCTGAAAGATTTAACCTTGCAGGGGTGCTCCAAGTAGTCCATTATAAATTACCACACGTATCTGATGGAACATCCTCACACCATGATAACACGATGCTTACGATAAGGAATCCCGGTGGACAAGCCACTCATAAAAGGTAAAACTAAACTAGCAAGACCTCCCGGCGTACCGACAATCCTGATAGGAGCCTCGCGTATCTCGTTCTTAGGGCACACCGGATGGGCAAGACGTCGGGTTGGCTGAGACCCCGGTTGCCCAGGGGGCGCCGGACATCGCCCTAGTTTGGACCAACACTCATGAGGAGCACTGGCCCGGGTTGTTGATTAATTATCCACGGGGTCCGGAAAGTCGCTATGCAAATTTTAGTTGTTATTAGGCAAATGGTAAAACCAATGCTGGGCCTTGCTGGGGAAGTTTATCCTAAAACGAATGATCAGGGGGGTTCCCATATGCCCCACATATGTTAGAAGCGCTCATCACGGAACATAACATCGGTATTACGGAAACTAGGGTGGCATGAGTGGAACAAAACACCAGGCAAAAGGCCGAGCCTTCCACACACAACCAAGTATATAGATGCATTAATTAAATAAGAGATATTGTGATATCCCATGATATTCATGTCCCAACATGGAACAACCTGCAACTGCACCTGCAACTAGCATGCTATAAGAGGGGCTGAGCAAAGCGGTAACATAGCCAAACAACGGTTTGCTGGGATGGTGGAAGGTTAGAGGCTGTATCATGGCATTTTGGGAGGCTGACAAACAAGTGATAGGTAGTGAGACATAGCGATAGCATCGAGACAACTAGCAAGCAAAGATAATAGAGATATCCAAGGTAATGGTCATCTTGCCTGAAATCCCGTTAGGAAGAAGACCGAATCCATGAAGTAGACGAACAAGCGTAGTCGAACAAATCCTCACAATCGCAACGTAACTGGAACTATCGTGAAGAAGCACAACCAGAAAGAAGCAAACAACATGGTAAACACACAAGCATAAACATGGCATGATGCACAACCAAGTATGATGCATGGCAAGGTTAAAGAGGCATGTCATGGCAAAGTGCAACAATCAAATACTACACATTAAGTGAAGCTCAATATGCAACGAGTTGCATATTGACGAAACTCCACAACAATTATTTAGTTCACTCCCGTTTATGTACATGACAAGATTAAATGTTGTTAAACATAGCAAGAGGTGAAGCATGATTAAACTACCTATCTAGGCAATTTAAATGAGGCCGGAAATAACCAAGAACAATTCCGGAAAATCCCCATATGTAAATTTGGAATTTGGTACTGTTCTGCCTAAAACACAATTTTAATGTCATTAAATAGCAAAATAAAGTGCACCATGATAATCTTCACGTCTTTCTACCCCATTTACATATAAATTTTATTTAATTCGGAGCTACGGTTATTTAGTTATGAAATAAACCATTTTGACATGTTATTTATGCAAATTAATGCAAACAACAATCTTAAATTTTTTTAACATGGTTGAAAGTTGCAAATTGTGAAACTACACAAAATTCTATGCATTTTACATATATAGATCATTTTAATCCAATGCATGGTTAATTAGTTATTATATGCATGAAGTGCAAGGGGTTTTCTGTAAATCTGCAATTCCTTGGATAATTAGAGAAATATACGTCCAGAGCAGAAAAAATATATATATCGGGCCGAATCTGGAATGAAGTGGGCTGCACAGGCATGAGCGCAAGATAACAAAGATGCGCACAGGGCGCTGGATAGCTGGGAGCGCTCACATTGGGCCCGTGTACCAACTGGACGGTGGGAAGCAGGACGGCGTGGTGCAGCGAATGGGGAGGCCCGTTTGGATGGAGGGTTGACGTGGATCTGGGATGATGCGGTCCAGGCAAACGGGACGAGCAGAGGAGGCGGCGTCAGGACGACGGCGACCTCCTGTGGTGTGCAGCGGCAGGGTCCGGCGAGGTTGGAACCGAGGCGGCGGCGCGACACGATCTGGAGGCGGACTTGGAGCTCGGGCGCGGTCAACTCATGGACGAGGGGACTTGGCGGCGGGCGAGGTCGTCCAACTCCACGAACAGGAGGCAAGGTCAGCGCGAGCATGGCTGGAGTGGGGTCGAGGCAGAAGCTCGGGCGTGGGCGCGCTGAAGAAGACGGCTGCGGAGTCTTGGGTGCCCTCGGGTCGCTGGGATGGGACGGAGTAGGTCGGCGGCGGCTGCTGCTTGAGGACACGGCGTCCATGACTGCTCCTGTTGCAAGAACAGAACGAGGGAGATGAGCAACAGGGAGAAGGCCAGGGGAGAACGGAGGAAGAGAAGGCAGGGCAGGAAAGGAGGTGGCACTGGTCACCGGAGATGGAGATGCTAGCGGCGGCGAGTCGGTGGAGAAGCTTCAGACAGCCATGGCTTTGGTCCCCTGTAGAAAACAAGGGGAAAAGAGAGAGAGTTGAGAACGGGAGAAAGAGAGATCGAGAGGAGGACATAGAGAAGAAGGGGAGACAGGGAGAGGAAAAGGGGAGAGGGGCGATGGGGCCTGGTCGGTTGAGGTCGCTGGCGGGGCTGACGAGGTCGAGGGCGACGGTCTCAGGGTAGGGGAGCTCGGACTCCTGGCTGCTATTGGGGGCTCGGGCGCGGTGCTCCTCGAGCACGGGCGCAGGGGACAGGAGGTGGAGGAGAGGCTCGGTGCTGGGAGCTCTGGTTGGTGGATCGATGGATGGAAGTGGATCTAGAGTCGATCCCGAGGTGGGAGAAGATAGTGGCGGCGCGAGGGAGGATGGATGGGACAGCTGCCTAAATTCTAGGGTTTGTCCCAAAATGGATGAGGGGAGCTGCTTAAATAGGTAGGGGTTGATTGAGGGGCTGATTTGAAGCCGTTTGATTGCGATCGTGCGGCTCCGGGTTAACGGGGTGGTCTATTGAAGAAACCAAAGATGTTTGGGGTATTTCGGGATTGATCCGGACCAATCGGTCATGACCGGCCGGTTCGGGTCGGGGAATGTTTTTGGGCTAGGTCGAGGATTTGAGAGAGGTCAACGAAGACAAAGGGGTCTGACGAAAGGTCAACGGAGACAAAGAGAGACGCGGCAACTATGAACGAATGCAAGTTTTGAATAAAATGACGACAACGGAGTGCCGATGCAAAGCGAATGATGTGATGATGAATGCACCAAACAAATAATTAATGCGGCGACCACGAAAACATGGAAGGCATCTGGAGAGTAGGTGTCGGGCTGTTACAACATGGCCGCCTACTTGGAGGAAGTGCGCAAGTTTGAGAAGCGCTTCCTTGGCTTGGAGCTCCAGCACGTCCCTCACGGCAGCAACAAAGAAGCAGATGACATCGCCAAGCGGGCATCTCGCCGCAAGCCTCAAAGGCCCGGCATCTTCGAGGAGAGGCTCTTGAGGCCATCAGCCACACCACCTGCCGCAAGCGCCACAACGCCTCATGAGGAGCTTCCTCCCGCACCACCCTCAGGCGCACCTGACTGCGGCCCATCTTCCGGCGCTCGCCTGCGGCTGGCGCTGGAGCCTCAAGCTGACAGCTGGCCCGTGGAGTTCAAGACCTACTTGCAAAGTGGCACCCTCCCAGAGAAGGACTCCGAGTCCGAATGCGTGGCCCGCCAGGCCACAGCCTACTGCTTGAAGGATGGCGAGCTCTACCGCAGGCGCCCCAATGGTGTCGCATTGCAGTGCATCTCCGAAGAGCAAGGTCGCGATCTACTTGCCAACATCCACAGTGGAGACTCTGGCCACCACTCTTCATCGTGCACCCTCGCCGGCAAGGTGTTCCACAGCAGCTTCTACTGGCCCACCGCGCTTGAAGATGCCACCGAGCTGGTCCAATCCTGCGAAGCCTGCCAATTCCATGCCAAGAAAATCCACCAGCTGGCGCAAGTCCTCTAGACGATTCCACTCTCGTGGCCCTTTGCGGTGTGGGGGCTGGATATCTTGGGACCCTTCCCGCGAGCGGCTGGCGGCTACCGCTACCTATACATCACCGTCGACAAGTTCATCAAGTGGGCAGAGGTCGAGCCTATCCGCACCATTCCGGCAGGATCAACCGTCAAGTTCATGAAGGGCCTCATGAGCCGCTTTGGCGTCCCCAATCACATCATCACTGACAACGGCTCGCAATTCACGAGTGGCCTCTTCAAGTCATACTGCGCCAGCCTTGGCACGCAGATCTGCTATGCCTCTGTGGCGCACCCGCAAAGCAATGGCCAGGCCGAGCGTGCTAATGCCGAGGTCCTCAAGGGCCTCAATACACGAAGCTTCAAGAAAAATCTTGACGCCTGCGGCAAAGGCTGGCTTGACGAGCTCCAGTCCGTGCTATGGTCGATCCGCACAACAGCAACCAAGCCTACTGGCGAAACTCCCTTCTTCCTCTTCTACGGAGCTGAAGCAGTCCTCCCTTCTGAACTCAAGCACGGCTCTCCACGAGTCCTCGCCTTCAATGAAGCTCATCAGGATGGCTCGCGAGAGGCTGATCTGCTGCTCCTCGAGGAAGCCCGTCGCCAGGCCGCTATATGTGCTGCCTGATACCAGCAGGCTTTGCGTCGCTATCACAGCCACAACATACGCCCCCGCACTCTCAAAGCTGGCAATCTCGTCCTGCGAAGGATCCTCTCCAGAGAAGGACTCCACAAGCTCTCGCCCATGTGGGAAGGCCCATTCAGGGTTGCCCATGTCTCCCGGCCTGGTGCCGCTTGGCCGGAGACAGAGGAGGGTGTTCCTGTGCCCAACACATGGAACATCCAACACCTCCGCAAGTTCTACTCTTGACCTCACGCGTACGAATGAAATGGAGTTGTACAAGCTCCGGAGCCTCTCTTTGCGCTCGCCTGATGGGCCCGCGAGAGCTCCCTCTCACAACCCAGTGGAAGCCCCATGCTCAGTGCTGGCGGAACGATCGAACTGTGGGTGCCGCTTGGCTGCACCATCCTCAAGCTGACCCATGCCGGACACGACAGCCTCTTCTTTTTGGATGTGAAACTAAGGGTGCCACGTGGCTGCACCATCCTCAAGCTAACCCGTGCCGGACACGGCAGCCTCATCTTTTTGGTTGTGTAATGAACCTTATTATTATGCTGCAGTAAAGCTTTATTTCGTAGGTATTATATGTGTCTCGTAAATTGTCTGCTTCAGGAGTCGTGCATGCTCATGATCTCCCTCCTGCACATCACGCGAGCGGGGGCTGGATACAGTGTGCCTATGCTCGGGTCAGTCCCAGCTGCGCCGCAAACCCAAGAGACCGAGCTCCGGCTCGCGGGTTTGCTCCCGTGCACGTCACCTCACCAAGGTCCTTGGTGCCTTGTCTCCACGCGTGATGCCCATGAGAAAGCTAGCAAGCGTGCACTACTCCTCCATTTGTGAAACTTGTCGGCATGTAGTTGTCACAGGAACAAGGCACACAGAAGGGCTCGCGAGGTAACCTACGGCATGGTGCCTCCTTAAGCCCACAGGAAGCCTCGCGAGCGCTGCCTCGCGAGGCGGCCTGCGGCAGCCATCCTCACCAAGTGCCAACGGGAGGCCTCACGAGCAAGAGCCTCACGAGGCGCACCCCGTAGCCATGGCATGGCAAGTGCCACACTTGCGAAAAAGCTAAGTCTAAAAACACCCTGCAAACCGCTCTTAGCGCCCCTCAAGCTCTCCTCTCCCCACAACCTCGCTGAGTGCTGATGTTTTCTCCTTTGCGCAAGCCGCTTGCATGTCAAAGGGGGGCTTCCTGAGCATCGCGCCTCAGGAGCCCTTGCCGCCCTCAGAGCCCTACACCCTCTGGCCTTGTCTAGGCACGCGTCCTAAGATACCAGCGACGGTCATAGCCCGCTCAGGGGCTGGGTCCTGACGACGTAGAGCACCAAGGCATGCAAGAAGTGGAAAACAGGCCTCACGAGAGGGCCTCACGAGGAACATGAATTACAACAAATCATTAAGTACTTAAGTGCAAAAGTCATGTTTTCACCCATCGCCGTCATCGCCACCATCGCCTTTGTTGCCGCCGCCTTCGTTATCTTCAACCTTGCCGGAGCTCTCACTACTGCCATGGGAGAACTTCTCGAGTAGGGCGTCGACGTGGTCCTCCACCGCCTTCCCGAGGCCGTCGCGGAGCTCCTCGGGGACGGGGCCATCACCCTATCGAAGTCGAAGTTGGTGTTGGCGTGGAGGAGATTGCTGAAGATGCGCGTCGCCACCTGGCTGAGGAGGTTGTGCCACTCATCTTCAATGATGTCGTTCACCCGCTTGGCCCCGACCTGGAGCCGCTCCACGAGCTTGGTGAAGAAGTCGAGGTAGCTGGCATCGTGGGTCTCAAGGGGGCCCCCTAGCCTCTCCTGGCAGATGGTGGTCAGGGCACTGCGGGCCGGAGCTGGAAGGAGTGGAACATTTTGGCGCGCTCGTGTTGCCGCCCCCTCGCCCGCGCCGCCTCGTCCCTGGCCTGCTCGATGACGTTGGCGACGCCGCCCACCTACTGCCGGAGGGAGGCCAGCTCTTCTTCCGCGTCAGCCTTGGCCTTCAGCGCGGTCTTCCGCCGGGCCTCTGCCTCCGTCAGCACCTCCTTGAGGCCATCGATCTCCTTCTGGAGCTCCTCGCGCTTCTTCTTGAAGCGGTCCTCCCGGGCCTTCAGCTTCTTGCTATGATCCACGGCAATCACCTGGCGATCCCTCTCGACCCTCACGTTAGCGTTCGCCTGGATCTTCTTCTCCTTGGCCTCCAGTGCAGCGTTGGCCTTCTCCATGCGCTGGTTGTAGGAGGCCTGGGCGGCAGCCACCTGGTGGTCTAGCGTCTCCAGGTGCTCGCGCTCCATGGCTTGCTCGGTGGTTGTCCTCGCGAGCTCCCTCTCGCAGATCGCGAGATCCGCCTCAGGGCCCGCAAGCTCCTCCTCGCGAGAGGTGATGGCGTTCTCCCGCGCCTGAAGCTGCTGCGCTGTAACACCCCAAAAATATTTTCTTTTAATTTTTAAAATCATTTCTCTAAAATAAAATACTTTGGATTACTATGGCTCTATTTCTCTTTTTCTTTTGTTTTGAAAGTCATTTTTTTAGTTTTCAATTGGAGTTCAAAATTTTTAAAAAAATGGTTTCTGATTTGATGGTTTCTTACTTGAGTAAATATTTTGTAGGACCAAATTTTTTTCCTCTTAGAAACTTTTTGAATAATTAATTATTTCAAGGAAATAGTCCATTTCATCTTTTTTTTCAAACACTTAGAAAATTCTCAAAAAAATTCTTCTGTCATTTTCAAATTATCATCCAAGCCATCCTCTCATCCTAGGACAGTACCCAATACTTCTCCTCTTCACAAAATAATATTTTTATCATATTTAGCAAATTCCAAAACTAGAATTTCATTTATTCCTAGTTCCTTTGATTTACAAAGGAATTATATTTTTCCTAGCTCTTCTGCACCCACAAAATTATCCCAACTATATGACAGTACCCACGTTCCATTTCACCAAAAATATTCTGTTCCATAGTTCAAAAATTTCAAATTTCATTCAAATGAAATTTGGACCATATTCAATCTCTCTGCTCAAAACCAAATTTAAACTACTCCAAAAATTCTGAAACCTTGCCAGCACCTTTGTTATGCATCAGTACCCCACCACAAAATTTTTCAGAAATTCCAAAAATGCCTAGGGCTATCTAGCATTTCATCAAACACCTTATGTAAACTATTGACTACTGTCGAAAAATTCAGAAAATGCAGAAAGTTCAGAGAAGGGAATCGGGACAGCAGTGCCGTGCCTTCCACTCCTCCTCTTCGTCGCCGCCTCACTCCAAACCATCAATGCTTCACCCCAGGCCCCCTCGTCAGTTGCTCACCATTGCCTGGCCGGTGGCAGGCCGCTGGAACAGCCGCCGTTCCTGGCCACGGCGGGCCGAACGGATCAGCTCAGCCGCCCGCTCGCCATCACTGCCCCTCAACGCCCTCTCCTAACTTCCTGCCACGCGGCACCCTCTCTGCGTCGCCTGACCACCGTCCAAACCACCAGCAACCCCACTTGCCAGTCGCCAGAGACGGACACCACCGCCATGGCCGTACGGGTGCCGTCGTGGATAAGGCGATGGAACTCGTGGGGCGTCGCGCTGGCGCTACCAGAAGCCTCCACTAGTCTCATTAATGCTCACCGTCCATGCTAACCACCCAAACCTACCTCGCCATCCGGAATTACTCCGCCGCGATCTGGATAGCTTCGGTCATCTCCGCCTCGCCTATAAAAGGGCCCCCAAGCTCCGTTCTACACCCACATCGCCTCCACCCATCCACAATCGCCACCCAGAGGAGTTGGACGACCTCGGGGAGGTCTTCCCCGACTCCGGCCGCACGATCCGCCACTGTCACCGAGAACACCACATCGCCGTTCATCCATCTCCACCTCTCAAATTCCATCAGTAGGCTCCTGGTGCACCACCTCATCCATTCCGCGCGTCAATTTGACGTCCGGAGCCCTCCCCGACGATATCCACCACCACCCGACGCCGCCGTCCGCCGGAGTTGACACCGCCGTCACCACAGTGGTCACCGGCGACCACCACCACCACCCACCGATGCGGAACACTCCCCTGAGCACGTTCATATCATCGCCATCCCTTGAAACACCGGCGATCACCGCCGGTGACCACCGCACCCTCTCTGTACACGCGCGCGAGGTGCGTTCAAATTTCCAACCTGACGGATGGGGCCCACCCGTCAGTGTTTTATTCTTTTCTAGTTATTTCGAAAGCGTCTTCTGCCTCTTTACGTTTCCTGAACTGGAAAATGTATTCCTACCCGAGGCACTTTCTGTTATTACAGCAGGGACCCGAAAGTAGCTATTTTATTTGCAGAAAGGTCCATTGTTTTAGAACCATTATAACTTTTTAACCACAAATCATTTTCACCTAATTCTTTTTCTGAAAATATTCTTTTTCACTCTATTTTTTTAGTATTTATTTAAAAATATTTTGAGTCAACTTTTTGTGCTGTCACAAAAATTTTGATCGAATTTTGAATTCTTATTTTATAGAAAACGTGGAGGGAAACTTTGCCAAAAATTTCGAGGGATCACCTTCTGCCTACTTTGATCAAGGCAAGCATTTTTGAACTTCGGATATGGTGTTTGCATGCATGTTTGCATAAGTTCGAAATGATCACCGGATATGTAGTGGATAGCAAGTGCCTGCATGGTCATATCTCTTTTGTGCATTTCTTGCATACATTTTAGAACCATTCTAACTTGGATGAAATTGTGAGAAATCAGGGGTGTACCCCCTGTCTATGTCGTGCCGGTGGGCACGGATCACATCGTGACACGATGGTGTCACAGTGGCATGTGAAGCGTGCCAGTCATAATAATAAAACCTCCTGAGTCGACCTAGATCGAGTCTTGTTCCGTCATGCCTAGCTAAAAATAGTGCTGCCACTTGTCTTCCCGCGAGGGGAGTATGGCTTAGTAAGTTGCTAACCCCTTTCCAAGTACACACCACATAGAGGGGCCGTGATGAGGGTTCCATGGCCATGGACTAATGCCAGTCATCGGGTCAGGTGGCATGGGTGTATCCGGCTGGGCCGATAGGGGGGCACCCCTTGTATTCCACGCGTTATAAATTGTGATCCCATGCTATTCGAGACGGCGGTCTCCCCGTCTTAGAGTTTTTCTTGAATGATGCTTTGGGTGATTCCTGGCATCAGGAAAGTTAATCTGGTGTGTGCAGGTTAGGTGTGTTTTCAACCCAAAAACCGTGATCAGAATTAGTCAACGTTTCGAGGTTGGCTAAAGAAATCCTATACATGTGGGTAAAGAGTACAACCTCTGCAGAGTTAGACCTATTTGAATAGCCATGTCCACGGTCAAGGACGTTAGCTGGGAAGGGTCAAGTGTCGGTCCCGGTGTCGGTCTTCGGAGGAAATAATATAACTGATCATGATCCATTTTAATGAATCATTATTGTCACTACTGATGTTATCATGAAATTTTTTGTTAACATGAATATTACTGTGGACTAACCTTTTTCTCTTATGTGCAACCTTGAGTATCTCTAGGGATGGTTGTGCCACCTGGATACTCATTTCTATTTTTTTAGTATCTCTTGGGATGGTTGTGCCACCTGGATACTCATTTCTATTTTTTTGAGTATCTCTTGGGATGGTTGTGCCACCTGGATACTCATTTCTATTTTTTTGAGTATCTCTTGGGATGGTTGTGCCACCTGGATACTCATTTCTATTTTTTTGAGTATCTCTTGGGATGGTAGTGCCACGTGGATACTCATTTCTATTTTTTTTGAGTATCTCTTGGGATGGTTGTGCCACCTGGATACTCATTTCTTTTCAAGACCTCTCGAGGCGTCGCATTCAGACATCCATTTGGCATTTCTTTTCAGGACCTCTCGAGGCGTCGCATTCAGACACCCGTTTAGCATTTCTTTTCAAGACCTCTCGAGGCATCACATTCAGACACCTGTTTGCCATTTCTTTTCAAGACCTCTCGAGGCGTCACATTCAGACACCTATTTGGCATTTTTCTTGGAAATCCTTGGGAGGTCCAACGCCCGATGTTCCATTTTATTTTCCTGGAATCCTCGGGCGGTCCAACGCCCGATGTTCCATTTTATTTTCTTGGAATCCTCGGGCGGTCTAACGCCCGATGTTCCATATCATATTTCTTGGTTTATTACTAAAATGATATATTTATCCATCCACACCGCATTGATATTTATCATGCCATGCTTTAATTTCGGTCAGCATATGCATATAAATTAATCCATCATGATCATATGCACCCTATTGCATTCGGTATATCTTTTGTTCATAATGTTTGCGAGTACCTTCAAACGTACTCACTGGCTTGTCCCTGGCTTGTTAATTTGGCCAGACCTGAATGAAGACGATCTTATGGAGGAAGAGTGCGCTAGCCAGCCCGACGCTTAGAGGTGTTCCCAGTCAGTCACCTTGTGGTCTTGGAGTCTACCACATGTATCATCCACCGTGCTTCCGCCCCACTAATAAGATAATCAAGCCTCACACTGATGCTTGGCTTTACCTTATTGTACCAGTGTTGTATTATCACCACACCACTGTCTATACCACCACCGTCATATATTGACAAGTCTGTAATAAATGTTGAGCACTCTGGCTCAACCTTGTGTAATATTATGTATGTACTAGATATCTATATCAAGGGAGTCCACCAGTTGTTCTAATCTTGGGGCTGGTGTGACTTGAGGCTATTCCGAGATTTATTCCGGAAACAGGCCCGACAAACCTTGGTACCAGAGCCAGGCTGACTGTAGGAAGCCCTTGGTGCGATCGCTAGTTGTAGAATGAGTTCTAACAATTTTTAGCAGCATCTCATGCATTGCAACAAATTTTCCTTGGTCATCATATATTTATGATATGACTATTTGGATTTTTTGTCTACTGTTGTAGATGTCTGGCGGCAACTGCCCGACCCAGATTTTCGCCAACGAGCCTGCGGGGTTTTCCCGCCTTCTCGTCTACATCGCCAGGGTCACGATGGAATCTCCGATCCGTCCGGAGTACACAGTCTATCCCAACAGGATCTCAGACACCCTGACTATGTACCAGGCCTCGGTATATATTCGGGGTGGACATGTCGCGCCTCATCGCAACTATCAGTTTGTGGGGAGAGTCATGCCTACTGAGATGCATGCTATCCAGATGGCTGCCCGAGAGGCCATCGCTCGTCTTAGGGACATTCTTCCAGTCATGCAGACACGTCCCTATCATTACCTTCCATGCCATGTCCCATACACTAGTCACTATGCTTTCTCTTGCACCGCGGGAGAAAGGGACGAGGTGATTGAGCCCCTTGTCCAGTACATCATGGCTCTAGAGTCGGTCTTCACCTCCCTGGTGGACGACTATCTGGCCGCACAGATGGACTTGGCTCGTGCGAGGGTTCTTCGCAGGAGTGAGTTCCATTCTCCTTCACCACGCGCTCCTCGCATTCTGACTCCACCATACGATCCTCCTACCCTTTCTATGATTCGATGCACATCCCCGAGCGATGAGTCTAGTCGCTTGGCTGCCCCCACTCCGATTAGAGCTTCACCACCTACGAGTATAGTACCACCACTGGCAGGCATGACATCGACAGCTGCCCGACTGGAGACCATACCCGAGGAGGAGGAGGTCGAATCTTCAGCACCCCGTCTGGGACTTACCCTCAGCAGGGCCTATGACGTTCCAGACACTCCGTCATAGCAGACTAGGCATCAGCACCGCAGTCGCCTTTTATGAGAGTGTAGCTGTAAAATATTTATTTTCTGTTTCTTTTCTTCTTTGTAAGATGGGGAGTAGTAGACCTTGGATCGCAGCATGCTAAGAGGATGGAGAAGTGCACTAGTCTAAATAAGCTGTCATGTAAACATCACAACTAAGACGAGAGTATTGTATAATTAAATCTTGCATGTATAATATAACTCACTACTTTATGTACTTATGTTTTTTTTGGGGGGGGGGAATTATTTTCAGTCTCTTAAAATTTTTCCCTTATAATTTCTTTCCTCATCGGTGTTTACACCAATACCCCAGAAAGAAAATGCATCATCCCTAGACTCGTTCTATGCCCAGTCCACCAGAGGACAACTTTGCACAAATGGGAAATAACTTCACACCAGGACAGACAAGTCAGCAAAGCAATGATTCAGCATTCTCACAACTGTGCCGTATTTATGAACAAAGTCAGCAGCAGCACCAGGAAATGATGCAGCATTTGATAAATATGGGAAATCACCAAGGACAGCATCAAACCAGATCAAAATTATCTAAACTTAGACTGTCTTTTCTCACACAGACAAACCTTTGGAGGCAGATGACTGGCTGCGTGATATTGAGAGAAAATTGGTCATAGCTCAGTGTACGGATGCGGAAAAAGTACTATACGCTCCACATTATTTTTCTGGAACAGCAGCATCATGGTGGGAAAATCTATGCCACACACATGCCAATGGAGAAGACATCACCTGGGAGCAATTCAAGGAAAGTTTCTGGGGAGCACATATTCCCAAAAACATCATGAAATTGAAGAAAAGAGAATTTGAGGATCTCAAGCAATGAGGCACAACGGTAACTCAGTACCTCAACCAGTTTACTCAGCTAGCCTGGTATGCCAATGATGAATATACGACAGAGAGCAAAGGGATGGAGAAATTCCTCGACGGGCTTGTTCCATCTTTAAAGTGCCAACTGGTAGTCCATACCTTTCCGGATTTCAAGACACTGGTAGACAAGGCTATCATCCTGGAAAATGAGCACCACAACCTGAATGAGATTTGCAAGCGCCGCATGAACCAGTCAGTATAGGTTCGTAATAACAGGCCCCGAAATGAACCCCAGAGGCCTGTGGCACCCCGACTAGCAATTCCAACACCACGACCGCAACAAAACCGCAGTTCCTACAACAATAGGGCCAAGGAAGCAATATACCGTCCTGGCATCACCTGTTATGCCTGTGGAGCAGAGGGGCATTATGCTAGGCAATGCCCAAAACAGGGGAATAATAACCCCAAACCCAACAACAATGGCTGCAGTACAAGTGCAGCTCCGTGAGACAACGATATCAACACCAACAACAATCAAAGAAAGGGGCAGGTTAACCACGTGACATTTGAGGAAGCACAGAATGCACCGTACATCGTGTTTGGTACGTTTCCTGTCAGCACCATTAATGCTGCAGTTTTATTTGATTCTGGAGCTTCCCATTCGTGCATCTCTAAAAGATTTGCATCGAAGAATCAATTTTCTTTTTCGCCTTTGAAAAATTCGATGGTTATTCAGTCCCCGGGATCAAAGCAAAGCACACAATGGTACTGCCAGGATGTCAACATTGAAATAAAAGGAATGAAGTTTTTAGCAAATCTTATTGTACTGGAAGCAGTTGATTTGGATGTTATTTTGGGAATGGACTGGTTGACCACAAATAAAGGCTTTATAGACTGCTACAATTGTAAAGTGACTCTCACCGATTGTCAAGGGAAGACAGTAAAGTTTGGAACAAGGGGGATTTCTACCTCGCAAGAAAAGTTAAATCAAGTGGACATGACAGAATTAAGCAATGTTCCCGTGGTATGCGAATACCCCGATGTATTCGCTGAGGAGCTACCAGGCATGCCACCAGATCGTGAAATTGAATTTGTTATTGAATTAGCACCTGGAACGACACCCATCTACAAGAAGCCTTATCGAATGGCTCTGACAGAATTGGTTGAGCTGAAGAAACAAATTAAGGAATTACTAGAAAAGGGTTATGTCCGACCCAGCTCATCACCATGGAGATCACCGGTTTTATTTGCCAAGAAAAATTATGGGACCCTAAGGATATGTATTGATTACAGGGCACTCAACATGGTTAAAATCAAAAATAAATACCCACTACCAAGAATCAATGACTTGTTCGACCAACTGGTAGAAGCCAAGGTTTTCTCAAAAATAGACTTGAGATCAGGCTACCATCAGTTAAGAATCCGATCATCAGACATACCCAAGACCGCTTTTACCACCAGATACGAATTATATGAGTTCACTGTGATGCCTTTCGGATTGACCAACGCTCCTGCTTATTTTGTACATCTCATGAACAAGGTTTTCATGAAATATTTGGACAAGTTTGTGGTTGTGTTCATTGATGACATACTTATTTATTCCAAGACGCCAAAAGAACATGAGCAACATCTTCGAATAGTCCTGGAAGAATTAAGGAAAAATCAACCATATGCCAAGTTCAGTAAGTGTGAATTTTGGTTATGAGAAGTTGGTTTTCTGGGACATGTACTGACAAAGGATGGAATAGCAGTGGACCCAAGTAAAGTAAAGGATGTCCTAGGATGGAAGCAACCCACCAACATGACTGAGATCAGGAGTTTTCTTGGTTTGGCTGGCTACTATCGATGGTTTATTGAAGGATTCTCCACCATAACCAAACCCATGACTCAGTTACTCAAGAAGGATAAAAAGTTTGAATGGACTGAAGCATGTGAGAAAAGTTTCCAAGAATTAAAAAAGAGGTTAACAACGGCACCTGTTCTGACCGTGCCAGATGTGCACAAGAATTTTGAAATATACTGTGACGCTTCCAGAAAGGGCCTTGGATGTGTATTAATGCAGGAAGGAAAGGTCGTAGCTTATGCTTCAAGACAGCTATGACGACAAGAAGAAAATTATCCTACCCATGACTTGGAACTAGCAGCTGTAGTACATGCACTCAAGGAATGGCGACATTACCTTCTTGGTAATCGATGTGAGATATACACGGATCATAAAAGTCTTAAGTATATCTTCACCCAGCCAGAACTAAACCTACGACAACATCGCTGGCTTGAGCTAATTAAGGATTATGATGTGGGAATTCATTACCATCCGGGTAAAGCAAATGTTGTGGCAGATGCCCTCAGCTGAAATCCATGCACCGACAATGACAGTGTGCAATTCTCACAACATGAGTTCAACCGAGAATTTTTCAAACTTAACAAGGTTTTAGTCACGGAAGGAACCATTGCTCGCCTAGAAGTAAAACCAACATTGGAGGATCAGATCAAAGAAACCCAGAAAGGACACCCCAGCATCGAGGGAATTAAAAGGAAAGTAAATTCAGGCAAGGCATCCGAATTTACCATTGACACCCAAGGAATTCTATGGTACAGGAAAAGATTATGCGTACCCAATAAGGAAGAGCTAAAGCAACAGATTTTGGCAGAAGCCCATACCACCCCATACTCCATTCACCCAGGGGGAACCAAGATGTACAAAGATCTTCAGGACAAATTTTGGTGGCACGGGATGAAAAGGGATATAGCTGTATATGTCGCACGTTGTGACTCTTGTCAGCGTATAAAAGCAGAACACCAGAGGCCAGCAGGATTGTTACAGCCACTCAGAGTGCCTGAATGGAAATGGGATGAGATAGGAATGGATTTTATTGTCGGATTTCCAAGGTCACGACAAGGGAATGATGCTATCTGGGTTATCACAGATTTATTAACCAAGGTGGCACACTTCATTCCGGTAAAAACAACATATTCAACACAGAAGATTGCTAAGTTATACCTCTCCCGAATTGTTTGCTTACACGGGGTACCCAAGACCATAGTCTCTGATAGAGGCACTCAGTTTGTCTCTAGGTTTTGGGATCACTTGCAGCAAGCCTTAGGAACTCAACTGGTATTCAGTACAGCGTACCACCCACAAACAGGAGGGCAGACTGAACGGATAAATCAGATATTGGAGGACATGCTGAGAGCTTGTGTCCTTACCTATGGAGTCAGCTGGGAGGACAGTTTGCCATATGCGGAATTTTCATATAACAGCAGTTATCAAGCCAGTCTAAAGATGTCACCTTTCGAAGCCCTATACAGACAAAGGTGCCGTACCCCACTCAATTGGTCTGAAACCGGAGATAGCCGATTCTTTGTCCCGGAAGTTCTCAAAGAAGCAGAAACAAAAGTAAAACTTATCCGAGACAGACTGAAAGCAGCTCAGAGCCGTCAGAAGAGCTATTATGACCAGAAACACCGACAAATCAGCTTTGAACCCGACGAATATATGTATCTCAGGGTATCCCCTATGAGGGGACTACAGAGATTCAAAGTCAAAGGGAAACTGGCACCGTGATTTATTGGACCATTTAGAATAAATGCAAGGAGAGGCAAGGTTGCCTACCAACTGGAGCTACCAGCAGAATTGTCAGATGTTCATGATGTGTTTCACGTGTCACAACTGGGGAGATGTGTTAGTAATCCGGACAAACAAGTCCAACATCAGGACCTGAATATCCAACCAGACCTTACATATAAGGAAGGTCCTATAATTTTTTTGGAAGAGTCAGAACGGAGGACCCGTCGGAGTGTGATAAAGTTTTACAAGGTCCAGTGGAGTAATCACACCGAAGAAGAAGCAACATGGGAAAGAGAGGATCACCTAAGGACTGAGTACCCGTACCTATTTGAGGGACAGCCGAAATCTTGGGGACGAGATTTTTCTTAAGGGGGGTAGGTGTTGTAACACCCCAAAAATATTTTCTTTTGATTTTCAAAATCTTTTCTTTAAAATAAAATACTTTGGATTACTATGGCTCTATTTCTCTTTTTCTTTTGTTTTGAAAGTCATTTTTTTTAGTTTTCAATTGGGGTTCAATTTTTTTTAAATGGTTTCTGATTTGATGGTTTCTTACTTGAGTAAATATTTTGTAGGACCAAAATTCTTTTCTCTTAGAAACTTTTTGAATAATTAATTATTTCAGGGAAATAGTCCATTTCATCTTTTTTTCATACACTTAGAAAATTCTCAAAAAAATTCTTCTGTCATTTTCAAATTATCATCCAAGCAATCCTCTCACCCTAGGACAGTACCCAATACTTCTCCTCTTCACAAAAATAATATTTTTATCATATTTAGCAAATTCCACAACTAGAATTTCATTTATTCCTAGTTCCTTTGATTTACAAAGGAACTATATTTTACCTAGCTCTTCTGCACCCACAAAAATTATCCCAACTACATAACAGTACCCACACTCCATTTCACCAAAAATATTCTGTTCCACAGTTCAAAAATTTCAAATTTCATTCAAATGAAATTTGGACCAGATTCAATCTCTCTGCTCAAAACCTAATTTAAACTACTCCAAAAATTATGAAACCTTGCCAGCACCATTGTTATGCATCAGTACCTCACCACAAAAAATTTCAGAAATTCCAAAAATGCCTAGGGATATCTAGCATTTCATCAAACACCTTATGTGCACTGTTGACTACTGTCGAAAAATTCAGAAAATGTAGAAAGTTCAGAGAAGGGAATCGGGACAGTAGTGCCATGCCTTCCACTCCTCCTCTTCGTCACTGCCACACTCCAAACATCAATGCTTCACCCCAGGCCCCCTCGTCAGTTGCTCACCGTTGCCTGGCCGGTGGCAGGCCGGTGGAATAGCCGCCGTTCCTGGCCACGGCGGGCCGAATGGATCAGCTCAGCCGCCTGCTCGCCATCACTGCCCCTCAACGCCCTCTCCTAACTTCCTGCCACGCGGCACCCTCTCCGCGTCGCCTGACCACCATCCAAACCACCAGCAACCCCACTTGCCAGTCGCCGGAGACGGACACCGCCGCCATGGCCGTACGGGTGCCGTCGTGGATAAGGCGATGGAACTCGCGGGGCGTCGTGCTGGTGCTACCAGAAGCCTCCACTAGTCTCACTGATGCTCACCGTCCACGCTAACCACCCAAACCTACCTCGCCGGCCGGAATTACTCCGCCGCGATCTGGATAGCTTCGGTCATCTCCGCCTCGCCTATAAAAGGGGCCCCCGAGCTTCGTTCTGCACCCACATCACCTCCACCCATCCCCAATCGCCACCCAGAGGAGTCGGACGACCTCGGGGAGGTCTTCTTCCCCGACTCCGGCCGCCCGATCCGCCACTGTCACCGAGAACACCACATCGCCGTTCGTCCATCTCCACCTCTAAAATTCCATCAGTAGGCTCCTGGTGCACCACCTCATCCATTCCGCGCGTCAATTTGACGTCCGAAGCCCTCCCGATGAGATCCACCACCACCCGACGCCACCGTCCGCCGGAGTTGACATCGCCGTCACCACGGTGCTCGCCGGCAACCACCACCACCACCCATCGATGCGGAACACTCCCCCGAGCATGTTCATATCATCGCCGTCCCCTGAAACGCCGGCGATCGCCACCGGTGACCACCACACCCTCTCTGTACACGCGCGCGAGGCATGTTCAAATTTCAAACCTGACGGGTGGGTCCCACCCGTCAGTGTTTTATTCTTTTCTGGTTATTTCAAAAGCGTCTTCTGCCTCTTTACGTTTCCTGAACTGGAAAACGTATTCCTACCCGAGGTGCTTTCTGTTATTACAACAGGGACTCGAAAGTAGCTGTTTTATTTGCAAAAAGGTCCCTGGTTTTAAAACCATTATAACTTTTTAACCACAAATCATTTTCACCTGATTCTTTTTCTGAAAATTCTCTTTTTCACTCTAGTTTTTTAGTATTTATTTAAAAATATTTTGAGTCAACTTTTTGTGCTATCACAAAATTTTTGATCAAATTTTGAATTCTTATTTTATAGAAAATGAGGAGGGAAACTTTGCCGAAATTTTTGAGGGATCACCTTACGCCTACTTTGATCAAGGCAAGCATTTTTGAACTTGGGATGTGGTGTTTGCATGCATGTTTGCATAAGTTTGATATGATCACCGGATATGTAGTGGATAGCAAGTGCCTGCATGGTCATATCTCTTTTGTGCATTTCTTGCATACATTTTAGAAGCATTCTAACTTGGATGAAATTGTGAGAAATCAGGGGTGTACCCCGTGTCTATGTCGTGCCGGTGGGCACGGATCACATCGTGACACGATGGTGTCACTGTGGAATGTGAAGCGTGCCAGTCATAATAATAAAACCTCCTGAATCAACCTAGATCGAGTCTTGTTCCGTCATGCCTAGCTAAAAATAGTGATGCCACTTGGCTTCCCGCGAGGGGAGTACAGCTTAGTAAGTTGCTAACCCCATTCCAAGTACACACCACGTAGAGGGGCCATGATGAGGGTTCCATGGCCATGGACTAATGCCAATCATCGGGTCAGGGGGCATGGGTATCCGGCTGGGCTGAGAGGGGGGCACCCCTTGTATTCCGCGCGTATTAATATTGATCCCATGCTATTCGAGATTGTAGTCCACGGTGAAGGACGTTAGCTGGGAAGGGTCAAGTGTCGGTCCCGGTGTCGGTCTTCGGAGGAAATAATATAACTGATCATGATCCATTTTAATGAATCATTATTGTCACTACTGATGTTATCATGAATATTATTGTTAACATGAATATTACTGTGGACTAACCTTTTTCTCTTATGTGCAACATTGAGTATCTCTTGGGATGGTTGTGCCACCTAGATACTCATTTCTACTTTTTTGAGTATCTCTTGGGATGGTTGTGCCACCTGGATACTCATTTCTATTTTTTTGAGTATCTCTTGGGATGGTTGTGCCACCTGGATACTCATTTCTATTTTTTTGAGTATCTCTTGGGATGGTTGTGCCACCTGGATACTCATTTCTATTTTTTTGAGTATCTCCTGGGATGGTTGTGCCACCTGGATACTGATTTCTTTTCAAGACCTCTCGAGGCGTCGCATTCAGACACCCGTTAAGCATTTCTTTTCAAGACCTCTCGAGGCATCGCATTCAGACACCCGTTTGGCATGTCTTTTCAAGACCTCTGGAGGCGTCGTATTCAGACACCCGTTTGGCATTTCTTTTCAAGACCTCTCGAGGCGTCGCATTCAGACACCCGTTTGGCATTTTTCTTGGAAATCCTTGAGCGGTCCAACGCCCGATGTTCCATTTTATTTTCTTGGAATCCTCGGGCGGTCTAATGCCCGATGTTCCATATCATATTTCTTGGTTTATTAATAAAATGATATATTTATCCATCCACATCGTATTGATATTTATCATGCCATGCTTTAATTTCGGTCAGCATATGCATATAAATTAATCCATCATGATCATATGCACTCTATTGCATTCGGTATATGTTTTGTTCATAATGTTTGCGAGTACATTCAAACGTACTCACTGGCTTGTCCCTGGCTTTTTAATTTCGCCAGACCTGGATGAATATGATCTTATGGAGGAAGAGTGTGCTAGCAAGCCCGACGCTTGGAGGTGTTCCCAGTCAGTCACCTTGTGGTCGTGGAGTCTACCACGTGTATCATTCGGCATGCTTCCGCCCCACTAATAAGATAGTCAAGCCTCACACTGACGCTTGGCTTTACCTTATTGTACCATAGTTGTATTATCACCACACCACTGTCTATACCACCACCGTCATATATTGACAAGTCTGTACTAAATGTTGGGTACTCTGGCTCAACCTTGTGTAATATTATGTATGTACTGGATATCTATATCAAGGGAGTCCACCAATTGTTCTAATCTTGGGGCTGGTGTGACTTGAGGCTATTTCGAGATTTATTCCGAAAATAGGCCCGACATGCGCCTGAGCAGCGTGCTACTCCCGGAGTGCCTCCACGCGAGCCTTCGCCTCCTCGCGGCATTTGTTGGCCGCGTCGGCGTCCCGAACGGCGTTCTCGAAGATCTCCTTCGCGTCGAAGGTGGCCTTCTCACGCTTCTCCTTCACGGCGTTGTCTTGGCGCCGGCCCAGCTTGACGGCGACATCGAGTTGCCGCCATCCCTCCATGAGGCGCACGCGCTCCCCGAAGATGCGCGCCTCCTCCTTCAGGAGTTCCACCTCGAGCTGGCCCAGACCCGCCCTGGCACCCCGCAAGACCCCGCGCCTAAGCAAGGTGCTGCTGTCCACGAGCTGCAGGGCCCTGTCCGAGCTCGGGCCCTCGCTGCCCTCCGCCGTCACGGCCTGGGTGGGCCCAGCGTCGTTCGTTAAGAGCGGGGGGCTCACCGGCATCTCCTCCTCCTCCTGCCGCGGAGGCACACTTCGCGGGCTCGTCGCGCCCGCGGCGGGAGCTTCGTGCACCGGCGAGCGCCAGGGGCTTGCCGAGGCGCCTCCGGTGTCTGCAGCCTCCGTGGCGGGTGTAGTGCTCGGCGGGGAAGTTGGCGCCTCCGCCTCACCCATTGCTGCATCCCCTCCTGCAGAGGGTGCCTCGGGAGGCGCGGCCCTCCTCCGAAGGCCGCCTCCCGAGGCTCGCCTTTCTTGGCATCAGGAGCCGCGTCCACGCGCGGCTCTGGAGGAGTCACCTGTTCTTCCTCCACCTCCGCGCGCCCTGTTTCAGCTTTGGGGTGGCAGGTGGCCTCTGCACGCCATTCGACGCCTGCAATAGGCGTCGGGGCCCCCTTTGAGCCAGGGGTCTTTGGCTTCTTCTTCTTCATGGACCTCCTGCACGCGCGCGGCTCGTCAGCCATCGTGCTGGTGCTCCCTTCACCTCCCATGCCCGTAGGCCGGGAGGGCGCAACCCTGAATTGGGCGCCATCGTCATCGTCGTCGTCCTCGATAGCGCAGATGAGTTGGTGGCGGCTCTGAGGGGCAGGCCCGCCATCACTCCCCTCCGCGGCACTTGCCGAGGCCTCTGCGTCACCGCGGTCTCCCGAGCCCAGGACCACCACGAGTGGGTTCTCGCGAGGCCCCTCGAAGCCCTCCGGCACCAGGCCCCACTGGTCGAAGATCGGCATCTCCGTGACCAGCTCGTCCCTCTCCTGGTAGCGGTGCAGCGGGAGTGCATCCCTGGGCGGATCTTCTGCGTCACCGCCGACGAAGATCTGCATGATCTCCTCTAGCACCTCCGGCATCAAGTTGTCGACGCTCAGCCTCATGGGGTCCTTTTGGCCGGTGATCTCCCACAACGGGCGTGAGCGCCTATGGAGGGGCGCAATGCGGTGCCGCAAGAACTCCTTCATGACCATCGCCCCCGTGAGCCCTGCGCCCTTCATCTCGGCCATCCGCTCCCACAAGGGCGCCAGCCTTGGGTCGGTGAGCTTCTCGTGCTCCCAGCCGGAGCTCTTCACGGACGGGTCCATCTGGATCATCAACAGAGGGCTATGCTGGCACGCATCCACATAGACCTAGCATTGCCGATAGCCCTCCACCTTCCTAGAGATCCTCGGGTTGATGGTGTCGTCCTCTGTCCCCTTGACGCTGAGGAACGAGGCGCAGACAGAGCGCTGGTTCGCCGCAGTCAGCCGCAGGCTGAAGAAGTGGCGGAAGAGTGCCACCGAGGGCATCACGCCCACGAAGGCCTCGCAGAAGAAGGCAAAGATGGAGAGGAGGGAGACGGAGTTCGGCTGGAGATGGAGCGCATGGATCTGGTAGTGCGTGAGAATGGCGTTGGAGAAGTCAGAGAACGGCGGCACCAAGCCGGCGTAGACGCTGTGGGTGAAGAGGGGGAAAGTCGTCGCCTCCAATTCGCGCGGCGGGCGCAAGCCCGGCTAGATCTTCGTCGCCTTCCACTCATTAGTGGCGGCGGCGGTCATCGGGATCACCTTGTCCAGGCTTTCCCTGTTGACGATGTTGGAGTGCGCCAGGGCTGGCTCCAGGGCCGACACGCTCGGAGCCGCGGCCGCCGCCCTGCCCTTCTTGCCTGTGGGCGCCATTGATGCGCGGAGAAGCTTTGGAGGTGAGAGGAGGAAGGGGACGCAAGGAGTCGGGCGCTAGGAGGCGGGGAGAGGAGGAAAAAGGCAATGATGATTCTGCGCCACGCGCGGGCCAGTTTTGTGGTAGGACCGACGGTTACCAAGGCGTAGTGGGGAAGCAGGGGCGTCCCCCGTCCCACCGTGCGCCACACGTTCTGGCCTGGGCCCTGCAGTCGGTTAGGGCCCGCGCTGTTTCACTCCCAACGGGCGGGAACGTGTGCGCCACGTGCCCGGGGGCTACTGTCGGGCCAGTGGGAACCGGGGTAGCACGGACCGTCTGCCTGTGGCCCAGGATGCAACGCCTGGCGAAGGCCCAAGAAGCGGCCCATCCACGGGCGCCGTGAAGCTAGGTACCGTGCGAGATGCCAGCCACGCGAGGACCCCTCCACGAGGAGCGGACCACCAAGACTTGGCAGCATCAGTAGGAAGCCTCGCGAGGCCCCTTCGTGAGGCGGCCTCCCGAGGCAGCCTCTCGAAGCCACCCGAGCCCGGAGCCAGCCACGCGGTCCAGTGCCCACCACGTGGGTGACGCGCTTGGCGATGAACATCGGTAGGAGCCGTACAAGCAAGCGCGGATAGAGAGGGTTTCCTCTTTGGTGCTAAGGGGGCAGCTCCAGCTGTCCACCCCCAAAGAAAGTCCCAAAGCCTGCCCGTTTGGTGTATGAAGACCAGGACGATAATGCGCGCAAGGCGGAGGTCATCACCGAGCGCACCGGCGTGTCATGGATAACACCTTTGCAGGCGGAGACCGTCTTTTGTCAGGATAAGCCAAGGCGCCTGTCCCTTTTCAAAACCGCCGTTGTGTGGCTACCCTTCCCGCCAACATTTTCGGGGGAAGAGGACCGAGGTGGCTATAAAAGGGGCAGTGCTGCCATCGTAGAAGGGGATCGCTTCCTTCGCTCTCAATATTGTACGCGAGATCTCTCTTGCCAACCATAATCCCAAACACAAGCAGGAGTAGGGTTTTACACCGCAAGGTGGCGCAAACCTGGGTAGCTGCTGTGTCCCCTGTCGTGCCCTGTGCGTAGCGTGCTCTCGCTGTAGCCTCGCCGTGGTCACCGTCTGCCTAGTAGGAACGAGCGTGCCCCTAGTGTTAGAACAAGGGTCCCCGGAGCTCCCATTCCGACAGGCCCAGACGGAACCGGTCGCCCGTGATAACCGTTTTCGCCGCGCCGGTGCCGCCACCAACCCTGCTACTAGGGAGCAGCAGGCCTCCTCCCTCCACCCGTCTGTGCAGCCGGCCGGCCACACCGCCACCGCTTCCTCGCTTGCCCGCCGCGAGCCACCGGGCCCGCAGGCCGCGCTGCTCATGGCGCGTGAGCTGCTGCGGTACCGCCCCGCCGAGGCCGGCTATGATACCTGGCTGGTCTGCATCACCGAGCTCGTCAACGCCGTTGGAGACACCCCTGTGCCCTCTCACTCGCTCCACCCTCCATCGCTCTATGCCGGGGAGGTGGCACATGGCACGCCCCTGCCGCCTCCTCCGTCCAACGAGGGCGCCGGGCACCACCGCGGTGCGCGGGCGCAGGAGCCATCCCGGAACGTGTCTTCACCTGACCCCAACAACGAGAGCTGCCAGATCGTCAGGCACGCCAGCGTCAGGACCGCATCATCCAGGAGGTCGCGGCTGCCGGTCACCAGAACCGTGCCACCCTAGCTGGCGGCGTCGCCTCCAGCAGTAGGGGCTGCCGCGCCTTCACCCGTGAGTTGCGCCGCGTGGTGTGGCCTACGAAGTTCAAGCCAGACCTGCCTCCTCGCTATGATGGCACCCCCAACCCGACGGAGTTTTTGCAGCTCTACACTCTGAGCATCGAGGTGGCGAACGGTGACGACAAGGTCATGGCGAACTGGTTCCCCATGGCCCTCAAGGACGCGCCGCGCTCTTGGCTCATCAACCTTCCCGAAGCGTCGATTTCTTTGTGGGCCGAGCTGTGCCGGCAGTTCGTCGCCAACTTCAAGGGCACGTACGAGCGACCCCTCACGCTCAATGACTTGTGCGCCGTGCGCCAGCGCCCTGATGATACTCTTCGCAAGTACATCCAGCGCTTCAGCCAAGTGTGCAAAAAGATCCCACGCGCCTCCGACTCCGCCATCATCTCTGCATTCTCCTCCGGCGTCACGGACGTCCGGATGCGTGAGAAGCTCACCATCAATGACGAGCTTGACACCGTGGTTGAGATGTTCGACCTCGCCGACAGGTGTACCAAGGATGAAAAGGGCTGCCTCTTCATCCACAATGACCCAGATGTGGTGCCCGATGCTGCCAAGGCCAAGAGCAAGGACGCCAAGCGCACGGGCCCTGCCGTGCTTGCGGCGGAGCCTGAGCAGAAGCGCGGCCGTGACCGCAACGAGCCCAAGAAGGATGGCCGCCCGTATTGCGCCTACCATGACATGTTCTCCCAAAACACCGAAGACTGCCACGAGCTCAAGTTGCTTCGCGAGAGCCGCCAAGATGGACGCGGCGGCCGCGACGATCGCGGCGCCGGCCGCGGAGGCGGCCGCAACAACAGCCGTTGGGGAGATCGCGGCAACAACGGCAACAACAACTTCCGGCTGGGCTGGCACGACCAGCCGCGGCAGGCCAATCTTCAGGCCAACGCCGCTCTGCCGCCGCTGCCGCCACAGCCTCGAAGGAACAACAGCAACCAGCCCGACGAGGGCGTCGGGGGCTACCAGGAGCCTCGCTAGATGGCTTGCATCCTCGGCGGGGCCCATGCCCCCCGTCCAACCGCCACTTCAAGCAGTTCTCTCGCGAGGTGAACGCAGTCCTCCCGAGGCCAGAGGCTTCTCAGCCCCTCAAGTGGTCTTAGTACGCCATCTCCTTCGACTCCAAGGACCACCCCAGGTCCACGGATGCTATGGGCATGATTGAGGGTGTCCCGGACTAAGGGGTTCTCGGGCTGCCGACCTATCTCTCATGGGCCGGACTAATGGACCACTTTAACTCATCAAAGGAAGGCCAGATTACGGGCGACCCCGTACACCAGAAGGAAATTTCCGAAGACTTGGCGTCTCCTCCAAGAAATGTTTAGCGTAACCAGCATGATTATCCTCTAAGGGTAACTGACCATATGTAACCCTAGGGCCCCCTGGTGTCTATATAAACCAAGGGGTTTAGTCTGTAGAGGAGGAAGAACCATCACCATTATACCCACTTAGGGTTTAGTTCATCCGATCTCGAGGTAGATTAACTCTGTAATTGTCATACTCTCACATCAATACAATCAAGCAGGACATAGGGTTTTACCTCCTCGCGAGGGCCTGAACCTGGGTAAACACTGTCTCTACGCTCCCTGTTACCCATTGACTCCAAGATCCACAGTTCGGACCCCCTACCCGAGATCTGCCGGTTTTGGTACCGACATTGGTGCTTTCACTGAGAGCTCCGCTGTTGGATCGTCAAGGATCAATGGCTCGCCTAGTCATCAACGATGGCATCCACAGTGGGGACATCTTCGTCCCCGGCCAGCTTTTCGCGTTCGGCAGCATCGTGCTACAAGCCAGCCCGACCGGTCACCTTGACCAGGTCGACAGCTTTGCCCTAAGCAGGAAATCAGGTTCGGCAACCTAGAGTACGTCGCCGAGTCTCGGGGCGATCTTATCTTCACTAAGTTCTCGGCTTTACCTGAGGAGCCTAGTAATCCCGAGACCTTGACTTCAGATCTTCTCCTCGGCCCCGTCTCCGGGCCGGTCCTCACGGATCTGGCCTCAAGTTCGGATCCGATCCCGGCGCCAGAGAACCAGGGGTCGTCCTTGGCCGAACACACTCCCGACGCCGGCACACCGGAGTTCGACTCCGAGGTACGGCCAAGGATAGATCCGGTGGACCTCTCGCTTTTAAGCGAGATGTTGGATCGGATCCAGAAGATGAGTATCGCGGATGGCCCGTCCTCAGTCCATGAGCGGATCGGACTTGAGGCCAACCGCGGGGAATTTTGCGTCCCACCCACCACCCACTTAGTAGCCACTGTCGAAGATTTAACCGACATGTTGGACTACGCCTCCTAGGAGGCTGACGATATGGACGAGGATATCGACGTCCTACCTTATATGGCTCCCTCCCTTGCCGCTCCCAACACTGGAAAGTGGACCGTCACCTCCACCTACAACGTCTACATGGTCGACACCCCCTAGAAGGATGGCGACACAACCAAGAAGGATGGCGATGAGGAACCGCCCAAACGCCGACGAAGGCGATCTAGAGGGCGAGGAAAGGGCAGAGAAAACAACACAGACACGAACGGTACCGGAGATAACAAGACTCTGGACAACATGGGGGAGCTCGGCGACAACACCCCCGAACAACACCACGATGCCCCTGAAGGGCACAAGGACCAGGGCAACCCTGAGGACCCCGAGGATTCCGAGGACAGTAACTACCTCCCTCCGTCCGAAGAGGAGGATAGCCTCAAACCCGAGGATTTCGTCGTCCCAGAGGACCCCCTGGACCAGGAAAGATTCAAGAAGCAACTCATAGCCACTGCCCGAAGCTTGAAGAAGAAGCAGCAGGAGCTAAAGGCCGAACAAGATTCACTCAACGATAGATGGACGATGGTCTTAGCAGCCGAAGAGGGCTTCGACAATCAACGCCAGGGTCAATACAAGAGTTACCCACGGTGGCATTTGCTCCTGTCATTTGAGGATGAGGCCCTTGAGCCCATACCTCCCAGACAAACTCAGACAAACCAGCCCGACCGTCCCCCTCGAGGACGAGATAGGACGACTAGAGAAACCGAATACCCACCCGCGCCTCCTCGCCGGGCAGGCAAAGACCCGGTTCAACCGGATGACCCATATGATCTGCGGCACGACCTGAATGCCAGAGGGATACAGTCAAGATCCATCTATGGATCCAGAGGATACACGCTCGCTGGACGGGACGGATACCAAGCCTGGCGCGATAGGAACGATAGAGCTCGGGAGCAGCACCGTGCCCGGATGACAACCGATCTCTGGCATGACGTGGCCAGGGTTAGGGGCGCCGCACACCCAATGTGTTTTACAGATGAGGTAATGCAGCATCAGTTCCCCGAGGGGTTTAAACCCGTGAACATAGAACAGTATGATGGGACAACTAACCCAGCCGTGTGGATCGAAGATTTTCTTCTCCACATTCATATGGCCCGAGGAGATGACCTCCACGCCATTAAGTACCTACCATTAAAACTTAAAGGACCAGCAAGGCACTGGTTGAACAACCTCCCCGAAAACTCCATCGGGAGCTAGGAAGAGCTCGAGGATGCATTCCGAGCCAACTTTCAGGGCACTTATGTTCGGCCGCCGGATGCCGATGACCTGAGCCACGTCGTTTAGCAGCCCGGGGAATCGGCTCGGCAATTCTGGAACCGGTTCTTGACTAAGAAGAACTAGATCATCGACTGTCCGGATGCCAAAGCAATCGCCGCATGCAAGCACAGTATTCGGGATGAATGGCTCGCTCGCCAGCTCGGCCAAGATAAGCTGAGAACAATGTCGGCCCTCACCTCCCTAATGACCCACTTCTGCGCGGGTCAGGATAGTTGGTTAGTTCGTAGAAGCAACCACCCCGGAGACCCCGGCACTTCAGAGGCCCGAGACGGGGACGGGAAACCCCGGCGCAACAAGAATAATAAGTGCCGGCGCACAAACAACGGCAGTGAAGCCGATGACACGGTAGTAAACGTCGGGTTCAGCGGCTCAAAATCAGGACCGTGAAAGAAGCCCTCTAAAGGAAACCGGGACGGCCCGACTGCATTGCACAGAATCCTGGACAGACCCTGCCAGATCCACGGCACCCCGGACAAGCCCACCAACCACACCAACCATAACTGTTGGGTAATTAAACAGGCCGGCAAGCTTACTGCCGAAGAACAGAGAAAGGGTCCCCGCAGCGAGGACGACGATGAACCTCGCGGGCCGAACAATGGAGGCCAAAAGAAGTTCCCTCCCGAGGTAAAAACTGTGAACATGATCTACGTCACACATATACCCAAGAAGGAACGGAAACGAGCACTTCGGGACGTCTATGCCCTAGAGCCGGTAGCCCCAAAATACAACCCATGGCCGGCTTGCTCGATCACTTTCGAACGGTCGAGACCATCCGACCAGTATCCGTCATGGAGGAATGGCGGCGTTGGTTCTCGACCCCATCATAGATGGATATCGCCTCACCTGAGTCCTCATGGACGGAGGCAGCAGCCTCAATCTGATTTATTCAGACATAGTGAGGAAGATGGGGATCGATCCATCAAGGATCAAACCCAGCAACACCACCTTTAAAGGTGTAATCCCAGGCATCGAGGCACGCTGCTTGGGATCCTTGACATTGGAAGTAGTCTTCGGTTCGCCCGATAACTTCCGCAGCGAAGACTTAATCTTTGGTAATACCGAGCGCTCGCTCCGAATAGAGGAACACATAGCGGCTCTAGCCTTCCGCAGCGGTTACCATGCACTCCTCGGCCAGACAGCGTTCGCCCGCTTTAACGCCGTCCCGCACTATGCATATCTGAAGCTCAAGATGCCAGGACCGAAGGGCGTTATTACCATCAATGGTAATACCGAGCGCTCGCTCCGAATAGAGGAACACATAGCGGCTCTAGCCGCCGAAGTCCAGGCCGCCGAAGAAGCGTCGCAGGGCCAGTCTACTGTCAAGGCACTGGATGCATGAAAACGCGCCCAAGCTACGGCCTCAGTCCCGAAACACTCCCGTGTTCACCCTAAATAGGGATACGCGCCCCACTGCACGGCCCACCCAGTCGCGAAATACATGCCTCGAGTGCACAACTTCGCGCTCAAGATTCCATGGGCAGCTGTGGGGGCAAACGGCTCAAAGGCCGAGAGCTCGGTTCGACCGAGCCATGGCCAAAGGATGTTCTCGGATTAACATCAACAATAGGCACCATCTAGGGCCTGATCAGCATCAAACTGATATGCTGTGGTGACTTTTCAAAACCCTTTTCTTAAGGGCTCGTCCGCCAAACACTATCACTTCCGCCACGCATACAAACGACGACGTCAATCGCATGTTATCTACGAAAGGTTCATAAGGAGCAAAGGCGCAGACGTGCGGCAGGGCGCAGTAGGGCCATCAAACCAACTCATAGAGGCCCTGTGTAAACCTTTCCTCTAAATATATTTATTTCTTCAAGTATCTTTCAAAGTTACTTCGGCAGTTCGGATTGTATGGTTGGACGTTACAAATTTAAAGGAAATAAAGACCAATTATTCTCTGGTCATTTTGCAGTCATTCGTGTTGCGTATTCCTTTCCGCTTTTCAGGCCGAAGTAAACTATTACGATACGCTCCTTTTTTTTCGATGTGATCGGCTAATAGACAGGGGGCTTGACCATAAATCTTGCCCCAAGCATCATTCCGGCACCAATTTTATTACATGTGCTCGGTGTCATGGATATTGCATTATATGAATCAGTTCCGAATTATGTCTTTGGTCAATAGTTGGGTTGCCCGGCTCCTGTGTTTGCCCTCTTATGTTCCGCATTGTTCGGCTAGGAGGGTAAAGGGAGAACCACTGCGATTGTACTTCTAGCTAGCCTGGTAAAGTACCTCAGCGGAGAAAGCCAATAACTGACTATCATAATAAGCGTGAACTGGTCGGTGATCCGATGACAAGTGTCAAACTAAAAATCGATGGAGGTTAGCCCGTGTCAAATGAAGGGTTCGCTGTTACAGGAACCAAGTGATAATGGTATCAACCCCAGCACGTCCGGATATCACATATACCGGGGGCTAGTCCCTAGCCCCCGCAGTCAAGCTCCTATGGCTAAGTGAAAGTAATAAAGCCGCATGGTCTGATTGCCTCGTTTTTCCTTACACACAACTGCCTCCCCGCACCAAGACGTCGGCTAAGGGTTAAGGTGTTCGGGAGAAACACCCCATGCAGTATCTGCAAGGAGGTTGAAGCCGACGACTGGTAATTTTCAGTTTTAAACGGCCGCACAGGAGTCAAAATAAAACACATAAGGCATTATATTTACAGCCAACCAGTTGCATTTCAACAGCACAAAAGTTTCAACTCCTCGGATACAAGGAAAATAAATTTACTCATAAATTACATCTTTCGAGCACCGGGCCTCTATTGCCCGAGCACCATCCATCACGATGGGAAAATACTGCTCGGGGCGCCTGTGCTCCTTCCCAGGGGGCGGAGGACCGGTGGCCATCTTGGCTGGCTTGATCTTCGGCCAGTGCACCATGGTCTTGCCGAAGGCCATCTGAGCTCCCTCAATGCATGCAGAGCGCTTCCAGGCATCAATCTGGGGCGTGGCGTCGTACAGCCTTTGCACCAACCCGAAATAGCTGCTTGGCAGCGGCTTTGAAGGCCATAGCTTGACGCAGAGGTCCTTCATCGCCGGCTACGCCAGCCGATGCAACTCCATCAGCTGCTTTATCTGCTTGTTGAGGAGGGGAGGGTGTTCGGGCGCCTGAAACTGCGCCCCAAACAGCCTCTACTCGGCGCGTCCCTCCTGGGCTGCAAAGAACCTGGCGGCATCCGATGCAGTCCTCGGGAGATCCGCAAAGGCGCCTGGGGAATGCCACACTCGCGTGAGCAAAGCGAACCTGTTACCGCCAAAGACACTTTGCAGTAAGTACGGCTTACCATCCGCAATAAGCTTCACTTGGCAGAGTTCCTCCTAGTAGCCTCGCGCCTCCGTCCGTGCTTCCTTAGCCACCGATCCCAGGGAGGTCAGCTCGGCGGCCTGATCCTTATTCTTCTGCTCAAGGACCTCACATTTTGTGACGGCATCCTTGAGCTCTTCCTGCACTTCAGACACTCTGGCCTCGTGCTTCTGGCTAGTGGTTCTTACCGCAGCCAGTTCAGCGGCTGACTGTTCGGCTGCAGCCTTCTGCTCCGTGGCTTCCAGCCGAGCCTTCCTCAGCTCGGCCTTGAGGTTCTCGACCTCCGCGGCAGCGGCTGCAATAATATTAGTTGCGCCCCGCTTGGGTTAATTCCTTAAAACTTACTTAAAAACGGCTGTAGTAAACATTGTAGTTCGTACTTGCCTTGCGCCTCGTCGAACCGCTTATTCAGCAGGCCGAGGTCGTCTTCGGAGCTCTTGAGCTTCCGATTCAGCTCGGCCAACTCCTCGGCGTTGGCGGCTGCTGTCGAGGACGACGCCTGTACATTAATTCAACCACGTTAGACTCCCGAGTTACCTATTTCCGCTCCTCTGACCGGCCTTTTTCAATCCGGCCAAAGTCCCGGGGGCTACTGCTCATTTCATTATCATCTACATCTCCACAAGTTATTCAACCCCCGCCTAAGTTTTTCAAACTTATCCAGGGCTCGGGGGCTACTGTGTATGAGGTTACATATTCATATAAAAGAAATTTTCCAAGGAAAAGGGCATTACATGGCCTACCTTGAAGCCCGTGAGAAGGCCGCTGAAGGCCTCCTTCAGTCCGTTGTCCACGGACCGAAGACTTTGCAACACCGCGCCCATAAGGGCACGGTGCTCTTCGGCGATAGAGGAGCTGGTCAAGGCTTCCTCCATCTCGTCCGGCCACCCGGTTGAAACCCGCTCTGGAGCGGGTGGGGGTGGCGGGGGCACCTCGGCTCCTCCTCCCGTGGAGACTGGAATGGTTGGCTCCGAATGCCTTAGCGGCTCAGGAACCACTCTCGGGGAGAGCTCGGATTGTCTGGGGTCCCCCTCTTCATTCACCAGAGGGGCCCTCCCCTCCTGGTCTTCGGTAGCCGAGGTATGTACCTCGGCCATAACAGTGTCGCCCCCTCCCCCTGTGTCCAGCATAGGAAGGGTCCTCCTTGATAGGACCTCCCCAGCCTCCTCGATGATCGGAGGAGGCAAGGCGCGCGACTCTGTCCCGCTCTCCACCAGCGCGGCCGGTGGAGAATCCCCCTCCGAGACTTGATCGGTTGGGAGGTCACGTAGCGGGCTGCAATATTACAAGCAGAAGCGCGGTCAATAACAGACTTAGCTCGGCTGAAAATACATAAGCGAATCTTAAGGATACGTACCTTTGGGCCAGCGGTTTGACCCTGGGGTCCTCCGAGGAACCTCTTCGGAGGCCTCAGAGTCCTCGGCAGAGGCCGACCTATTGTTGGACAGGGCCACCTTGGCCTTGCACGGTCTTTTGGGGGCGGGGTGAGGCTGCTCCTCCTCAGCGTCCTCGGACACCGCCCTCTACCTTGTTCGGGAGGAATCACTTTCCTCCCCATCCTCTCCCCGCTCCTTCTCCTCTTGTGTGGAGGGAGCATGGGTGTCCCCGGATCTAGTGTCCGGGGGTCCTCGGGAACGGAGGCCCTCTCTGGCCTCCCTCTTCTTTTCCTTCTTCTTCTTCTTCTTCTTCTTCTTCTTCTTCTTCTTCTTCTTCTTCTCCGGTGCCTCATACGGCTCCTCGGCCAACATGGTGTAGGATTGAAAGTATGTCTAGAGGGGGGGTGATTAGACTACTTGACCAAATAAAACCTAACCTTTTACCAATTTTAGTTGTGGGCAGATTTTAGCAATAGTACATGTCAAGCATCACCCTACACATGCAATTCTAAAGAGTATAGCAGCGGAATATAAGCAATTGCATATGTAAGTAGAGAGGGGATAGGAGATTTCAAACACAATGAAGACACGGTGGTTTTTGGCGTGGTTCCGATAGGTGGTGCTATTGTACGTCCACGTTGATGGAGACTTCAACCCACGAAGGGTAACGACTACGCGAGTCCACGGAGGGCTCCACCCACGAAGGGTCCACAAAGAAGCAACCTTGTCTATTCCACCATGGCTTACGTCCACAAAGGACTAGCCTCACTCGGGGTAGATCTTCACGAAGTAGGCAATCTCCTTGCCCTTACAAACTGCTTGGTTCAACTCCACATCTGGTTGGAGGCTCCCAAGTGACACCTAACCAATCTAGGAGACACCACTCTCCAAAAGGTAATAGATGGTGTGTTGTTGATGAACTCCTTGCTCTTGTGCTTCAAATGATAGTCTTCCCAGCACTCAAACAACTCCTCACAGATTTGGCTATGGTGGAAGAAGGATTTGAGTGGAAAGCAACTTGGGAAAGGCTAGAAATCAAGTTTCAAATGGTAGGAATGGAATAGCTTGATCTCAACACATGAGTAGGTGGTTCTCTCTCAGAAAATGTATGGTGGAAGTGTAGGCACGTTTTGATGGCTCTCTCTTCTGAGAAGGAGGTGGTGGAGGGGTATATATAGCCTCCACACAAAATCCAACCGTTACACACTTTTGACCCAACTCGGTGGCACCGAAACAATCATCTCGGTAGCACCGAACTGTGTAAAAGATATGAACTTTAGGAATCTCGGTGGGACCGATATGGACAACTCGGATGGATCGAAGTGCAATGGCTTAGGGCAATCCTCATCTCGGTGGCACCGATTGCATCAACTCGGTAGGACCTAAGTGAAGCAATAAGGCAACAGAGACTTGGCAAGCCATCTCGGTGAGACCGATTTGCATAACTCGGTGAGACCGAAGTGAATGCAAACGATTACAGAGAGTTGGCAAGGCCATCTCGGTGAGACCGAGATCCATTTCGGTGGATCCGATTTGTTAGGGTTTGGCAGTGGCTAAGTCTTGAATGAACTCGGTGGGGCCGGATAGGAAATATCGGTGGGGCCGAGTTGGACTATAGGTTTAGGACATATTTGGGTAGAGAGAGTGGTTGAGGGTTTTGAAACACTATCACTAAGCACTTGAGCAAATAGACCATTACGCAACACCTCATCCCCTTTTAATAGTATTGGCTTTCCTATGGACTCAATGTGATCTTGGATCACTAAACCAAAAATGTAGAGTCTTGATCTTTTGCCAATCCTTGTCCTTAGCATTTTGAGGGGTCCACGTCTCTAGTCCATGCCATGCCAATCATTGAACATCATGAAATCTTAATCTTGAATGGACATTAGTTCAATGAGATATATGTTGTTATGAATTACCAAAACCACCAAGGGAGCAAATGTGCTTTCAATCTCCCCCTTTTTGGTAATTGATGACAACATATAGATCAAAGCTTCGACAAATGATTAAATGAATGAAATACATCATCGCTTTGAGAAGTATGTGATAAGCAAGAGCTCCCCCTAAATTTGTGCATTATTAAAGATTTGCGTTTGAATGCAAATGCACAATCGATTAGGCTCATGGGTTACTCTTCCATGTCACATACATCTTGGTGGAGCGCGCAAAATGATATGATTGAAAAGATAAGCACGCATCACCAACATAGGTAATTGATCATACAAGATAATGATTAAGATAAGCATAGATCATCACAATAAGCATAGTATGATAGAATATCACACAGACACTGTAGCAAGCACACACATAACACAAAGTAGCCTCAAACAAATTGTAGCAAAAGAAACCGAAGCAAATCAAAGCAAGGACTCTCTCTCTCGAAGCCTATGATCTATACAGATTCTCCCCCTTTGGCAACAAGTACCAAAAAGTTCAAATAAGTATAGCACTAGTCGACACTCTAGGCACGGTCCTCCGAAGGCGATCTCCTGCTGGCGGCTCCGGTGTGCGTAGACGGCGTGGAGAGGAGAGCGTCCGCGAATGCTTCTGCTGACGTCTGCTGAACTGGTGGAGTTGAGACCTGCGGTGGCACTGTGGCAGTAGCGGCTGGTGTAGATACTATGGTCCTCGGATCCACAACTGGAACTACAGCTGACCGGGCTGCCCTAGGCACTGACTGGAATCTCTTTGTGGTTGGTCCATCATCTCCACTGTCATATGATCTGGCAAGCTTGACAGCATCAACATCACCTTGCAGCTGTTCAACTGAAGTCTGAATCTCAGTAACTTTGACATCCAAATCATGAAACTTTGTCTCAATGATCCGCTCAAAACTAGCCTGGGTCTGGGTGAGGTTGGCCAAACTTCGCTCAATCCTCAGAGTGGCTTCATGCAGATATTGCATTTGATCCTTGGGTGTCTTGAGATTGGCAATTTGAGCATTGGGAGCAGATGCCTTCTGAGCTGCTTTTGCTTCTTGGGATTTGCGGATTTCCTCTTGAGCTTGTGCAGAAGTGGGATGCGAAGGATCCATCACTATGACATTGTCCTCAAAATCTGGATGCAAAGGCAGATGCTCGCGATCTAGCAGATATGTGCTGGTTCCAACCTTGGAATTGATCAATAGCTGTATATGGGGAGCATATCCACATGATCTCTTCTGATCTGCTGTAGTCCTCTTGATAGTCTCGACTATCAGGCTCATCTCCTTGAACTACTGAGGTGTATCAAATAAATGCAGCAAATTGATGGAGTGGCCACGAATCATCTTATCATCGCCTGAGTTGGGTAGCAGAGTGTACCGCAAGATTGTGTTCGAGGTGGCCAATCCTGGGAGCAGATGCTTCACTGATCCAAGTTTGTGTGTCTCTATATCCTTCTGAGGAATTGCAGTATACATGTTGGCCATGGATTTGTGATCCATCTTGAGCTTGGCATATATGTCAATGTCATCGTCCTCTTCCTTGGGTGCACCAAGAAGATTTGCCCACTCAGAGATGGTAGACTGGTATCTGATACCCTCAGTCCTCCACACTATTCTGCCATCTAGATAGAAATGAGCAGTAGAGTAAAATTGCATGATCATCTCATCATTCCACTTGGTCAATTTCTTTCCAACAAACTCATCAACTCCTGCAATCCTGAAACTCTCATGGACATGGGGAAAGTAATCCTCATTCTCATTGATGTATTCCCAGTCCACCCACTTCATGTCACTGACTATGGGCTTCATGTCAAGCAAAACTGTCTCATAAAAGTCCTGTTGCTCTCGAGTGTGAAAGCGATAATCACATGCTGTCCTTCTCCTTATAGAATAAGGATCCGACTGTCTCCACTAACGCAGTCCTTTGTCCTTTCTTAGCATCATGTTCTCCGCAACTGGGTTTGCGTTGTCATGGTCTGGTATCATTGGCTTCAACTTTCTGAGCACTAGTGGCTCTTCATCAACATTTGATTCAGGCACTGGGCCTTGTTCTTCTCTGCAGCTGATATATTTCTGGTTGATCTCTTGGGTGCTGACACCTTTGGCTTGGACTTGGAGGGTGCAGCAGTCTTGATTGCATCGGACATGAGCTTGTGAGCTTTTGCAGGGGGTGCATTAGCTGGCTCATCCTCTTCTTCTTCTTCCTCCTCCATCATCATGGAGGGTCTGCCAATCACACGGGCAAATGATTTCCTTACTCGTTTCTTCTTAGCTCCTGCAGCTGGCTCTGTGTTACTAGGCTTTTGCATAGTCTGCTGAGGCACTTTCCTCACAGCAGTTCTTTCCTTGGTAGGCTTTGTGCCGTACTCCTTAGCAAGCACAACTCTCTTTTTCTTTTGTGCAGCTTCACTTGCAATAAAGTCCTCATCCTCACTGTCAGAGGTTTTCTTCTTCCTTGTTCTGGTTACAGCTTTAGGAAGATCTGGAGAGCTCCTCTCTCCCTCATAGAAACTTTCAGCTGGGCTTGACCCTTCACTTAGCTCTTCATGCTGTTCAGACCTGTTCTGACTGTCACTGCCACTAGACATGTTGCTGAGCTAACCCTGTGAATAGATGGGTATGGACAGAGTAGATGAGTCATCACAAAAAGCAGATAGTTTTTCAAAAAATTGAGTTCAAACTTTAGTTCTAGGTTTTCACGGAATGCATTTCGGATGGACCGAGTTGATAATCTCGGTGACACCGAAGCACACTACAGAGACCTTGCACGCCACTTCGGTTAGACCGAGATGGGTTTCGGTGGCTCCGAGATGCTAGGGTTTCACTGAGACGTTACTTTCGGTCTCACCGATTTGCACAACTCGGTGGTACCGAGATATACTAGTGCTATGGCCAGGGCCAAATCGGTGGTACCGAAAATTCCTATTCGGTCGGTCCGAGATACGTTCGGCGAAAACCTAACCCTAAATTTTCTGCTCAAATCTGGTTCTTATGAACTAATCTGGTGGAAAGAGTATTGCATTCGTGGCAAGATACATGGCAGTCCAATCGTGCATAGAATCGGAAATGGAAGCACGAGAGGGATCGAATCTCACCCTAACTTGGTGGAGATTCTCTACGGCGGCAACGGTGGAGGAGATTCCCGTTGATGGCGACGGAGTCCGGCAGCGAGGGCGCGCTGGAGACGACGGCGACGATCCGAAGACCAAGGAGGCAGCAGTAATGGGGTGCGGGCGCGTAATGTTTGAAGAAATTTTCAACCACACGGGCCGCTGGATATATATACCCATGTGCTGTCGATGGCACCGAGTGGAACAAATCGGTAGCACCGAGACGTGCAACTGCTTGCAGTTATAGCAACTCGGTCCGACCGAGTTGGTCTAATCGGTAGCACCGAGATGAAAACCTAGATCAGTCTAAGTGATTTCGGTTCGACCGAGTTTGTGTGAGTTGGTCCGGCCGAAATCAACTAGAAGGTTTTGGAGGTTCAGTCCTTTCAGATCGGTGGCTCCGAGTGCTCCTCACCCGGAGGGTCCAAAAATGACTTGTTCAATTTTTGTGATGCAGCAAGAATGGAATTTGAGACAAGAAAGCATAGATAGCTAGAGAAGGTACTTAGGCATTCTTGTACATCCACTTGGCCAGAAAAACCAAGACAATCAAAACAACAAATGGATGTCCTCGAATGATGAAAACATGCAAATCAACATGCTCACACAATAAGATAGCAAATGAAATATGTGTCAAACATGCACAACCAATTCTAGCATCTATCAAGCAATGGCGATGACTAGGTCATCTATATATGAGTATATTGACTTAGGAGCCAAATGAGAACATTTGATCATAGGTCATACTCATCGTTTAAGCACAAGTGGGGTTGCCACTTTTACATAAAGCATTAATGTGTTCACACCATTAGAGTTGCTTTAGCTCAATTGCTTAGAGTAAAGCTCCCCCTAGATGTGATATCCCCCCTAAGAGGGATGAACTAACCTTGGGTTTTGTCGATGATGACTTCATGTAGATGTTGTCGATGTGGATGCTCAATGTTGATGTAGACCATCAAGAGTTGGGAGCAATCCTTTGGAGTTTTGTGCTTTCAATACCTACATGGGTTAGTCCCACACAAGGAACATACAAGGATATCCATAGACATAGAGTGAAATACACATATGATGATGTCCATGAATGCATTGAATACCTTGTCCCTTGTCTTACCAACAAGAGGGTTTGTGACTCCATGAACTAGTGCAAAATGTGGAAGTTGGTTGCACGAGTCCTTGCCATAAAGAATATGAGTGAAGTTTGTTGGCGGAGTCACCCTCAAGAACTCTCTAGTTCTTCTTCTTTTGGACCCACATCAACTTGATGGGAATCCTTGGAGTTGTAGTAGCACTTGATGAAGTAGAACTTGATGAAGTCTTGGGAACCCACTTGACCATGGCTTGAGGAGCTTCTTCAAATGAGTCAATCTCTTCTTGAAGCTTGTCCTTGCCTTTTAGCTTGTGGTCTTGTGGTGGAAGATCTTCTTGAACTTGTGTTCCCTTGAAGGAAGTAGGATCATACTTCTCTTGTTGAGGAACAAACTTCGTCTTGGGGTATTGACCTTCTTCCCACTCAACTCCATTGGCGTTGAACTTTCGTTCAAAACCAACACCTTGGTTCTTCCGGTGCCTTCCTTGCTTGCGAACGATTTCCTCAAATTGCTTACTCCCGGCAAGACTCTTGTAGACACCTTTTTCTATAATTCCTTTCAATAGCATATTTTCTTGCTCAAGTGTAACTTGGCTAAGAGAATCATTAGTGGAATCAATAGAACTACTAGAAGTAACAACATTGGATTTAGCATTGTTATTGTTACTACTAGAGGTAGAACCATTTTTACCCTTGTTGCTAGTTTGCTTAGATTTAACTTGTGGCATAAAGGTAGACAAGAGTAAACGTTTGGCAAGATATGAAGAACTCTTCTTTCGAAGATCGTCATTGATAGCTTTAAGAAACTCATGCTCTTGCTCTAAATTTAGCTTCTCGAAGCGTAGCTTCTCATGAGTTCTTAGAAGTTCTCTATGATCCTCTTGAGTTGTTTCATGAGCTAACTTAAGAGCATTTAGTTCTTTTGTTAGACGCTCAATCTCCTTCATAGCATTGTTACTTGTTTCCCCTTGACTATCATAATTACTAGCATTTTCATTATAACTCACATTACTATCCTTGTCAACAAGTAAATCATCATCACCAAGCAAATCATCTTCATCACTATTGAAATCAAGATACTCGGGGTGTGATACCTTGGGGCCTTTTGCCATGAAGCATCTTCCAATTCCTTCATTTGGTGAGTCAAATAGATCATAGGAGTTGGATGACACAAGTGCAAGACCGGCAACACCTTCATCTTGACTATAGTCGGAGTTGGAATGATAACTTCTCTCGGAGTGGTTGTCGGAGTCGGAGCCGAAAACCCATTCACCAACATGAGCTTGATGTCTTCTTCTTGTGTAGCTCCTTGATGACTTGTCCTTCCTCTCCGAATCCTTGCTTCTTCGAGAGTGTCTTCATTCATAATAATCATCTCTACTCCTTCTCTCTTTATGAGGTGATTCATCTCTTCTATGTCTTCCTCTTGGTGATTCGTCTCTTTTCTTGTAGGGAGCCATACACTCATTAGAGTAGTGTCCGGACTTTCCACAATTGTAGCAATTACGGTCACGACTTGATGATCTTCTCTCATAGTGTCTTGAGCTAGAGCTTCTTTCTTTCCCTTTGTTCTTGTAGAACTTGTTGAACCTTTTCACCATTAGGCTTATCTCTTCATTGGATACTAGCTTGTCACTTGTAGTTGTTGGAGCATCGGTTGAGGCTTTGTACGCACCACTTGATTTGTTGTGCAGCTCCTCTTTGTCGTTGAGTGACATCTCATGAGCAACGATCCTTCCAATGACTTCCGTGGGCTTGAGATCTTTGTAATTTGGCATCATTTGGATCAATGTGCAGATGGTATCATATTTTCCATCCAAAGCTCTAAGTATCTTCTTGATGATGAATTTGTCGGTCATCTCTTCACTTCCTAAGCCGGCAATCTCATTTGTGATGAGAGCAAGCCTAGAGTACATCTCAGCGACTCCTTCACCATCCTTCATCTTGAACTTGTCAAGTTGACTTTGAAGCACATCCAACTTAGATTCCTTGACGGACTCGGTACCCTCATGCATATCAACCAAAGTATCCCAAATTTCCTTTACATTCTTGAGGCGGCTGATTTTGTTGAATTCTTCCAGACATAAACCGTTGAATAAAATGTCACAAGCTTGAGCATTGTATTGCAACATCTTCAATTCTTCCTGGGTTGCTTCACGATCCGGTTCCTTGCCATCCTCAAAGAAGTCACCTTGCAAGCCAACACGAACAACAGCCCAAATGGCGGGGTTATGACCAAGAATATGCATTTTCATCTTATGTTTCCAACTAGCAAAGTTTGTACCATCAAAATATGGACCTCTACGGTGATAGTTACCCTCACTAGAGGCCATACTCTCCTAGGTTGTGAGACCAAGGCTATGATCACCAAAGCTATGGAAATCAAGGCTTATGGAGACCAAAGCTCTGATACCACTTGTAGGATCGAAAGTATGTCTAGAGGGGGGGGGGTGATTAGACTACTTGACCATATAAAACCTAACCTTTTCCCAATTTTAGTTGTGGGCAGATTTTAGCAATAGTACATGTCAAGGATCACCCTACACATGCAATTCTAAAGAGTATAGCAGCAGAATATAAGCAATTGCATATGTAAGTAGAGAGGGGATAGGAGATTTCAAACGCAATGTGAAGACACGGTGGTTTTTGGCGTGGTGCTATCGTACGTCCACGTTGATGGAGACTTCAACCCACGAAGGGTAACGGCTGCGCGAGTCCATGGAGGGCTCCACCCACGAAGGGTCCACGAAGAAGCAACCTTGTCTATTACACCATGGCTTACGTCCACGAAGGACTAGCCTCACTTGGGGTAGATCTTCACGAAGTAGGCGATCTCCTTGCCCTTACAAACTGCTTGGTTCAACTCCACATCTGGTTGGAGGCTCCCAAGTGACACCTAACCAATCTAGGAGACACCACTCTCCAAAAGGTAATAGATGGTGTGTTGTTGATGAACTCCTTGCTCTTGTGCTTCAAATGATAGTCTTCCCAGCACTCAAACAACTCCTCACAGATTTGGCTATGGTGGAAGAAGGATTTGAGTGGAAAGCAACTTGGGAAAGGCTAGAAATCAAGTTTCAAATGGTAGGAATGGAATAGCTTGATCTCAACACATGAATAGGTGGTTCTCTCTCAGAAAATGTATGGTGGAAGTGTAGGCACGTTCTGATGGCTCTCTCTTCTGAGAAGGAGGTGGTGGAGGGGTATATATAGCCTCCACACAAAATCCAACCGTTGCACACTTTTGACCCAACTCGGTGGCACCGAAACAATCATCTCGGTAGCACCGAACTGTGTAAAAGATATGAACTTTAGGAATCTCGGTGGGACCGATATGGACAACTCGGATGGACCGAAGTGCAGTGGCTTAGGTCAATCCTCATCTCGGTGGCACCGATTGCATCAACTCGGTAGGACCGAAGTGAAGCAATAAGGCAACAGAGACTTGGCAAGCCATCTCGGTGAGACCGATTTGCATAACTCGGTGAGACCGAAGTGAATGCAAACGATTACAGAGAGTTGGCAAGGCCATCTCGGTGAGACCGAGATCCATTTCGGTGGATCTGATTTGATAGGGTTTGGCAGTGGCTAAGTCTTGAATGAACTCGGTGGGGCCGGATTGGAAATATCGGTGGGGCCGAGTTGGACTGTAGGTTTAGGACATATTTGGGTAGAGAGAGTGGTTGAGGGTTTTGAAACACTGTCACTAAGCACTTGAGCAAATAGACCATTAAGCAACACCTCATCCCCTTTTAATAGTATTGGCTTTCCTATGGACTCAATGTGATCTTGGATCACTAAACCAAAAATGTAGAGTCTTGATCTTTTGCCAATCCTTGTCCTTAGCATTTTGAGGGGTCCACGTCTCTAGTCCATGCCATGCCAATCATTGAACATCCTGAAATCTTAATCTTGAATGGACATTAGTTCAATGAGATATATGTTGTTATGAATTACCAAAACCACCAAGGGAGCAAATGTGCTTTCACATGGCCGTCAGCAAGGCCGTCCTAGGGCCCTCTGGCAGTGGGGCCGGGCTGTCGATCCGCTCGGCCTTCTTCAGCCAGCTCTGCAGATGAGAAATGAGGAAGTTGAGTACCTTATCGAAAGGGAACAATCCAGATATAAGAATAAAACTTGTCACACCTCCCGAGGGGGGTTTGCGGCGTCGAGGCCAATGTCTTTCTCCTCGGCCAGCCAGTCCTTTTGCGGCTTGAACAACACCTTCCACAGCTGGGCATGGGAAGTGCGGTAGAAGCTGAGCATGGTGGCGGGGTCTTCGGGCTTGTAGACCCACATGGGGGAGGCCCGGTCTTGGAAGGGGAGGATGTGGCGGCAGAGCATGATCTGAATCACGTTGGGCAGCTCGACCCCCCGTTCTATCATCTTGGCTATCCGGCTCTACAGCAGCGCCACCTCCTTGTTTGACCCCCAGTCAAGGCCCTTCTTGGTCCACGAGACCAACCTCGTGGGGGGTTCGGATCTGAAGGCGGGGATCGCCCCCCAATCCGCGCTGGGTGGCTCTGTAATGTAGAACCACTCCTTCTGCCAGATCTTGACGGTGTCGATGAAGGTGCCCTCTGGCCACTCGACCCGGGGAAGCTTGCTGACCATCGCTCCCCCGCACTCCGCCTACTGGCCGTCAATGATCTTCGGCTTGACGTTGAAAATCTTCAGCCATAGGCTGAAGTGTGGCCGGACCCAAAGAAAGGCCTCGCAGATAATGATGAAGGCCGAGATGTGCAAGAAAGAATTTGGGGCAAGATCATGGAAATCCAGCCCATAGAAAAACATCAGGCCCCTAACAAAGGGGTGGAGGGGAAAACCTAACCCCCGAATGAAATGGGGAAGAAACACCACCCTCTCGCCCAGCCTCGGCGTGGGGATGACTTGGCCCGCCTCCGGAGCACGTTGAGCGACGTTGGTGGGGAGATAACCCGTGTCTTTCAGCTCCAGAATGGCGCTCTCGGTGACGATGTAGGCCTCCCACTTGCCCTTAGAACCAGAGCCGGCCATGGCCGGATTGAGGAGGTGGATGGAGAGGTTCTTGGAAGGAAGAATGGATCTGGGCGCTGGAGCTCAAGAGATTGGGAGGGCAACGGTGAAGGAAGAAGTGAGAGTGTGCGAAGGAAATGGTGGCCGCTCCCCTTTTATGGGCTGCTGTAAAACCAAGGGTCCTTTTACTGCGCCGCAGGCTTCGCCGTTTCCCCGTGTAATTGTGCCATTATGCGCGCGTGGGATAGTCCAAATCATTGATCATATCCCTTAAAAACAGGGCACGATCTCTATATCGATGGGACGCGCCAATGGAGAAACCGCCTCGAACTGCGAATTGAGTTTTCATAAACCAACCCGTGGTCGTAGCGGGTCATGACCCTTCGGCAAAAGTTGTCAGATGGGGTCACTGTTCACACCTATGCGGCTAGCCTTCGGGGCTAAGTTATCGGTACACTTCGGCGACCGAAGCATAATTCGGGGAACATATGGTCAGGCAGCCCTTGAGGACTTGACTCAGAGGGGTTGCAGGCTTGGCATAAGTATCACAAGAGGAAAGGAACTGGTCCACAAAGCCGATGGTATTCGACATATACCTCGGCTTCGAAGACTAGTTCGGGGGCTACTGAGGGTGTCCCGGACTAAGGGGTCCTCGGGCTGCCGGCCTATCTCTCATGGGCCGGACTAATGGACCACTTTTAACTCATCAAAGGAAGGCCGGATTACGGGCGACCCCGTACACCAGAAGGAAATCTCCGAAGACTTGGCGTCTCCTCCAAGAAACATTTAGCGTAACCGGCATGATTATCCTCTAAGGGCAACCGACCATATGTAACCCTAGGGCCCCCTGGTGTCTATATAAACCAAGGGGTTTAGTCTGTAGAGGTGGAAGAACCATCGCCATTATACCCACTAAGGGTTTAGTTCATCCGATCTCGAGGTAGATCAACTCTGTAATTGTCATACTCTCACATCAATACAATCAAGCAGGACGTAGGGTTTTACCTCCTCGCGAGGGCCTGGACCTGGGTAAACACCTTCTCTACACTCCCTGTTACCCATTGACTCCAAGATCCATAGTTCGGACCCCCTACCAGAGATCTGCCAGTTTTGGTACCGACAACGATCCCCATGCTGTGCACCCCCACCATCAGCAACGTTACTATCACCAAAATGTTCATCGACGGAGGCGCGGGCCTCAACGTGATCTCCACCGAGACCTTTGAGAAGCTCCAAGTACCTTACGAGAATCTGATGCCGACGAGGCCCTTCTTAGGCGTCACTGATGGCTCCACGCTTCCTCTAGGGTTGGTGCGCCTTCCCGTCACCTACGGCACCTGCAAGAACTACCGCACTGAGCTCATCGACTTTGACGTGGCGCACATCGGCCTGCCGTACAACGCCATCTTGGGCTACCCCGCGCTCGCAAAGTTCATGGCAGTGACCCATCACGCCTACAACGTCCTCAAGATGCCGGGCTGCAGCAACATCATCACTGTCCACTACGACGAGAAGGATGCAGTCCGCTCCCTCGAGTGTGCCTACAAGGCTGCCGCCACCGCCACCGCCTACCCCACTGATGAAGACGACGTCGAGTTAAACGAGGCCGCACCCACGAAGAAGAAGCAGCAGTTCTCTCAGGCGCGCGCCGAGACGAAGAAAGTGTCGGTGGACGACAGTGACTCAGGCCCTGCCTTCACCATCGGCACCGGCCTCTCTCCTGCATAGGAAGGCGTGCTAGTCACCTTCCTTCGGGCAAATGCGGATGTGTTCGCTTGGACAACATCTAATTTGTCCGGTGTGCCGAGGGAGGTGATCAGCACCACTTAGCGGTGTGCCCCAACGCACGTCCCATGATACAAAAGGCACGGCGCCAGGCTCCAGAAAAGCAAGAGTTCATTGTCAAAGAAGTTCAGAAGCTACAAGAGGCAGGAGTCATCCGTGAGGTGCGCCATCCCGAATGGCTCACCAACCCAGTCGTAGTACCCAAGAAATGCGGCAAGGAGTGAATGTGTGTCGACTTCACGAGCCTTAACAAGGCCTGCCCTCAAGATCCCTTCCCGCTGCCTCGCATCGACCAGATCATGGACTCCACCGCCGGGTGTGAGTTGCTGTGCTTCCTAGACGCCTTCTCAGGCTACCACCAGATCAAGATGGCGACGGAAGACATGGAGAAAACGGCCTTCATCATCCCCTGCGGGATATACTGCTACATCTGCATGCCCTTCAGCCGGAGGAGTGACGGGGCCACCTTCCAGAGGCTGATGCGCATCGCCGTGGGGCCCCAGATGGAAAGAAACACGGAGCCCTACGTTGACGACATTGTTGTCAAGACACGGAAGGCCTGGTCCCTCATCGCGGACCTCAAGGAAACATTCGCCAACCTGCGCAAGATCAACCTCAAGCTCAACCCCGACAAGTGCGTCTTCAGAGTCCCTTCCGGCAAGCTGCTTGGCTTCCTGGTCTCCCACCGCGACATTGAGGCCAACCCTGAGAAGATCAAGGCCATCGAGAGGATGCGCCCACCCCAGAACCTCAAGGAAATGCAGCGCTTGGCGGGATGCATGGCCTCGCTTGGGCGCTTCATCTCCAAGTTCGGCGAGCGAGCCCTGCCGTTCTTCAAGCTTATGAAGAGATTCGGCCCCTTCAAGTGGACTCCTGAGGCTGACGCTGCCTTCGAGGACCTCAAGAGATACCTGACGAGCCTGCCCATCATGGTCGCGCCATGCTCTCGCGAGCCCCTGCTCCTGTACTTGGCAGCCACCCCCAGACGGCCAGCGCGGCCTTGGTGGCGGTATGGGAGGAGCGCGTCTGCACCCACAAGAAGCCTGCTGAGGCTGCATCGGTGCCTGCCGGGGCCGCGCCATCATCTGCCGAGGTCTCTCCTCAGGAGGCACCTGATGAGCTGCCTCGCGAGCCGCCCCTGAGCCCCCTGAGCCTCATGAGCCTCTCGGACCCCCGAAAAGCAAACTGCTGCCGCAACTACGCGCCTCGTCGAGCACCCTATGTACTTCGTCAGCACGGTGCTGCGGGATGCACGCGAGAGTTACCCCATGCAGCAGAAGCTCCTCTTCACGCTTCTCATTGCCTCCTGGAAGCTGCGCCACTACTTCCAGGGCCATCCCATCAAGGTGACCACATCTTATCCCTTGGAGCAAGTCTTGCGCAGCCCCAATGCTGCTGGCCATGTCGTCGAGTGGAACATCGAGCTGCAGGCCTTCGAGCTGGAATTCTGCACCACAAGGATGATCAAGGGCGCAGCCTTGGCGGACTTCATGGCGGAATGGACGGACCCGCACCATGAAGAGCCTCATGAGGACGAATCCCTCCTGCCTGGGGACGAATCACCTGGCGGCTGGACCGTGCATTTCGACGGCGCGTTCTCACGACAGGGCACGGGAGCTGGCGTCGTGCTCTCGCCGATAGGAGACAAGCTCTACTACGCTATCCAACTCTGCTTCAAGCATGACGACAAGGTTTCCAACAACATCGCAGAGTACGAAGGCCTCATCGCTGGGCTCAGGGCTGCCTCTACTCTAGCATCAAGCGCATCATCATCAAGGGCGACTCTCAGCTCCTCGTCAACTTCTCCAGCAAAAGCTACAAGCCTAAGGATGAGCACATGGCCGCCTATCTGGAAGAGGTGCGCAAGCTCGAGAAGCGCTTCCTTGGCCTGGAGCTCCAGCACGTCCCTCGCGGCAGAAACAAAGAAGCAGATGACATCGCCAAGCGGGCATCTTGCCGCGAGCCGCAAAACCCCGACGTCTTTGAGGAAAGGCTCCTGAAGCCATCAGTTGCACCACCTACCGCAAGCACCACGGCGCCTCATGAAGAGCTCCCTCCCACACCACCCACAGGCGCACCTGACTGCGGCCCATCTTCAGGCGCTCGCCTGCTGCTGGCGCTGGGGCCCCAAGCGGACAGCTAGGCTGTGGAGTTCAAGGCCTACTTGCAAAACAGCACCCTCCCGGAGAAGGACTCGGAGGCAGAGCTTGTGGCTTGCTAGGCCACCACTTACTGCTTGAAGGATGGCGAGCTCTACCGCAGGCGCCCCAATGGCGTCGTGCTGCGATGCATCTCTGAAGAGCAAGGGCGCGAGCTACTTGCCGATATCCATGGTGGAGACTGTGGCCACCACTCTTCATCGCGCACCCTCGCCGGCAAGGTGTTCCGCAGCGGCTTCTACTGGCCCACAACGCTTCAAGACGCCACCGAGCTGGTCCAATCCTGTGAAGCCTGCCAATTCCACGCCAAGCAAATCCACCAGCCGGCGCAAGGCTTCCAGATGATCCCACTCTCGTGGCCCTTCGCGGTCTGGGGGCTGGACATCTTGGGCCCCTTCCCTCGCGCGGCAGGCGGCTACCGCTACCTCTACGTCGCCATCGACAAGTTCACCAAGTGGGCAGAGGTCGAGCCTGTCCGCACCATCCCGGCAGGATCAGCTATCAAGTTCATCAAGGGCCTCGTGAGCCGCTTTGGCGTCCCCAACCGCATCATCACTGACAACGGCGCGCAGTTCACCAGTGGCCTCTTCAAGTCATATTGCGCCAGCCTCGGCACACAGATCTGCTATGCCTCCATGGTGCACCCGCGAAGCAACGGTCAGGCCGAACGCGCCAATGCTGAGGTCCTCAAGGGCCTCAAGACATGAAGCTTCAAGAAAAAGCTTGACGCCTGCGGCAAAGGTTGGCTAGACAAGCTCCAGTCCGTTCTATGGTCAATCTGCACAACAGCAACCAAGCCTACTGGCGAAACTCCTTTCTTCCTCATCTATGGAGTGGAAGCGGTCCTTCCTTCTGAGCTCAAGCACGGGTCTCCACGAATCCTCGCGTTCAACGAGGCTCATTAGGATGGCTCGCGAGAGGCTGACCTGCTGCTCCTCGAGGAAGCCTGTCGCCAGGCCGCTCTACGCGCTGCCCGATACCAGCAGGCTTTGCGTCGCTATCACAGCCGCAACATACGTCCACGCACCCTCGAAGCTGGCGATCTTTTCCTACGAAGGATCCTCTCCAGAGAAGGACTCCACAAGCTCTCACCCATGTGGGAAGGCCCATTCAGGGTTGCCCATGTCTCCCGGCCTGGCGCCGCTCGGCTGGAGACGGAGGAGGGCGTTCCGGTACCCAACACATGGAACATCCAAAACCTCCGCAAGTGCTACCCGTGACCTCACGCGTATGAACGAAATGGAGCTGTACACGCTTCAGAGCCTCTCTTTGTGCTTGCCTGATGGCCCCGCGAGAGCTCCCTCCCACAACCCAGTGGAAGCCCCATGCTCTGCGCTGGCGGAACGATCGAACTGAGGGCGCCATCTGGCTGCACCATCCTCAAGCTGTCCCGTGCCGGACACGGCAGCCTCTTCTTTTTGGATGTGAAACTGAGGGCGCCACGTGGCTGCACCATCCTCAAGCTGACCCGTGCCAGACACGGCAGCCAAATCTCTTTGGTTGTGTAATGAACCTTATTAATATGCTGTAGTAAAGTCTTATTTCCTAAGTATCATGTGTGCCTGGTAATTTGCCTGATTCATGAGTCGTGCGTGCTCGCGATCTCCCTCCTGTGCATCACACGAGCGGGGGCTAGACACGGTGCCTGTGCTCGGGTCAGTCCCAGCAGCGCTGCAAAACCCAAGTGACTAAGCTCTGGCTCGCGGGCCTGCTCCCGTGCACGTCACCTCACCAAGGTCCTTGGTGTCTTGTCTCCTCGCGTGACACCTACGAGCGAACTAGCAAGCGTGCACTGCTCCTTTGTTGTGAAACTTGTCGGCATGCAGTTACCATAGGAACAAGGCACACAGAAGGCGTCGCGAGCCCTACCTCACGAGGTAACCCACGGCAAGCCGCCTCCTTACGAAGCCTATAGGAAGCCTCACGAGCACTGCCTCGTGAGGCGGCCTGTGGTGGCCATCTTCGCCAAGTACCAGCGGGAAGCCTCGCGAGCGAGAGCCTCATGAGGCGCAGTCCACAGCCATGGCACGATAATCGCCGCACTCCGCAAAAAAGCTAAGTCTTAAAATGCTTCACGAGCTACTCTCAGCACCCCTCAAGCTCTCCTCTCCCCGCAACCTCGCCGAGTGCCGATGTTTTCTCCTTTGCGCAAGCCGCTTGCACGTCAAAGGGGGGCTTCCTGAGCATCGCGCCTTAGGAGCCCTTACCGCCCCTCAGAGCCCTACACCCTCTGGCGTTGTCTAGGCACGCGTCCTAACATACCAGGGATGGTCGTAGCCCGATCGGGGGCTGGGTCCTGATGACGTAGAGCATCAAGGCATGCAAGAAGTGGAAAACAAGCCTCACGAGAGGGCCTCACGAGGAACACGAATTATAGCAAATCGTTAAGTACTTAACTTAAGCGCAAAAGTCATGTTTTCACGCCCCCACGGGGCTACATCAATCTGGTATAGGATAAACGAGAGGAAAAAGGGCTTAAGAGGACGCGCCGTCGCCATCGCCTTCGCCATCTTCAACTTCGCCAGAGCTCTCGCTGCTGCCATGGGAGAACTTCTCGAGCAGGGCATCGACGTGGTCCTCCACCGCCTTCCCGAGGCTGTCGCAGAGTTCCTTAGGGACAGGGGCCATCACCCTGTCAAAGTCGAAGTTGGCGTCGGCATGAAGGAGATTGCTGAAGATGCGCGTCGCCACCTAGCTGTGGAGGTCGCAGCACTCATCTTCGATTATGCCGTTCACCCGCTTGGCCCCGACCTCAAGCCGCTCCACGGGCTTGGTGAAGAAGTCGAGGTAGCTGGTGTCATGGGTCTCAAGGGGGCCCCCGAGCCTCTCCTCGCAGATGGTGGCCAGGGCGCCGCGGGCTCGGAGCTGGAGAGAGTGGAACATTTTGGGGCACTCGTGCTGCCACCCCCTCACCTGCGCCGCCACATCCCTGGCTTGCTCGATGACATTGGCGACACCGCCCACCTGCTGCCGGAGGGATGCCAGCTCCTCTTCCACATCGGCCTTTGCCTTCAGTGCGGTCTTCCGCCGGGCCTCCACCTCCGTCAGCACCTCCTTGAGGCCGTCAATTTCCTTCTGGAGCTCCTGGCGCTTCTTCTTGAAGTGGTCCTCCTAGGCCTTCAGCTTCTTGCTATGATCCGCGGCAATCACCTGGCGATCCCTCTCGGTCCTCGCATCAGCATCCGCTTGGATCTTCTTCTCCTTGGCCTCCAGCACGGCGTTGGCCTTCTCCATGCGCTGGTTGTAGGAGGCCTGGGCGGCAGCGACCTGGCGGTCCAGTGTCTCCAGGAGCTCGCGCTCGCGCGGCCTGCTTGGTGGTCATCCCCGCGAGCTCCCTCTCGCGGAACGCGTGGTCCGCCTCGCGGTATGCAAGCTCCTCCTCGTGAGTGGTGATGGCATTCTCCCACGCCTGCAGTAGGACCGACTGGGCAGCAGATTGCTCCCGCATCGCCTTCGCCTGGGCCTCCGCTTCTTCGCGGTGCCTGTCGGCCACGTCGGCCTCCTGGACGGTGCTCTCAAAGATCTCCTTCGCGTCGATGGCGGCCTTCCCACGCTTCACCCGCGTGGCTTCGTCTTGGCGCCGACCCAGCTTGACGGTGACGTCGAGTTGCCGCCACCCCTCCGTGAGGCGCAGGCGCTCCCCGACGATGCGCACCTCCTCCACCTGGAGTTCCGCCTCGAGCTGGCCCAGAGCCGCCCTGGCACCCCGCAGAACCCTGCGCCTGAGCAAGGCGCTGCTGTCCACGTGATGCAGGGTCCAGTCCGAGCACGGCTCCGCGCCGTCCTCCGCCGTCACAGCCTGGGAGGGCCCGGCGTCGTTCATCAGGAGCGGGGGGCTCGCCGGGACCTCCTCCTCTTGCCGCGGTGGCGCACTCCGCGGGCTCGTCGTGCCCGCGGCGGGAGCCTCGTGCCCCGGCGAGTGCTGAGGGCTGGCCGAGGCGCCACCGGTAGCTGCAGCCTCCTTGGTGGGGGTAGAGCTCAGCGGGGGAGTTGGAGCCACCACCTCCTCCATTGCTGCGTCCCCTCCTGCAGCGGGTGCCTCGGGAGGTGTGGCCCCTCCTCTGGAGGCCGCCTCCCGAGGCTCGTCTTCCTTGGCCTCAGGAGCCTCGTCCATGCGCGGCTCTAGAAGAGTCACCTATTCTTCCTCCACCTTCGCGCGCCCCGTTTCAGCTTCGGGGTGGCGGGTGGCCTCTGCACGCCCTTCGGCGCCTGCGGTAGGCGCAGGGGCCCCCTTCGAGCTTGGGGTCTTCGACTTCTTCTTCTTCATGGGCCTCCTGCAAATGCGGGCTCAGCCCCAGATCTCGGGAGGAAGAAGGAAAAACACACGGAAAAGAGAGAAAGGTGTGGTGACTTACTCATCGTTGGGGACCCACTTCCTCTTCTTCAGTATCGGCAGCGGCCGGCTGCCGCTGCCGCTCTCGCGAGGCTTCCTCGCGTCGCCCCCGAAGGGCGTGGCGCGAGGCTCTGCAGTCCTGGCCTTGGCGCTGTCCTTCTCGGGGGGGGGGGGGGGGGGGCTCAGTGGCCCCGCCGTTCGCGCCGGTCTCCTCTGCAGGGGGCTTGGTGTAACACCCCGATTATTGGCCCTTTCTTTTTCTTTTGGTTTTCTTCGAATTTTTATTTGGAGTTCTTTTTTCGTGGCTATGTGGTCTTGAAACCTGGTAAGATCTTTTCTCCTGCGACTTCCTAGTGGCTTGTCATTCTCAAATGTATCCCAAGGCCATGTCATTTCCATCTTAGCCCAACCCCAATATTTATTTCTTGGGAATATTCCTTTGTCTATTAAAGGAATAACCCTGTTTGCCCTAGGTTGTGAAGCAACCTATATTTCTGTCTTCTACAAAATTCCCAAAAAATTCTCATCAATCCTTTTGATCATATCTTCCACAAATATGCCAAAAACCATCCTTGTCTAGTTCAAAAATAATTCAGGAATATTCATTTCCTATTCTGTCCAGAATGGCACTTTGTGAAGGAAGTGCTATTTATATTTTCTTGATTTCCCTCAAATTTTTTGGGAACTCTCTAATATACAAATAATTGCCGCATGCCAAAATTCAGCTTCATTTGCCTAGTAAATCTTCCTCAGCAAATTCCCAAAGTTTCTGACCAGAGAGAAGCTTTGTGAAGGAAGAACTAGCTAGGTTAATCCAAATGAGTTGAAATTCTGGTAGATCATTTATATGATCAAATAATGACTCTCCACCAAATGTCACCTCCATCCAACAATCTATGTGAGCACACCTTCAAATCTTGGTTTCTGGTCACAATTTCAGTTTGTGAAGCAACTATAATTTTTATTGCTTCAAAAAATTCTGAAATTAATCCAGGACCTAAATATCCCTAAATAATGTGAGCATGCCAAAACTCACATTATTTTGCCAAGCCATTTTCCCCACAAAATTCTCCCAAGTTTCTGTCCGGTGTAGAGCATTGTGAAGGAAGTACCATTTTTACTTATCCAAATGGGATGAAATTTTTATGGTATCTTCATGTGCCCAAATCATCACCCTCCACAAATTTTCAGCCCAATCCAACACTCCATGTGAGTGCTACTTCCTGATCTAGCTTCTGGACCAGATTTGGCAGTTGTAAAACAACTGTGTTAAATATTGGTCCAAATCCCTTCAAAATCCCCAGGATCATAGTCCTTCCTACCCTAAACCCCAGAGACATCATGGTTAGCTCTTAGCTCATCTTAGTTGATCACTATTTCATGCCTAAGATTGATACAACAAACTTCCATCGACCTCTCCCTTGAACACAAAATGCCTTTGGCCGAGCCATCACATCTATGGGACTGTATGTTGGAGGGACAACACGTTAGACACCTTTTGGCAGACCCTCGTGCCCTCTCCTCGCCATGCCACGCGGTGACCACGCCAATGGCATGCGTTTGGCGCGCTCCGTTCGTCGGCTAGCCTTAGGACTCCTCTGCCCGGCCGTTCCCTCGTGCCCTCTAGTGCCATTTCCCTCCTCCTTCGACCACGTAGCTCGATGGACCCCTCTCCCCCTCCTGCATCGGCTGCCACCGGCCCCAGCAGTCTCCGCATGCGAGCGTGCCGTCCGCCCGAGTGGCCGACCGCCCCTGTGCTCGCCCGTCCGCGCCCGCGCGTCCCTGGCGCCGCCCAGCATCTCATCTTCCTCTCCCGTCGCCTCAAGGGCCCGCGCGTGCCCTGCCCTCACCAGAAGCATCCTCCGCACGCCCCCGTCGTCGTCCGGGCATGGCTTCATTGCCACGGCTATATATAGCCCTCCCCGGCTTTGTTCTCCTCACCAGCAGCCTCATCTCTCCTCCAGCTCTCTCCCAAACCCTCTGGTTCGAGCCGTAGGGCCCCAACCTCCCCTCCATGGCCGCCATTGCCGTCTCGGGCTTCGCCTAAATTAGCTTGAAACCGAGCTCCTTCCCTCCTCATTCTGCCATCAGGAGAACCCCCTCAAGCTCCTGGAGCTACCCCGCCCTTCCCCTCCTCCTCCGGCGCCCTGTGGCCGCGTGCCCGAACCCACCCATGGCTGCCTTCCGCCGCGTCCGTCGTCCCGCTCCTGCCCAACCTCCTTGGCGGCCGTGCTCTATTCGGACGGGACCGCCTTGGCCTCCTAAGCGCGTAGGTGGTCCGGGCGCCCCGAACGTTGGCCGGAGTCGCCGGCAACCGCCGGCGGGAGCCGCCACTCCCTCGGCCAGGCACGTACGAGCGAGGAGGAACACGACGTCTCCAGGGTTGCCTGTGGGCCCCGCCTGTAAGCCTCTTCACACAGACCAGCCGGGCCCGTTGACCCACTTAAGTGGAGGCGTATTCTGCGAAATACGTCTTCCCACTCCGAAGACGTACTCTCTGGTTTCTTTGAACTAAAGTACGTTTTCTCTGTTGAAAAGCGTAATCTGAGAAATGCGCTTTCTCTTTTTCAGCCGCCGGCCGAAACTATTAAATAGCGGACGTTCGCCCGTTAAGGCCAGAAATGAAATTTTTTATTTAAATTTCTGCCTAACGAACGAACGGCCGTAACTCGGCAACCGTAACTCCGATTCAGGTGATTCCAAAGCCCACGATCTCAGTTCGTCGAGACCGTTCCGATGGTATCATTTTCATGAGGTTGTCACACTGTGAAAATGACCATTTTTACCTTGCCCTTAAAACAGCTCCGCCAAGAGGGAAACTTTGCCGGCGATTCTTTTCGTGAGTTCATCGCACCTCTCCCCGATGATTCCTCCATCCCCAGGCAAGCCACAACAGCCACTTGCATGATGGCATTGCAATAGCCATGGTTTCCACTTGAATATTTAATATTTGTTTGCTCATTTAATTATTTTGTGAATGCTTCGAATATGCTTGTGAATCCATGCTCATTGCTTATGCCCTGTTCATTTTAATCTAGTAAGTGATATGATTAATTGCTAAGGATATTCTTATCATGTTTTATTCTTGTAATCATTCCCGATGCTATTGATAATAATATGCTCATATGAATAATTACCGGTAGGTTATGAAATTACTTGTGATATTCGTGATCATCGTTATACCATGCTCATTTGCATCCCATAGACTAAATGATTTATCATTGTTGCTGCTATATTGTTAAATAGTTATGTTTCCCATCCATGGTTACACTGTTGTCATGCTCATATGCATTGTTATTTCATTATCACTCAGCTCATCACTATTCAAGTTGAACCTGACATTAATCGAACTTGAACAAATCTGTTGGCTGAGTCATGGTGCCACCGAATCGAGCTCACCAGTGCAACCACACTTGCCTGGATGGGGAGGCCCTAATGCGGTCTATTGTCATGCCTCTCGCCGGTGCCTCCTACGAGGGAAGGTTATGGGTGCGCGCTACCCTGATCAGGTAGGCTACCATAGCCTTGAGGACCCGAGTTTTGATGGTACCAAGGTCCCCGTTTGGGACGATGTTTTTGTTTGGCCACGACGGTGCCAGCCACAGAGGTGGCGGGTGTCACATGTTGACACCGGGGTCACCCAGGACATAGCCCAAAGGGGAGTTTGTCGGAGTGGCCGGGAGAGTGTCCTGCAATAGATTGGTTTTGTCGGAATGTCGTTGGTCCACCCGAATGGGAGCACGAGGCCATGAGTTCCGTAGTGTGGGTACAGTGTACTAACCTGTGCAGAGTGTATAATCTATCGATAGCCGTGTCCTCGGTCATGGACTCAGTTCGTATTAGGTCACACTATGGGTCAATAGAAATAATAACCTGAAAAATAAACAACCCCGGTTCGATGAGAAAAGAAGTTGGTTGATGTGTATGTGGTCACGAGATGATCACGATGGTATTCTTAATGATGGTTGATCATGAGGTGATCGTGTGATGATCACGACGGTAAGAAAGATTGATACCTAAGGTGGTTATGAGATAACCTCCGAACAGAGTAAGTTGGTCCACGAGACCTTAAATGTCGACCCCCTTGCATGCTAGTGCTAGTATCATCCTGTTCATATCGTGAATTATATGTACATGCCATGCTCATGTTGTTGCCATGCTCATGTTGTTCTAGTAGTATCGTAACCTGTAAATGCCATGCTATTGTATGTCTTGATTGCTTTGGTTGCTGTGAGCTTGCGAGTACATTCAAAGTACTCACCTGGAGTGTCATGCCAGATTGCAGGTCATGCCGTGATTGCTTGTTTGTCGAGGATCCCGAGGTTGCGCTCTAGGATACGTCCTAGCCAGAGTCCCTGCGGAGTGGAGTTCATCACCGTCGTCGTTGTTCCGCTGCTAGAGTTTATCCCGCTTCGAGATGTTCTGCTGCTAGCATGGAGCTACCTTAGCAGGCGAAGTGTCGCCGTGCCCCTGTAGCTTTTGTTATATCGGACCCTTGTACCCATATTATTCATAATAAAGAGCTGATTTGTTCTATGCCAAGCAGTGCCGTATTCCAGAAGACTTGATCTCTGGGCTGGAATACGGGGTGTTCCGGTCTCTCTGAGCCGGGGTGCCACAGCGATTGGTATCAGAGCAGGTCTGGCTGTAGGACGCCCTAGTCAGCGCGAGCGTTAGAAACCGGTAGTTTAGAGTCTAGTCGGTTTGCTGCATTTGCTTGCTGCATTTGTTTGTTGCATAGCATGCATATAGACTTATTATCTTGTCACTAACGGTTGATCTTGTGAGTGTAGGTGGCATCGGTTTCGATCCACTACCTGCACCCTCCAGTTTTGCATACTCGTTCTCTGGTGTTTGGTGTCATCTCTATCCCAGCGGAGTGATGCCGAGGTACCTAGGGGTGTCGATCATTTACAGGATTGATGCACCGGTATCGCACCAATATTTTTGTTTTCAGCCACACCTATTGTTTCGGTGGTAGACATGTTTCTACCTCGGATCTTGCCATCCAACCCGTCGCCTTGGCAACCCTTACTGATCTTTGCTATCGGAAAAGGGCAATGTCAGCAAACCCTGATTTCCACCGCTATCCTACCCTATCACCCATTCCTTGGACGAGTATGGTTCCCTTCTGTACGCTTGATGATGATGTGGTCGTGACCTCCGTGTTCCGCTACATGATCACCAAGTCCGTTCTCCCTGCTAAGCCCGTCCAGATGCAACCGGTGCTGAGCCTGCGCTTGGTGTAGCTCTGGTTACACCGACCTCTCCACACGTTGATTCACTTTCGTGCACACGGCCACAGCATATTAGATCGTAGTACCGGAGTTCCCTCGAGAATTGTGTGCTTAAGTAGGCATGCATAGTGAGGTGAATAGCTGTGAAATGTGATGTTGCTTGTATGTAATCTTAATGCTGTGTGTGCTTTTGTTTTAGTCGTTTCTTTTGCTTCTTTCTTTGGGCCTTCGGTGTTACCTTATTTCCCCTTATGAAAGTTGCTCATCAACCGACACCGGACTCGAAGAATTAGTGAGGATTTCAAACATTTGGAAGCTCAGCTAAACATTATGGAATTCTCAGCCGACTGCATTATATCGGAAATATCTGGTTTGAATACAAATGATATTCTGGTTTGATTATCAGCATCAAGTTTACATCATTGTGCAACCATCACAATCGTAATGAACCTACTGGAAGACAATTTGTGTGCAAGACAACAATACCTTTCTGGTCAAAGGAATAACAAGAGTATATATATATATGGCCTTCAGTCCGCATATCACGGGGAGAAGCTTCTGGAGTAAGCAACCCAGTCTTCCTCCGCACGCTACCAGGGAAGCTTATGATGAAAGTTTCCGCAGTCTTCCTCGGTATGATATGTGGATGACTTCCAGTGTGAGATACTCAGTCTTCTTCGGTAAGCCACCGCAGAAAGCTTCCGGCATAAGGCACCGAATCTTCCCCAGTAAGCAACCAGGAGGAGAAGCTTCTGAAGCACGGTACCCAGTCTTGTTCAGCAAGCTATCCCGGCACCAACTTCGAGCATAAGATATCCAGAGCCTTCCTCAGCACGATACTCTCAGATGGCTTCCAACACAAGCTATCCAATCTTCGTCAGTACGACACTACCAACAGTCATCGCCATGGGTACAGATATTTCACAGTGAGTTGGTAGCATATGGCAGTGCATCTCAAGAATCGGATCCGCAACAGTTTTGTCAGAAGCAAGAATCAGTCAGGACACAAGTCTGCCTCGGGAATAAAATGTTCAGCTACACCTGCTTCCATATATATTGTGAGTATGCTGCCAAGGTCATGCAAGTCACTCATACGATGATGCCAGCATGGTGGGAATCTGACAACCCCATGAGTTATGCAAGAGGAAGAAAGCCAGTATATACCTCAGTGCATCGCAAGGACTGACAAACTGTGAAGTAAGACAACATTGGGACAATAATCTTGATAGTGGATATCAAGACCAGCTTCCTCACACCCGACAAAGTGATATCATTAACATCAGTCACTGTCATGTGTGATTGACCACAACAATGAGTTCTATACAAGTAACTGTGAACTGGTATATGATCATGATGAACCCTTGCTTACCTCTTCCTGGTAATGGCACCACGCCTATGTTCTCAGCTGCTTTCGGCCGTCCAGGGTGGATGCCACCTTTATGTTTCTCTTTTCAACAACTGGCCCATGTTCTGAGGTGTTTTTCGGCCGTCTCGGGCAGCTGTTGAGTTTCTTTTTGTAGCAGCGACCCTATGTTCTGAGCTGTTCTTCGGCCGTCTTAGGAAACTGCTACATTCTTCTTATCAACACTGCCTCATGCTCTGAGCTACTTTTCAGCCGTCGTGAGCCATGGTTGAGTTATTTCAGTAATGTCCCAGATCTGAGTTGTAAAGACCATTCTGGTGGCTACTGATTTATTTGCCGATTTTGTTCAAAGGTTCGGATGATCATTGTCCTACAGTTAGAGCTTGTGAGATGATAAACTTGCCAGTTAAACATTGCTGCACTGCCTAAGGATAAGGATAAGGTATGCTTGCTGGAATATTGCACCTGACACCACCTATGGTCACACAAAGAATTAAAGATATTTATGGCCAAGCTCTTTCAGCAAATGATTCGGACAAAAGAAAACGATAATGAAGGAGCAAGACCGGCAATACAGGTATGATAATTGTGGCATGAACAACATGGTACGGATACCCAAGACAGTCTGATTCCATATTAATCACCATGAACACACACCCAAGGGGTCTACTCTGTTTGTAAGGACCTCATATCAAGGTGACAGTCGAATCATCGGTACGGATTCGAGACAGTGGAGCCAGCCAAGGTAATTCAGAAATACCTTCTAGCAGTCAGATCTCGCCAAGAGAACGACTATGATTCTAAGCATTGTTTTGAACACGAAGGACATGCATCTACTCAAGTAACCCGATGCAAGGAATAAATGTTTCATGTCCACCGAGAAAATTTGTTCCCGACTCCATTGATACTATCAGTGCTGGATATAAGAATGACACGTCAATGGGGAAATTCCTTCCGGACTTATGGAAATTCCAGTCATGATAATATCAGACAAGCCAGCAGACATAAAAGAATTGAAGTCAAATCAAGGATGAACATATGAAGGAAGACCTGTCAGAATGTTGGGTACGGTGAAGCAAACCACCTCCGAGCAAGGTAAGCAGATCATATGAAATTCAGCGGGAACATCATATGAAGGAAAAAGGATACCCGAGTTGGAAACGGTTTCCTTAAGTCAGAATATTCATACTTGTTCCCTGAGCAACCAAATCTCGAGGACGAGATTTATCGTAAGGGGGGTAGGTTTGTAACACCCCGATTTTTGGCCCTTTCTTTTTCTTTTGGTTTTCTTCGAATTTTTATTTGGAGTTCTTTTTTCGTGGCTATGTGGTCTTGAAACCTGGTAAGATCTTCTCTCCGGCCACTTCCTAGTGGCTTGTCATTCTCAAATCTATCCTAAGGCCATGTCATTTCCATCTTAGCCCAACCCCAATATTTATTTCTTGGGAATATTCCTTTTTCTATTAAAGGAATAACCCTGTTTGCCCTAGGTTGTGAAGCAACCTATATTTCTGTCTTCCACAAAATTCCCACAAAATTCTCATAAATCCTTTGGATCATATCTTCCACAAATATGCCAAAACCCATCCTTGTCTAGTTCAAAAATAATTCAGGAATATTCATTTCCTATATTGTCCAGAATGACACTTTGTGAAGGAAGTGCTATTTATATTTTCTTGATTGCCCTCAAAGTTTTTGGGCACTCTCTAATATACAAATAATTGTCTCATGCCAAAATTCAGCTTCATTTGCCTAGTAAATCTTCCTCAGCAAATTCCCAAAGTTTCTGACCAGAGAGAAGCTTTGTGAAGGAAGAACTAGCTAGGTTAATCCAAATGAGTTGAAATTCTGGTAGATCATTTATATGATCAAATAATGACTCTCCACCAAATGTCACCTCCATCCAACATTCTATGTGAGCACACCTTCAAATCTTGGTTTCTGGTCACAATTTCAGTTTGTGAAGCAACTATAATTTTTATTGCTTCAAAAAATTCTGAAATTAATCCAGGACCTAAATATCCCTAATATTGTGAGCATGCCAAAACTCACATTATTTTGCCAAGCCATTTTCCCCACAAAATTCTCCCAAGTTTCTGTCCAGTGTGGAGCATTGTGAAGGAAGTACCATTTTTACTTATCCAAATGGGATGAAATTTTTATGGTATCTTCATGTGCCCAAATCATCACCCTCCACAAATTTTCAGCCCAATCCAACACTCCATGTGAGTGCTACTTCCTGATCTAGCTTCTGGACCAGATTTGGCAGTTGTAAAGCCACTGTGTTAAATATTGGTCCAAATCCCTTCAAAATCCCCAGGATCATAGTCCTTCCTACCCTAAACCCCAGAGACATCATGGTTAGCTCTTATCTCATCTCAGTTGATCACTATGTCATGCCTAAGATTGATACAGCAAACTTCCATTGACCTCTCCCATCAACACAAAGTGTCTTTGGCCAAGCCATCACATCTATGGGACTGTATGTTGGAGGGACAACACGGTAGACACCTTTTGGCAGACCCTCGTGCCCTCTCCTCGCCATGCCACGCGGTGACCACGCCGATAGCATGCATTTGGCGCGCTCCGCTCGTCGACTAGCCTCAGGACTCCTCTGCCCGACCGTTCCCTCGTGCCCTCTAGTGCCATTTCCCTCCTCCTTCACCCACGTAGCTCGATGGACCCCTCTCCCCCTCCTGCATTGGCTGCCACCGGCCCCAGCAGTCTCCGCACGCGAGCGCGCCATCTGCCCGAGTGGCCGACCACCCCTGTGCTCGCCCGTCCGTGCCCGCGCGTCCCTGGCGCCGCCCAGCATCTCCTCTTCCTCTCCCGTCGCCTCAAGGGACCACGCGTGCCCTGCCCTCGCCAGAAGCATCCTCCGCACGCCCCCGTCATTGTCCGGGCACGGCATCGTTGCCACGGCTATATATATCCCTCCCCGGCTTCGTTCTCCTCACCAGAAGCCTCATCTCTCCTCGAGCTCTCTCCCAAACCCTCTGGTTCGAGCCGTAGGGCCCCAACCTCCCCTCCATGGCTGCCATTGCCGTCTCCGGCTTCGCCTAAATTAGCTCGAAGCCGAGCTCCTCCCCACCTCATTCTGCCATCAGGAGAACCCCCTCGAGCCCCTGGAGCTACCCCGCCCTTCCCCTCCTCCTCCGGCTCCCTATGGCCGCGTGCCCGAACCCACCCGTGGCTGCCATCCGCCGCGTCCGTCGTCCCGCTCTTGCCCAACCGCCTTGGCCTCCTGAGCGCGTAGGTGGTCCGGGCGCCCTGAACGGTGGCCGGAGTCACCGGCAACCGCCGGCGGGAGCCGCCCCTCCCTCGGCCAGGCGCGTACGAGCGAGGAGGAAGACGACGTCTCTAGGCCTGCCTGTGGGCCCCGCCTGTAAGCCTCTTCATGCTGACCAGCCGGGCCCGTTGACCCATTTAAGTGGAGGCGTATTCTGCGGAATACGTCTTCCCACTTTGAAGACGTACTCTCTGGTTTCTTTGAACTAAAGTATGTTTTCTCTGTTGAAAAGCGTAATCTGAGAAATGCGCTTTCTCTTTTTCAGCCGCCGGCCGAAACTATTAAATAGCGGACGTTCGCCCGTTAAGGCCAGAAATGAATATTTTTATTTAAATTTCTGCCGAACGAACGAACGGCCATAACTCGGCAACCGTAACTCCGATTCAGGTGATTCCAAAGCCCACGATCTCAGTTCGTCGAGCCCGTTCCGATGGTATCATTTTCATGAGGTTGTCACACTATGAAAATGACCATTTTGCCCTTGCCCTAAAACAGCTCTGCCGAGAGGGAAACTTTTCCGGCGATTCTTTCCGCGAGTTCATCGCACCTCTCCCCGATGATTCCTCCATCCCCAGGCAAGCCACAATAGCCACTTGCATGATGGCATTTCAATAGCCATGGTTTCCACTTGAATATTTAATATTTGTTTGCTCATTTAATTATTTTGTAAATGCTTCGAATATGCTTGTGAATCCATGCTCATTGCTTATGCCATGTTCATTTTCATCTAGTAAGTGATATGATTAATTGCTAAGGATATTCTTATCATGTTTTATTCTTGTAATCATTCCCGATGCTATTGATAATAATATGCTCATATGAATAGTTACCGGTTGGTTATGAAATTACTTGTGATATTCGTGATCATCGTTATACCATGCTCATTTGCATCCCATAGACTAAATGATTTATCATTGTTGCTGCTATATTGTTAAATAGTTATGTTTCCCATCCATGGTTACACTGTTGTCATGCTCATATGTATTGTTATTTCATTATGACTCAGCTCATCACTATTCAAGTTGAACCTGACATTAATCGAACTTGAACAAATCTGTTGGTTGAGTCATGGTGCCACCGAATCGAGCTCACCAGTGCAACCACACTTGCCTGGATGGGGAGGCCCTAATGCGGTCTATTGTCATGCCTCTCACCGGTGCCTCCTACGAGGGAAGGTTATGGGCGCGCGCTACCCTGATCAGGTAGGCTATCATAGCCTTGAGGACCCGAGTTTTGATGGTACCAAGGTCCCTGTTTGGGACGATGTTTTTGTTTGGCCACGACGGTGCCAGCCACAGAGGTGGCGGGTGTCACATGTTGACACCGGGGTCACCCAGGACATAGCCCAAAGGGGAGTTTGTCGGAGTGGCCGGGAGAGTGTCATGCAATAGATTGGTTTTGTCGGAATGTCGTTGGTCCACCCGAATGGGAGCACGAGGCCATGAGTTCCGTAGTGTGGGTACAGTGTACTAACCTCTGCAGAGTGTATAATCTATCGATAGCCGCGTCCTTGGTCATGGACACAGTTCGTAGTAGGTCACACTATGGGTCAATAGAAATAATAACCCGAATAATAAACAACCCCGGTTCGATGAGAAAAGAAGTTGGTTGATCTTTATGTGGTCACGAGATGATCACGATGGTATTCTTGATGATGGTTGATCACGAGGTGATCGTGTGATGATAACGACGGTAAGAAAGATTGATACCTAAGGTGGTTACGAGATAACCTCCGAACAGAGTAAGTTGGTCCACGAGACCTTAAACGTCGACCCCCTTGCATGCTAGTGCTAGTATCATCCTGTTCATATCATGAATTATATGTACATGCCATGCTCATGTTGTTGACATGCTCATGTTGTTGCCATGCTCATGTTGTTCTAGTAGTATTGTAACCTGTAAATGCCATGCTGTTGTATGTCTTGATTGCTTTGGTTGCTGTGAGCTTGTGAGTACATTCAAAGTACTCACCTGGCGTGTCATGCCAGATTGCAGGTCATGCCGTGATTGCTTGTTTGTCGAGGATCCCGAGGTTGCGCTCTAGGATACGTCCCAGCCAGAGTCCCTGCGGAGTGGAGTTCATCACCGTCGTCGTTGTTCCGCTGCTAGAGTTTATCCCGCTTCGAGATGTTCTGCTGCTAGCATAGAGCTACCTTAGCAGGCGAAGTGTCGCCGTGCCCCTGTAACTTTTGTTATATCGGACCTATTACCCATATTATTCATAATAAAGAGCGGATTTGATCTATGCCAAGCAGTGCCGTATTCCAGAAGACTTGATCTCTGGGCTGGAATATGGGGTGTTCCGGTCTCTCTGGCCGGGGTGCCACACTTGGTGACCCCGTCGCCAGTGTCAATCTCCTCCAAGCGCGGCTCCTCAGCTGACACGCTAGTGCTTCCTTCACCTCCCGCGCCAGCGGGCCAGGAGGGCACAACCTTGAATTGGGTGTCGTCGTCCTCAAGCTCATAGATGAGCTGGCGGCGGCTTCGCGGGGTCGGCCCGCCATCGCTCCCCTCCGCGGCGCTTGCCGAGGCCTCGACATCGCCGTGGTCTCCCGAGCCGGGGACCACCACGAATGGATTCTCACGAGGCCCCTCGAAGCCCTCCGGCACCGGGCCCCACTGGTCGAAGATCGGCATCTCCATGACCAGCTTCTCCCTTTCCTGATAGCGGTACAGCGGGAGCGCATCCTGGGGAGGATCCTTCGCGTCGCCGCCGACCAAGATCTGCATGATTTCCTCTGACACCTCCGACGTCAAATTGTCGACACTCAGCCTCATGGGGTCCTTCAAGCCGATGATCTCCCACACCGGATGCGAGCGCCTCTGGAGAGGCGCGATGCGTCGCCACAGGAACTCCTTCACGACCATCGCCCCAGTGAGCCCAGCATCCCTCAGCTCGGCCATCCACCCCCACACAAGCACCAGCCTCGGGTCGGTGAGCTTCTCGTGCTCCCAGCCCGAGCTCTTCGCGGCGGGGTCTGTCGGGATCATCAGCAGCAGGCTATGCTGGCGTGCATCAACGTAGACCCAGCGCTGCCTATAGCCCTTAACCTTCCTCGAGATCTTCAGGTTGATGGAGTCTTTCTCCATCCCCTTGACGCTGAGGAACGAAGCGCATGCTGAGCGGTGATTCGCCTCGGTCAGCCGCAGGCTGAAGAAGTGGCGGAAGAGCGCCACCGAGGGCATCACGCCCATGAAGGCCTCGCAGAAGAAGGCGAATGTGGAAAGGAGGAGGATGGAGTTCGGCTGGAGGTGGAGCGCGTGAATCTGGTAGTGCGAAAGAATGGCGTTGAAGACATCGGAGAATGGTAGTAGCAAGCCGGCGTAGATGCTGTGGAGGAAGAGGGGGAAGGTCGTCGCCTCCAGCTCACGCGGCGGGCGCGAGCCCGGCCAGATCTGCGTCGCCTTCCACTCGTTGGTGGTGGCGGCGGTCATCGAAATCACCTTGTCCAACCCCTCTCTGTTGGCGATGATGGAGCGCGATAGGGCCGGCTCCAAGGCCAGTGCGGTCGGGGCCGCAGCCGCCGTCCTGCCCTTCTTGCTGGCAGGCGCCATTGGTGTGCGAAGGAGCTTTGGAGGCGAGAGGAGGAAGAGGATGCAAGGAGTCGGGCGCTAGGAGGCGGGGAGGAGAGGATGAAGGCAATGATGAGTCTGCGCCACGCGTGGGCCAGTTTTATGGTAGGGCGGACGGTTACCGATGCATAGTGGGGAAGCGGGGGCATCCCCCGTCCCATTGTGCGCCACGCATCCCAGCCTGGGCCCCGCAGTCGGTTAGGGCCCGCGCCGTTTGGCTCCCAACGGGCGGGAACGTGCGTGCCACGGGCCCGGGGGCTAATGTCGGGCCAGTGGGAACCAGGGTACCACGGCCCGTCTGCCTGCGGCCTACGAAGTGACGCTTGGCGAAGGCCCAAGAGGCGGCCCAGCCGCGGGCGCCACGAAGTAAGACACCTCGCGAGGCGCCGGCCTCACGAGGACCCCCTCCGCAAGGAGCGAACCACCAAGACTTGGCAGCAGGAGCAGGAAGCCTCACGAGGCCCCCTCGCGAGGCAGCTTCCCAAGGCGGCCTCCCGAGGTAGCCTCCCGAAGCCGCCTGAGCCTGGCGCCAGCCACGCGGTCCCATGCTCCTCACGTGGGTGATGCACCCCTGCAAGACGACGACAGTGACAGGAGCCGTACAAGTAGGCGCGGACAGGGAGGACTTCCTCTTTGGTGCTAAGGGGGCAGCGCCAGCTGCCCGCCCCCAAAGCAAGCCCCAAAGCCTGCCCGTTTGGTGAAAGAAGACCAGGATGATAAGGCGCGCAGGGCGGAGGTCATCACCGAGCCCACCGGCGCGTCATGGATAACACCTTTGCAGGCGGAGACCGCCTTTTGTCAGGATAAGCCTGGGCGCCTGTCCCCTTTCGAACTGCCATTGTGTGTGGCTAACCTTCCCGCCAACATTTTCGGGGGAAGAGGACCAAGGCGGCTATAAAAGGGGCAGTACCGCCACCATAGAGGGGACCTTGGATCGATTCCTCCTTCTCCTACCTTGTACACTTGTACTCACTAGAGCAATCCAAACCACAAGCAGGAGTAGGGTTTTACACCGCGAGGTGGCCTGAACCTGGGTAGCTGTTGTGTCCCCTGTCGTGCCTTGTGCATAGCGCGCTCTCGCCGTAGCCTCGCCGTGGTCACCGTCTAGCTGGTAGGAACGAGCACGCCCCAGAGTTCGAACCAGGGTCCCAGGAGCCCCGATTCCGACACTGCCGCACGACGTTCCTCCCGCACGCGCAGATACCATTAGAGGCGGTGCACTTGCGCCGCTCCAGCGAACCTGTTCATGGAATCCGATCGGCTACGTGGGAGATTGACGAGGAGGAGACGACTCCAGCAACGCACTGTCCCAACTCTACTTCCGCTGCACGGCACTACGCGTCTGGTGGTAACGATCCATGATCCATTCCCGTAGCATGTTCCTGGTTGTTCTGCGCGTATGAAAATTTTAATTTGCAGTCGATGCACCCTACCGTAGAACCCAACAAAAAGGATGAACACCGGCAACTAGAATGAATGTGTGATCATGAATGTAATGTCAGTGAGAATACGTACTCCCCCAAGCTTAGGCTTTTGGCCTAACTTGGTAATCACCATCCGTAGAATCCGTCAGGCCCAGGCGGTACTGGATCGGTGGCTGAACTCGAGCATCCCAAGGTTGGGCCTCGTTCTCCGCCGTGACTAGCTCGTTCTTGTAAGCAATGATGTCATTGGGCATGATAGCATATCCGTGCCTGGCATGAAAGTCAAACAAAGAGGGTGTAGGCAACGAAATAACCTCACGAGTCTTCTCACTAAATACCAAGTTATAATGAATGTAGTGAGGAGGCTCAGGGTCATCAATAAAGTGGTGATCAATCATGGACTGTTGGTCTAAATAAATCTTAGGTAGCGCATAATCATCACGACGGATAGCAACGTTAAAGTGTTTCGCTTAGCGAGTAGCATAAATACCGCCATGAATTTTATCCCTAGTTCTATTAGTGTGCAAGCGGCGTGCAATGATAGCTCCCAGATTAAAAGTGTTATCGTCATAAAGAGCAGGACGTAAAATGGCGAGGTCAGGGGCACTGAGCATACCACCTTCCTCCCTGGCGGTCAAACATTTCCCTATAAATAAACCAAAGTAGTGCACAGCAGGAAAATGCAAGCTAGTAACCCGGGCTCTCGACACGCACCTAAATTCACCCATGGTAAAAGTGAGAAGGAAGTCCTCGAACTCCTCAGGTCGAGGTTCCCTCAACTCCCCATTAGAGGGAATCTGGCATATCTCACAATACTCAGCAAGTGGTATCTCATGATGTTCAACATATAAATCAAAAACACCATGGGAATATCGAGCCTAGGCATCAAATAAAATTTTTGCACAAAGGAATTTGTGAGGAGGTGGTATTGGTCACACTCATCTGTAAGGAAGTCGGTCAGCCTGACATTCACAACAAATTGCGCAAACTCTTGGTGGAACCCGGCTTCGTTCATGAAGGCATTGTGTGGCCATTCGCACGGCCGCACCTCCACTCTACGAGGAAGGTGAAGATCAGCGGCACCTCTGGTGACTCCCTTGGGACTCCGGCTCGAAGAACCTCTCTGGAAGAAGTTCATTTTCCTAAGAACAAATTTCTGAAATATTTGGGCCACAAAATGATGTAAACAAAACTTCACAAGATTGATAGCAACTACTCATACAAGTGCCTAGAGGCTATATCAAGCATTCAAACTACTTAGAACCAAGTAAATTCAACATGCAAGCTCATTTTCAGTAGCACCAATAGTAGTAAATCATGCAAAATATAATCCACTAAAGAAAAAACTAATTGGAGCAATGGAGGAGTCACATACCAAGGAGCAATCCCCCAAAAGAGTTTTGAAAACGGAGCTCTGATCAAATAGATTGAAAATCTCAGGTTTGGGAGCAAGAACACAAGAACGAGAGCTACCATGAATTTTTCTGGAGGTAGGAGATGAAGTGGGCTGAAGCACTAAGTGAGTGGGTCCCTGTGGGACCCATAAGGCATCATGGCGCGCCTAGGGGGTAGGCTCGCCCTGTTGCCTTGTGAGCAACAGGGGCACCCCCCGGGATGTATTCAGTGCCAAAAATTCTTAAATACTCCAGAAAAAATCATGTTAAAATTTTGGGTCATTTACATTTCAACCCCTAACTCGAACCACCTACTCAGATTTGCCCCTAATTTCGAAGTGTGCTCAAATTTGTCCCTCTACCGTTAAGTCACTTTATAGAAATGCCCTTCCGTCCAGTCAAAGGCCTTTGACCGTCAGAGGCCTCTGTGTACTGTAGCAGACGGAAAGTGCTACAGTACTGGACGAAAAGTGCTACAGTACTGTACGGAAGGGCATTTCTAACTGGACTTAACGGCAGAGGGGCAAATTTGAGCACACTTCAAAATTAGGGGCAAATTTGAGTAGTGGGTTCCAATTAAGGGCACAAATGTAATTGTCCCTAAAATTTTACAACATTCTGAGCACTTTTATTTTTGGGCCATTTTTTATTGCACGGATAATTTAGAAAATAGGATAATCATGGCATTTTACTTTATTAAACTATGAATAATAGAGAGCAAACTATAATTACAGAGAGTTGTACTTACTAAATTCATCGACCACATGCCTCTCAAAAAGAATCCATTAATAAGGTTGATCAAGTCTTATTAACAAACTATTTCCGAGTAACATGAAACCGAAGAACTTTCGTATAACACTAAGTTACCTCAATGGGGATATGCATCTCCCCAACAATAAGAGTTTCATATTTCTTTTTGATGGTAGGAAGAGGAAATTTGAAACCTCCAATAGTGATTGTCGAAACTTTTTCAATATAGTTGATACCATTCACCAAACTTTGTTTCTTTGGAAAATAAACCGTATGCTCATTACCATTGACATGAAAAGTGACTTTGCTTTTGTTGCAATCAGTAACAGCCCCTGTAGTATTCAAAAAGTGTCTACCAAGGATAGTCGACATGTTGTCGCCCTCGGGCATATCAAGTATAACAAAGTCTGTTAAGAGAGTAACATTTGCAACAACGACGGGCACATCCTCGCAAATTCCAATAGGTATAGCAGTTGATTTATCAGCCATTTACAGAGATATTTCAGTAGGTGTCAACTTATTCAAATCAAGTCTTCTATATAAAGAGAAAGGCATAACACTAACACCGGCTCCTAAATCACATAAAGTAGTTTTGACATAACTTCTTTTAGGAGCATGGTATAGTGGGTATTCCCGGATCTCCTAACTTCTTAGGCATTCCACCCTTAAAAGAATAATTTGCAAGCATGGTGGAAATTCCAGCCTCAGGTATCTTCCTTTTATTAGTGACAATATCTTTCATGTATTTAGCATATGGAGGCATTTTCAAAATATCAGTCAAGCGAGTGCGCAAAAAGACAGGTCCAAGCATTTCAACAAAGCGCTCAAAGTCTTCCTCATCCTTATTTCTAGGTGGCTTAGTAGGAAAAGGCATGTGTTTTTGAACCCATGGTTCTCTTTCTTTTCCATGTTTTCCGGCAATTTTCTCATATCTTTTATTCTTAGGAGGTGGGTTATCAAGATCAACCGCAGGTTCTATTTCTACATCATTATCTGGTTGAGCATCATCATGAACATCATTATCATTATCATTAGGTGGGTTTTCATTACCAGATTGTGTCTCGGCATCAGAAATAGAAACATCATTATGATTCTTAGGAGGTTTTTCTATCTCAGGTTCAGTAGAAGCATGCAAAGTCCTATCATTTTTCTTTTTCTTTTTAGATGAACTAGGCACATCAATATTATTTCTCTGAGAATCTTGCTCAATTCTTTTAGGATGACCTTCAGGGTATAGGGTTTCCTGAGTCATTCTACCTCCTCTAGTCATTACCCTAACAACATGATCATTCATTTTTATTATTCATCTCATTAAGCAAATCATTTTGTGACTTAGCAATTTGTTTTAACTGGGTATGAACCATGGACGAATGTTTACTTAAGCCTTTAACATCATTAGCAATTCTAAACATCAAATCACTCAAACAATCTATCATGAAAACATTATGTTATAATTGATTGCTGACATACATGTTAAAGTGTTCTTTCTTAACAATTTAATTATTGAATTCATCCAGGCATTGACTAGCAGAATTATTAAAAGGAATATCGCCTTCCACTACAAAAAAACACTTCTATGATGATACGTCTTTGTCACAGTAGGTCAAGTTTTCTGTCATGCATGTACATCCATGACAATTTTATGACAGAATCAAGATGGTCATACCTGTGTTGTCGTAGAAGTGTTCCATGACAATACTCAAATTATCATCACGGAAGTGTCCACTTCCATGACGATAAATGTCGTGTCATGGAAGTGTTTTCGTCAAGGGTGACCGACACATGGCATCCACCGTAACGGGTCGCCGTTAAGCTATCGGGTGCGGATTTGGATCCGATAACCCATTAGCAGCCCTGACCAATGGCGATTTTCCACGTGTAAATTTCTCATTCGCCGGCGGATCCACATGTCGGCTCGGCGTTGCGACATATGTCATCCATTCATTGGATCGGAGACGCCTATGATACGTCGACACATGGCACGGCCCAACAGTGGCCCATTTAGGTTAAAAAGGCCGACCCAGTCAAAATAAGCGGGCCGGCCCGTTTACGGCCTACTTTTGTCTGGCCCATTTAAAAAAAGGCCCATACGAGATCTGCCTATTTGGCCCGTCAATGCCCGTTAACTATTTGACACCATTGCGGCCCATCGTCTGTTCCAGCCCGTTAATAGCCCGCTATATCTTTGGGCTCATTTGCCGGCCGAGGTTCTTTTAGCCTGTTAGAGGCCCATTATAGAGATGGGCCAATTTCTAGGCTGTACATCTTTCGGCCCGATAGAGGCCCATTATAGGCATGGGCCAAATTCTTGGCGGTACGTATTTCGGCCTTTTAGCGATCCATTAGCGATTTGGGCTAGCTTCCAGCCTGGTGTATCTTTCGGCCTGGTAACAGTCCACACCGTAGTTGGGCCATTTACATTCTAACCTGACTTTCGGCCTCTTAACGACCCATGTTCTCCATGGCCCAATTCCAGCCCGACATGACTTTCGACCTGTTAAAGGCCCGTTCTGTATATGGACCAACATATGGCCCGATTGGCTTTCGGCCTGTTAACGGCCCGTCAAGGAAATGGGCCAAGACTCAACAGACGATCATTTCGGCCTGCTAGTGGCCCATTGGCTCGTTTCCATTATAGCGGGCCTATCTAGCGTTCGGCCTACTAACAGCCTGGTAAGAGCCCACGTTACGATGGGCCCACATTTGAGCCCCAAATCCATTTCTGCCACGCGACAGCCCATGATTGTAATGGGCCTCGTAGATTGGAACATCCGAGCAATTATGGGCCCACGTAGATTGGGCCTGTTGGACGCCGTTTCTACTATAGCATATATAACAACATAGAACTATCCTACTCTAGAATCCCCTCAAAAAAACCCTACACTATACAATTAAGAGATTTAAGGCATAGAAACGAAGAATAATCCTACACTATACAATAAAGAAATTACAGCAGATTACATCCACTAGGCATTATAGTTCGCCAACAGTGATAATAAGGCGTAAACAAACAGCAAATTACATACACAGGGCACATACATCTCATACATCATGGATGCACATCAACACTACTTACCATTTGAACTATAATCTCTTCAGAATATATAATTGGCCGGATTCAGATAGCACAAATTTCAGTCTGCAAAATCTCCACTTTCTTTGTGGTTTCCTCAGTCTCTTGTTTCATTTTTTGACTGTTGCATCTTTTATCTGCACCTCCAATCTTAACATGTTGATTAAATCTTGAGACTCATATGCACGCTGTCTTGCTGCCTCTAGTTGACGCTCTAGAACATCAGCACATTCCAATTCCAAACCACAATCATTTGGTAACAACCATGCCACACTACTCTGAGAGCTTTGTGTTGATGTTAGTTTATCCTGAAATGTTTCTATAAGTACACATGACTACAGCAAAAATATAGTTACAACAGTGAAGCGAGCAAGACAGACTATCTTGTACATGGCAAAACAGGACTAACAATAATGCACACGTCATGAAGCATAAGCAGGTGATATTTTAAAAAGTATAAAGATGGCAGTCTATGCAGGCTGCGTACAGAAATCTCTCTTAGCTCACCAAAGGAGCATGATGTTGGGGCCAAATCCAAAACACAGACAGGTTACAAATTTAAACCATGCACAACTACTAAACATTAGATATATCTTGCGTATAAGTAAGCAAGCAGTTAGCCATTGTGTAGCTAGCTCGTATTAACTAGCTGGAACATTGTGTGCCATGTTTCAAAAGAGTCTTAGGGAGCATAATGAACTGCAGAGGGATTCATACAAACCTACTACAGCAAGCAAAATTATGCAATCATTAGCCTCGTATAAACTAGATTGTGAGCCTCATGCAGTAATAGTTGGTTAATGGAGTTCAAAGCTTCAGGCACACTTTGCCAGAGTAATGAAATGGTAAGGCATTTAATTATGTCAACTAATAGTTATACAAGTACCCTACATGAGGTAGCATTGTTTGTGAATCTAATTAACTGAGGACTAATAAAGCAATTGAAAAGATCTATTTTGCCTGAAGCAAACAAGCAATTGAACTGTTGTGTTGGCAGCATGCATACATGCACGCCTCAATAACATCCTTGGCCTGGCTACATTTGAATCAACTAATGTATCTTCTATATAATGGAACAAGTAATGTAACATTGTTGCCCCCTATGAAGTATCTCAACTAGTATGTACTCAAGATCCTAGTAATGATAGGGAGGCTAATGATGTGAACATGCGTTTGGTTATGACATTTATGACATCGAGAACTCTACCATAGTAGGAAGGAGTTTCTCACTCTGTTCACTAATATAATATGTTTTAGATATTTAAATGTAGACAACATCCGTACTGAAATGAGTGAACAGACACATTAAAATGTGTTTACATACATCTGATTTAGGAAAAAGTTAGAACATCTTATCTTATAATAGTGAGCGGAGGGAGTATTAATCAATGGCCCAATGACTGGGTTATAGGTGAAGAACCCTACTCAAGTACAATGTCAGACAAATAGGATGTCCTGGTAATTGTAATACAGTGACTTACCATAACTGGTTGTATAGGCTCAGTGCTGCTCCTCCTTCTCTTGAAAGGCTCCTTCCTAACATCTTGTACTTGGAAATCCTGAATCTTTGCTTCGTTGGACCCCCTCTGCAAGGTGACACAAACTAGTTATAGGTCTCCTTAAAATGGAAGATAAATATGCATACTTTCCAGTCTCTGGGCAACACCAAAGCATGAGTTTATAACAAAACGACACCACATAATGAAACATGCCACATCTCTAGCACACACTCAAATGAGCATTTACTATGTGTGCGCTATGTATAAACTAGGCGTACCTTTGTGAACTGGACCTCCACATACTCTTGGGGAGGCTAGTTTAGTGTACAGGCAAACCTTTATGTCACCAATGAGTTATACAAGCCCCCACTATAGTAGCCATTAGTGTTTAAATCATTGACAAGCTCCGTTAAGTCATGAACAACAAGTAATCAAAGCAAACAGTTCTAGTATGGCTGGCTGATACAAACAAGCAATTGAACACATGTGTGAGCAAATCTTGCATAACACTGAATTACATATCAAGAAAACAAGCATAGAAGGAGGCTTGAAGACCATCACTTGACTGGCCAGATTTAGGAGGCATTTAAACATCATGTGCAACGTATGAACTAGCATAAACATTGCATATTTTAGATTCTATAATGAGTTGCACATGTATTAGGTTATGCCATGTATGATGCCTAAATCTACTCTATAGCAGGCAGGAGTGATTCATCATTGCACGCACAATTGAATTGCAGGTTAAGGACCAGTTCTTTTCAACCTTTTGAGAGCATATTGTCAAGATAAGCCATAAAAGCTCTAAAGAACTCGTTTTTGAGTTATGGGCTTGGCCTGAACTTATTTCCACCACCCATTCCTTCACAATGAGAAAAAGCTTGGGGGGGGGGGGGGTTGCTTCCCGTATAAGCTCACTTAAAATTGAAGGGGTATAGCCAATGTTTCTAAGGCAGTAAGGCGAGGCAAGGCGTTGGGGGGTGCCTCACTGCCTAAGCGATAAGTGATAACCCGCAAGTATAGGGGATCAGTTGTAGCCTTTGTCAATAAATAAGAGTGTCAAACCCAACGAGGAGCTAAAGGTAGAATCAATATTCCCTTCAAGTTCTGTCGACCACCGATACAACTCTACGCACACTTAATGTTTGCTTTACCTAGAACAAGTATGAAACTAGAAGTACTTTGTAGGTGTAATACTAGAACTACTTTGCATGAATAAAACTAGGAGTACTTTGCGAGAATAAAACTAGGAATAATTTGCAAGATAATAAAAGTTAGTTGTTTAGTAGAAAGCTTTTTGTAACACAAGAGAAGGATTTGTCCCTAGGCAATCGATAACTAGACCGGTAATCATTATTGCAATTTTATATGAGGGAGAGGCATGAGCTAACATACTTTCCGTACTTGGATCATATGCACTTATGATTGGAACTCTAGCAAGCATCCGCAACTACCAAAGACCATTAAGGTAAAACCCAACCATAGCATTAAGTAAAAGTCCCCTTTACTCCCATATGCAACAACCCCCTTACTCGGGTGTAAGCTTCTGTCACTCTAGCCGCCCACTATAAGAGAATTATGAATGTATTGCAAACCCTACAGCGGGAATCCCTCATGCTTGCGCGACCCGGAGGGCACCATAGGACAACACCAAAATAAAACATACAACTCAAACCAATCACGATCATCAATCAACCCATAGGACAAAACGAATCTACTCAAACATCATAGGATGGTCATACATCATTGGATAATAATATATAGCATTAAGCACCATGTTTAAGTAGAGATTACAACGGGGAGAAGAGGTGTTACACCGCTGCATAGAGGGGGAGAGAGTTGGTGTTGACGGCGGCGAAGTTGTTGGTGTAGATTGCCGTCATGATGGTTCCCCCGGCGGTGTTCTGGCACCACCGGGAGAGAGGGGGAGAGAGCCCCCCTCCTTCTTCTTCTTCCTTGGCCTCCCCCCTAGATGGGAGGAGAGTTCCCCCTCTGGTCCATGGCCACCATGGCTCCCGGAGGGGAGGAGCCCCTCCGAGATTGGATCTCTCTCTCTCTATTTCTTTTCTGTTTCGCGTTCCTGTTTTTTGGCCGAAAATCGTTTCTTATATTCCCGGAGATCCGTAACTCTGATTGCGCTGAAATTTTAACATGATTTTTTTCTCGATATAAGCTTCCTTGCCGCCGAAGAAGGACCCCAACCGACTTACACTACTAGGGAAAACCTAATAGGTGGGGGCTTATCAGTAGCGCGGCTTTGTGGAATGCGCTACTGCTAATTCACAGTAGCGCGGGCACTGCACAGGCGCTACTGCTATCCATTTAGTAGTAGCGCGGCCCAGACGAAAGACGCTACTACTATGTGAGCTCCTCATTAGACACCAGGCTATGTATAGTAGTAGTGCGGCCGCCTGAAGCGCGCTACTGCAAAAACTTTAGCAGTAGCGCGTGTTGCAGACCCACTGCTGCAACTAATGTTGTACTATGCCACATGGTGGGCCCCCCCTTAGCAGCAGCACGGCCTGCAGGACCGCGCTACTGCTAACGTTTTAGCAGTAGCGCCGTTTGCTGGCCCGCACTGCTGCTAAGGCGCAGCAGCCACCTTTTTCAACCCTCTCTTCCCTCCCCCTTCATCTCTCCCTTTACTTTGCCCTCCCCCCTCCTCTCTCCCTCACTTTGCTTCTTCCTCACCTTGCTTCTCCCCCCATTACTCTATTTCTTCTCCTACCTATCTTTCTCTCTCTTTAATGCCCCTAACTACACCACACCTCCATTAATGCAACGCCTTTCTCTTTTCCTCACTTTTCCACCCCTCCACTAGTTAGAGCCATCTCCTTCCCCAACTAGCTATGTAGATCTACCCATTTAATGAAGTGACCTTTCTACCTCCCCAACTAGATCTATCCATTTAATTGAAGAAGTAATCTTTGTCCACTTTCGATCACTAGCTAGCTAGAGGTGTGTGTGTGCGGTATGACCTAAATCGGGCGATATGATGGTAATTGTGCGTGTGGCATGAGTTGCCGCCGAATTGTGGGTGAGCTTCCTATGTTTTGCCAAAATGTCGATTTATTTCCGTTTCGGCGAATTTCGGGCAAACTCTATATCTCCTATTTTTAGGGAAGGTCATGCCGAATTTTTGTATCACTTCGATGCATGCATGCGTTTTTATAACCATTTTGCTTATTATTACCGCGCAGGCGATCATGATGGTGAGTGGAACGATGGTGGAAAGGTGGTTGTGATCGGCGGTGCAGGACATGTATGAAAATAACCGGACAGAGATTTTATGTCCATGTCGAAGATGCAAAGGAGGAGTTTGGCTCTACCCCTATAAGGATGGTCGTTTGAAGGCGCACCTGCTCATGACTGGTTTCATGGATGGCTATACTCGGTGGATAAGTGCAGATGATGAGGATGAGGACGCCGACGGGGCAGCCAATGACAACATGGGGCCAGACGAAGAGATGACCAATAATGGCGGCGAAGAAGAGGCCAGACATGGCGGCGGAGAAGGGGCCGGACATGATGGCGGCGGAGAAGTGGCCGGAAATGGCGGCGGAGAAGATGCCGAAAATGGCGCCAGAGAAGACGCGGACACGCCGCAGCCTTCGTCGCTACTAAGTTCAATCATGCGGGACCCTCATGTTCGAGACCTGCTTCGCAAGAAGACGAGTAGCGACAGAGCTGCTTCTAGAGAGGAGGCCAAGCTGGAGCAACTGGAGGTAGACTCGAAGACTCCATTGTATGATGGTTGCGATACCGAGGTGCCCGCTTGAGTTTCACACTCGAACTTCTAAAGATGAAGGCTAAAAACAAATGGACCGACAGAAGCCTTGATGAGCTTCTCAAGTATCTAAAGAAGGTTATTCCCGTGGGGAACCTGTGTCCTACTAGTGTCGATGAGGCCAAGAAGATCGTGTGCCCTGTTGATCTGCCACACATTAGATACCATGCATGCATCAACGATTGCATCATTTATCGGAAGAAGCACGCGGAAAAAACCAACTATCCGGTGTGCAATGCTTCTCGATACAAGAAGGCCGGAAAGAAATCTCCCCAGAAAGTTGTATGGTACCTACCGATCACTCCCCGTCTGCAGCGTTATTTCATAGATCCTAAGGAAGCAAAGCTCATGCACTGGCACGCGGAGAGGGTGAAGCCTGACGATGGAGATGATCCGAAGCTGAGACACCTCGCGGATGCAAGCCAGTGGAGAGCGTTCAACGCCAAATATTGATATTTCGCAGGTGATGCAAGGAACATCATGCTTGGCGCGAGTACCGATGGCATGAATCCATTTGGCAACCAGAATACAAACCATAACACATGGCCCGTGTTTGTATGGATGTACAACCTCCCCCCTGGTTGTGCATGAAGTCAAAGTACATACACATGAGCATGCTGATTCAAGGGCCGAAACAACCGGGAAATAATATTAATCTGTATCTGGGGCTACTTCAAGAGGAGTTAGACATGTTATGGAAAACACCGGCCATGACATGGGACGCCAGCAAAGGCGAGCATTTCTATATGAGAGCCGCGCTGATGACGACGGTGCACGACTATCTCGGTTACAGATATGTCGCAGGCCAGGTGTGCCACGGATATTGCGGATGCACGTGGTGCATGGATGATACAATGTCTCAGCAGCTAACGAAAGATGGTGGGTCTGGGAAAATAATGTACATGGGGCATCGAAGATGGCTCGCGAAGGACGACCCGTGGACAAACCATGGAGATCTATTCAATGGTGAGGCTGAGCATCGAGGACCCCCACATAAGAGGAGTGGCACCGAAATTGATGAGCTATTGAAAAACTGGGAACTGTGCCCCGCGCCGGGAAAGATGAAAAAGGCGCCGGAGCCGCTGCTGAAGGTATGGAAAACGAGGTCTGTTTTCTGGGACTTGGAGTACTGGCCCAAACTCGACACACCTCATTGCCTTGATCAAATGCATATCACGAAGAATGTCCTTGAGAGCTTGCTTGCAACACTGATTAACATGCCGGATAAGACCAAGGATGGGCCGAAGGCAAGAAGAGACTTGGAAGATTTGTACATCAGGGCAGATCTCCACATGCCACCCCGTAAAAAGTCGGAGGAGACGGAGACGAAGACGGAGGCGCAGGACAAGGGCAGAAAAGTCAACAAGAAGGAAGAGAATTATTGCCCCCCTTCTTGCTTTACCTTAAGTCCGAAGGGGATCGATCAATTCTTCAAGTGCCTTACCGGAATCAAAGTTAGTTCCGGTTACTATGGGAAGATAAGCAGATTTCTAGACACGAAGAAGAAAATGTTCAGCGGGATGAAGTCTCATGACTGTCATGTGATAATGACGCAGATACTTCCTATTGCCCTTAGAGGGATAATGGACAAGCACGTCCGTGACACGCTTATTGGTCTCTGCAACTTTTTCGACGTTACCTCTCGAAAGTCGATCAGTGTGAAGCAGCTCCGAAGGCTATAGGAAGAGATCGTTGTGATACTAAATGAGCTTGAGATGTACTTCCCGCCCGCATTCTTTCACGTCATGGTGCATCTGTGTGTCCACATTGTGGACGACATCATAGACCTCGGGCCGACATTCCTGCACAACATGATACCATTCAAGAGGATGAATGGGGTCATCAAAGGATTCGTTCGTAACATGTCCCGTCCGGATGGAAGCATCATCCAGGGCTATCTGACCCAAGAGTGCACCTCTTTCTGCGAGAATTATCTATATGGCGGAGACCCTGTTGTTGGTTTGCCCATTAACAAGCACCTTGGGAGGCTCGGAGGAGAAGGTCACACCAATGGCCGGAGGGAACTGCATGTGGACCACTCGGGTCGACGGAATGACTTTGACAGAGCAAACTTAGTAGTGCTACAGCACCTAGACGTGGTAGATCCTTTCATGACACTGCACAAAGAAACCATCGCAAAGAAGTACCGTGACCGGGGGCTATGCAAGACAAACGCCGAAGTTATTAGAGAGCACAACTCCATTTTCCTACCTTGGTTCAAAGAGCATGTTCTTGCTAATCCCCCGGAAGAGGGCTCTACGGACGGATTGCTCATATACGCCTTAGCACATGGCCCCGCGGCCAACCTCGTGACCTATCAGGCATACGATATCAACGGATACACGTTCTACACGGAGGCCAAAGATATAAACAGTGATTTTCAGAACTCAGGGGTGATGATGGAATGCATGACCGGCGACAACGCCACAACTGAAAGATTCTACGGAAGGGTCGAAGAGATCTGGGAGCTTGACTACTCTGGACTGCACGATGCGATGATGTTCCGTGTCAGATGGGCTAAGAACGTTGAAAGAGAAAACCGGTATTTCACTACCATGTCTATACCCGACTCCAAGAGCACTACCGTGAACGCCATCACAAAAAACGAGCCATGGGTACACGCTAAGCACGTGACACAATGCTTCTTCATAACCGACCCGAGCAATCCCAGCCGTGTTGTCGTGAGGAGAGGCAAAAGGAACATCATCGGAATGGATGGATTCGCCAACGAGGAAGACTACGACCAGTACGGCAACCTGATGAGCTAAGATGATGATGACGATGAAGCATACATCAAAAGAAGAATCAATACTACATTACCTAAGAAAGATCATACTCCATGGAAAAGGAAAAGTCACAACGAGGGGCTCAATTATTCGACAGCGAACAAGAAGGGAAAGAAGCTCACTCAGAAATGAAAACATCGACATTGAGAAACCATCATTTATATATATGTATTTAATTTGTGTACGGACTTAATCGTTATCGGTCAAATGATGTGTAATATATATCGTCGCCTGAGTTATATACATTGTATCTGATCCCCTTCTTCCCGGCTCGGTCATCTTTCGGAAAAGAAAAGAAAATGAAAAGAAATAGAAAAATGAGAAAGGAAATAAGAAAATGAAAAGGAAAATGAAAGGATTAGAAAAGGAAATGAAAAAGGAGAAAGGAAATAAGAAAAATAAAATGAAAAGAAAAAGCAAAAGGAGAAAATGAAAAGAAAAATCAAAGGAATATCTGTAGCGCGGCCCTGGACATGCGCTATAGCTAACTTAGCAGTAGCGCGTGTCAGAGAAACATGCGCTATTGCTAGGGTGCATCCTCCCGGATATGGATGGATGGAACTTGTAGTGATTCACGATGTCGATGATGAGGTGTCGGTTGAATTAGTACTTTATTTAAACGGTCCCGCTGAACTTGCATAATGGTAGTTAATTAGTTTGGGTACGATGAACCTGCGTACATCTAGTTAATTAGTTTGGGTACGATGAACCTGCATTGATTATGTTTACTATATGTTGCATATTTTTGCTCACTCTTTTCTCTTCATGTTGCTCAAGTATATTATGTTGCATACTATATATCGTTGAATTCGCTTGATGAAGATGCATGCATCTCTAACAGGTACATAGGTCCTGGATGGCGAAGAAGTGCTATGCCGTGTACATAGTGAGGGTTCCGGGAGTTTACGATGAGTGGCTAGAGTGTCAGGCCCAAGTGTCAGGGTTCACGGGCGGCAACCAGAAAGGGTTCGATAGCAGACAAGAAGCGGAAGCTAGTTACTTGAGGTTCATGCTAGCGCGAGAGAGAAATTAGAACCGGCGCCTCATGTACTGCATAATTCCGCTCTTGCTCATAGTCATAGCTCTTCTCTTCTATATCATGATATAGACGGATGATGAAACATGTGTATATTCGAGACATATCATAACTTGTACTGCTATTTCGAGATCGATGATGATGAGAGACATCATTTGTGTTGGATGATGATGACATGATTTGATGAGACTATTTGTATGTGTATGATATGATGATTTTATTCTATGTATAAAACCTGTACAAATAGAAATGAAATACGCTGCAGAAAAAAAACATAAAAAATAGCAGTAGCACAGGGCCTGCGCGTAGCAGCAGCGAGGCTTTAGCAGTAGCGCGCATATGTCGGTGTGCGCTGCAGCTATTTTTAGTAGCATGGTTTAGGGAAACGCGCAACTGCTACATATCGTTAGCAGTAGCGGTGGTCCAACCCGCGCTACTGCTAAAGTTTAGCTGTAGCGCCGTAGCAGTAGCGCCGGCACCCGCGCTACTGATAGGCCACAGACCCGCGCTACTGCTAGGATTTTCCCTAGTAGTGTTACGGTGTGCTCACAAGGTAACACCACGCCGACTGGGGGGGGGGGGCTTGTGCCCATTTGCCTTGTGGAGGCTGTAGGCCTCCGTTTGCGTTAATTTCACCTCCCAAAAATCACATATATTCCAAAATAATTCGCCGTAAAATTTTATCGCATTTGGACTTCGTTTGATATGGATTTTTTGCGAAACAAAAAACAAGCAGAAAACAGGAACTGTCACTGGGCACTGGATCAATATGTTAGTCCCAAAAATAATATAAAATGTTGCCAAAAGTATATGAAAGTTGTAGAAGATTGGCATGAAACAATCAAAAATTATAGATATGACGAAGACGTATCAGCATCCCCAAGCTTAATTCCTGCTCGTCCTCGAGTAGGTAAATGATAAAAAAGATAATTTTTGATGTGGAATGCTACCTAGCATAATCTTGATCATGTAATCTAATCATGGCATGAATATTAAGACACGCGTGATTCAAAGCAATAGTCTATACTTTGATATAAAGACATCAATACTCAGGCATACCAACAAACAATCATGTCTTTCAAAATAAAAATGCTAAAGAACGCTATCCCTACAAAATCATATAATCCTGTCATGCTCCATCTTCTTAACATAAAGTATTTATCATGCACTACCCCGATGACAAGCCAAGCAATTGGTTCATACTTTTTAACGCACTTCAGCTTTTTTAACCCCCACGCAATACATGAGCGCAAGCCATGGATATAGCACTATGGGTGGAATGGAATGATGATAGAGATTAATAAGGAGAAGTCAAAAAGGGAGAAAGTCTCGCATCAACTAGGCGGATCAACGAGCTATGGAGATGCCCATCAATCGATATCAATGCGAGGAGTAGGGATTGCCATGCAACGGATGCACTAAGAGCTATAAGTGTATGAAAGCTCAAACTGAAAACTAAGTGGGTGCATCCAACTTGCTTGCTCATGAAGACCTCGGGCATTTGAGGAAGCCCATCATCAGAATATACAAGCCAAGTTCTATAATGAAAAATTCACACTAGTATATGATAGTGACAACATAGGAGACTCTCTATATGAAAAACATGGTGCTACTCTGAAGCACAAGTGTGTAAAATGGATAGTAACATTGCCTCTTCTCTCTTTTTCTCTCATTTTTTTTGTTTTCATTTTTTTCATTTTTTTCTTTTTTTTGATGGGCTCTTTTTGGCCTGTTTTTTTTAGAACAGTCTCATGGACCTCATCTCCACTTTTTCGAGGACTCATTAGTCTCCACCATTCTTTCCTCACTGGGACAATGCTCTAATAATGATGATCATCACACTTCTATTTACTTACAACTTGATATTACAACTCAAAACTAGAACAAATATGACTCTATATGAATGCCTCTGGCATGGTACCAGGATGTGCAATGATGCTAGCGTAACATGTATGAAAATGATGAACGGTGGCTGAGCCACAAATACTATGTCAGCTATATGATCATGCAAAGCAATATGACAATGATGATGTGTGTCATATAAAAAGAACGGTGGAAGTTGCATGGCAATATATCTCGGAATGGCTATGGAAATGCCATAATAGGTAGGTATGGTGGCTGTTTTGAGGAAGATATAAGGAGGCTTATGTGTGATAGAGCATATCACATCACGGGGTTTGGATGCACCGGCGAAGTTTGCACCAACTCTCGAGGTGAGAAAGGGCAATGCACGGTACCGAAGAGGCTAGCAAATTGCGGAAGGGTGAGAGTGCGTATAATCCATGGACTCACATTAGTCATAAAGAACTCACATACTTATTGCAAAAGTCTATTAGCCCTCAAAGCAAAGTACTACTACGCATGCCCCTAGGGGGAGGTTGGTAGGAGTTAACCATCGCACGCCCCCGACCGCCACACAAAGGAAGACAATCAAGAATAAACCATGCTCCAACTTCTTAGCATAACGACAGACCATACGTGCATGCTTCAGGAATCACAAACCTTAACACCAATATTCTTATTAAACCACAATCATTCACTAGTACCTCCCACATATCACCATCTTAATATCGCAAAACTATTGCAAGGAATCAAACTTATCATATTCAGTGATCTACAAGTTTTATGTAGGATTTTATGACTAACCATGTGAATGACCAATTCCCGTTGACTATCTAAATAGATATAAGTGAAGCATGAGAGTTTTAATTCTTTCTACAAAAGACCACACTCTAATAAATATAAGTGAAGAAAAAGAGCATTCTACAAATAACGGTTTTCTATATGTAGAGAAACAGGCGTCCAAACTTCAAATGATATAAGTGAAGCACATGAAGCATTCTATAAAGCCATACTCAAAAGATATAAGTGAAGTGCAAAGAGCATTCTATAAATCAACCAAGGACTATCTTATACCAGCATGGTGCATTATTCAAAGAAAAAGAAAAAGTACACGACGCTCCAAGAATTTATGCATATCATGTGAACGAAACAAAAACCGAGACATACCGATAATTGTTGAAGAAAGATGGGATGCCTTCCGGGGCATCCCCAAGCTTAGACGCTTGAGTCTCCTTGAATATTTACTTGGGGTGCCTTGGGCATCCCCAAGCTTGAACTCTTGACTCTCCTTCTTCTTCTCATATAGATACCTCCTTGATCTTCAAACACTTCATCCACACAAAACTTAACCGAACTTTTTATTAGTGGGGTTAGTACATATAACATCAAATCCCATCATGTCCTTCTGTAAAATTATTGTATAATTATAATCAAACATTACTCACTGTATGCTATCACAATTCTATGGCTCCCAAGTCAATGGGGCTCAACAAGATTTCAAACATACGCAAATAAAGAAACTATAACAGCAATCTGTGAAAACAGGACAGTCTGTAAAGATGAAAATGAAACATATACTTCTGTAATTCAAACAATTCTGAAAAATTAGGAAAAAATAAAAAATTTGCATAGCAGTACTGTGTAAAAATTTCAGAATTTTTTCATGTTCCAATAAAAAAAAAATTGAAGCACCACAGCAAAAGTTTTTGTTTTTTCACAGCACACACCAAACAAGCAATTTAAACATCCTAAAGGTAAATCTTGGCACATTATTTTTATAATACAATGGATTTGTACAAGGGGATAATTATTTTTGTTGAAAATTTTCTGTAATCAAGGTTCACAAAGTTTCCATGGGCATGAACAAAGTTCAAGGCTAGCCCCCACTTCCACATTGCTCATCTGTGTCACTTTCACTTTTCTTTTTGAAAAAAGTTTTAGGTTCCCCTCTATATTTTTTTGTTTTTAAACTTTTTAAAAGCACACAACAGAATAAAATGACTCTCTAAAACTTCTGGGTTGTCTCCCAGGCAGCGCTTTCTTTAAAGCCATTAAGCTAGGCATAAAGTGCTCAAGCAGTCGATCCACCCGAATCCCAAGGTATATCAAAGCCAATTTTAATTATCAATGATTTGTAATTTAGTAGTGAGCACAAAGAAACATATATCATGCAATGACGAAGTCTAACTCTCTTCCTATGCATCGGCATGTCATAAAAGAACAATTCATGCACATCAAGTAAGGGCCAATGCATAGCATAAACAGTTTCTTGCAATTTTATCGTACTATAAAGATAGAGAGGTGGAGATGTAGTTCCTCTCTCATAATAATTGCAAGTAGGAGCAGCAAGCACATGCATATCATATTCATCAAAATCATCATGTGTAGTAGTAAAATGTAACCCATCAATATAATCCTTAATAAGCGCAAACTTCTCTGATATAGTGTAGTTCGGAGAATTCAAAAAGATAATAGGACTATCATGTGTGGGTGCAATAGCAACAATTTCATGTTTAACATAAGGAAGTCTAGCAAGTTCATCTCCATAAGCATCATTCATATTGGCATCATGGCCACAAGCATAGCAAGCATCAAGTTCATCAAAAAGGGATATTTCAAATGAATCAAAGGGATCATAGCAATTATCATAGCATTCATCCTTCGGTAAGCATGAAGGGAAATTAAACAATGTATGAGTTGAAGAGTTACTCTCATTAGAAGGTGGGCACGGGTAGCTAATCCGCTCTTCCTCCCTTTGTTCTTCACTCTCCTCATCATCTTTTTCATCTAATGAGCTCACAGTTTCAGCAATTTCTTCTTCCACAGGAGACTGCAAAATATTAGTCTCTTCTTGGACAGCGGAGGTGTCCTCAATATATTCATTAACATAAGCATTAGAAGCATAGTTTTCATAGCAATATTTAAGTATGGCGAAATTTTCAGATTTGTAAAGAGTAGCATCACACTTTTCAATCAAAGAAGCAATTTCATATGCACCGTTAAAAGCAACAAATTCTTCTAGTTGTTCAATATCATAGTAACTATAAACACCTCTGGCATAAGAAGATAAGATTCCATTATCCTTAAACTCACATTGGTACTGAAGGTGTTTTTTAGGGTCTTCAGAACAACAAGTAAAATCATGTATTTCACATAAATTCCAAGCATAGCAATTCAAAGTATTAATATGATGCCATAAGAGTTTCCCTTTTTGAGACAAGCGGTGTCACACAAAATAAGCATGCTCATCTAATGATTTTCCCTCAACTAAGCTAGTTGGGTTTTCAGCACGAGCACAAAGGGATCGAAGATGATCCATGTAGAAAGCTTCAGCAGTATGATAGATTTTGGTGGTTCTTCAACCATTGGTTTAGCAAGTACAACTATTTTTTTTGGTATTTTACGTTTCCTACTCATAACTAAAGATAGAAAACAAGAGCACAAAATAAAAAGTACTTAGTGATAAAGCAAACAAGCACATATGAGAATATCAACCCCACACTATTGCTCCCCGGCAACGGCGCCAGAAAAAGGTCTTGATAACCCACAAGTATAGGGGATCAGTTGTAGCCTTTCTCGATAAATAAGAGTGTTGAACATAACGAGGAGCTAAAGGTAGAATCAATATTCCCTTCAAGTTCTGTCGACCACCGATACAACTCTACGCACACTTAATGACTGCTTTACCTAGAACAAGTATGAAACTAGAAGTACTTTGTAGGTGTAATACTAGAACTACTTTGCACGAATAAAACTAGGAGTACTTTGCGAGAATAAAACTAGGAATAATTTGCAAGATAATAAAAGTTAGTTGTTTAGTAGAAAGCTTTTTGTAACACAAGAGAATGATTTGTCCCTAGGCAATCGATAACTAGACCGGTAATCATTATTGCAATTTTATATGAGGGAGAGGCATGAGCTAACATACTTTCCGTACTTGGACCATATGCACTTATGATTGGAACTCTAGCAAGCATCCGCAACTACCAAAGATCATTAAGGTAAAACCAAACCATAGCATTAAGTAAAAAGTCCCCTTTACTCCCATACGCAACAACCCACTTACTCGGGTGTAAGCTTCTGTCACTCTAGCCGCCCACTATAAGAGAATTATGAACGTATTGCAAACCCTACAGCAGGAATCCCTCACGCTTGCGCGACATGGAGGGTACCATAGGACAACACCAAAATAAAACATACTACTCAAACCAATCATGATCATCAATGAACCCATAGGACAAAACGAATCTACTCAAACATCATAGGATGGCCATACATCATTGGATAATAGTATATAGCATTAAGCACCATGTTTAAGTAGAGATTACAATGGGGAGAAGAGGTGTTACACCGCTGCATATAGGGGGAGAGAGTTGGTGTTGACGGCGGCGAAGTTGGTGTAGATCGCCATCACGATGGTTCCCTCGGCGGCGTTCCGGCACCACCGAGAGAGAGGGGGAGAGAGCCCCCCTCCTTCTTCTTCCTTGGCCTCCCCCTAGATGGGAGGAGAGTTCCCCCTCTGGTCCATGGCCACCATGGCTCCTGGAGGAGAGGAGCCCCTCCGAGATTGGATCTCTCTCTCTCTCTCTCTCTCTCTCTCTCTCTCTGTTTCTCTTTTGTTTCGCGTTCCTGTTTTCTGGCCGAAAACCATTTCTTATATTCCTGGAGATCCGTAACTCTGATTGCGCTGAAATTTTAACACGATTTTTTTCTCGATATAAGATTCCTTGCGGCCAAAGAAGGACCCCTACCGACTTACGGTGTGCTCACAAGGCAACACCATGCAACCTGGGGGGGGGCGTGCCCGTTTGCCTTGTGGAGACTGTGGGCCTCCATTTGCGTTGATTCCACCTCCCAAAAATCACATATATTCCAAAATAATTCTCTGTAAAATTTTATCGCGTTTGGACTTCGTTTGATATGGATTTTCTGCGAAACAAAAAACAAGCAGAAAACAGGAACTGGCACTGGGCACTGGATCAATATGTTAGTCCCAAAAATATATAAAATTTTGCCAAAAGTATATGAAAGTTGTAGAATATTGGCATGAAACAATAAAAAATTATAGATACGATGGAGACGTATCAATAAGGCATAAGGCAAGGCAGACGCCTTAGAGAGTTCTAAGAAGCAGAATAGTGTAGAATTTGGTTGGTAGGCAACTAGGCATACTGGCATACACACCTTGTAGTTGCTGCTGGTTGTAGAGCCCATATAGCATCCATCCTCTTTGCACTTTCTCTGGGAGGAGGAGCTATTGGTCAGGAGGAGAATGATGAGCTACTGGAGAGGAGGAGGAGCCATTGGAGAGGAGGAGGGGGAGGAGCTGCCGGAAGGGATCTGCTGCAGAGGAGGAAGCAGATCTGCTAGAGAGGAGCCACTGGAGAGAAGGAGGGGGAGGAGTGTGTGGATTGGGGGTTGTTTCTCTCTCTCCCCCCTTACCTGTTCGTGCCAACAACCTTTCTGTTTCCCACCAAAACTCTGTTTCCAGCATAAAATAGCTCCCCTGCCTGCCTGGCAAGCTAAGGCGTCCAAAATGGACTAAGGCAACAACCTAGACGCCTAAGCAGACGCCTCAGACGCTCTAAAGCTTAAGGCGGACACCTTACGCAGGTACACAAGGCAAGCTAGACGCTTCAAGCTCGTAGGGCACCCCGACGCCTAAGCGTCGCCTAGGCGACGCCTTAGGGTTGCCTTAAAAACAATGGGTATAGCTAAATGACTCTGTTGTTTGCCCATATTACACTGAAAATGCCACTACTCAGGCCCGCGTCACACCCGACCCCCAAGTAAAAATTAACACACAAGCATTCGTTCCCCTGCCCGCCCGCATCTCCTCTCCCCTTTCCCTCTACCTCGATCCCCTGCCTGCAGCGCTAGAGTTCCTCCTGCGAGCCGCCACCACCGGTCCCATCTGCCCTGCTCCTCGACGATGCTGTCTCCAGCGAGGCTCGATGGCCTGTAGGTAGGGTTCCATCTCCTCGGCAGCTCCTCCCTCTGGCACTGCCCCTCACTCTGCTGGTCCCCAGTAGCTGCTCTGCTATGGTCCGTCCAACGCTCCACTCCGGCGGCCACCGCGCAACTACGGCCGACGCCCCACTCCGGCAGATGGCCCCTCGTTCCCCCTCCCCTCCTCCTAGGCCGTGGCCATGAGGTGCTATTGCGACATGAGCTCATCCAACAAGGTGAGGATCTCCTCTAATTTTTTGCCAAATTTTCATTCTGATCTGCTATATGTTGAATTGCTATGAGCTGCTGCTGCTGCTATATGATGAATTGCTATGAGCTGCTACTGCTGCTATATGATGAATTGCTATGAGCTGCTGCTACTGCTGCTATATGATGAATTGCTATGACCTGCTGCTGCTGCTATATGATGAATTGCTATGAGCTGTTGTTGCTGCTATATGATGCTTTCAGGTGGTGCTGCTATATGATAAAAACCAGCCACTTGGACCATGGAATTTTGATAGATAATGATTAATCATATAAATTTAGGCAATTTTCCTCTATTTGGAAGACATTGACCAAAGTAGATTGTGCCAAGTAGAATATATCTTTGTATCATATTAATTACTGCGATGGGTTCAATCCGTGATGTTTGCAAGTCAAATTTATTTTCATATGGGCAGTAAGATGACAAAATATAATGCAATAGACTTTTCACTGATCATACAATAGATAAGCTGAAAAAGCATGCAATGAAAAGAACTGGTTGGCTTATTATCTCGAGGTTATATTCACATGAGCTTATTTTCATAGGATAACTCAAAATAACTGGCCTTAAAAACCCTGGCGAACAGCAATGCCAAACAAATAACATCACGATGATTGCAATGGAGTGACTTACCATACCACGCTGTATAGGCTCACCGCCGCCCCTCATTTTTTTACGATGTTCCATGAAAATGCACCATACATTTCATACTAAGAAATCTTGTACTTTTTCATTGCTGCGCCCCATCTGCAAGTTGACGCAGCTAATTTGAGACATCTCTACATGATAATACATTGCATATCCCTTGCACATAATTACACCACCAATTAACAATTGTGTGCGTCACATAAACTAGCCATGACTCTATGTACTGGACTTGCATGCACTCTAAGGGAGCCTAATTTAGTTCACTAGCATTCCTTCATGCCACCTACGACATTGTGTAATGTATGACGTCTATATCTCTAATTTAGCAGCCAGTAGTGGTAATCATTAGCTACACAAAGTGATTACTGGTAGAAAATCCTAGCAAAGCACGCTGGCAGGCACACAACAATACAAGAGAGAGACGCACTTACAAGATCATAGCAATGCTTCAGTCCAAGAGTTTGGTTGGCCAAGGTGTTAGATCCAGAAGAAACATCGTCCTTGTGGCTCTTGCCAGCTCCATAACATGTAACAGCGACCTGTTAGTATATTTGAAGTACATCTGGCAGGTGATGTTGGACGGGTTTAAAGGTGACAAGTACCTAGGTCGCGGCGGGTGCTTGGCATCTTGCCAGACGGTGGGAACCAGGTTAGAAACATCAAGGGTGATGATGCTGCGGTGGCTGTCGGGGTCCAGTAAGGAGATCTAGGACTGTGGACGAGGGCGTCGGTGAAGCTGCTCCGGTGGTAGGGTTGAGGATGGTGTCGTCGATGCGGATATGCGGCCGTGGACAAGGGCATCGGTGAAGCTGCTCCGGTGGTAGGGTTGAGGATGGTTTCGACGATGCGGATCTGCGGCCATGGATGATGGCGTCGGGAAGCTGCTCCGGTAGGGTGGGCGATCGTGTGGATGATGCGGATCTGAGGCCACGGACTTGGGCGTCGGCGAAGCGGCTCCGGTTGGGTTGAGGATGGTGTCGGTGAAGCTGCTCCGGTAGGGTTGAGGATGGTGTCGATGAAGCGGATATGAGGCCATCGATGGGGGCGTCGGTGAGGCGGCTCCAGGGGTGTGGACGAAGTGGCTCCGGTACGGTGTAGGAAGGAGCCGCTGCAGATGTGCTGCGGTTGACGAGAGCACCGGCGAAGCAGATCCGGCGCGGTGGACAAGGCCGGCACTAAATGGGCTGTGGTACAGTGGTGGATGAGCAGTCTACGGTTTCTAGGGGAGGTGGGAGGGGTAGATGCGGCCTCAGAAGCAGATCCGGCAAGGTGGACGATGCCGATAGTGAATAGGCTCTGGTACGCCGGTGGATGAGCAGTCTAGGGTTTCGAGATGGAAGGGGGTAGAATCGCCGATGAAGTACGGACGACGTGCTATAAGATGCTCTGGTGCTGTGGAGTAGTCGTTTTTGCAGGAGGGGAGAGGAAATGGGGGTGCCGTGTGGTGGGGGGGAGCGGAAGTTACCAAAGCAACCCCAACCTATTATGTAAATGAGGGCCGTGTTGTTCTCCTTGCACCAAGGACAAAAGGGAAATTTCGCATGCTCCAGACTAGGTCGCGGAAATTTTAGAAGTAGGCGGGAGATTTTGCCACCCGCGGGATCATTCGTATCTAGTTTCAACTAATTTTGGACAGTGCTAGCGGCAAGCCGGTGATGCGCGACTGTGTACACGGCGCACACGTCAGCAATAACCCGGATGATGCACCGATAACTTGTTACGATCACACGGGCGCGGCCGATCGTACTGGTGTAACTGAGGCGCGTTCATAAAAAAGGGAGCAAACGCTTAGCCTATGTATTTCTCGTGTAAATATGTAATTTTGTGCCATTGGTTATTTATTTTATACACAATGCATTGACGTGTTAATTTCAATTATATTGTACAGTAACAAATGGATAATATAGATGCACAAAAGAAATGGATATTATAGTCCGCTACTTAAAAGTGTTACCTCATATGATTACATGGCATCCATTTCATAAATTGCAGTACCCGTTGAATTCATATATGAATATTATGTATATTGCTTCATAATAGAGCCTTAAATCATCCAAAACTAATGAATTTGAATGCAACACTAACAATGGTGCATGTACATGATAACTACAGTGGTTGTTTGAAGAAATATCACTATAACTTTGGCATGCACGATTGACATATACGTGAATGAATTGTGCAATCTCTCTCACACACATACAAATCTCCCTTCTCCGTGGGCATCTCAATCACACAAGCGCTCCATCTATTTCTCTCCCTCCGTCAAGGTTAGAAATGGTCTTTCTACCTCGTCCTACAAGTCTCTCACACAAAAACACACACTCTCTCTCTGTTGAACACTCCCACCCCTTTAATTCCGCCCACCCACCGCCACTCATGTCTCAAAGTATAACTATGTCTCGTACACATATCCCTAATTAAGGTTAACTTGAGTCCTCGGAACCATATGAATCCATACAATGGGATTCCAGTTGAGCACCTTTTGTTTTGATATTTTGAGAAGAGTTTGCTCAGACACACACACATTGTTTCTCTCTTCATTTATTTCGGGCATTTGAATGCACACACACTTGTTTATCTCCCTGATGTTTTAGGCATGCCTCGCACACATGCTATCTACCTATCCCCTAATATAGATCTGTAACACACAAACTCTCTCTCTCTGTCTCTCTCTCTCTCTCTCTCTCTAAGTGTCTCTGGCACCCTCCCCCCTCCCAACACTGGCAGGACCAGGGTGACACCTCGATCTTGATCTTAATCTATCTACTGGCTTCTCTCTCAGACACACACACACTCGCTAGTTGTCTTTGTGCCTAGCACACGCACACTCTCGATATGCCTTTCACTCGCTCTCCCGCCCCCGCCCCTCCCAACAAAGACAGGAGCAGGGTGACACCTCGATCTTGATCTTAATATATCTATTGGCTTCTCTCTCAAACAAACACACTCTCGCTAGTTGTGTCTCTGTGCCTTGCACACACACTCTCGATACGTCTTTCTCTCCGTAGCCCCTTTAGATATGTAGATTTCTCGGTGGTCGTTGATGGTGCGGCCGGAGTCACGCGTGCAGAGGTGCAATGACGATGACACCGAATTGCAGCCTCGATGATGCTTTTTCTCTTTGACAACATGTGTGCATTCTTGTGTGTGTAGCCAGCTCGCCCATTGTGCCTTGTTTTTATGGGCCTCGTGTGATGGTTTTCGCCTGGTTTTCTATTAATTAACCGAGCAACTCTTTTCTTTGTTATTAATGAATTCGAGATCCTTCGGGGCAGACATAAAATATATCACTGTAAACCAATTATCACAGTAACTATATAAAAAGGCAGATATGTCTTGCTTGTTCAAGGAAGAACATCAGGTGGAGTGGTTAGCGCCCGATGTTCGAAACGCATTGTCCTGAGTTCAAATCCTATCGGAAACTTTAGTTTCTTATATGTTTTTATATATACTTCTTTTCTCTACCTTACTGACAGTGGAACCCACAGATAAAACAAGAGCGGGCACCTTGCAACGTAGGCGGATTTAACAGAGAGTACTTAGAATACAAGTTTAATTTTTTAAGGACTGATTTGTTTCATTTTTTCACTTTTTGTATGAATCTGTACCCACCGTGCAAGTTCATGTACTATACATGCAATTAACTTTTTGTTTTCAGAATCATACATGCAATTAACTAACAGGGATTTGATGTGACTATAATTTCCAGCATCAGGGCATCTCCAACGGCAACCAGCAAATTTCCTCCTGCACCCGTTCGCGAACACGACGACATCCAACGTTAGCCGCATACATTTTGATAACAACTCAAACCAACCAGATGAAATTCATGCAAACACGGCCGGATTTCATATAAGCATGATAGATTTCATATAAAAATGCCAGATTTTCATATAAACATGACGGATTTCATTAGATTTACATCAACTAAGCAGTGCTAGTCCGGCTCTGGATGTATAATTAATACCTAATCGAAATGGTCGCCCGCGGATCCCTTTGTCTTCCTCATGTCCGGCAGCCCGATCAAGACACTTACGGGGTCAACGAAGGTCCTCGCAATAGAAGAACCGGGCAAGACACCGGCTGCGAACGCCGTCATCGCCTCAGCGGTGGCCTTCATGGGGCCCAAGCGGTGGCGGCCTCCCATGTTCTACTTCTCCTCGATGATGGCGGCGGACGCGGACGCGCTGGCCACCAACTCGTCGCTCTTCGCGCACCCGGCTTCTGTCTCTGCCTACATGGCACGACCACAGGCACGAGAGGCGCGGTCGCAGACATGGGAGCGATGACGCCCGTGCTGGCGTGGAGCAACTCGCCACTCCTCATCGAGCTGGCTTGGAGCGGCGAGTTGCTGAACCATGCGCTGGCTTGGGGCGGCAACTGGCTTCGTCGGGCTAGGCGAGGGAGGTGGAGCAGCGAGCTGCCTTGCTCGTATCCGGCGGGCTCGGCGGGACACCCAGCCGGCTTGTATGCCGGAGAACTGCTCCTCGGAAGCCATCGGAAGAGTGGACAAAATGGTGAAGAAGGAGATGGGGGAGCAGCGGAGGGGTGCGATTCTTGCCCGTCATCTGGCCTTAGTTAAAATAGAGGGCGGACGCGAGGAGCTCGGCCGGCGTTGCATTTAATGCCGGTCCGCTCATGAACGGACGTGTGGTAGGAGTAGGTTTCTAAGCTTCCACGCGGGTTTAATGGAGGCGTTTGATTGCGGCGAGGAGGCGTGTTCAGCCGGGCGTGCAGCGGGCGGCGCCCTTTGGAGTAGTACTTTTTTTTGAGAAACGGAGGGTAAACTAGTAAACCAGGACAGTTCCCGATATGGTTTGAATGCAGACGAGGGAGAGGGTAGCGGTTTCCTAAACGTTGAACAGCCAATGATGCATCCTCCTTCAATTAGCTTGCTGAGGGAAGTAATTAATGGGAGAAGCGTAAAGGAGGCAGCACGATGTGAATGCGACGCAGTTTGCACTCATATAAAGGCGCCCCTCCACTCCAATGCATCTACCAGATCATACGCACCTACGCACCTACACTAAGCGCAATAGTGCTCACTCCAATTCCCATACCAAGTAACCAGAAGCCAGACCCATGGCGGCGATGTGCGCGAGCGGCCTGCGGCTGTGCCAGATGATCCGAGATGCCGGCCTACTGCACGGCACCGTGGATCGTGTCGCACCGGTGCTTTGGACAGGCTGGTTAATAGCCCGCTTCGACGCCAGCTACGACTCTCAGTTGGACAAGATGATCGTCGACACCATCAACAAGTCCACCATCGTTAAGAAGCTCGCGGACGACATCGCCGTACTCCTCCAGCCCGCGCGCCCAGGCTCCTTGTTGCCTACAACCCTAATCGGCCTCCACGGTGAGAACCTCTTTCAAGCACTGGTGGCCCTGTGACTGCCCGCCGACATGACGAAGAATGTCCACCTTGAGGTCGCGCTCGCCGCGAGGCGCCTTGCCCTGCAAGCATTCATCGACCTACATATCCACATGTACGATCAAGTCATGCACATAGGCCTCTACAAGGCCAGTGAGGACGCTCTGATGTTGGCATTCCTCAACCTGCTGGAAGCCTTGGACGCCTTTGTTCAAAAGCACCTTGACCTCGCCACAAAAGTCACTGCTCCTCAGCCGCTGGTCGGTGGCCCGGCGCACTGAGTCGAGGAGGAGAAGGTCGTTGATGGATGCATCTTTCTTCTTGCCTCCTGTAACCACCACTGCGATTGCGTCGTCGTGGCCTTAATTCTTATTGTATCGCATTCTCATTCCAGTCGATAAAGACATGTGTGATCCCTTTGCTCACATTTGACATCAATTATATGCATCACTGTAACTAGTAGTACCTCCGTCCTGGTTTATTGGTCACCTTCGTGTGTTTGTGCCAAATTTTGACTTTAAATTTAACTAACAATATATTAATGCATGTCACAAAAATAATATCATTGAAAACTATGTTCAAGTACGAATCCAAGGATATATTTTTTGGTGACATGCATTAATTTTTTTGTTAGTTAAATCTATGGTTAAAATATGGCACAAAGGGGACCAACATATGAGGACGGACGTTGTGCTTACCTTTTGCACCAACTTCGTAATTTACGTACGATGCTTGAGCCAACCTACCGAACTACTCGTAAATTCAAAACTACTCGTGCATCATGCCTGTCCCGTTCGCAAGTTCAAAATGAGAAACTGGAACGCGTACAGCAAGCCTGTCACGTTCGCGTCGCATCCCACACTGTCGTTCTGGCCCGCCGGTCAACGCGCATTGGCTAGGCATATAGTACCACTAACATGTGGGACCGCATGTGAGGAAACTGACTATGTGCCAAACTGGCTAACTCCCCCGCTTACCGCGCGGGAAAAGCCCCACCCTATCGTTTTCAATCATCATTTCTATCTATCGATCACGCCAAGGAGCAGAACCAAATGTTACAATTTATATTTCAAAAAAAATAATGTTACAATTTATACTCCATCGGTTTCTTTTAAGTCTGCATATAAAGTTTGGTCAAAGTCAAGCTTTATAAAGTTTGACTAACTTTATATTAAAAAATATCAACATTCACAATGTGAAATCAATATGATCAGATGCACCATTAAATGTATTTTCATAGTACTATATAGTTTTAAAATGGAAAGCCTGCCGCGTTCGAGTCGCACGCCCACACAGTCGGGACTCGGGAGTACTCCACGGTCGGTCCGGCATGCCGCATAGCTAGGGAAGGCTTGTTGCCTAGCATTTTCACTGTCATGTGGGACTGTAGTTGAGCAAACCGACTATCGGCAAACCCCCACCCCTCCTGCCGCGCGTCGGCTGAGTTTGAATTGGAAGAAAGAAACGATAGAGTAGGAGCACTCCTTACTAGTTTGTACTAGTACCACTGTACAACTACTACTGTACAAAGTTATACTACTAGAGTACTAGTACTCCGGTACATGCACGACACAGCTTCGTAGGAACAAAATTGGGGCAAGATATTGTTTCGGATGATTTCTCTCTTTTCTCAGTCAATGTACTATTACGAATAATATGACGTGGGGGCACCCATGAAGCCACGTGGCACATCTGGAGGTCTTGTTGCGAGCTTCTTGTGTGGATTGATCACACTATCGCGCTGCTGGTTCGAGAAGAATGTGTCTGGGTACAATTAGGTTATAGTAGATCCGAATCCCAGCCACCTGGACCATTGGATCAACATCAATCAATGGTTTATATCGCATACGTGGAAATGCATGCATTGACTACATAAAAATAATGAATATATAATATATAATACATAATACCGCATACTAGGTTTCTCTAAAGTCAAACTTTGTATACTTTCAACAAGTTTATAGAAAAATATATTAACATATACACAACCAAATATATATCATTTGATTCATCGTTGCATATATTTTCACATCATGTAAATTTGTTACTATAAATGTTCACATTGTTTTCTACAAGCTTGGTCAAGGTTTATAAAGTTTGACTACAGTCAAAGCTATATGCGGAGTAAATAAAAACGGAGGGAGTAGTATAGATATAGATATAGAAATAAAAAAATCTAGTACTATAGTTTATAGATATAGATATATAGCTACCTTTTTTCTATATTAAAACTCGCGTTTTCGTTTAGACATTGTTTAGCTTCGCTACAATTTGCATCTGCGAGATGTGTATGACTAATGCCTTGTTCAGATCATCTATTAGGAACCCCACCATTATCCTTGATTAATTCATATTAGAAATTTAGATTGCATTATCTTAGTTCTTGTCGGTTCTTCGGTTGCTTGCTGGAACTCGATCTCGTTATTCAGGTTGATCGTGCATATGACAATATCAGTGACCATGGGAGATTGGTTTAATTAGCGATTGTCGATTCGTATCATCGCGTACGATGTAGTTGGATCGTCAACGTCAAAATCCACCAAATCAATAGTTATGCCCACTCTCATCGAAGGATTGGGCCGCCATCACATGGCTACCAGCTAGACAATTCCTTCTCTGAAACATACACATGAACACCCATCTCAGTATCTAGGTCCACGCCTCCCTCTCTCTCTCTCTCTCTCTCTCTCGGAACACACACACCTCTCCACACGATCCATGTCTATTGGTCTCTCTCCCATCCCATCAAAAAAATAGGCACACCGCCATTCTCTCCTTCTCTCGGCCCCTATCTATGTAGTTAGGTCTCCGTGTGACACACAAGCAATGCTCCCTATCTCTACTCTCTCTCTTTCTCTCCCACACATAACCTTACCCCTCCCCCCCGGTGACCTATGCTGACGACCTCTATCTAGCTCTCACACACGAAAACAGATGATGTTTGTGTGTCCCTTCATCACACACACACTATCGCTCGCCCAATATCCCCGCCCCCGTAACCTTGTAGATCCCCTCTATGTTTATATCCTGTAACAGGTTGACGTTACACGTACCCCCCCTCTCTCTCTTTCTCTCACGCACACGCACACACCCTCTTCCTCCCTTTCGGACACCCATCTCTCTCCGACACACACACAATCTTTCAAACATGCATATGCCCCTCTCTCTCTTTCTCTCATGCACACGCACACATGCACCCACTTCCTCCCTTTCGGACACTCCTCTCTCTGTGACACACACATAGTCTTTCAAACACACATATGCCCCCTCTCTCTCTTTCTCTCACGCACACGCACACACCCTCTTTCCCCCTCTGGGACACTCTTCTCTCTCCGGCACACACACACGCACATCAGTCTTTCGAACACGCATATGCCCCCCTCTCTTTCTCTCACGCACACGCACACACCCTCTTCCTCCCTTTCGGAAACTCCTCTCTCTCAGACACACACACGGTCTTTCGAACACACATATGCCCCTCTCTCTTTAGGTCTTGCTGCGACCTCCCCCCTGGTCTTTGTGACACAAATATTCTCTCTATATCTAGCTATCTCTCGAAATCACACATGGCTAGTCTAAATTGGAATCAAGCAAAGGACCACACTTCCCTTGATTCTCTCTTGGAAAACTGAGCTCCAATTACAAAAAGCAAATCCACTCTCAAACATAATATATGAACATAGGGTGAAATCTTCCACACAAATGTTTGTTGCGTGCATGCATGTCAATGATATGGATGTAGTACTACTCGTACATCCACGCTGGCCCAACTCACACAAATTACATTAAAACCATTCTCAAAATATGGTGTACATGTGATGTTTATTGTACTACTCCTACTAGCCAGCCCCCGACACATTCCAACATATTGTGCTACTTTAGATTCTATTTTTCTCGGTCAGACGATGTGTAAGTGTAACCATGAAAAGGTCAACCCCCGCCCCCATTGGTACTGTAGCTCCAAGCTCCCATACGGACACAACACCCATCAGAGCACGCCGCCATTGCCGAAGTGGACGGTGCCGCGACCTGGGAAGACGATGGAGTCTCTGACCTTGCTGCGTAGAGACAGAGAGCGTAGAGACAGCGATTTACCCAGGTTCGGGCCCCCTACACGAGATCTGCCGGTTTTGGTACCGACATTGGTGCTTTCATTGAGAGCCTGCTTGGTAGTCTCCGCGGTGCGATGGTAATTCAGATCGGCTCCACCGCGATCTCCGCGTCGGAACCGAGCTACATCATCAGCGTCGACATCTTCGTCGCTGGCCCGACTGATCACCTTGGCTGGACCGAGGACTAGGCTTCTCTTTGGATCGTCAAGTTCGGACGGTTGTCTTCGTCATCATCAACTCCGATCTCATCTGGGATCATGGAAAAAATTGTCCATGGTGCTCGGGGGCTCAACGTCAACATTGCCCTCGCGCGATCAAGCAGTTTTTTCTGGACAGCGGATTCGTGTTCGCCATCCCCGTCTCCTCAAGCGTTGCTTTGACGATTGCTTCGGCGGAATTGTGCGGAATTGAGTCTAGAACAACCCTGTAAAATTTCGTCGTATTTCGATGGAGGAATCTCCGGCAATCTCCGATATACCGGAGCCCTGTCGAATCTGGACAGGAATCTGGACGAGTTTAGGGCGAGGAGTCCAGCAGTCAGCTCGGACGTCCTTTGGAAGATCCAACCGTTCATCGGCTAAAATGTACCTCGGATGCAGACCGGCGTTGGAGCTTGGATGCAGTCCGGCGTTGGAGCTCGGATGCAAGAGGACACCGCCGCACGGGAAAAACTTTGAACCCGAGGTATAGCATAAAAAATAACAAGGCATTGATAAAGGCCAAGAACCTAAAGGGGCTCCTCGGATACTCGACGTATGAACTCTTCGGATACTCCTCGGCGATCCTCAAGATCGGAGATGGGAAGATTTGTTGAACCAGTTTTCAAGACCGACGACCGAAGACGAAGAACAGTTCGGAACAACCGAGGAGCGTCCCCAACTTGAAGACCGGTTCAGGGGGCTACTGACGGTGTCCTGGACTAGGGGGTACTCACCACATCATCTCCCGACCAGGTGTGTTGAGCCGAGGACCCCCATGGCGGTTCACTCATGGGCCACTTCGGGCAGCCCATGACGAATACAAGGAAGATTCCACAAGACTTGGCGCCCAAGACGAGGACTCTTCTAAACCCTAGGCCTCCGGTGCATATATAAACCGAGGCCAGGCTAGTCAATAGATGGATTCATATTCATTAGAACAATCTCGTGGTACATACATGTACTCTGTACTATCCCCATATCAATACAATCAAAAGCAGGACGTAGGGTATTATCTCTTCAAGAGAGCCCGAACCTGGGTAAAAACCTTTGTGTCCCTCGTTCATCCTATTACCATCGTGCCAAGACGCCTAGCTTAGGACCCCTACTATGAGATATGCCGGATTTAGAACCGACACTTGCCGAGGTGGAGCACGCCCTCAATGGCCATGAGTAGCGCGCCCTCACTGGCAACGTGCCCACGCGGAGGACAATGTGATCCAGCGGCTCGCCCTCGTCGGCCGCGAGGGGGAGCGCATGCTCTAGCAGCACGCCCTGGTCGGTCACAAGGAGGTGCATCGCGTCCTCACCGCACACAATGTGGACAAGCGCGTTCTCCAACAGCATGCCCGCTAGCATCGCATCCTCGCCGCTCTCGATGTGGACGAGCATGTGCTCCGGCAGCACGCCCGCGAACATCGCATCCTCGCCACCCAAGCGCATGAGCGTGTTCTCCAACAGCACGACCGTGAGCATGGCATCCTCGCAGCTCATGCGGTGGATGAGCATGTGGTCCAGATAGTACCCCAGGAGTCGGGACGCGAGCACCGCGCCCCTGGCGACGAGGAGTACTTCATGGTGGCCATCGAGGTTCAGGAAAATCCCGTGACTCCGCCGCGCCAGGGAGGAGCGCGAGCTCCAGTGGGCGCTCAAGGAGTCCCGCGCCGATATGCAGGTGGTGGCCGACGTGCAAGATTATCCTTCAAGCTCTCCTCCTCCTACGACAACTCCTCCAGTGTGCCCGTCCTACATCCTCTGCCTCGGCTCCGGTGGACCTTTGGAGTTTAGTTGTATGGAACATGAATATTTGGATTAATCATACGACTACTTAAAAAGAATGTCATTTCTAACAAAATGTGAAGGATTAAGACTAATGCAAAAAACAACCTATGACTAACAGGCATGAATAGATGATGTGGCAGCATTGCATGCTGGAGAGCAACGCAATATATTGCAATTTATGGATTGCATGCATGCCTAGATTATGTGGCATGGTTACATGGCTAGGAAAGAAAATAGATATTGCGTTGTATAGATATTTAGGAATAGAAGATACTATCCACATGCACAGTTGCTCTCAAGCATATAAAGATCTTTAGAGTGCACTCCAATATTTTTCAGAGGCTTAGGTGCACCGGATGCCGTGCCACATTACAAAATGTTAGAAAAAAAGAAACAAATCTCGAGTTTGGCACGAGTGGGAAAATATCTGGTGCTAGCACACCTTATATGCTACCGTGATATGGACGCACCAGGGCCATTAGATCTGTGATCCAACGGACAACATCTCAGGATGTGGACTAAAGCACCATTTCGAAAATGTTTGGGAGTTTTCTGCAAAACTCGCACAGATAATGCAGTAAAGGTGCTTCCCTTCTATGCATGCAAAATATTCAGCTGCTTGCTGGCTCTAATAATGCAGCTCTCTCTGAAGATGGACTGGAGTTGTGGAAAAAGCACTTTGCTACCAAGCCTGCTCATGGGGCTGAAATTTTCTCTGTCAAAATCCCAGTAAGTTGGTTTAACTTTATCATCCACCTGCTCATGACTCCAGATAAATTTGGATGGACTTTACACATGCTAAAATCAACTTTGTGGGAACTCTTGTCTGCTTCTGATAGTCCTGAGAACTCAATTCTGTTTCACATTCTTGACAAATGCATGGTTTCCCATCCACCACTGTGTTTGGCCACCCAGGTTGATGAGCAGAACAAGGAGAATAAAGGAGATACCACTAACCTGGACGAGAGCCATCAAGAGCAGGATCTCCTCCTTCCATTTGGGACTGACAATCCAAGGAAGAGAAGAGGGGGCAAGACACCTCTAGTGGAAACTAAGGTAAGAAGGAGTGACATAATTAAGAAAGATGATGGTGGATTCAAAAGAAATTCTTGTTCAAATAAGAAATGCTTGCCTCGTAATGCTATTCCACCTATTGCTCAGAAATCTGTGGTAAAAAATCTTACAAAATCCTTTTGCAAGGTGGTTGAGGCTGAGCTGGATGAGAAACTGGCTAAGAAGCAGAAGCAGCTGACAAAGGATGGCTTGGACAAGGTGATCTTGACCAAGGACGTGGAACATGCTCCAGAAGTTTCCAAATGAACAGCAAGCTGCTCTTTGCTAGCATGATTCTACACCTTAGACTTATGGGTCAAGTTGTAGTTATGTCTGTCTATTTTGAACTATGTAATAAGGCATGTACTTGGAAAATTTGGCTTGGTTGTAAGACCCGTTGGATGATATCTTTTGCTGTTAAAACTGGTTGGAAATATGCTTCTTGCAAGCATTGTGTGCATACTACATATTATGACAAAGGCTGGTCCTTGTCTATCAGTTTACTCCAATATTGGTTTCTTCATGGAACACAACAGAAGCTGGAACATACTTACTTGGAATATTAGGGGGCTGAATGCTGTCAGGAAATGGTTGGCCATTAATCAGAAAATTGAGGAGAGTAATGCTGCAATTGTCTGCTTACAGGAAACAAAAAGGGAACAGTTTGACACCAACTATATCAGAAAACTTCTGTCCCTCTAGAATTAATAAATTTGACTATGTACCTTCTGTTGGGGCTTCTGGAGGACTTTTGGTTGCCTGGAATGGATCTCAGTTTGAGGGAGAAACAATATTCCATAATAAGTTCTCTATTTCCATTCAGTTTACTAATCTCATTTCTAACCAGAGTTGGATCCTCACCAATATATATGGGTCTTGTGACCCACAGGGTAAGGCTGAGTTTATGACATGGTTTTCCAACATTCATATGCCAATTGATGTTAACTGGATTATTATGGGTGACTTCAACTTCATCAGAGAACCAGCTGATAGAAATAGGCCTGGAGGGGATGTCAATGAGATGCTCATGTTTAATGAGGCTATGAGTAATCTGGGTTTAGTTGAGCTGCCTCTCAAGGGGAGGCAATTTAGTTGGAGTAATATGCAGGAGCAACCATTACTTGAAAAATTAGACTGGTTTTTAACCTCAGCTGCTTGGATGACCTCATTTCGAGATACCACTGCTCTGCCTTGGGCCAGACCAATCTCTGATCACCTCCCCTGCATGATAAAAATTGGAACTTCCATCCCCAAGGCCAAAGTCTTCAGATTTGAAAATTATTGGCTCCAGCACAGTTCTTTCAAACAGGTTGTAGCAAATGCTTGGAACATCCCTGTGAGCTTCTTGGACTCTGGCAAATATGTCAATGCAAAATTTAAAAACTTAAGAAGGGCCCTAAAGCTTTGGGCCAAAAGCCTCTCCTATATGAAGACACAAATCAAGGCACTAAATGACTGCATTTTCCTTTTTGATCTATTTGAGGAATTTAGAGACCTTAGCCTTCTGGAATGGAATTGCAGAGTTATCCTTAAAGAAGAGTTGTTATTATTGCTCCAAAATCAAAAAATCTACTAGAAGCAAAGAGGCAAAATCAAGGGAGTAAAGTTTGGGGATGAGAATACAAAATTCTTTCACACCAGGGCAACCATTAATCACAGGCACAACCATATTGCAATTCTTTAGAATGAAGACCAGGTTGACATTTCTGATCATGCGGGTAAGGCTGCAATCCTTTGGCATACTTTCAAAGAGAGGCTTGGAACCTCCCAACCTACCAACATGCACTTTAACCTACAGGAACTCTATGAGCAAAATCATGATCAAGCTTTGTTTGATGACCTAGAGAAACCTTTCTCAGATGAGGAGATTGATGAAGTGGTAAAAAATTTACCAACTGATAAATCCCCAGGGCCTGATGGATTTAATAATGAATTCTTCAAGGCATGTTGGGACATTATTGGCCCTAACATCAGGAAGCTAGTACATGATTTTCATGAGGGATCTGTGAACCTGGAGATCATTAATTCTTCATACATTACTTTAATCCCCAAAGTGTCCAACCCTCAAAATCCCAATGATTTCAGGCCTATCTCATTGCTTAATAGTTGCCTCAAGATCCTCACACAGCTGTTGGCCAACAGACTTAAAAAAATCATACTTCAACTCATTCATGTTAACCAATATGGTTTCCTCAAGGATAGAGCAATACAGGATTGTCTTGGATGGGCTTATGAGTATCTGCATCAATGTCAACAATCAAGAAAAGAATTGGTTGTCCTCAAACTAGACTTTGCAAAGGCTTTTGATACAATTGAACATCAAGCCATCTTGAACATCTTAAAAGCCAAGGGTTTTGGTCAAAAATGGATAAAGTGGATGGAAATGCTTTTTAGCTCTACCTCCTCTGCTGTTCTATTAAATGGTGTGCCTGGCAAGAAATTCTATTGTAAAAGGCGAGTCACGCAGGGTGATCCTCTTTCACCACTGTTATTTGTGGTAGCGGCTGACATGCTTCAGTCTATCCTAAACAAAGCCATGGCTCAAGGTCTTTTCACTTCACCTCTCAACAGAAGATCATGCCCTGAGTTTCCAATTGTCCAGTATGCTGATGATACCTTGGTCCTTATGGAAGCTGACACAAGACAGCTGTTCTGCCTCAAAGCTCTCTTAAATACTTTTGCAGATGCTACTGGGCTCACTGTCAATTACAGAAAGTCAAACCTGATACCTATCAATCTCAGTGAGGACAGAATTGAACTTCTCACCAGAACATTGCATTGTGCTAGGGGATCTTTTCCTTTCACTTATCTTGGTCTGCCACTGGGGTTGCAAAAACCAACTGTGGAACAATGCTTACCATTGGTTAATAGAATTGCAAAAAAGCTCATGGGCCTCTCAACTTTCATGACTCAAGCTGGAAGGTTACTCCTGGTGAAATCAATCCTTGCTTCTCTCCCTATCTTCTTCATGTGCTGCCTTGAACTACCTGAAACAATCATACAACAAATCAACAAATACCTTAGGCACTGCCTGTGGAGAGGATCCGATATGGAGGATCACAGACCTGCCATGGTTTCCTGGAAGGTGGTTTGCATACCTAAAAATCAAGGAGGACTGGGAATCAGGAATGTGTCTATCCAGAATAAGACTCTCATGATGAAGAATCTTCATAAGTTTTTCAATAGATATGATATTCCTTGGGTCAATCTAGCGTGGCAAAATTACTATGACAATGGAGTCTTACCAGGACAGTAGCTTCAAGGCTCTTTCTGGTGGAAAGCTCACCTGAAACTTATAGATTGGTACAAGTCCATGGCAAAGTGCAATGTAGGGCATGGCAAATCTGTTCTGCTCTGGACCGACCTATGGCACTCCAACTGCTTGCATATTACTATGCCTCGCCTCTTTTCATTTGCAAAGAACACTAAAGTGTCTGTCCACACTGCCATTCAGGCAGAATTTCTGAAAGATCTATTGCATCTACCTCTTTCAGTACAAGCATATGAGGAATTCACTCAGCTTGAGAATATCTGTGAGGATTTGAGATCTTCAGAACACAGAGAATGCACTGATACCTGGAACTGTATATGGGGCTCAACCACTTACTCTACCAAAGCTTACAATGTCATGATTGGGATCAAAATTGTCCCCCCTCAGTTTCAATGGATATGGAATAGCTCTTGTCAGCCAAAACACAAGGTTTTTTTCTGGATGGTCCTTCTAGACAGAGTGAATACAAGGAATTTACTCAGGAGGAAAAGTTTTCATTTGGACTCATATGATTGTGCTCTTACTGACTGTCAACAAGAAGAAACCCTTTTTCACCTATTTCTGGGATGCCCCTTTGTGGAAAGATGCTAGAATTCAGTGCTACCCAATAGAGTCACACCCATGAACATGTTTGAGGCGGTGCTAGATATGAAACAGAAGCTAAACGTTCGATTCTTCGTGGAGATCACAATCCTTGCTACCTGGGCTATCTGGATCACCAGAAACAACTTTATTTTCCAACATATTCCACCTACATTCCAAAGATGGAAGGATACCTTTAATATGGAGCTCAAGCTGCTAAGATTTAGAATGAAAAGAAAGCATGCCCCTTTGTATAATTCATGGCTGGACAATCTGTTGTAATTTCCTCCTTTTTTGTTAACGTAGCTTAGTTTTCTTTAGCCCCTTCTTTTCTTCTTTTTTGTTTTCTTTTCTGTTTTCTTCTTTTCTTCTTCTTTTTTGGCTTACCTCAAGCCATGTACCCTTTTGTAAGACTCTGGCTCTTTCTATATTTATAAAAGCTGCAGTGGGGCTTTGCCCTACTGTGTATAGTCAAAAAAAAACTCGCACTTACCGATGCTGGCCACTCGATCCACGGTGGGGTGCAGCTCTCGGCGCATGCGGCGGAGGGGTGGTGGGGCCATGAGGGGGTGAGGCGCACGTCGGGGGATGTGGTGTCGTGGGTTCGAGCGGCGTCGTGGGAATCGCGTGTGGCAGTGGTGGAAACATGATGGTCGCTGTAGTTCAGCGTCCATGGAAAAGCTGTCATGTCGTCTGACACATGCATTGCATACTGATCATTGCAAGGAGTAGGAGAGAAAACTAGGCGGATAAATACTTCATTATATTCAAGCGGACCTACGCTACCACATTTGTTCGAAAGACATGCACACCAGCGAAATAGTTCATCTATCCATATATACAGAGAGGAAATATATATTTTTTAGGAACAAGAGAGGAAATAGTTCATCCATCTATCTTCTTCTTCTTCTTCTGCTTCTTGTTCTCATTTTCTGTGGGGGACGACTTCGCTACAAGCTCCTTAGACCTTGCAGCTATCTCAAAACTCACACGGGCATCGAGGGCTGCAAACTTTATCCGCTCGTAGGTCAATGGATAAATCTCCCATCCAGACGTCCTTAATTCTAGTGTCTCGTCGCCCTTGTCAAGCTTTGTCCCGAGTACATAATTTGCTACATCGAATAAGGATGGTGTTCGTTTGTTACAACCCTCTACAGGAATTTTGGATTGTAGGTTGGCGATCTTTTTCACATCAAGGTTGTACGGCGCCAGTTTTTTTTGTCCCCTTCGATGGCTGCTCCACAGAAGAATATGCCCTCCCGAGACAAGAAATCGTGGAGCTCACCTAGTATGGAGGGAGCATGCATGATGTGATACACCAAAACATCATCTCCGAGGCACAACTGAAGGACGGCGGCGCGTTGAATCTCCCCAGTGACACGTGTGGTGTACTCTGTGTCAAGACTAACGATCTTCATCTCCACATTTTCGAGGGAGTTGGATACATTGTTGATCCACTCCCGAACAACCCTTGCATGGTCGGTGACGGTGGTGGCTATCCTCAATGAGCCTTCGCTGATCACATGTTTGACGCTAAAAACCTGCATACAGATCTCTTTCTCCATTTGGAACCGCCGGACCGGAGGGCTATGGTTTGGAGTATTAGGATTAGGTGGCTAAATAGAGTGGAATAAGATGGTGGTTAAACAGAGTGGAAGAAGATGATATTTAAAGGGGTTTCGGAGGTATGTGAAGAGGTTAAAACAGTGTGAATCCAGTGGGGTTTGAATGCAAGTGAAGAAGAGGTGAAGAAGCCGAGGAAAATCGGTTCCCGATGGAGAATGAATGGAGAAATGGCATGCAGGCAGTTGAGTAGACGGCTAGGTAGACCGGCCTGCAAAACGAAAAGCCTATGCAAGTAGGTGCCGGTTCGGATGGATATTGGCGTTTGCCAGTGACACACAACTTCTGCGTTCAAATACCCGCATAGCTAACCATTTTGTTTCAGTTTTTTTCTTCCCATACTGTTGTTCTACTCGACGTACACGTATCGGTTTGGCATTTCCTGTTACACTTTGCTCTAATTCCCGAGACATTTTTTTGGGGGGACAATAGACAGTTCATGTGCGTTATCAGAGAACATGGCACAGAGTTCGAGATCCCAAGCCTTCTTCTGGTGGTTTCTCGATGATTCTGCGTGTGTGCTACGTATGTGTGTAACCTTTTCTGGTTAATGAATATGCGGTTATACTCAAAAAAGAAAAAAAGGCCTTCTTCGCGCTTCCGCATGCATGAGAATTTTGGTCTGCTCGCAATATGGATGCTACCTGGAGGATGAAGTGAACCCAGAGGCATGCTAGCACAACCTCTTTCCGATATATACTACTACTCCTATGTTACTAGTACTAGTAGTAATACAGGTGTAGTACTTGTTGGTCAAAATATTATTCATCTGGTCCTCACAGTGAAGTGACAAGACCCTGCGCCCGAGGTGACCAAAGTCAGCCTCACCCTATGCAGTCACTGTCACCGCCGCTGTATAGCATGCATGCCTCGCCTCGTCTCCCTCTCCCCTAGCACCACTCCATCTCCATCTCGCTGGAGATCCTGAGGTCACTCTTCTTCATCTCACAGTGCCCCCGCGTACCCTCTCGCCTCGCTCGCCTCCCCCAGTACCATTATTCTACTCGCTAGCTGCTCCAGCACCAGCAGCCTTCTCCCCCATAAATCAAGCCTCGAAAAACCCCACCTTCCAAACTCCACCATGGCCGAACCCGAACCGCGCAGCATCCGTGTCGGTGTACTAAGACATGGGTGCCCTCGTACCCAGACTTGTGCACAGGCAGTTGTAGCCTCCCCGCTAATAAGGGCTTGACAGAGGATAACTACGACTCAAGACTCAACACCAAGACTGTGAAGAAGACCTCAAGGCAGGTCGTTGAGAAGTACTATTCTAAGTACTGAAGATCGACGCTGTTCTTGCCGGCAGGCTTCGCCCCGGCAATGTGAAAACTAAGGCTATGGTTGCCGGCAAGCTCCCTTCTCGGCAAGCAAGGCCCGGCAAGCTCCGTGCCAGCAGGTTTGTCTCTGTGTCGTTACCGCTCCACCTCACCATCGACCAGATAGGCTCGTGGGCTAGGTGTCGAGCGGGCAGACAGTCAACATGGCCGGCCAAGGCATGTGTCAGCATGCCGCGCCAAGATTAACTTTAATGACACCTGTCCCTGGGACATGTCGGGATTACAGAAGGGCGCTAGAACCGGTGGTATAGATCTTTTGCCCAAAGCCTCACCTCCCCGACGTAGCACCTTACGGTGCATTAAATGTGTTTGTTTTACCCTGTTGAAAGATACACGTGATGATGGTGCCAGTCACTGTTCACACTCTGTAATGACCGTATTAGCCATTGTGGTAACCCCTTGGCCTATAAAAGAAGGCCCACGGCTACAGGTAGAACGGTCAACACCCAATTCAATTACACGTCGTAGTTGCATTTTCCGAAGCACCATGCCGGAAAACTGCGCTCCCTGTAACCAGAGTTCATATTCGATCAACCACAGAGTAGGAGTAGGGTTTTATGCTCATAGCGGCCCAAACCTGGAGAAATCCCCCGTGTGTTCTTGCACTTACTGAAAACCTGCTCTTTGTCCCATGCATGTCCCCTGAGCCGAATCGCAAAGGACCCGTTTGGTCCCATAGATAGTCATTTCCCACGACATCTTTGGCACGCATGGCAGGGGTTGTGTGTGTCACAAATTAGTTCTTTGGTAGTGTGAGTACCAACTTCATCATCTTCGTTGATGGCGCCGAAGAAAAAGAGTGGAGCCATGAAGGCTCCTACCGTGTCCAAGCCACCTTCCCAGGCGGCAGCAGGCGGTGCAGCCGGGGCGGGCGGCGCAGGAGGTGCAAGTGGTGTGGGTGCCCAGCACCCCCGCCGCGATGCTGAGCCTAGCCACAGGACCGGCGACGTCACAGCCGGTCAACTTCCAAGACATTCTGGTGAGCGCAGTCATCATAGTAATATAATTCATACTGCTGCCTGATAACCCACAAGTATAGGGGATCAGTTGTAGCCTTTCTCGATAAATAAGAGTGTCGAACCCAATAAGGAGCTAAAGGTAGAATCAATATTGCCTTCAAGTTCTATCGACCACCGATACAACTCTACGCACACTTAATGTTTGCTTTACCTAGAACAAGTATGAAACTAGAAGTACTTTGTAGGTGTAATGCTAGAACTACTTTGCAAGAATAAAACTAGGAGTACTTAGCGGGAATAAAACTACGGGTAATTTGCAAGATAATAAAAGTTAGTTGTTTAGTAGAAAGCTTTGGTAACACAAGAGAAAGATTTGTCCCTAGGCAATCGATAACTAGACCGGTAATCATTATTGCAATTTTATATGAGGGAGAGGCATGAGCTAACATACTTTCTGTACTTGGATTGTATGCACTTATGATTGGAACTCTAGCAAGCATCCGCAACTACCAAAGATCATTAAGGTAAAACCCAACCATAGCATTAAGTAACAAGTCCTCTTTACTCCCATACGCAATAACCCCCTTACTCGGGTGTAAGCTTCTGTCACTCTAGCCACCCACTATAAGAGAATTATGAACGTATTGCAAACCCAACAGCGGGAATCCCTCACGCTTGCGTGACACGGAGGGCACCATAGGACACCACCAAAATAAAACATAGAACTCAAACCAATCACGATCATCAATCAACCCATATGACAAAACGAATATACTCAAACATCATAGGATGGCCACACATCATTGGATAATAATATGTAGCATTATGCACCATGTTTAAGTAATGAATTACAGCGGGAAAAGAGAGGTTACACCGCTGCATAGAGGGGGAGAGAGTTGGTGTTGACGGCGGCGAAGTTGTTGGTGTAGATCGCCGTCACGATGATTGCCCCGGCGGCGTTCCGGCGCCACCGGGTGAGAGGGGGAGAGAGCCCCCTCCTTCTTCTTCTTGCTTGGTCTCCCCCCTAGATGGGAGGAGAGTTTCCCCTCTGGTCCATGGCCTCCATGGCTCCCGGAGGGGAGGAGCCCCTCCGAGATTGGATCTCTCTCTCTGTTTCTCTTCTGTTTCACGTTCCTCTTTTCTGGCCTTTCACCGTTTCTTAAATATCCGGAGATCCGTAACTCTGATTGCGCTGAAATTTTAACACGATTTTTTTCTCGATATAAGCTTCCTTGCGGCCAAAGAAGAGCCCCAACCGACTTACAGTGTGCCCACGAGGCACCACCACACGACCAGGGGGTGCCGCGCCAAGGTGGCTTGTGGAGGCTGTGGGCCTCCGTTTGCGTTGATTCCACCTCCCAAAAATCACATATATTCCAAAATAATTCTCTGTAAAATTTTATTGCGTTTGGACTTCGTTTGATATGGATATTCTGCGAAACAAAAAAACATGCAACAAACAGGAACTGGCACTGGGCACTGGATCAATATGTTTGTCCCAAAAATAATATAAAATGTTGCCAAAAGTATATGAAGGTTGTAGAATATTGGCATGAAACAATCAAAAATTATGGATACGATGGAGACGTATCAGCATCCCCAAGCTTAATTCTTGTTCGTCCTCGAGTAGGTAAATGATAAAAAAGATAATTTTTGATGTGGAATGCTACCTAGCATAATCTTGATCATGAAATCTAATCATGGCATGAATATTAAGACACGAGTGATTCAAAGCAATAGTCTATAATTTGATATAAAGACATCAATACTCAGGCATCCCAACAAACAATCATGCCTTTCAGAATATCAATGCTAAAGAACGTTATCCCTACAAAATCATATAGTCTTGTCATGCTCCATCTTCTTAACACAAAGTATTTATCATGCACAACCCCGATGACAAGCCGAGCAATTGGTTCATACTTTTTAACACACTTTAGCTTTTTCAACCCCCACGCAATACATGAGCGCAAGCCATGGATATAGCACTATGGGTGGAATAGAATACGGTGGTAGAGATTAATATGGAGAAGACAAAAAGGAAGAAAGTCTCACATCGACGCGGCTAAGCAACGGGCTATGGAGATGCCCATCAATTGATATCAATGCGAGGAGTAGGGATTGCCATGCAACGGATGCACAAAGAGCTATAAGTGTATGAAAGCACAGCATGAAACTAAGTGGGTGTGCATCCAACTTGCTTGCTCGAAGACCTCGGGCATTTGAGGAAGCCCATCATCGGAATATACAAGCCAAGTTTATAATGAAAAATTCCCACTAGTATATGAAAGTGACAATATAGGAGACTCTCTACATGAAAAACATGGTGCTACTTTGAAGCACAAGTGTGGAAACGATAGTAACATTGCCCCTTCTCTCTTTTTCTCTCATTTTCATTTTTTTTGTTTTTTTTTCATTTTTTTTCTCTTTTTTTTCTTGGGCTCTTTTTGGCCTCTTTTTTTTGTCCGGAGTCTCATCCCGACTTGTGGGGGAATCGTAGTCTCCATCATCCTTTCCTCACTGGGAAAATGCTCTAATAATGAATAATGATGATGATCACACTTGTATTTACTTACAACTCAAAAAATTACAACTTGATACTAGAACAAAGTATGATTCTATATGAATTCCTCTGGCGGTGTACCAGGATGTGCAATGATCTAGCGTAACATGTATAAAAAAATGATGAACGGTGGCTGAGCCACAAATACTATGTTAGCTATATGATCATGCAAAGCAATATGACAATGATGATGTGTGTCATAAAAATGGAACGGTGGAAGTTGCATGGCAATATATCTCGGAATGGCTATGGAAATGCCATAATAGGTAGGTATGGTGGCTGTTTTGAGGAGGATATAAGAAGGCTTATGTGTGATAGAGCGTATCATATCACGGGGTTTGGATGCACCGGCGAAGTTTGCACCAACTCTCGAGGTGAGAAAGGGCAATGCACGGTATCGAAGAGGCTAGCAAATTGCGGAAAGGTGAGAGTGTGTATTATCCATGGACTCACATTAGTCATAAAGAACTCACATACTTATTGCAAAAGTTTATTAGCTGTCGGCCCAGTGGGAACCAGGGTACCATGGCCCTTCTGCCTCTGGCCCGGAGGAAGACGCTTGGGCCGGCCCATGAGGGTGGCCTTGCCTCAGCCCCTCTGGAGGAAGCCGCCTCACGAGGGGCGAGCCTCGCGAGGCCCCTCGCCGCCAGGTCGGGCCCTGCCGAGGCCGCCAAGAACCAGGTTCCCTCGCGAGGCCTTCTCATGAAGTAGATCGTACGGCGCCTGCCGCGGGGCTCCGCGCCCAACACATGGGTGACGACCCGTTGTCAGGATAAGGACAGCGGGGCGTGACTGAGCCCGGCTATCATTCTGGTGATAGGGGAGCAGTGGCATATGCCTCCCCCAAAGCAAGTCCCAAAGCTTTTCCTCTTTGGTGATAGAAGATCAGGACGGATCGGTGCGCCAGGACGAAGGTCATCGCCAAGCCCACCAGCGCATCACGAAGACTACTTTATCAGGCGGAGACTGCCTTTAGTCAGGATAGACCTGCACGCCTGTCCCCCTCTGAATTGCTGCCCTGTGGCCACCCTTTCCCACTCATATTTTTGGGGAAGAGGACCAAGGCACTACAAAAGGGACAGGGCCGCCTCCATGTAAGGGGATCGACCCGTTCTCCACCCGTCTCGTGTACCTCGAGCCACAAGCTCTCCATTACAGAGCAATCCAACACAGGCAGGAGTAGGGTATTACACCGCATGGTGGCCGAACCTGGGTAGCTCGCGCGTCCCCTTCGTGTCTGGTGAGAGCCAGTGAGGCCGTCGTGATCCTGCCGTAGTTGCCGTCGTGTCGTAGGTTGCCAAGCAAAGTCCCCCAGAGTTCGAATCCTAACTTGGAGAAGTTTCTTGGACGCAGATCCTAGACTCCGACATTTGGCGCACCAGGTAGGGGGACTTGCCGTCTTCACGCCTTTGACCCCGACGCCAGCATCGAGATGGACGACGCCGCCGCTCGCTAGGAACGCGCCACGCGCCGAGCTGCTGCCAGGGTCCGCGCGGCACCCGCTGCCTGCGGTGCCCCTGGGCGGCGCCCTCGCACTACCACCGAGCCTGTTGGGGAGCGTGTGGCCTCCTCCGCCCACCCGTCGGTGAACGAGCAGGCGCACGGCCGCTCTGCCGCCACCTCCTTGCTCGCGCGTCGCGATCCTCCCGCTCCGCACGCCGCACTACTCATGGAGCATGAGCTGCTGCACTACCGTCCCACCGAGGACGGCTACGACGCCTGGCTTGGGCGCATCACCGAGCTCGTCGACGCCGCATGCGATGGCCAGGCACCCTCTCACTCCTTGCCTGCTCTGCCATCCCGCGTTGACCGGACCGGGCGCGACGCGCCTCCTCCGCCTCCTCCGGACCGCGACGTGGCCGAGCGCCGCCCCGCAGCGTGCGCCCCGGAGCTGTCCTGCGTCTCGCTCGCGCTGGACGGCGGCAGCGAAAGCTGCCAGATCGTCCACCGTGCGCCCCCGGACACACGCGTGGCCCTCGAGAAGGCGCGCAACCGCCAGGACCGCGTCCTCCATGACGTTGCCATGGCGGGGCGCCAGAACCGCGCGGCCCTCAACGGTGGCGCCGTCACCAACGGGGGCTACCTAGCCCTCGCCCCCGAGCTACATCACGTGGTGTGGCCCGACAAGTTCAAGCCAGAGCTCCCTCAGCGCTACGACGGCAGCGCCAACCCCACGAAGTTTCCTCCTGCTCTACACCATCAGCATTCAGGCCGCGAGGGGGGACGACCGGGTCATGGCGAACTGGTTCCCCATGGCCCTCAAGGACACTGCGCGCTCATGGCTCATGAACCTCCCCGAGGCGTCCATCTCTTCATGGGAGGACCTGTGCAAGCAGTTCGTCGCCAACTTCAAGGGCACGAGCGACCGTTCCCTCACGCTCAACGACCTGCGGAATGTGCGCCAGCGCCCTGGTGAGCCCCTTCGCAAGTTCATCCAGCGCTTCAGCCAGGTTTTCCACAAGATCCCGAAGGCCTTCGACGCCGCGATCGTCTCCGCCTTCACCAATGGCGTCACGGATGTGAAGATGCGTGAGAAGCTCTCGGTCAGGGACGAGCTTGACTCCGCAGCAGAGTTGTTCATCCTCGCCGACCATTGCGCCAAGGCTGAGGAGGGATGCCTCTTCCTCCACAATGACATCGATGCTAATCCTGACGTGGCGAAACCCAAGGGCAAGGACACCAAGCGCAAGGGCCCTGCCGTGCTCGCGGCGGAGACCGACTACAAGCGCGGCCGCGACCGTGGCGAGGCCAAGAAGGACGACCGTCCTTTCTGCGCCTACCACAACATGAACTCCCACAGCATAGAGGACTGCCACGAGCTCGATCTGCTTCGCGAGGGCCGCACCGAGCGTCGCGGCAGCGGCAAGGATCCGGCACGGGCCGCGGCGGTGGCAGCGGAGGTGGCCGCTGGGGCGACAACCACAACAACGGCGCCGGCGACAACATCCGTCAGGGCTGGCAGAACCAGCCGCGGCAGGCTGACCCTTAGGCCAACGCCGCCCCAATAAGCGCCAAAGACTCCCCTCCCGCTGAGAATGCTGGGGGATACCAAGAGCCCCGCAAGGTGACCTGCATCCTCGGCGGGGCCCAGGCCCCTCCGTCCAACCGCTACTTCAAGCAGTTCTCTCGGGAGGTGAACGCGGCCCTCCCGGCGCTCGAGTCCACCGGCCATCTCATGTGGTCTGAGTTCCCCATCACCTTCGACGCCAGCGACCAGCCCAAGTCCACGAAGGCCATGGGCGTCGTCCCCCTGCTGTGCACCCCCACCATCAGCAACGTTGCGGTCACCAAGACCCTCATCGACGGAGGCGCCGGCCTCAACGTGATCTCCATCGAGACCTTCGAGACGCTCCAAGTGCCCTACGAGCGCCTGACGCCCACCAGGCCCTTCTTGGGCGTCACCGACGGTTCCACTGTCCCCCTGGGGCAGGTGCGCCTTCCCGTCACCTTCAGCACCCGCAAGAACTACCGTACGGAGTTCATTGTCTTCGATGTGGCTCATATCGGCCTGGCTTACAATGCCATCTTGGGCTACCCGGTGCTCACCAAGTTCATGGCCGCGACCCACCACGCCTACGGCCTCGTCAAAATGCCCGGCTGCAGCGGTACCCTCACCATCCGCCGCGACAAGAAGGATGCGCTGCACACCCTCGAGCACGCCTACAAGACTGCCTCCGTCGCGTACCCGGCCGATGAGGACGTGCCTGGGCCTGCCGAGGAGACGCCCGTGAAGAAGAAGCCCCTGCTCTCTCAGGAGCGGGTCGAGTCCAATAAGGCGTCACTGGATGGGGGCGAAGCAGGCCCCTCCCTCTCCGGCAGCGGCGGGCCCTCCCCCAAATAGGAAGGCGCGCTGGTCACCTTCCTCCAGGCATGCCCTGATGCGTTGGCTTGGACAGCATCAGGCGCGCCCAGCTTACCGAGGGAGGTGATTGAGCACCACTCAGCCGCGTGCCGGAGCACGCGGCCCGTCAAGCAGAAGGAATGGCGTCAGGCGCCCGAGATGCAGGAAGTCAACAAGCCCCAAGATGTTGGAATCGCACGTGAAGCCTCCCACCCCAAGTGGATCGGCAGCCTCACCCCCATCGCGAGGCCATGCGATAGCGTGCGCATGTGCGTCGACTTCATCGCCCTCAACCAGGCTTGCCCCGCAGGCCCCTTCCCTCCTCCGTGCATCGCCGCAGGCTCGCCCTGGCTCATGCGTATGCCGTTCGGCATGGAGGGTGCCGCAGCCACCTTCGCGAGGCTGATGCGCATGAGCCTGGAGTTCCACATCGCAAGGAATACGGATGTGGTTAACACTCGCCCACCGGCCCACCGCGGCCCCACTCGTGACGGAGGCGGGTGTTCCGGTACCAAACACATGGAACGCCCGCCATCACCGTAAGTTCTATCCATGCCCCACGGATACGAGCGACATGGAGCTGTACACGCTCCGGGGCTCTCTCTACCCACGCTGCCTCCGGCATGTGAGAGCTCCTTCCCACTCTCGTGGAAGCCCCATGCTCAGTGCTGGCGGATGCCCCATGCTCCGCACTGGCGGCCTACTTGAGTGGCCCTCGGCCGTCACATCCTCAAGCTGACCCGTGTTGAACACGGCAGCATGTATCTTTCTGTTATGTAATGAACCTGCTTCATGCATCAGTAAAGCTAATTTCATCCAAAACCCTATGTGCTTGCAGCCGCGGGGCGCGCGCTCATGATCTCGCCCGGGCCTGTCACGCGAGCGGGGGCTGGGCACGGTGTCTGTGCTTGGGTCAGTCCCAGCAGGACTGAAAAACCCAAGCGACTGAGCTCTGGCTCGCGGGCCTGCCCCCGTGCACGTCACCTCACCAGGTCCTTGGTGCTCTTGTCTCCTCGCGTAACACCCACAGGCGACCTCGCGAGCGCACCCTGCTACACTACTTGCAAAAACTTGGCAGTTTCCCTGGTGCAGGATACGAAGGCCTCAGGAGTCCCCCTCGGGAGACGCCGTGGGCGGCGTCCTGCGGGCGGAAGGCCTCACGAGGGACTGCGCCTCACGAGCCGCGCCCTGTGAAGGACTCGCCCCAAGCCGCACGCCTCGAAGGAGCTAAGTCTAAAGCACCCCTCGGGTCTTTTCCCTCTCGTTTCTCTCTCATGGCATCCTGATTTCCCTGGCACGAGCCGCCTGCGCGTCAAGAGGGGGACCCTGAGCTTCGCGCCTCAGGGACTCCTACCAGCCCTAAGAGCCCTACACCCTCTGGCCCTGCCGAGCGCACGCTCTGGGCATACCAGCGATGGTTGTAGCCCACCTCGGGGGCTGGGTCCCAGCGACGCAGGGCACGAAGGTAATGTAAAAGGGAATAAGGGCCTCGAGAGGAAAATGAAAACGCGTAAATCATTAAGTGCTTGACAACAAAAGTACCATGCAAATGTTTTCATGCCCCCACGGGGCCGCGTCTATCCTATTACAGCAACAGGTCAAGGAGAATTTAGGCGCGTGAGGCGCCGCCGTCGCCGCTCCCACCGCCGTCGCGAGGGGGCTCGCCGCCGCTGCCGCTAACCTAAGGCTCGAAGGCGTAAAGCCTGACGAAGCCGGCCACGCGCTCCCTCACAGCCTCCTCGAGGGGTTCGCGGAGCTCCACTGGGACAGGGGTCACCACCTGCCCGAAGTCAAAGCGATCGTCGAGGCGGAGGAGGTTGCTGAAGAGTCGCGTTGTCGCCTGGGTCAGCAGGTCACGGCACGCTTCCTCGACGGTGGCATCCGTGTCCAGCAGCTACTTCTTGAGGTCGTCAACCTCAGCCTGGAGCTCGTCCTGCTTGGCCGCGAGGCTCCTCCGCTCGTCAAGAGTGGCCTGGGCGGCTGCCAGCTCACGCTCCTTCGCCAGTAGGTGCTCCCGTTCTGCCTCCTGCGCGGACGCAGATGCCGCGAGCTCGCGTTCCCGGGTCTTGGCGTTCGCCTCACGGGTAGCGACCTCCTCCTGGGACCTAAGGACCTCCTCGTCGTGCTTCAGGAGCTCAGCTTCGCGGGACACGAGCCGGCCCTCGAGGGCCTCCGCGGCCTCCTCCCGTGCTTTAAGCCGGCGCTCACGCGAGGCAGCCTACTCCTGGAGCGTTTTCTCGTAAGCATCCGCCTCCTCCCGCCGCCGCATGGCCTCCTGGGCGTCTTCAAGGGCCTTCACGAGGGACACCTGGGCGTCCTTGGCGAGCTGCTCGCGCTACACCTGCGCCTCCTCGTCCCGCTGGCGGTCAAGCTTCGTCGCCTCATGAAGCTGGCTCCACCCCTCCTCCAGCTTCCGCCGCTCCTCCGCGCAGAGCTCCGCCTCCTTCTTGAGCTCACCTTCGAGGGCGTCGAGGGCCGCCTTGACGCTATTGAAGGCCCCGCTCCAGGGAGTGGTACTGCTCTCCCCCGGCACCAAGGCTTTACTCGCCCGGGCCTCCTCGTCGCCTGCTGGCGTTGGCGGACGGGAGGGCTCAACTTCGAGCCCGTTCGGCAGCCCCGTGCCCTCGCCCCCGGCAGGGGTCACACTCGCCGACTGGCGCGGGGGGCCCAGGATGGCCACCCCGGCGCCGGTGGCATCGCCCCGCGCTCTGGTGCCGCCCTGAACACTTCAAGGTCTGGGCGCCTGGGCCCGGAGATGGCTCCCGTGAGGGCTGCAGTGGCCTTCGCCGTAGCAGGCATAGTGCACTGGGGAGGGGTCGGCGCTTCGCCCCCCTTCCCCGCCATCTCAACACCGGCCACGGGGGCTGCCTCGGGAGGCGCCAGCGCGGTCTCCTCACCACCTCCCGCTGGTCTCACCGCCGGGGGCGCCGGCGCGGCAGGCGAGGCGGAGTTCAGAGGAGGGAAGGGCCCCTTGACCTCGGCCTTCCTCCTCTTGGTCTTCTCCTTCTCCTCGGCGGCTGGCTCGGGGCTCCTACACAGGCGAAAACTCGTCAGGGCCGCGACAACCAGGAGGCTAGGACTGATAGGAGGGGGCGGAGGAACTTACTTGTCCTTGGGGTTCCAGCGCCTCTTCATCCACACCATGATGGCACTGCTGCTGCTGCTGCCTCCCTCATGCAGTGCGCCTGGGCGGCCATCCAAGGGCGCGGCGCGAGTCTCGTCGGGGTCGGCGGCCATGGTGGTCCCCTCCTCCCTCTCCTCGTGGGGCTCATCGATATCCGCGGCATCGTCTCCTCCCTCCCCCGCCGGCACAGGCCTGGCCAGCATGACGCGAAACGCGTCCCCATAATCGCCCTCATCCTCGCCCAGCCGAAGTCAACGACGCGCCGGAAGCGACGGAGGAGGTGGCGGGGACAATTCCTCACTGCTCTCCTTCTCGGAGTCGGAGGCCTCGTGGTCGCCCGAGGTGGACCCCGCCTCTGAAGAATCCTCGAGAAGCTCCTCAAGCTCCTCGAGGTCCGTCCGGATCAGCACCCACTGGTCGATGGGGAGTGAGGGCGACTCGTCCCGTGAAAGCCACCACGCGTCACCTCTGTGCCCAGCAGCTCAATGGGCCCCACGTCATTTCGTCCCTAACGGGCGGAACGTGCGTGCCGCGGGCCCGGTGGCTACTGTTGGCCCAGTGGGAACCAAGGTACCACGGCCCGTCTGCCTCTGGCCCGGAGGAAGATGCTTGGGCCGGCCCATGAGGGTGGCCTTGCCTCAGCCGCTCCGGAGGAAGCAGCCTCACGAGGGGCGAGCCTCGCGAGGCCCCTCGCCGCCAGGTCGGGCCCTGCCGAGGCCACCAAGCACCAGTTTCCCTCGCAAGGCTCCCCTCGCAAGGCCTTCTCATGAAGCAGATCGTACGGCGCCAGCCGCATTGCTCCGCGCCCAGTACATGGGTGATGACCCGCTGTCAGGATAAGGACAGCATAGCGTGACCGGGCCCAGCTTCCATTCTGGTGATAGGGTAGCAGTGGCATCTGCCTCCCCCAAAGCAAGTCCCAAAGGTTTTCCTCTTTGGTGATAGAAGATCAGGACGGATCGGCGCGCCAGGACGAAGGTCATCGCCAAGCCCACCAGCACGTCCCGAAGACTACTTTATCAGGCGGAGACCGCCTTTAGTCAACATTGACCTGCGCGCCTGTCCTTGCTACTTGTAGCTTGCGTTGGTATTTCCCCGAAGAGGAGGGGATGATGCAGCACAGTAGAGATACGTATTTCCCTCAGTTATGAAAGCAAGGTTATCGAACCAGTGGGAGAATCACGCAACACCTCGTTAGCAGCACCTGCACACAAACAACAAATCCTTGCACCGAACGCAAACAAGAGGTTGTCAATCTCTCAGCGGTAAATTGCCAGATTAAATTGTATGTGATAGATAGATAGATAGATTGAAACGAAAATACAAAATCAAATAGATAAAAGAAAATGGCAGCAATATTTTTAGGGTTTTAGTAATATGATTTAGATAGACCCGGGGGCCATCGATTTCACTAGAGGCATCTCTCGAGAAAATAGCATACGGTGGGTAGACAAATTACTGTTGGGCAATTGATAGAAAAGCAAATAATCATGACGATATCCAAGGCAATGATCATGTATATAGGCATCACGTCCAATACATGTAGACCGACTCCTGCCTGCATCTACTACTATTACTCCACACATCGACCGCTATCCAGCATGCATCTAGTGTATTAAGTCCATAAAGAACGGAGTAACGCCTTAAGAACGATGACATGATGTAGACAAGATAAACTCACATATGAATAAACCCCATCTTTTTACCCTTAATAGCAACGATACATACGTGTCATGTCCCTTTCTGTCACTAGGATTGAGCACCGCAAGATCGAACCCATTACAAAGCACCTCTTCCCATGGCAAGATAAATCAACTCAGTTGGCCAAACCAAATCAATAGATCGGAGAAGAAATACGAAGCTATAATAATCATGCATAAAAGAGTGCAGCAAAGACTCAAATATATTCATGGATAATCTGATCATATACTCACAATTCATCCGATCCCAACAAACACACCGCAAAAAGTGATTACATCGGATAGAACTGCAAGAACATCGAGGAGAACATTGTATTGAAGATCAAAAAGAGAGATGAAGCCATCTAGCTACTGCCTATGGACCCGAAGGTCTGTGGTAAACTACTCACGCATCATCGGAAGGGCAGCAAGGTTGATGTAGAACCCCTCCGTGATCGATTCCCCCTCCGGCAGATCACCGGAGAAGGACCCCAGATGGGATCTCTCTGGAACAGAAACTTGCGGCGGCGGAAAAAGTATTTCGTGGACTCCCCTGAGGGTTTCTGATTTTTCCTGAATTTATAGTGGTGGAATTAGGTCAAACGGAGCAAAGGGGGGCCCACGAGGCACCAGGGCGCGCCTGCCCCCCCTAGGCGCGCCCCGGTGGCTCGTGGCCACCTCCTAGGTATTCTGGCCCTCTCCCGAAGCTTCTAGTGTTTATCTTGTCCAGAAAAAAATCTCCAAAATGTTTCGTGGCATTTGGACTTCGTTTGGTATTGATTTTCTATAAAACAAAAACAGGACAGAAAACAGCAACTGGCACTGGGCACTAAGTTAATAGGTTAGTCTCCAAAAATGATATATAATTGCTGTAAATTTATATAAAAACATCCAAGATTGATAATATAACAGCATGGAACAATCAAAAATTATAGATACGTTGGAGACGTATCAGCATCCCCAAGCTTAATTCCTGCTCGTCCTCGAGTAGGTAAATGATAAAAACAGAATTTTTGATGTGGAATGCTGCCTATCATATTCATCATATATTCTTTTCTTTTATAGCATGGACATTGGACTTGAATGATTCAAAGCAATAGTCTATAATTTGACATGAAGATATAAATACTCAAGCATGCTAACAAGCAACCATGTCTTTCAAAATATCAATGCTAAAGAAAGTTATCCCTAGCCCATTATGTTCAATCATTGATCGATTCATGAAACACACTCAAATATTAGCTACACACAATGCACAAGTATGACAATAGTGTTCTCTAGTTGGTGCTTTATAAGAGAAGATGGAGACTCAAAGTAAAAATAAAAATTGCATAAAAGTAAATAGATAGGCCCTTCGCAGAGGGAAGCAGAGATTTGCTAATGTGCCAGAGCTCAAGGCTGAAATTAAAGAGATAAAATATTTTGAGAGGCTTGCTTTTCCTATCAATGAAAACGACCGAGAATTCCCAATATTTTCCATGCTAGAAACATCATAGGTGGTTCCCAAACAGAAAGTAAAGTTTATTTCCTTTCCACCATTCTTTCACAATCCATGGCTAGCCGTCTCCACAGGTGCCCTCCATACCAACACTTTCCAAGGAATTTTGTTGTTATTAATTTTTGATTTCATTGTGGGACTGGGCATCCCTATTACCAGCCACTCTCTCATGCAATGACAAGTGAATAAACACTCATCGTGAGAATAACACACCTAGCATGGAAAATAATGGTCACCCCCTGCCACTTCATGAGCGGTATGGGCACACAAAACGAAAAAATTATTTTGAAAATTAGAGTTGGCACACGCAAATTTACTTGGAACGGCGTTGAAATACCGCATATAGGTAGATATAGTGGACTCATTTGGCACAACTTGGGTTTAAGGATTTTGGATGCACAAGCAGTATTTCCGCTTAGTACAAATGAAGGCTAGCAAAAGATTGAGAAGCAACCAACCAAAAAATGAAAACGGTCATAAACATGCATTGAACATAACTAACACCAAATAATGCACCATAAGTAGGATATAATTTCTTTGCATAACTATTGACTTAATGTGCATGCACAGGGAATCACAAACCTTAACACTAATATTCTTACTAAATCACAATTACTCACTAACATGACTTACATATTATCATTTCCATATCGCAAAACTATTGCAAGGAATCACACTTATCATATCCAATGATCTATATGAAAGTTTTTATTATATCCCTCTTGAATATTCATCACTTTGGGACCAAATTCATATCTTGTGCAAATTACCGTTACTTTTATCAACTCTCAAAAAGATTTAAGTGAAGCATGAGAGTGCAAATATTTCTTCAAAATTTCAATATTATCAATTCTCAAAATAATATAAGTGAAGCATGAGAATTCATTTCTTCAAAATTTTAATCTTATCAACTCTCAAAATAATATAAGTGAAGCATGAGAGTTCATTTCTTCAAAATTTCAATCAACTCTCAAAATAATATAAGTGAAGCATGAGAATTCATTTCTTCAAAATTTCAATCAACTCTCAAAATAATATAAGTGAAGCATGAGAGTTTATTTCTTCAAAATATAGCCACCAACGTGCTTAAAAAGATTTAAGTGAAGCACTAGAGCAACTGCCTAGGTCAAAAAATTTAAGTGAAGCACATAGAGTGTTCTAACAAATTATGATGATAAACGTGTGGCTCTCTCAAGATAGGTGTGTTCAGCAAAGATGATTGTGAAAAACTAAAAAGCAAACAAAGCAAATACTCATATCATACAAGACGCTCCAAGCAAAACACATATCATGTGACGAATAAAAATATAGCTCCAAGTAAAATTACCGATGGTTGGTAGAAGAAAGAGGGGATGCCTTCCGGGGCATCCCCAAGCTTAGACGCTTGAGTCTTCCTTGAATATTACCTTGGGGTGCCTTGGGCATCCCCAAGCTTAGGCTTTTACTACTCCTTATTCCTTCATCCATCGTGATCTCACCCAAAACTTGAAAACTTCAATCACACAAAACTCAACAAAACCTTCGTGAGATCCTTTAGTATAACAAAATAAATCACTACTCTAAGTACTGTTGCAAACCCATTCATATTTTATTTTTGCGTTATACCTACTGTACTCTAACTTCACCATGGCTTATACCCCCCGATACAATCCATAGATTCATAAAAAGAAGCAAGTAGTGCATCAAAAACAGAATCTGTCAAAAACAGAACAGTCTGTAGCAATCTATTTGAAAGACATACTTCTGTAATTCCAAATATTCTGAAAAATTAAGACAACGTGGGAAATTCATATACCACTACTGTGTAAAAATTTCAGATTTTTCTGACGCTCCAGTACAGAAACAAAATTCGGGCACTGGACGCAAAACTTTCTGTTTTCCAAACAGCATCAATTATACTATCTTCCAAATCATCCCAAAGGCTTTACTTGGCACAAACACTAATTAAAAACACAAAAACACATTCATACCAGTAGCATAAATTTGAAATCACACAATAACATAAAAAACTTATTTTATTCATTGGGTTGCCTCCCAACAAACGCTATTGTTTTATGCCCCTAGCTAGGCATAATGCATAGTTTCAAGTATTGTCCTCTTTCAAGTTGATTCCATAAGTGGCCCGCATAATTGATTCATATGGTTCTTTGATTTTCTTCCTATGGAAATGTTCCATACCCTTTTTTAGTGTAAATTGAAATTTTATATTCCCTTCTTTCATATCAATAACGGTACCTATAGTTCGTAAGAACGGTCTACCAAGTATTATGGGGCAAGAAGAATTGCATTCAATATCAAGAACAATAAAATCAACGGGCACAAAATTTCTATTTGCAAGAATAAGAACATCATTAATTATACCCATTGGTTTTTTAATAGTAGAATCCGCAAGATGCAAATTAAGAGAACATTCATCTATATTGGTAAAACCTAGCACATCACATAGAGATTTTGGAATTGTGGAAACGCTAGCACCCAAATCACATAAAGCATTGCACTCATACTTTTTCATTTTAACTTTAATGGTGGGTTCCCATTCATCATATAATTTTCTAGGAATTGAAATCTCTAGTTCTAACTTTTCTTCTAACGCTTTCATCATTGCTTCTACGATGTGTTTAGTAAAAGCCGTGTTTTGCTCATAAGCGTTGGGTGAATTTAACATGGATTGTAAAAAATAAATGCACTCAATCAAAGAACAATTAACATAATTAAAATCTTTGTAATCCAAGAGAGTGGGCACATCGCTATTTAAAGTTTTTACCTCTCCAAACCCATCTTTAGTAATTTTTTCATTAAGATTTTCACCCTCCGAATTATGGGGACGCTCTTTAGCTAAAGTTGACTCTTCTTCAGTCCCCTTTTCATCAAGTTTAATATTGCTAAACAAAGAATCAATAGATGAAACACCAATCATTTTAATATCTTCATCATTACTACGATAAAAACCGGGAGGAATCGCTTTTGCTAAAAATTCTCGTTTAGTTTTTAGCATGGCGGTTCTTTTCTTACTCTCATCCATGGAAACATATAGAGCTTTAATTGATTCACTAATATCAATTTTGGGTGGCAAACTTTTAGTATTAAGATTTTCCACATCATGAATAATTCTACCAATGCTCCTAGACATATCATCAATTTTACTCAATTTTTCTTCTACCGTAGTGTTGAAAACTTTTTGAGCATTCATAAATTCTTTAATATTACTTTCAAGAACAGAAGGCATCCTATTATTATTATTATAGGAATTTCCATAAGGATTGCCATAATTATTAGAGGAATTTAGAGGAAACGGTCTAGCGTTGAAATTACCTCCATAAGCATTATTATTAAAATTGTTTCGCGAGACAAAATTCACATCTACGGGATCGTTATTTTGCTCAATCAAGGTGGACAATGGCACATCATTAGGATCAATATGAGCATTATTACTAGCAACCAATTTGATAAGCGCATCAACTTTATCACTCAAAGTACTAATTTCTTCAATATAATTCACTTTTTTACTAGTAGGAGTTCTTTCAGTATGCCATTGTGAATAATTTGCCATAATATTATCAAGCAATTGAGTAGCTTCACCCAAAGTAATTTCCATAAAGGTACCACCCGCGACGGAATCTAAAAGATTTCTAGAAACAAAATTCAATCCCGCATAAAATTTTTGTATGATCATCCATAAATTTAAACCATGAGTAGGGCAATTTCTTATCATTAATTTCATCCTCTCCCAAGATTGGGCAACATATTCATGATCAAGTTGCTTGAAATTCATAATTTGATTTCTAAGAGAAATAATTTTCGTGGGAGGAAAAAACTTAGTAATAAAAGCATCTTTACACCTATCCCAAGAATCGATACTATTTCGTGGTAAAGATGAAAACCAAATTTTTGCACGATCCCGCAACGAGAACGGGAATAATTTTAATTTCACAATATCATTATCCACATCTTTTTTCTTTTGCATGTCACACAATTCTACGAAAGTGTTAAGATGGGATGCGGCATCTTCATTAGGACTACCGAAAAATTGATCTTTCATGACAAGATTTAGCAAAGCGGTATTAATATCACAAGTCTCCGCACTAGCGGCGGGAGGAGCACTCGGAGTACTAATAAAATCATTATTATTAGTATTGGAAAAATCACACAATTTTGTATTTTCTTGAGACGTCGTGACTACGCAAACAAGATAACAAGCAAGCAAACAAGCAAACAAGAAAAAGCAAACGAAAAATATTTTTGTATTTTTGTAAAAACGTTTTAGAAGTGGGGGAGATGAAAACGAGAGGCAAATGGCAAATAAAGTAAATGCAAGGAGATGAGAGTTTGTGCAAAGGTACTTGATAGATGTTGATGATGTCTCCCCGGCAACGGCGCCAGAAATTGGCAAGTTGACGGGAGACTGTGTTGACGTGACTTCTCCCCGGCAACGGCGGCAGAAATTCTTCCTGCTACTTGTAGCTTGCGTTGTTATTTCCCCGAAGAGGAAGGGATGATGCAGCACAGTAGAGATAAGTATTTCCCTCAGTTATGAAACCAAGGTTATCGAACCAGTAGGAGAATCACGCAACACCTCGTTAGCAGCACCTGCACACAAACAACAAATCCTTGCACCCAACGCAAACGAGAGGTTGTCAATCTCTCGGTGGTAAATTGCAAGATTAAATTGTATGTGATAGATAGATAGATTGAAACGAAAATACAAAATAAAATAAATAAAAGAAAATGGCAGCCATATTTTTAGGGTTTTAGTAATATGATTTAGATAGACCCGGGGGCCATAGATTTCACTAAAGGCTTCTCTTGAGAAAATAGCATACGGTGGGTAGACAAATTACTGTTGGGCAATTGATAGAAAAGCAAATAATCATGACGATATCCAAGGCAATGATCATGTATATAGGCATCACATCCAATACAAGTAGACCGACTCCTGCCTGCATCTACTACTATTACTCCACACATCGACCGCTATCCAGCATGCATCTAGTATATTAAGTCCATAAAGAATGGAGTAATGCCTTAAGATCGATGACATGATGTAGACAAGATAAACTCACGTATGAATAAACCCCATCTTTTTACCCTTAATAGCAACGATACATACGTGTCATGTCCCTTTCTGTCACTGGGATACCACAAGATCGAACCCATTACAAAGCACCTCTTCCCATGGCAAGATAAATCAAATCAGTTGGCCAAACCATATCAATAGACCAGAGAAGAAATACGAAGCTATAATAATCATGCATAAAAGAGTGCAGCAAAGACTCAAATATATTCATGGATAATCTGATCATAAACTCACAATTCATCGGATCCCAACAAACACACCGCAAAAAGTGATTACATCGGATAGAACTCCAAGAACATCGAGGAGAACATTGTATTGAAGATCAAAAAGAGAGAAGAAGCCATCTAGCTACTGCCTATGGACCCGAAGGTCTGTGGTAAACTACTCACGCATCATCGGAAGGGCAGCAAGGTTCATGTAGAACCCCTCCGTGATCGATTCCCCTTCCGGCAGATCACCAGAGAAGGACCCCAGATGGGATCTCTCTGGAACAGAAACTTGCGGTGGCGGAAAAAGTATTTCGTGGACTCCCCTGAGGGTTTCTGATTTTTCCTAAATTTATAGTGGTGGAATTAGGTCAAACGGAGCACAGGGGGGCCCACGAGGCACCAGGGTGCGCCTGCCCCCCCAGGCGCGCCCTGGTGGCTCGTGGCCACCTCCTGGGTCTTCTGGCCCTCTCCCGAAGCTTCTAGTGTTTATCTTGTCCAGAAAAAATCTCCAAAAAGTTTCATGGCATTTGGACTTCGTTTGGTATTGATTTTCTATAAAACAAAAATAGGACAGAAAACAACAACTGGCACTGGGCACTAAGTTAATAGGTTAGTCTCCAAAAATGATATATAATTGCTGTAAATGTATATAAAAACATCCAAGATTGATAATATAACAGCATGGAACAATCAAAAATTATAGATATGTTGGAGACGTATCAGTCCCCCTTTGAATTGCCGCCCTGTGGCCACCCTTTCCCGCTCATATTTTCGGGGAAGAGTTCCAAGGCACTACAAAAGGGACAGGGCCGCCTCCATCTAAGGGGATCGACCCATTCTCCCCCTCGTCTCGTGTACCTCGAGCCACAAGCTCTCCATTACAGAGCAATCCAACACAGGCAGGAGTAGGGTATTACACCGCACGGTGGCCCGAACCTCGGTAGCTCGCGCATCCCCTTCGTGTCCGGTGAGAGCCAGTGAGCCCGTCGTGATCCCGCCGTAGTTGTCGTCATGTCGTAGGTTGCCAGGCAAAGTCCCCCAGAGTTCGAATCCTAAGTTCTTGGAGAAGTTTCTTGGACGCAGATCCTAGACTCCGACATTAGCCCTCGAAGCAAAGTACTACTACGCATACCCCTAGGGGGGAGGTTGGTAGGAGTTAACCATCACGTGCCCCCGACTGCCACACGAAGGAAGACAATCAAGAATAAATCATGCTCCAACTTCTTAGCATAACGACAGACCATACGTGCATGCTTCGGGAATCACAAACCTTAACACCAAAATTCTTATTAAACCACAATCATTCACTAGTACCTCCCACATATCACCATCTTAATATCGCAAAACTATTGCAAGGAATCAAACTTATCATATTCAGTGATCTACAAGTTTTATGTAGGATTTTATGACTAACCATGTGAATGACCAATTCCCGTTGACTCTCTAAATAGATATAAGTGAAGCATGAGAGTTTTAATTATTTCTACAAAAGACCACACTCTAATAAATATAAGTGAAGCAAAAGAGCATTCTACAAATAACGGTTTTCTATATGTAGAGAAACAGGCATCCAAACTTCAAATGATATAAGTGAAGCACATGAAGCATTCTATAAAGCCTTACTCAAAAGATATAAGTGAAGTGCAAAGAGCATTCTATAAATCAACCAAGTACTATCTCAAATAAGCATGGTGTATTATTCAAAGAAAAATAAAAAGCACACGACGCTCCAAGAATTTACGCATATTATGTGAACGAAACAAAAACCGAGACATACCGATAATTGTTGAAGAAAGATGGGATGCCTTCTGGGGCATCCCCAACCTTAGACGCTTGAGTCTCCTTGAATATTTACTTGGGGTGCCTTGGGCATCCCCAAGATTGAAATCTTGCCTCTCCTTCTTCTTCTCATATAGATACCTCCTCGATCTTCGAACACTTCATCCACACAAAACTTAACCGAACTTTTTATTAGTGGGGTTAGTACATATAACATCAAATCCCATCATGTCCTGCTGTAACATTATTGTATAATTATAATCAAACATTACCCACTGTATTCTATCACAATTCTATGGCTCCCAAGTCAATGGGCTCAAAAAGATTTCAAACATACGCAAATAAAGAAACTATAACAGCAATCTGTGAAAACAGATCAGTCTGTAAAGATGAAAATGAAACATATACTTATGTAACTCAAACAATTCTGAAAAATTAGGAAAAAAAATTATATCAGTACTGTGTAAAAATTTCAGAATTTTTGCATGTTCCAGTAAAATAACAAAATTCAAGCACCACAGCAAAAGTTTCTGTTTTTTCACAGCACACACCAAACAAGCAATTTAAACATCCTAAAGGTAAATCTTGGCACGTTATTTTTATAATACAATGGATTTGTACAAGGGGATAATTATTTTTGTGGAAAAGTTTCTGTAATCAAGGTTCACAAAGTTTCCATGGGCATGAACAAAGTTCAAGGTTAGCCCCCACTTCCACATTGCTCATCTGTCTCACTTTCACTTTTCTTTTTGAAAAAAGTTTTAGGTTCCCCTCTATATTTTTTTTGTTTTTAAACTTTTCAAAAGCACACAACAGAATAAAATGACTCTCTAAAACCTCCGGGTTGTCTCCCAGGCAGCGCTTTCTTTAAAGCCATTAAGCTAGGCATAAAGTGCTCAAGCAATCGATCCACCCGGATCCCAAGGTATATCAAAGCCAATTTTAATTAACAATGATTTGTAATTATGTAGTGAGCACAAAGCAACATATATCATGCAATGACAAAGTCTAACTCTCTTCCTATGCATCGACATGTCATAAAAGAATAATTCATGCACATCAAGTAAGGGCCAATGCATAGCATAAACAGTTTCTTGCAATTTTATCGTACTAGAAAAATAGAGAGGTGGAGATGTAGTTCCTCTCTCATAATAATTGCAAGTAGGAGCAGCAAGCACATGCATATCATATTAATCAAAATCATCATGTGTAGTAGTAAAACGCGACCCATCAATATAATCCTTAATAAGCGCAAACTTCTCCGATATAGTGTAGTTCGGAGAATTCAAAAGGAAAATAGAACTATCATGTGTGGGTGCAATAGCAACAATTTCATGTTTAACATAAGGAACTATAGCAAGTTCATCTCCATAAGCATAATTCATATTGGCATCATGGCCACAAGCATAGCAAGCATCAAGTTCATCAAAAAGAGATATTTCAAACGAATCAAAGGGATCATAGCAATTATCATAGCATTCATCCTTCGGTAAGCATGAAGGGAAATTAAACAATGTATGAGTTGAAGAGTTACTCACATTAGAAGGTGGGCACGGGTAGCTAATCCGCTCTTCCTCCCTTTGTTCTTCACTCTCCTCGTCATGTTTTTCATCTAATGAGCTCACAGTTTGAACATAGGAGCCTGCAAAATATTAGTCTCTTCTTGGACAGTGGAGGTGTCCTCAATATATTCTTTAACATAAGCATTAGAAGCATAGTTTTCATAGCAATATTTAAGTATGGCGAAATTTTCAGATTTGTAAAGAGTAGCATCACACTTTTCAATCAAAGAAGCAATTTCATATGCACCCTTAAAAGCAACAAATTCTTCTATTTGTTCAATATCATAGTAACTATAAATACCTCTGGCATAAGAAGATAAGATTCCATTATCCTTAAACTCACATTGGTACTGAAGGTGTTTTTAGGGTCTTCAGAATAACAAGTAAAATCATGTATTTCACATAAATTCCAAGCATAGCAATTCAAAGTATTAATATGATGCCATAAGAGTTTCCCTTTTTGAGACAAGCGGTGTCGCACAAAATAAGCATGCCCATCTAATGATTTTTCCTCAACTAAGCTAGTTGGGTTTTCAGGATGAGCACAAAGGGATCAAAGATGATCCAAGTAGAAAGCTTCATCAGTATGATAGATTTTGGGTGGTTCTTCAACCATTGGTTTAGCAAGTACAACTAATTTTTTTGGTATTTTACGTTTCCTACCCATAACTAAAGATAGAAAACAAGAGCACAAAATAAAAAGTACTTAGTGAAAACAAGAGCACAAAATAAAAAGTACTTTGACGGTCTGCAAGCAGAGAACGTTACTTGTGCCCGGAATGAGATTGCTGACGACCTGTCAAAGCTTGCCGCCCAAAAGATGCCTGTGGAACCAGGAACTTTTGTGCTCCAACTAACTCAGCCATCCGTTACACCATCGAAGCTGGCAAAGAAAAGAAAACAAGATGTTGATGGTTACTTTCCGGCAGAGCTACCCGTAGCCGCCAAGAAAGCAGATACCACTGACAAGCCGCCCTTTGCCGTTGTGCCGCAGCATCCGGCAAGCCAGATCCTTGCCATCGAAGCAAGTGCTCCCGCAGAGGAAGAAATGCCTTTAGTCCTTATCATCGAGCCACAAGCTCCGGCATGGGCGCAGTCGATTGTCCAATTCCTCCAGGTAGGAGAGCTTCCCGATGAGCAAGAAGATGCAGAAAGAGTGGCCCGTCAATCAAGGATGTATAAGTTTATTGACAACACCTTTTACAGGAAGAGACCTAACGAGGTAAAATTGAAATGCATCTCCCAGGAAGATGGACAAAGGCTGTTGGAAGAGATACATGACGGGATGTGCGGATCTCATATTGGGTCACACGCACTTGTCGGCAAGGAGTTCCGTCAAGGATTCTACTAGCCGACAGCCCTTCAAGATGCCTTGGCGGTGGTTATCAGGTGCAAAGCATGCCAGTTCCACTCCAAGGGCATCCACCAACCAGCTCAAGCCCTCCAAACCATCCCTTTTTCCTGGCCCTTCTAGGTTTGGGGGCTCGACATCGTCGGCCCCTTCCCCCGTGCTACCGGGGGCTTTGAATTCTTGTACGTTGCAATCGACAAGTTTACAAAGTGGCCTGAAGTAGAGCCGGTGAGAAAGGTGACGGCACAGTCAGCTATCAAGTTCCTCAAAGGATTGGTTGCCCGTTTTGGTGTACCCGACAGGATCATTACCGACAACGGCACCCAATTTATGAGCCGCGCCTTCACAGCATATTGCCAGGAACTTGGAAATAAGATCTGCTATGCCTTCGTTGCTCATCCAAGAAGCAATGGGCAAGTAGAGAGGGCAAATGCAGAAGTGCTGCGTGGTCTAAAGACTAGGACTTTCGACAAGCTGCACCAGTGTGGAAGGCGCTAGGTGGAAGAATTGCCGGTGGTTCTTTGGTCAATCAGAATGACACCAAATCGAGCCACTGGCCAGACATCCTTCTCCCTTGTGTATGGTGCAGAAGTGGTACTCCCCACAGAACTCAAATATGGGTCACCTCGAGTCTTGGCCTTCGATGAGGAGGACCAAGATGAGCTGCGGCATGACGATGCCACGTTCATTGAGGAAGATCATTTCCGGGCTGCTGTCCGTGCTGCACAGTACCAGGAAGCTTTGTGCCGCTACCATAGCCGCAAAGTGATTGCCAGGAACCTTGAGGAAGGCGACCTTGTTCTTTGTCGGATTCAATCCATGAAGGGTAAAAACAAATTGACGCCGAAGTGGGAGGGCCCTTACCGGGTAGTACAAGTCTCTAGGCCCGGCGTAGTCCACCTAGAGACCGAAGATGGCACTCCGGTGCTTAACTCATGGAATATTGAGAATATTCGTAAGTTCTACCTGTAAGGTGTGGTTGCCGGGCTGCCTGGCAACCTATTTTGTACAAGTTTGCCGTCAAGGCATGTAAAACTTTGTACAAAGCCGGGCACAGATCCCGTGCACAATAAAACTAAGTGTTTCACAACTATTTATCCAAATGCATATTTACTTATGTGTTGCATGTAGTCTTGTGTTACAGTCTTTGCCTTGCATAAGGTGGTTAACGAACCGTCAAGGTTCCAGTCTCCTCTTTTATCTTCTTTATTTTTCCTAAGGGAAGGAAGGATTCCTCACGTACAAGCTTCCCGGGAGGGGGGATGACTGGTCATGGATACCAAAGGACGCGTTCAAGATATCGCCCTACGCCAAGAAGTACAGCAAGGAATGAGCTAAGTTGCAAAACTTTGAAATAAATACCTTGTTGAAGTTGTGGATCTCCTTGACCGATTCTGACCTTTGTATGAGAAACCTGCACGCTAAGGAACCTTGCCATAATCAACTGCGCTCTTACTTTGCTTCGAATCCGCTCGGCAACCTAAGTAGCTGCATTGTGATCGGCAAGCATGATCTCGCCGGCAGTGGCACTTCCGGCAAGCTGCTGAGGACTTGTTCCTAGGGCACTTGCGGTAAGGGTGTGCACACCGGCAAGTCTCCGATAAGCGTAGGGTACGGAAATCATTCAAAGACAAAATGGAATAAGGAGAACAACATGCATACTGTCGGGGGGATGAACCCCGGGTAGGCAACGGAGCTCGAACACCTTCTTAAAAAAATCATCGGAGCAGGTCAACTCCCTCAGGCCGGCTTGCCAGTACGCTGGCTCCCCAGCGCGAGCCGGCTCGGCACGGCGACCCGGCCTGGCCGGCTGGCCCATGCCGGCTGGCCACGAGGGGACGGAGCCTTCGCGACAAAGCAAGCGTGGCTACAGCGCTCCTTCCTTTACGCTGACAGAGCAGGCGAGGCTGCAACTTTCCTTGCGCCCCTGCCCGAGGCGGGCGGTGTCAGGGAGGCGCGGTCCTGTAGAAACAACGGCGCCGACCTCCCTCTGACGACGGACAAGACGCGCCACAGTGCCCCGTACCCAGACTGACGAGAGACAAGACCCGCCACAGTGCCCCGCGCCAGGCAGGTGCGGTGCACCTGAAGACCCGGCAACCCGGCGACCCGGCGGCCCCCACCACCGGCTCCCGGAACATGACACCAGGGGCCCGCGCTTTTGTAACATTACCATTGTAACCCTGGGGGTCGGCCTATAAGACCCCCAGGGAGGCCTCCATGCAGAGGGGTTCGCTTCCTTCGGTTCACTCTCTCCCATTGCATGGTCGCTCTTTGCTTCCCTTTAGTGACTCCTTCTCGCTCCACAGAGCACACACACACACTCTCGCCGGAGAGGCAGAACGGTGGCCTAGCCCCTCCTCCCTCCTCCGTCCGAACAAATCCAGGAGCGACCATGTAGCCCTTGTGCTTCCCATACTACACTCGGCAGGATTAGGGGTGTTACCTCTGCAGTGGGCCCCGAACCTGGGTACGTCTTGTGTCTCGCACTTGCTTGTGCCAACCTCGCCTCCGGAACCCACCGACGTCCTCTCGTAGCCCCACCTCTTTAGCCATCTTATGGCATCTGCCGTGCAAATACCACGACAGTTGGCGCCCACCGTGGGGCTGCTCGCGGCGTCGGCCGGAGTCAAGTTCCGGACGAGGCCCTTCACCAGCTCCGGCGAGCGCATCGGGCACGGTCTGGTCCGCGCTCCCCGCGCGGCCGACACGGCCGGCTGCGGCGCTCCGCCGGGTACGGACACCGCTTGTCCTGCAGACTGCTTCATCGTCCCCTTCGGCGCGCTGCGCGTCTTCGTCGCGCTCGTCCCTGACGTGTTTCCCAGCGAGGTGCACTGTTTCGCCGACTCCCCCGTCCCCGTTGGCTGCGCCGTCTCCGACGACATCGCGGGTCTCTGCGCCCGCGCGGAGGTGCTGACCATCGGCACTAGCGCCGGCTCCCCGCGCGACAAAGAGAAGGCCGCCGCGGCTGCAGCCCCGCTACGCCGGGCCGACCCGCTCCACGAGATGATCCGGAGCCTGCGAGCCCCCATCACGCCCGACGCCGACACGGCTGCTGCAGCGGCTCAGCTCGACGAAGACCACCAGCATCTGCTGGCCGAGGCCACGGAGCTCGTGGCAACACGGCGCCGGCTGGAGTCCGCCCAGCGAGAGTACGACAGCGCCCACGGTTTCACGCTGGCCGCCGCCGAGGCTAGCCAGGTCACGGGGGTGCGGATTCGTGGGGGCGCAATCGGCCGTGCGCTAGGCGCAGGCCAGCCCGTCTACGACACCCCCGTCAAGAACATGCACGCGGCGCAGGCGGCCATGGCGGACCTTGAATTCCTGGAGGGCGAGGAGCTGCTGCAGTAGCAGCAGCGAATCCGCGACCTCATCGCCGCGGCGAACGAGCAACAGCAGCGTTTCGACCCAGCTCAGCCATCCGCCTCCGCCTCAGGAAAAACCGGAGACCCGGAGAGGGCCCTCCAGAACGCACGGCAGACGTCCTCACACGCCACTAGCGCAAGCCGCTCTGGCCGGTACCGTTCCAGTCGGAGCCGGCATAACCGCACCACCACCGCTGGAGACGGCAACGCTGGCGAGACGGCCGGCGACGGCCGGGTTCAGCAGCCGGAGCCCCCCGTGCGGCCGGCTCTGCGGCCCGAGCCGGCCCCGGAAGCTCCTGCCCCCCGCAGTCCCGTGGCCGACCGTATCGGTCCCCGCGGACCCGTGGCTGATCGACTCGGCCCCCGCGAGCCCTACGACGAAAGCGACGCCCCTCACCGCATCGACCGGCTGGCGCGCTCCACGGCCCTGGTGGAGGAGAGCTCTGTCGGCCCGGCGTGCTTTGGCCCCCGCATTCGCGAGGAGCCCTTCCCCAAAGGTTTCTCGCTGCCCCGCGACACCCCAAAGTACACCGGTGCCACCAAGCCCGAGGACTGGCTGACCGACTACACCACGGCCGTCGGCATAGCCGGCGGCAACCGGCGGGTGGCCGTCCGATACGTCCCCCTCATGCTACTCGGCTCACCCCGGACGTGGCTTAACAGCCTGCGAGCCGACAGTGTGAACTCTTGGCTGGATTTCGAAGACGCGTTCATTCGCAACTTCACCAGCATCTACAAGCGCCCTGGCAAGCCTCGCCAGCTCTCCATGTGCATCCAGAAGCCGGGCGAGCCCCACCGCGATTTCCTCACGCGATGGACGGAACTGCGCAACTCCTGCGAGGGCGTCTACGAGGTCCAGGCCATCCAGTACTTCATCGACGGGTGCCTAGACGGCACTCTGGTCAAGCACCGGCTGGTGTGCGACGAGCCGGAGACCCTGGCGGAGCTCATGGCTGTGGCGGACAAGTACGCTACGGCCGACTCCGTGATGAATGTGAAGGTCACGATCGACGCAGACGGCAAGCTCCTCCCGGCCCAGCCGGCTCCTCCCAAGCCGGCTGGCGACAACAATCAGCGCTGGCAAGACAACAACAACAATGGCAAGCGCCGGAGCGACCAGCAAGCGCCCCGCTACGACAACCGGCAGGTTGCCATGGTGGAAGGGGAGCAGCCGGCTGAGCAAGGCTCCAGCCAGCGCCCGCGCACCGGCAAGGCCGCCTGGCAGCCCAAGCTATCCTTCGAGCAGATGCTCGACGCCCCCTGCAAGAACCACAGCGGTGCGAAGCCGTCGACGCACACGCTCCAGCAGTGCAGTTTCACCCAGCGCCTGTTGAAGGGCAACCTTCCGCCCCCGCCACCCGGAGCCGGCGAAGCCGGCTCGCAGCAGCCACCGCTCCCGCCGCCTCCACCGCCACCCGGCGCCCTCGCCGACAACCCTTTCACGCACCCTGACGCGTCCTACGTCGTCTTCACCAGCGAGGGGGATGACAAGCATGCCAAGCGCAAGCACGCGGCCGAGGTGAACGCCATCGTCCCCCCGGTTCCCCAGTACATGCACTGGTCTGACCGGCCGGTCACCTGGACCCTGGAAGACCATCCGTCCGTCATGCCCACGCCGGGTGGCTACGCCCTCGTGCTCGACCCCACCTTCGTCTTCGAGAAGCGCACCTGCCGCTTCTCGTGGGTACTGATCGATGGCGGCAGCAGCATGAACATCCTGTACCGCGACACCATGACCAAGCTCGGCATCGTGGCGCGACAGCTGGAGCCGACCCGGACGGTGTCCCACGGCATCGTGCCGGGTCTCTCCTGCTCTCCGATCGGCCGGGTCCGGCTTGACGTCCTGTTCGGCTCCAGCAGCCACTTCCGCCGCGAGCCGATCTAGTTCGAGGTGGTCGATCTGGCCAGCCCCTACCATGCGCTGCTGGGCCGGCCCGCGATGGCCAAGTTCATGGCGGTCCCCCACTACGCCTACCTAAAGTTAAAGCTGTCGGGTCCCAAGGGCCTCATAACCATCGTCGGCGACTACAAGAAGTCCCTCGAGTGCGCCAAAGCCGGCTCCTAGCTCAACCGGATCGTGGCGCTGGCTAGCGCGCAGCTCAACCGGATCGTGGCGCTGGCTAGCGCGCAGCCGGCCATGCCGGCTCCGCCCAAGTCGGCCGCCGACGAGGCCTCTTTCAAGCCAGCCAAAGACACGAAGAGGGTCCCGCTCAACCCGGCCTACCCCAGCTCCAGCAAGTACGTCGTCGTGGGCACCGGCCTCGACAGCAAATAGGAAGGCGAGCTCGTCGATTTCCTCCGTGAGAATCAGGATATCTTCGCATGGTCTCCCAAAGACATGCCGGGTGTCCCGAGGGAATTCGCCGAGCCCAAACTTCACGTCCGCAAGGACGCCAAGCCTGTTCGACAGCCGCTACGCCGCTTCTCCGAGGAGAAGCGAAGAACCATCGGTGAGGAAATAGCCCGGCTTCTCGCAGCCGGCTTCATCATGGAAGTTTTCCACCCGGAATGGCTGGCCAACCCGGTCCTCGTCCTGAAGAAAAATGGCACCTGGCGCATGTGCATCGACTACACCAGCCTGAACAAGGCCTGCCCCAAAGACCCGTTCACTCTGCCCCGGATCGACCAGGTCATCGACTCCACAGCCGGCTGTGAGCTCCTGTCCTTTCTGGACGCCTACTCCGGCTACCACCAGATCAAGTTGGACCCGGCCGACGCCCTCAAGACGTCCTTCATCATGCCCTTTGGGGCGTATTGCTACATCACCATGTCGTTCGGCTTGAAGAATGCCGGCGCCACCTTCCAGCGCTGCATGCAGAAATGCCTGCTGCCCCAGCTCGGTAGAAACGTGCACGTCTACGTCAACGACATCGTGGTGAAGACCAAGCAGCACCTCACGCTCCTAGCCGACCTCAAGGAGACCTTCGCCAACCTGCGCCGGTTCTAGATCAAGCTCAACCCGGAGAAATGCGCCTTCAGCGTGCCGGCTGGCCAGCTCCTCGGCTTCCTCGTCTCGGCGCGTGGCATCGAAGCCAACCCGGAGAAGATCAAGGCAATCGAGCACATGCGCAAGCCGACCCGGCTGCGCGACGTGCAGAAGTTCACCGGCTGCTTGGCCTATCTCAGCCGGTTCGTCAGCCGGCTGGGAGAGAGGGCCCTGCCCCTGTATCAGCTGATGAAGAAGACGACGGCGTTCGAGTGGAGCGACCAGGCGGACAAAGCCTTCTGCGACCTCAAGCGCATGCTGTCAACCGCGCCCGTCCTGGCCGCGCTGGCTGAGAAAGAGCCACTCTTGCTGTACGTCGCCGCCACCTCCGAGCCGTCAGCACGGTGCTGGTCGTCGAGCGCCCGGAGGAGGTCAAGGTGCAGCCGGTTCAGCGCCCAGTGTACTTCCTGAGCGAGGTGCTATCCGCCTCCAAGCAGAACTACCCCCACTACCAGAAGATGTGCTATGGCGTGTACCTCGCCGCCAAGAAGCTGAGGCAATACTTCCAAGAGCATGCCATTACCGTGGTGAGCACGGCCCCCATCAGCGAGATCATGGGCTGCCGGGATGCCTCTGGCCGGGTGGCCAAGTGGGCCATCGAGCTAGCCGGCCACATGATCCTCTACGAGCCCCGCACCACCATCAAGTCCCAGGCGCTAGCGAACTTTCTCGTCGATTGGACGGAGACCCAGTACCTGCCGCCGGCTCCCGAGTCGACTCACTGGCGCATGCACTTCAACGGCTCCAAGATGCGCAACGGTTTGGGAGCCGGCATCGTGCTGTCTTCCCCCAAGAACGACCGGCTGCAGTATGTACTGCAGATCCATTTCGCCGCCTCCAACAACGTTGCCGAGTACGAAGCTCTCGTGCATGGCATCCGGCTGGCCAGAGAAATCGGCATCCGGCGCATCGTCTGCTACGGCGACTTGGACTTGGTGGTGCAGCAAGTTTCCCGCGACTGGGACGCCAAAGACGCCAACATGGCCAGCTACCGTTTCCTGGTCCAGCAGCTCTCTGGCGGGTTCGAAGGTTGCGAGTTCCTCCACGTCCCCCGTGCGGACAACGAAGCGGCCGACACACTGGCGAAAATGGGCTCCACCCGGCAAGCCATCCCATCCGGCGTCTTCCTTGAGCACCTACGGAAGCCGTCCATCAAGCCGTCTCCCGAGTCGGAATCCATCTTCGTCCCAGACGACCCCGTCGCGCCCCCACTTGACCCTGGAGTTCCCGGCCCAAGCTCGGGGATTGCCGGCTCCGGCTCGGGGGCTGCCGGCTCCAGCTCGGGGGCTACCGTCCCGGATCTCATCCCGGCGGCCATCCTCACGGTGGTGACGGCACCGTCATGGGCTCAGCCAATCCTCGCCTTCCTAGAAAACGGCGACCTCCCCAACGACGAAACTGAGGCCCGGCAAGTGCAGCGGCGCGCGTCCGCCTACAACATCATCAACAACGAGCTCGTCAAACGCAGCACAACGGGCGTGTTCCAGCGCTGCGTCGAGCAGAACAAAGGGATCGAGATCCTCCTCGACATCCACCAGGGCGAGTGCGGCCACCACGCCGCCTCGAGATCCCTGGTGGCCAAAGCTTTCCGGCACGGGTTCTATTGGCCCACGGCCCTGCAAGACGCCGAGGAGCTGGTCCTGAAGTGCGAGGGCTGCCAACGCTTCAGCAAGCGCAGCCACCAGCCGGCTTCAGCCCTCCAAACCATCCCGGTCACGTGGCCCTTCGCCGTCTGGGGACTCGACATGGTGGGGCCCTTCAAGACCGCCCGAGGCGGCATGACACATTTGCTGGTCGCCATCGACAAGTTCACCAAATGGATCGAAGCTCGGCCGATCAAGAAGCTTGACGGGCCCACCGCCGTCCGGTTCATCAAGGATATCGCAGTTCGCTACGGCGTGCCGTACAACATCATCACGGACAACATCACCAATTTCGCCAAGGGCGCGCTGGCCCACTACTGCTCCGCATCCGGCCTCCGGATCGACTTGGCCTCCGTCGCACACCCCCAGTCGAACGGCCAGGTCGAGCGGGCAAACGGCCTCATCCTAGCCGGCATCAAGCCGCGACTCGTGGAGCCGCTCATCCGCTCACCCGGCAGCTGGCTGGATGAGCTGCCAGTCGTCCTCTGGAGTCTCCGAACGACGCCCAACCGCTCCACCGGGTTCACCCCGTTCTTCCTCGTCTACGGAGCCGAAGCAATCATTCCAACCGACGTCGAGTTCGATTCGCCCTTGATAACCATTTACACAGAAGCCGAAGCAAAGGAGGCACGCGAAGACGGCGTCGACTTGCTCGAGGAGGCGCGCCTTCTGGCCCTCAGCCGGTCCGCCATCTACCAACAAGGGTTGCGCCGCTACCACAGCAAGAAGATCAAGCCCCTCGCATTCCGCGAGGGCGACCTCGTGCTCTGGCTCGTCCAGCGAACAGCCGGCCAGTACAAGCTGGCCTCTCCTTGGGAGGGCCCCTTCATCATCAGCAAGGCTCTCTGCGACCGGAACACGTACTACCTCATTGACGCACAGAAGCCGAACAAACGCAAGAGAGATGCAGACGGCGAGGAGTCCAGCCAGCCCTGGAACGCGGAGCTCCTCCGTCCGTTTTACAGTTGAACGCGCGCACGTATGTATCACCACCTTTTGAGTTTAATGAAAGCAGCAAGCCCCCCCCCCCCCCGTGCAACAGCAGGCGCCCACCGAGTCGGCCCAGCCGGCTCGGGGGCTCGGGGGCTTCCTTTTCCCTTTTTACTAAGCTCTGTGTCTACACACTTCCCCGTTTTTGTTTCACCCGCCGAGTCGGCCCAGCCGGCTCGGGGGCTCGGGGGCTAGCCGGCCAGACCGCGCCTCGCCATATTCTCCTTAGTCCATCTCGAAGCATACGAACCGCCACAGCCCTCTCTTCGCCAGCCACAGCCGGCTCCCGGCTGTCTGGCCGGCAAGAGCCAAAGGCCGGAAGCATCGTCACGTAAGAATAGCTAAGGAGGAGAGCCCGGCTCGGCCAACCCAGCCCTACCCGCCCTCACTTATCCACCGCACGACCGGCTGTGCGCCAGCCGGCCCAGTGGGTGTTTTCGCTCGCGCTCAAACGTCCGAAAAAGCCTAAGTATTGTGCGTCCCCTCTCAAGGACGAATCCCCATCCTAGCCACAGTACGCAACCCGGCAGTCCGGCTAGCGGGAAGGAAGCCTGAAGAAAAGAAAAACAGGAAAAAGGCCCAAAGCCGAACAGCAAAGAGCGAAAACACGACAGCTGGCGCCACAAAATTTATAAACAACATGGGCCCGCGGCCTCAAGTTCATTACATAAACTACACCCCCAGTGGGTGGACCTGCTACCTAACAAAATTCAAGTGACCGAGTATAGGAAAGTTAAAGATAAGCCCTATGCGGCGCCTGCGTCGGCTCCGGTCGGCGTCGGCTCGGCGGAGGTGGAGGCGGCTCCGGTCGGTGCCGGCTCGGCGGAGGCGGATGCAGCCGCCGGGTCGGACCTGGAGTTCTCCGGCCTCTCGGTCGTCGCGGTGTTGTCAGGCTCGGCTTCGTCATCGGCGTAGGCCCCCGTCTTGGCCGAGCTGCCGTCCGGATCATTGAGCTGCAGGCCGAACTCGTCGGCAGGGAGCTCCTCGCCGTCTTCCGTCCGCTCCAAGACAAATTCATCGTACGGAGCGAACGAGGCCAAGTAGCTGGCCCGTCCGGCGATCCGCCGCGCCTACGCCGCCAACTGCTCCTCCGCGCCGGCCCGCTGCGCCGCCAGGCGGTCAAGATCCACGCTGGGATACCACGACGCCACAAATTGCAGCGCCGTCTCTGCGCCGGCGCGAGCCGCAGATGCCCTCCACGCGCCGAGCCGGTCCACGCCAGCCTCCAGCCATCGCACCAGCAGGGTGACGCTGTTCGGCGCCACCGCGCTCGGCCAAAGGCTCCGCGCCATGGCCAGGCCGGCATCTAACAGCCGGCGCATGTGGCCCTCGACGGCTCCAAGACGGGCCTTGCCGGCCAGGACGACCTCCGACAAGGTCCAGGTGGCATAAACGTCGATGTCCGGCCCTAGCGCGCGCTGGTCCGCCCGGTGGGCGTACACGGCCGCATCGGCCGCCTCCTGCGTTTTCGGGAAGACTCCTGCCAAAGAAGGAAACGAGTTAGACAGAAGAAAACAACTTGCCGGCTCGGCCAGCCGGATTGAAGAAAAAATGGTACTCACGGGCGAAGGCCTCATCGAGGTGCTGCGCCTCGCTCAGCATCCCGTGCTCCCGCACGGCCGATGCGCGGGCCTGAGCCTCGAGATCCTTCTCGAGCTGGGCGACCCTCTTGCCGGCGTCCGCCAGCTCCTCGGCCGCCTTGCCGCGCTCTTCCGCCAGCCGGCCCAGCTCCGTTTGGTGGGCCTCCTCCGCCTTGGCCTTCTCGGCCGCCAGCCGGTCCACCTCGGCCTAGAGCCGGTCGCGGTCGGCGACGGCAAGATCGCGCTACTCGCCGGCTTCGGCAAGCCGGCCTTGGAGACCCGGCACCTCGGCCACATCAGCTGCGTGACAAGGTTCCCGGTCAGACGCCGGAAGCAAGGACAAAAAGAAAGAAGGGCAAAGCCAGAAGATTCGACCCGGCTGCTCCGCAGTCCGGCCCGAATCTCGGGGGCTACCCACAGTGGGTGCGCTGGCGCGCCCCCACTGAAGACGTGCAAGACATACCTTGGACCCGGCGCAACTCCTCCTCCTTGCCGGCTAGCTGGGCTTTAACCCTGCGGAACCGCTCCCGAAGCCGATTATACACGGCGGCCCGCAGGTCGTACAGGTGCTGCGCAAAATTTAAGTAAGAAGAATGCAAAAGATGGGCTATAAGATTCGAGCCGGCTGCTCCGCAGCCCGTCCCGAACCTCGGGGGCTACACCCAGTGGGTGCGCTGGCGCACCCCCACTGATTCGACGATCAAGACAAGAAAAGAAGGAGAGACTCACCGCATACGCCTGCTCCAGCTTCCGCGCCGCCTACTGCTCGTCCCGGACGAAGGCCTGCAGGCGTTCGCTCCGCCCGTGAAGTTGCGAGCGCAAGGCATCCGCCGCGTCGTCCTCCCGAGTGCACGGTCCGATCACATCGGCGCCGGCGCTCGCCCACGGATGCTGCATCGCGGTCCCGGAGCCGGATCCGCTTCCACCAGGCCGCTCGGAGGATGCAGTGGCTTGGGGCGGAACGACCACTATGGCACCGGCATCTACAGCCGCGGCCTCCGAGGCCGGCGTCGGCTGCGCTTTGCCGGATGGTGCGGGGTCTGCCCTGCGCCTCTCTTCGCCGCCCTCGCCTCCTCCTGCTGGGTCGGCCCGGGGCGGCGTGTCCACGACGATGTCCTCATCGACGTCCGACTCACCATCGGCCGGCTCCGTCCGCCCGGCCAGCTCCGTCGCCCCCTCCGGCTGCAGCTCGACGATTGTCACCGTCGGCTCCGTCCCCCGCTCCACCTCCGGCCAGGCCGGGCCCGCGGAGATCCTGGCCTGCTTTGCGGAGGCCCTCTCCCACGCCCGGGCCGAGGCCTCCTCCATCTCTTTCGAAGCCTCCGCGCGATCCCACCAGGCGTCGCGTGTCGCCGCGTCAAGGTCTTGGCCGGATTGGCGGGCTTCGATGTCCTCCTCCGCGGTCCGGGTCGGCTCGGGGTCGATGGCGCTGCTCCGGGTCTTCCGCCAGACGGCCTCGCCAGCTGCGGCCTCCGCGGCCGCCAACGCTAGGTCAACGGCGGACCTGTGCACAGCAAGTTCATCACCACAAGGGCTCAAGCAAGAAAACAAGCAAGTGATCAGAAACAAAAAAGAATCACTCACCCGATGACCTTCGGAACCTCCCGCCTCTGGCCCACGGACGGGGCGAGCCGGCGCTTCTTCTTGACGACGGCCCTCTCCCGCGTCGGCGCTGCTGCCGCCGGGCGCTTCGCGGCCGGCCTCGACTCGACCGGCTCCTTCGCATGCGGCCGGCTGTCGGATTCCGCCGCGCGAGCCAGGCCCGGCGCCAGCCGTCTTCCGCAGCCGCCTTGGAGGATCGACGCTGGCATCCTCCCCGGCCGAGGGCGTTGCACCGTGGGCTCCGGTCAGGTCCTCTTCGTCGTCGTCCGGCCAGTCGCGCAGAAGTTCTGAGGGCGGAGACTTACCCGCGTTCCGTGACCCGCCGGCTGCGACGTCGGCCAGGCGCGCTTCGACTCCTCCCTCCTCCGCCTCGGCGCCGGCTTCCTCCGCGTCTGACTCGGGCAAGTCGGCCAGCAGGATCTGGGGATTCGGCCCGTCATGAATTTGCTGGCAGGCGAACAGCTGCGGTCCTCCCGCGGCGTCAGGGCACAGAAATAACGTTGAGGCGGCAAAAAATAGACACCAGGGACTCACCGCCGGCGCTGGGTTTTCCCGGTGATAGGGCTCCTTCCCGAAGCTCCACCCCTCCTCCTTCAACCCGGCCTTGGAGATATAGTTGACCCGCTGGACGATCCCGGCCGCCATCAGCACCTTGGTCGACGTCCGGGTTGGGTCACGCAGGCCGCTCATGTCGCAGATCCGGTGTGCCCGGCGCTGCAGCGGCAGCACCGGGCGTGAGATGAAGGCCGCGATGAGGTCAGCCGGCTTCAACCCCTCGCGATCCGTCATCTCCCCGATCCGGCAGCAGATGTTCAGGAGCTCCTGTGGTGGCTTCTTGGGGCAGTAGCCCCAATTCGACTTGGCAAGCGGCGCCGCGTTGACGAAAGGCGGCAGGTTGATGATGTCCACCGCCGGGTCGGCATTCTGGACATAGAAAAACGTCGTCTGCCACTTCTTGGCCGAGTCCTCAAGCGGCAGCTTGGGAAACGGCCCGTTCACCCGGCCGGTGACCATGGCAGCCCCGCAATCCGACATCGCGCCAGCCGACGCCCCCTGCTGCTTGAGGAAGAAAAGCTTCGCCCACAGGTCAACAGTTGGCAGCATGCCGAGGTAGCCTTCGCAGAGCGTGGCGAACCCGGCGACCTGCAACACGGCGTTGGCGCCGAGGTGGTGCGGCTGCAACCCGAAGAAGTCGAGGAAGCTCCGGAAGAAAAGACTTGCGGGAAGGCCGAGTCCGCGATCGAAGTGAGAGAACAAGACGACGTGCTCGCCCTCCTGCGGCTGCGGCACCCTCTCCGGGCTTCGTGCGGCGAAGGTACCGGATGTTCTCCTCGGTCATGATCGAGCCCTCCGAAGAACCTTTCGGCAGCGCCATTGGAGGGCTCCGCTGGCGTGGAGACGCGGCGAAGGAAAGGAGGAGGAGGAGACGGCTGCGAGCTGCAGGCCTCGGGTCGCGGCGTGCGGCGGCTGGCGCGAGAGCACGCGGCGGCAGCGCTTCGCTCGGGCGTGGTGGAGGAGAAGCAGAGAAGGAGCAAGGGGTGGGAGTGTGTGCGGGAACGTTTCCGTCGCACTTCTCCCCTTCTCATTTATAACCGCGAAGAGAGCGTGGGGGAGTGGGATCGTTTGTGCCCACGATCCCCACTCCTCCGCACCGCGCGCGCGCGTTTTACGCGCACATTTACTGTGCGGGGAAGCGCAACCGTCAAGCGCCGCCGCAGTAAATCCCTCACACGCGGTGCCGAGGCCCGGTCCGCAGTCGCGTCCCGTCACGCGCGTGGGCTGGCAGGCCTCGCCCGCTGCGGAGCACCACGTGGCGTTCCGTCAGGCCGCGGCGGGCGCGAATTGCCGTATGAAACAAGACTCGACCAACGGGCATTTCCGTTTCCCGCCCAGGCCGGGGTGCCGCGACCCGGCAACCGGAAGCGGGCATCCGTGTCCGCCGTGTCGGCATGCGGACGAGCAGAGCCGCCCGGCCGGGCTCCCGCACTTCACCAACAAAACCGACTCCTCACAGGGTAAGCTGCGAAGGCCCTCCTGCTTGGAGCCGGCGAGCCTTCACAGCTTCGGGGACTACTGTTGGGGGGATGAACCCCGGGTAGGCAACGGAGCTCGAACCCCTTCTTAAAAAATCATCGGAGCAGGTCAAGTCCCTGAGGCCGGCTTGCCAGTACGCCGGCTCCCCAGCGCGAGCCGGCTCGGCACGGCGACCCGGCCTGGCCGGCTGGCCCATGCCGGCTGGCCACGAGGGGACGGAGCCTTCGCGACGAAGCAAGCATGGCTACAGCGCTCCTTCCTTTACGCTGACAGAGTAGGTGAGGCTGCAGCTTTCCTTGCGCCCCCGCCCGAGGCGGGCGGTGTCAGGGAGGCGCGGTCCTGTAGAAACAACGGCGCCGACCTCGCTCTGACGACGGACAAGACGCGCCACAGTGCCCCGTACCCAGACTGACGAGAGACAAGACCCGCCACAGTGCCCCGCGCCAGGCAGGTGCGGCGCACCTGGCGACCCGGCGACCCGACGACCCGACGACCCGGCGGCCCCCACCACCGGCTCCCGGTCCATGACACCAGGGGCCCGCACCTTTGTAACATTACCATTGTAACCCTGGGGGTCGGCCTATAAGACCCCCAGGGAGGCCTCCATGCAGAGGGGTTCGCTTCCTTCGGTTCACTCTCTCCCGTTGCATGGTCGCTCTTCGCTTCCCTTTAGTGACTCCTTCTCGCTCCACAGAGCACACACACACACTCTCGCCGGAGAGGCAGAACGGTAGACTAGCCCCTCCTCCATCCCAACAGCTCCAGGAGCAACCTTGTAGCCCTTGTGCTTCCCATACTACACTCGGCAGGATTACGGGTGTTACCTCTCCAGAGGGCCCCGAACCTGGGTACGTCTCGTGTCTCGCACTTGCTCGTGCCAACCTCGCCTTCGAAACCCACCGGCGTCCTCTCGTAGCCCCACCTCTTTAGCAATCTTATGGCATCTCCCGTGAAAATACCACGACACATACGTCCACTCAAAGTACGAACTACAACAACTGTTAAACATTTAGATAGAAAAGTTATCTTCCATGCCCCCACGGGGCTACATTGGTTTTATTACAGGAGCTAAACAAAGGAGCTTAGGCGGAGCACGACTCATCTTCAAGACTAGACTGGGGCAATACTATGCGCCTAGTCGGAGTCATCGCCCTCGCTCTTGATATATGAGGAGCTTTCGCCGCTCTCGCTCTCGCTCTTGCTGGTGGAGTCGGTGCCACTGCTGCTCTCGCTTTCCGTGCAGCACTCGATGTAGCCGCCGGAGACCCCGAAGAACTTCACATAGAGTGTGGCAGCTCCGTCGTACCTAAACTGGAGAAGCTGCCCCTGCCCTAGACCACGGGAGCAGGTGAACGACTTCCACCCCTGCGTCAAGAACAGAGAGCCAGCGGTGGAGAACTCTGTCGCGACCCAGGAGGGGCCATTGCAGCAGCCATCCGCCTGTAGCCATAGGCCCGAGGGCCTGCTGCTCTCCCTCACCCTCGGAAAGGGATCCGGGAGCCAGAGCCAACTGCGACGCCGACGGCGTAATCCCACGACAAACTCGTGCGCTACCACCGCCGTGTGGGACTCCTGGGCCGTCACCACCGTGCAGGCTTCCGCCTGAGGGGGAAGGGCAGCCGCCCCGCCACGTCCGCCATGCCTGCCTCATCCACGAGAACCACGCCCTCCGCGGCCGCGGGAGGCGGCTCTGCTGTGGGCGCTAGGGATGGCACTCACGACGACCACCTAGGAACTCGTCCGACCCCGAGAGGGGACCCTCGAGGCGGAAGCAGATGCACGGGCCCGACCTCCACCCCTCGCCATCGCAACGGTAGGCCTCAAGGAAAGCAAGGATGAATGAAAGGTTGGAGGAGGAGAATGGCAAGGGCAAAAGATGGGTGGGGAAGATTGCCACTCCCCCCACCCTCTCTTATAGCGCCCTAGGGGGATTACTCTCCCTGCCACCTCGCCTCCCTTAATGGCAGAAATCGAGGAAGGAGATGTGAGAAGTCAGGCGAAATAAGCAGCGCCCTCCATGTTTTTCCTTCTTATAGGGAAGGCGCGAGGGCTGGCTCTTTTTCGTCCTACGTGGCCACGCTTTTCAGATGCTCCACCTCCTGCCGCCGCTTCGGTCCACCTCTCCCACGCCTACATTTAATGCGCATCGTGGGCGGGTGCGGTAAAACAGAAGATTATGATAGTTATCCTCTGCCCCGCGCCACCTGTGCACTGTTTGGGCCTAGCCCAACGACGCCTCGCTTGCACGCGTGGCCCAGGCCCAGGGGCTCCTGTCGGTGTACTAAGACATGGGTGCCCTCATACCCAGACTTGTGCACAGGCAGTTGTAGCCTCCCCGCTAATAAGGGCTTCACAGAGGATAACTACGACTCAAGACTCAACACCAAGACCGTGAAGAAGACCTCAAGGCAGGTCGTCAAGAAGTACTATTCTAAGTACTGAAGATCGACGCTATTCTTGCCGGCAAGCTTCGCCCCGGGAAGGTGAAGACTAAGGCTATGGATGCCAGCAAGCTCCCTTCCCAGCAAGCAAGGCCCGGCAAGCTCCGTGCCAGCAGGTTTGTTTCTATCCCGTTACCGCTCAACCTCACCATCGACCAGATAGGCTCGTGGGCTAGGTGTCGAGCGGGCAGACAGTCAACATGGCCGGTCAAGGCACGTGTCAGCATGCCACGCCAAGATTAACTTTAATGACACCCGTCCCTGGGACGTGTCGGGATTACAGAAGGGCACTAGGACTGGTGGTATAGATCTTTCGCCAAAAGCCTCGCCTCCCCGACATAGCACCTTACGGTGCATTAAATGCGTTTGTTTTACCCCGTTGAAAGATAGACGTGATGACGGTGCAAATCACTGTTCACACTCTGTAATGACCGTATTAGCCATTGTGGTAACCCCTTGGCCTATAAAAGGAGGCCCACGGCTACAGGTAGAACGGTCGACACCCAGTTCAATTACACACCGTAGTTGCATTTTCCCGAGCACCTTGCCGGAAAACTGCGCTCCCTATAACCAGAGTTCACATTCGATCAACCACAGTGCAGGAGTAGGGTTTTACGCTCATAGCGGCCCGAACCTGGATAAATCCCTCGTGTGTTCTTGCACTTACTGAAAACTTGCTCTTTGTCCCGTGCATGTCCCCTGAGCCGAATCGCAAAGGGACCCGTTCGGTCCCATAGATAGTCGTTTCCCACGACAATCCGTATGAGCCGCGGCTGGAGCGATCTCCCCATGGACATCCTCCACCTCTGTTGTTCGCGTATGGATATGTCTAGCGCTGTGTGGCTGGTTGCATGCTCGAGGGACCTGCACGCGGCCATCGTCGAAGCGAGGCCTGAGATTTTCAAGACACCCTGCTTGCTGCTATCTGATGTTGCGGGATGGCGTGCTCACCACTGTGCTCACCATGATACGGTGGCGCACATCATGCCCCTCGACTTCGATCCGACAACCATCACCCGAAACTTCTTGTCAGGTATGTACTGGGTCGGCATGAACTCCCACTGGATGGCTGCCGTCGGAGAATACCGGAAGAAGTGGGTGCTCGTGAATGTCCACACCTCCCATGAGATTATCCTTCCTCCCTTGGATCATATAGGGATTTGCCATCGCGGTCCAGTTCCTGTAGATTACCAAGTCAGCTGGACGGACCTTGTTTTGCTGAAGGTTGCAATCTGCCAAGTGCCCACGGCATATGGGAATTACACAGACTTCAAGCTAATTGCCTTGTTCGACCGCGGAGTCGCCTATCTTTGCGGCGGTGCCGACTGTAGGTGGACACTACTCCCCTCAAAGAGCTGCATCGATGGTGATCCACAGTTCTATGATGCTATTGAACACAATGGCATCATCTACGCGATCGACAATGCAGATGGCACCACATGTTGCTGGGACGCCTCGTGTAAGTTGTTTTCGTCTGATTTTAATGATAAAGCCATTACATTGTTTGAACTTTTGTGATGATTGGCATATCCCTGTTACAGCAGAATTTGAGTAGAACTATGGCAATGTATTAGAGATGCCGTAAATCAGGAAATAATATAGGGAGATTTGGAAGTCCAAATGGTAATCTCTATATTTGGAAGTAGTTAAATCATGTGATTGTGACCATGTCTATACAACCAATTTGTACCCTTGAATAATCAAACGACTAGGAAGATATGGATATTCTCCTAACTTTATAGTAATCTTTATATTACTAAATATGAGTGTGTATCAATAGCCATGTTAGTTTCCTCATTTTCATAATGTAGAAACATGCATAACACTGTTGGTTTCATCTAACCATACATTAGTAGGGAAGTAAAAGTGCATATGGAAAACTCTATACTTGGAAGTAGTGAAATCCTGTCATGCTTACCATGTCTACATGCCTATATTCGCCCTTCAGCAATCAATGGCTAGAATATTATCCTCACAAATTCTTTGCACACAGAACATGAGGAGAAATGCTACATACATGGGCTGCTTTTTACGGAATCAACGGAGAGGCTGAGCTGGGATTTTCTTATTCGGTAGAAATCAGATGAAGGGCCCACCCCAACTGAAAATCAGGGGGGATGAGATTAGTTATAAAGCAGGTCTCGTAAAACCTCCGTAGTTGGCCCGTGTGTCTAGAATTATCGGAACATGAGTATATAACAATGCATGGTGTGTTAGTTTCCTCTGAAGAATTTATTTGTGAGAACAGAACATGACTACATAACATGCATGGCTATATTAGTTTCCTCTGAAGAATCGACTGCAAGATAACATGAGTATAACCATAACCATGCATGGTACTACTATATTTTCGACCCCAGTATACATTTCCGTCTATTTTCCTCTTAGTTCCAACAAGGACAGATCAATGTTATTTCTTACATTATCCTGCTCATACTCTGAACATTGCTGATCTTACATTAACAATGTTTGTCCTTTTTGTCTCCTTTCTAATATGTGGTAGTGTCCATACGGCTCCTACCCTTTGTAATCACACCACCTTTGCCGAAAATAGGGAAGCACAACTGGTTCCTCGCTCGATCAGATGACGATGAAAGACTGATGATCATTCGCATGCATCAGCCGGCAAGTTCATATTGCAAAAACCACACTGTGTACAAGCAGCATGAAATACGTGAGTATCCGGAGAATGTATGTTACGTCTATGAGTAGGATACCAGCTTGTTGGGGCCTTCAGGATTTTGGAGTTGGAGGCTGGTAAACAGCCTTGGTTCACACTCTCTGTTTCTCGGACTCAATTATCTGATTAACGAGGAGATCACCTTCAAGGATCCTGATGGCAGAGAGGCTCTGTTTGTTAGGTAAAACTATGTGTACATGGTGAACCGATCTACGGGATCAGTCGCCCCTGATTGTCAATGATACAACATGCAACCAAAAGGTGAGAATGCGAAAGGCATCTGGATTAACTTTGATCCGTGGATGTCCCAACTCCGAAAGCCAGTGATGTGGTTCAAGCCTTGAGGTTGGTAGGTAATGGGGAAGTTGCATCGAAAGAGTGGAGTCCTGGTGTCTACGAATCACTGGTGGCTCAAGGGGAGCTACAAATTATTATGGCGCTGGATCATCCCTCTTCGAATGACTTGCTGTATTAGCTGCTTGTTCTGGATGGGTGATGTTCTCTTTTTTTATGCAGACTCCTTGTAATTTTGTCATCCTTGTCTATGTCACTCTTACTATGTACTAGTTCGCTCTGTTTAGAACTTTGTGATTTGTGTGTGGATCACGAGAGTCTGAGCGCTTCAGATGGGTGCGTTTTGGTGGTTTAGCAAGACTTGTGAACTTTCATGTCTTGCTATTTATGTCAGTAGTAGACACTAGTCAGTGTTTGCATGTTGTATATATCGTTGTTTCGAACTGTTTTTTGTTTCAAACTGCTCATGTGCTAAATGGGGGCATCACCATTCTCCAGTGTTCAGTGTATATATCCTTTTTTCAAGTTATAATTTGAGCTCAATGACTTTTCGGTGATGTACACTTGTTTGGGCCATGTGAGGTGTCCTTGAATATGGGCCGAGTAGTAACGCACTGCCAAACAGGCCAATTATGAACTCTGATGGCGGGCACTAAAAAAAAATATTAGTCCGACATGTGGGCGCCACCGGTGTTTTCATGCGGTTGCGCGGCAAGAGCATACTGGTGCGCGTTCAAAATTCATGCTACCTTTTCATCCCAAATCCCCCGCCCCTCCCCCACCTCTGGAATCTCGAATCCTACCCCAGTTCCCCCAAATCCGCTTCCTCTACTCCCTGTACTCAAGCACACTATCATGTCGCCGGTCAACGTGGATCTCCTAGTCGGAGATCCTGAGGTCCGTCCTGCCTTCGGGTGCTGCATGCTGTCACTCAACAGTGGCATGGTGGCGCTTGGCGACCAGTTTGCTGGCAAAGTGCTGATGGTAACTATCAACGGTGACCGGCCTCCCGTCTTGCTGGACGACCTGGTCAAAGCTCTTGGCATTGCACACGGCATCCAAATAAGTGACTTGCTCGTCGAAGTCTGTCCGCCACCGGCTGATTTTTTTGTTAGGTTCCGAACAACTTTCGATTACAGTCGTGTGTTCGAATCTTCCTGGTGTTTGTTCTGCGATGGCGCACTGGTGAGCTTTGATCGGTGGCACCCAGGATGGGGCTCGGTGCCCTCTGAGCTTGACTTTTTAACAAAGCTTACCTTCCACGGCATGCCTCGACGGGCTTGGAACAGCGAGTCCATGAATGAGCTTATCAATGACCTAGGAGGTGAGCTCTTAAGTATGTTTGTTCCTCCAGACAGCTGGGCTCTGACGGTTATGGCATGGATGAAGAAGCCGTCCACCATACCGAAGGTGATTGGTGTTGAGATACCGGTGCAGGAACCGGGGTTGTACTATTCATCACCACCAAGGCCGCCGCAGACCACGTTACGTATGTACCTATATCAAGTCGTCGTGCATGTCGAAGAAGTGGTCAATCCTTCAATCAAAGTCCTGCCGCCGCCGCTGGTGGCGGGGTCCGTCAACGACGTCCATTACAGGAGTCAATGTCAGACTTTCCCCGTGTTGCTCGGAAATGGCACAGGACCTACTCCATCGCGCGGCGGAGGCCACTGCTTCTTTGGGAGAAGAGGCCGGGCTGGCTGCCTGGATGTGCTCTAATTTGAGGTAACAACTGAATCTTCTCAGATAAAGTACTACTTATATCCGAGCTATAGGTGTCAAGCTCTGATGTGCCAATACATTTGATTATGACCTGTTCTATTTTTGTACCTGATTTTTTTCGGAACGGCTGTACGTCAACTTAATATGCTAGCAGAACTTATTGTGTTTGTCTGTCTGTTTTCTTTGCACAGCATTCAAGATATTTCCATGTCATTGATCAAGACGATGAACGGTGATGTACGAGTTTGTTGGTTTCAAGATAGCCCTACCCGTAGCGATCCACTGCTTCCACCCCTATTGTGCCGCCCGCGTGAAATTTTTGTATGCAAGCTCAATGTGCTATGATGTTGTATATCATTGTGTCAGCTATATAAGTTTGTACCGAGCATCAGCAATGCATATGGCTGAAAGATGTATGCACGAGCATCGACCGATCGGTTTCTCTCTCTCCTGCCAACAAGTGGGACCCGCTGCATTATTTCTTCGCTCATGACAACTTTTAATTTGGTTTCACTGGACTCTACCTTTTTTCTAAACTTATAATTTGAGTTTAGTGATTTTACAAAAATGTACAAAAGACTTGTTTGGGCCATTTCAGGCATCGTTGAATGTGGGAGTACCTACGTAAAGTTGTACTGTACTACACAGGCCTTGTTCGTTGAACATCATCAATGCAACTGGGCCGAAAGACGCGTACCAGCCCAGGTTTTCTTTTGACCTAAAATAAGTGCATCCTAGCCTATGTTTTTTTTATAAAAAAATGCACAACTCAGTTCTATTTTTATACAAGAATTCCAAGCACAACTTAATGTTTTTCAATAAAATTCCTAGCTCAGAATTAATTTTTATAGGAAATGCTCTGTTCAGACCAACATTGTTTTTTCACCCATCCCAGAAAATGTGTCTATTTCTATTTATTTTTAATAATCGGGTCTATTTCTACTAAAAACAAATGGGTTGTAAACTAACAGATATAATAAATGGGTTGCATGTCCGCATTTTTTTACCAAGCCCAGTAAATAGGTGTATTCGAACAAATAATCAAATGGGTTGTAAATTCTCAGAAATAGTAAATAGGTATTTTTTTTCACCTAGACCAGGAAATAGATGTATTGGAAAACAAAATCAAATGGGCTGTAAAAACTAAATAAATGGGCTGCATGTCCACCAAAGCCTTCGAAGCTTACTTTGTTAGCCCACGCCGAGGAGTTCTCAAAAAAAGCATGTTGGCCCACAAGGACGAAGCCTGCGCAAGGCGTGTCCATTAAGTCAACAAAATGATTTATAATGGTCAAAAAGAAAAGTCAACAAACTGTTCTGACAACTGTAGCCGTTGGATTGACATCCGACGGCCATCCTGCTTCTTCAATCTCTGATCTTGTTGCTCCAGCCGCCAAAAGCCCAAAACCATCGTAGGCGGGAGCGCCTGCTTCTGCCTCCCATGGCCGGTTGTGCTGCCGCGTAGGCCTCGCCGCCCCACCCTACTCCCACCGGTGGTCAGGTCATACCTGTACTCACCGGTGGCCGGCTGTGCTGCCACGCAGGCTCCGGGTCGTTCACACCCTTAGCCTAGCTGTCGTCCACCACCTTGGTGCTCTCGGACGGCGTTGTCAATGCGGTCAACGAACGACAGCCATCGGAAGAGGACTGTATGTGGGGAGGCTAACAGCTGGGACCCACGAGGTCCATGGTCATACGCCACGAAGTGCCTCCTTATTACGCGCAAGAAAAATGATTCCTCCCCCTGACAGCTTGGGCCCACCAGCTACATCTTCACATGCAAGGAAGTGCCTCCTTATTACGCGCAAAAAAATGACTCATCCCACTGACATCTGGGACCCACCAGCTACATCTCCGCACGCAAGCAAGTGCCTCCTTATTCTGCAAAAAAAATGATTCCTCTCCCTGACAGCTGGGACCCATCATCTATATCTTCGCACGGAAGGAAGTGCCTCCTTATTACACGAAAAAAACGATTCCTCCCCATGACATCGTGGACCCACCATATTTGTAGGCTAACTTGTGGGCCTACTAAGTTGACGCGTATGCACGGCTTTCTCAACTTAGTCAACAAACGATTCTAGTAGTAGCGACCGTTGGATGTTAATCCAACGGCCGTGCTGCTTCTTCAATCTCTGATCTTCTTGCTCCAGCCGCCCATACCAGCTCCGGCGGGACAGCCTGCTCCTGCCTCCCATGGCCGGCTATGCTGCCGCGCAGGCCTCACCGCCCCACCCTACTCCCACCGTTGGCCAGGCCTTCCCTCTACTCACCCACATCCCTTGTTATTCTCCGGCGATGGCAGTCTCACACCGCAGCCGAACCAATCAATCCTCGTACTCCCTTCCGCGTGGGCATCCACTACTGCATCTTCCCCGGCTCCGCATAGTTCCCTTCCAAGGACTCGCTGTCGTCCACCGCCTTGGTGCACTCGGCGCGGCGTGGTCAACATGCTCAATGGATGACAGCCATCGGAAGAGGAATGTACGCGGTGAGGCTGACAGCTGGACCCACCAGCTACATCTTCGCACACAAGGAAGTGCCTCCTTATTACGCGCAAAAAAAATGATTCCTCCTTCCTGACAGCTGGGACCCAGCAGCTATATCTTCGCACCCAAGGAAGTGCCTCCTTATCCTACCTGACAGCTGGGCCCACCCGGTCGAACCGTAAGTAGCGTTGTCTATCTAGTCGCGAATGTGTACGTACATACTGGTCGATCGGTCTCTCTGCAATGATGAACCGTGGGCGTGTAAGGAGCGGCACATCTCGTAGTAGAGCCCCCGACGTAGCAGTTCAGGCAGCCCCGTCTAAATCGTGTACACGTACGTACAGCCACACGGCAAAAAATACGGGCACGTACGTACATACGGGCGGGGTCTCGAACGCGTACTCGCGCATACGTACGGCCAGGGCACGTGTACATGGAGAGAGGCAACGGATGCCAGCAACGGCCTCCTATTCATCGTCAGCCAACCGGCTGGGTCGGAACAGAGGAAACAGCGCCGTGTTCATTGGAGCCAAGCGACTGGGTCATAACACATCCTGTTCATCGGGAGCCAACCGGCTTGGACGGAACAGCCATAACGGGGTCCTGTTCAGTGACTCGGGGTCTGGCGTACTGCAAAATGGAGGAAACAGCCTTCTGTTCGGGCGCCTACGGTCGAAACGGGGTCCTGTTCATTGGCTGGGGGTCTGGTGTACCACAAAACGGAGGAAACAGACTTCTGTTCGAGCGCCTACGGTCGAAACGGGGTCCTGTTGATCGGGAGGGCTCTGGCATGCCGCAAAACGTAGGAAACGGACTTCTACCCAACTGCCTACGGTCGAAACGAGGGTCCTGTTCATCGGGAGGGGTGTGGCGTACCGCAAAACGGGACTCCACGTGCTACTGTTCATCCATGGTCGACCTCCCTCCAGCCTCCACCAGCTACTGTTCATCCACCGTCGACTTCCTCCAGCCTCCACCGGCTACTGTTCATCCAGCCTCCATGGGGTCCTGTTCATCCACCCCCAACCGGCTGGCCTCCTCGGGGTCCTGTTCATCCAGTGCCAACCAGCTTCACACGGCTAGGGTACTGTTCATCCACAGCCAACCCACCGGCTGGGGTGGGGCGTACGAGCGGGCGGCAGCAACTGGAACTGTTCATCCACAGCCAACCAACCGGCTCGATCGGTGCGTCTCGACTTGTGTGTACGTGTATCGCGCGCGCGGTAGCAACGGGCACTGCTCATCGAGAGGCAACCCAACAACGGCCGGCTACATCTCGCATGGGGGCTCCATCGGCTTCGGTAAGCAGCGAGAAGGATCGATCGGGTTCAGTTAGCAGCGAAAGGATTGCTCGGCTTCCGTACGCAGTGGGATCGATCGCTCGGGTTTAGTACGTGTAGTAGTGCGAGGGATCGATCGATCGCAGATCGGGTTGAGTAAGCGAACGCCTCGCTCGGGTTCAGTTTGTGAACGCCTCGCACACACGCGCGCGTACAAGAGAGAAACGCGCAAACCACACAGCATCGCTCGGCCCCGACCACCCACCGTAACTCCGAACTGCCCAAAATTTTCCTCGCCCTCACTTCTACCACGATTTTTTACGTCATGGATGGCCCAAAGATTGTCATGCAGGTGTGTCTCCGGCCCACCCAGGACGAAAAGGCCATTTTCTGTCATAATTTTTTGTCATAGAAGTAGGAGCCCACCACATCTATGATGATACGTGTTTTTGTCACAATTATTGTCATAGAAGTGTCACAACCATGACAGAAAAAGTTTTCGTTCAGGCCATAATGTCACGGATGTGTCTTTTTTTGTAGTGTTCATCAAATCTAATAACAGAATTTACCTCCACTACCTATGTCGGGGTGTCAAACCCATGTATTTCTTCAATAGGTGGTAAATTCTTAACATCTTCAGATTTAATACCTTTTTCTTTCAAAGATTTCTTTGCTTCCTGCATATCTTTAGGACTGAGGAATAGTATACCTCTCTTCTTTGGAGTTGGTTGGGTGGTGGTTCAGGAAGTGTCCTATCATCGACATTCTTTAATATATTATCCAATAGTCCGTTTCCTGAAAACACAACTAGCACAACTATCTAGGTAGCCCCTAGAAGCATCGGTTAGTCCATTATAAAAGATATCAAGTATTTCATTTATCTCAAGAGGATGATTAGGCAAAGCATTAATTAGTTGGAGAAGCCTCCCCCAAGCTTGAGGGAGATTCTCTTCTTCAATTTGCACAAAGTTAAATATTTCCGGTAAGGCAGCTTGTTTCTTATGAGCAGGAAAATATTTTTCAAAGAAGTAGTATATCATATCCTGGGGACTATGCACACTACCAGGAGCAAGAGTATTAAACCATTTCTTAGCATCATCCTTTAATGAGAAAGGAAACAACTTAAGAATGTAATAGTAACAATTTTTTTCCTCATGAGCAAATAGGGTGGCTATATCATTCAATTTAGTGAGGTGTGCCACAATAGTTTTAGTTTGGTAACCATGAAAAGGATCAGATTCAACCAAAGTAATTAACTCAGGATCGACAGTGAATTCATAATCCATATCGGTAACAAAGATAGGATAGGTAGCAAACTTGGGATCATATTTCATTCTCTCCATCATAGACTTTTATTTTAGCTTACTCAATAATTTTCTAACATCATCTCTATCATTACAAGCAAGAATTTCCCGAGCTGTCTCTCCATCTATAACATAACCATCATGTATCTTAGGCATTTCAACTCTAGTAGGAGAGCTAGGCATAAGAGGTGAATCATAATTTTCATCAATTTCAACATTTTCAATTTCTTTAACTTTAGCAATTTGTTCATCAAGAAATTCACCTAGTGGCATAGTATTATCAAGCAGAGTACTAGCATCATCACAAGTTTCATTTATAGCAGAAGTAGTATCATCAATTACTTGCGACATACCAGAATGAATAGCAGGTGGCGGTGTTGCAAGCCTACTCAAAACAGATGGTGAATCAAGAGCAGAGTGTGATGGCAGTTCCTTACCTCCCCTCGTCTTAGAGGGTACGATCTTGGTCTTAGCATCTTTCAGATTCTTCATAGTGATCAATAGATATAATTCCCAAGTGACTCAACAAATAGAGCTATGTTCCCCGGCAACGGTGCCAGAAAAAGGTCTTGATAAACCACAAGTATAGGGGACAGCGACAGTCTTCGAGGGTAGTATTTCACCCAAATTTATTGATTCGACAAAAGGGGAGCCAAAGAATATTTATGAGTATTAACAGTTGAGTTGTGAATTCAACCACACCTGGAGAACTAAATATCTACAGCAAAGTGTTTAGTAGCACAGTAATATGATAGTTTTGATAGCAGTAGTAACAGTAGCAATAGTAACGGAAACAGTAACAATAGCAGTTTTGTAGTGATTGTAACAGCAGCAGCAACAGTAGTAACTTAGCAAAGATCAATATGCGAAAGCGTAGGAATTGGATCGGTGATGGATAATTGTGTTGGATGACATTCATCATATAACAGTAACAACCTAGAGCGATACACACTCCAATTCATCAATGTAATGTAGGCATGTATTCTGTATATAGGCATACGTGCTTATAATAAGAACTTGCATGAGATATTTTGTCCTACCCTCTCATGGCAGCGGGGTCCATAAGGAAGATAAGGGATTTTAAGGCCTCCTTTTAATAGAGAACCAGAACAAAGCATTAACACATGGTGAATACATGAACTCCTCGAATTACAATCATCCCCGGAGAGTATCCCAACTATTGTCACTTTGTGGTCTATGGATCAGAACAATAACAAGTGCATATAACTAGCAGATAGGATCAATAACTCAAATATATTCATGAAAATATAGAGGGTTCAGATCTGAAATCATGACACTCAGGCCCAAGTGACCAGCATTAAGCATAGCAAAGTCATAGCAACATAAATCTCAGAACATAGTTGATACTAGGGATCAAGCCCAAACAAATTGACTCGATTACATGATAAATCTCATCCAACTCCATCACCGTCCAGCAAGCCTACGAAGGAATTACTCACCCCCGGCGTTGAGCATCATGGAATTGTTGATGGAGGATGGTTGATGATGATGATGGCGATGAATCCCCCTCTCCGGAGCCCCGAACAGACTCCAGATTAGCCCCCCCCCCGATGAAGAACAGGAGGTGGCGGTGGGTCCGTATCATAAAATGCGATGAAACTTCTTCTCTTATTTTTTTCTCGAGTAAATGGAATTCATAGCGTTGGAATTAGGTCTGGAGGAGCCTCGTGGGCCCCATAAGGCATCAGTGCGCGCCCTGGGAGTGGGCAAGGCGCGCCCTGTTGCCTTGTGAGGAACTGGTGGCCCCCCTCTAGTGGATCTTTGTTTTAGTATTTTTTATTTATTCCATAAAAAATCTCCTAAAAGTTTCGTCCAATTCTGAGAACTTTTATTTCTGCACAAAAACAATACCATGGTAGTTCTACTGAAAACAGCGTTAGTCCGGATTAGTTTCATTCAAATCATGCAAATTAGAGTCCAAAACAAGAGCAAAAGGGTTTGGAAAAGTAGATACGACGGAGACGTATCAGTGCTTGAATGAGAAGGTGGTGACTCAACAATAAAAAGTAAATAACATGAAAGTAAATAGAAGGGCCCTTCGCAGAGGGAAGCAGAGATTTACAGCGGTGCCAGAGCTTAGAGCTTAAAACAGAGATGAAAACAATTTTGAGTGGTGTGCTTTTCCTGTCAACGTCACGACAAAGGATTTAAATATCTTCCATGCTAAACACATTATCGGCGGTTCCCATGCAGAAAAGTAAAGGTTTTACTCCCCCTCAACTATACAAACACAAGCCATGGCTAGCCGAATCCTCGGGTGCCCTCCAAACAATCAACTTTCTAGGGAGTGTTTTGTTTATTATATTTTTCTTTGTTTTTGCTTAACATGGCTGGGCATCCCAATTACCAGCCTCTCTCGTGCAATAACAAGTGAATAAACACCCGTCGTGAGAGTAACCCACTTAGCATGGAAGATATCGACCGCCTCGTCGCTCCATGAGTGGTACGGGCACACAAGACAGATGTTTATTTGAGTGATTAGAGGTGGCACATGCAAATTTACTTGGAACGGCAGGGTAATACCGTATATAGGTAGATATGGTGGACTCTTTTGGAATAACTTCAGGTTTAAGGATTTTGGATGCACAAGCAGTATTCCCGCTTAGTACAGGCGAAAGCTAGCAAATAGATTGACAAGCGACCAACTAGAGAGCGACAACGGTCATAATCATGCATTGTGAATATTTAACATTGACTATGAGCATGAGTAGGATATAAATACCCTGAATATAAATATCATGAAGGCTGCATTGGTGTTGAATCAACTACATGTGTGAACTTGTGCCAAGTCAAACCACTCAAATTCTTCAGAGGAGGATACCATCCTAACATACTACATCATAATCATTTTAATGTATGTTGACACTCAAGATAAATAATTATTCACTCCTAGCTACTTAAGCATGGCATGAGCAACTATAATCTCTAATTGTCATCACAAACATGTTTACTCATAATATGCTGAATCAAGGCTACTGAGTTAAACCTATTTACAAAAACAAGAACAAGAAGGGTTCATACTAGCTTTTCTATGCCACAGTCACTTCATCAAATCATCGTCATTATTTGCACGACCGAATGATGTGAAAATAATAATAGTGCAAGTGTGTCATGGACTAAGCTGGAATCTGTAAACAATTTACTCAAAGGAGAAGACAAGGTAATATTGGCCCTTTGGTAGATCAACAACAAAGCATATGAGAGCCACTTAACAATTCTAACATAGTCTTCTCCATACGACCACTCAATGAAAAGAAAAGAAATTCAGAGAAACACATTGAAATAATTTGGGAGTTTTTAGTTTTTCTGAAGAAAGCGAATAAACGAAAGAAGAAAAAATAAAAGTGAGAAAAACTATTTACACGGGAGAACTCGCAACAAGCAAAAGAAGAAATGAGAAATCTTTTTTGGGTTTTCTTTTAATACTATAAACTAGCTAAGAAAGAAAAACCGAAAAGAAGCGAGAAATATTTTTGGGATTTTTCAAAGTTTTTTTGAACACACAAAAGAAAAGCAAAATAAAACTAAACATGGATATACAATGAAAACGATGAACACCGACAAGTGGAATGAATGTGTGATGCATGAATGTAAAGTCGGTGAGAACACGTACTCCCCCAAGCTCAGGCTTTTGTACTAACTTGGTGATCATCAACGCTGGTCGGGATAGTAGTCATAATGATAGCTTGGCGTGGCGTTCAGTGCTGCCTCTTCAGCAAGACGGGTAGCCTCAATTCTCTCATTGTACTGATGAGCCTCATACTCATAGACAAACCACCTCTGTTTGTTCTGAAAATCAAAGAGACCAGGCACAGGCAAAATAACAGAGACATCACAGTATTTGTCGAATATCAGATTATAATCATATTTGTTAGTCTCATACTTACTAAACTGGTGGCGCTGCATCGCATCAAAATCTAAGTACTTAGCAGGGGAAATAGGGTCATTGGGTCTAGGAGAGACCCCAAGTTTTGTGGCTACGTGGGAGGCATAAATTCCTCCATATAAATCACCATCGTCCGTGTTGCGGCTTAACCGCCGTGCAATAATTGCCCTAGGTTATAATGTCTACTACCATAAATAGCAGCATGAATGATTCTCAAATCAGGAGCACAAAGTGCACTACAGTCATGCTTGCCAACAATACATATCCCATTAAAAGTTGCAAAGTAGCGAATAGCGGGAAAGTGAATGCTTTTTATTCCAGCATGTGTCACACCCCTATCTTCACCATTGCAAAGACCACTAAGAAATGTCTCATAGTCAGATTTCCGCGGTCCGGTAAGCGAACCCCAATACGGAATTTTGCATGCATCACAAAATTCTTCTAGAGACATACTATATGAGTGCTCATAGAGATCAAATAAAACTCTAGAACTGGAAGAATGATATTTAAAATTTTGAGTGAATGAATGGGTGAGATGGTAGTGTAATAGTGTTGCATGCACTTATCTGCGAGAAAGCGGTTAGCTCAGCATTCTCGATATATTGATCAAATTATTCCTTAATGCCAGCATCTATCATGAAGGTGTCGCATGGCCACTGACACGATTTCACCTCAGCACCTCGCACCGAACTCGCCCGTGGCTCAATGGACGCTTGTCATGCCGAGCCCTGGCTAGAGGAACCTTCCGAGGACCTCTTCCTTGAATAACTCCTCGTAAAGAAGTTCATTTTCCCGAGAGAAAATTTCTGAAATTTTTGGGACCACAAAAAGATGTTAACAAAACTTAACAAGATTGATAGCAACTACTCATATAAGTGTCTAGAGGCTATATCAAGCATTCAAACTACTTAGAACCAAATAAATTCAACATGAAAGCTCATTTTCAGTGGCACCAAGAGTAGCAAAATATAATCCACTAAAACAAAAACTAATTGGACCAATGGAGGAGTCACATACCAAGGAGCAATACCCCAAAACAGATTGGAAATGGAGCTCCGAGCAAAGAGATAGAAAATCTTAGTTTTGGAAGCAAGAACATGAGAGCAAAGGCTACCACGATTTTCTGGAGGAAGAAGATGAAGTGGGCAGGTGGACTAAGTGAGTGGCTCCCTGTGGGACCCACAAGGCATCTTGGCGTGCCTAGGGGGGTGGGCGTGCCCTGTTGGCTTGTGAGCAACAGGTGCACCCCCCCTGGGGTGTGTTCAGTGCCAAAAATTCTTAAATATTCCAAAAAAAATCGTGTAAAATTTTTATGACATTCTGAGCACTTTTATTTTTGGGTCATTTTTTATTGCATGGATAATTCAGAAAACAGGATAATCATGGCATTTATTATTTATTAAAATATAAATACCAGAGAGTAAACTATGGGTACAGTAGGTTGTGCATACTGAATTCATCGACCACATGCCCCTCAAAAAGAATCCATCAATAAGGTTGATCAAGTCTTATTAACATACTTTTTTCGAGTAACATGAAACCGAAGAATTTTCGTATAACACTAAGTTACCTCAATTGGGATATGCATCATCCCAACAATAAGAGGTTGATATTTCTTTTCAGGTACCGGAAGAGGGAATTCAAAACCTCCAATAGTGATTGTCATAACCTTTTCAATAGAGTTGATACTATTCACTTTGTTTTGTTTCTTCGGAAAATATACCATATACTCATTATTGTTAACATGAATAGTAACCTTGCTTTTGTTGCAATCAATAACAGCCCTTGCAATATTCAAAAAGGGTCTACCAAGGAAAATTGACATATTGTCGTCCTCGGGCATATCAAGAATGACAAAGTTCATTAAGATAGTAACATTAGCAATAACAACAGGAACATCCTCACAAATATCAATGGGTAAAGTAGTTGATTTATCAGCCATTTGCAAAGAAATTTCAGTTGGTGTCAACTTATTCAAGTCAAGTCTTCTATATAGAGAAAAAGGCATAATACAGACACCAGCTCCTAAATCACACAAAGCAGTTCTAACATAATTGTTTTTGATGGAGCATGGTATAGTAGGTACTCCTGGAACTCCTAACTTCTGAGGTACTTTTCCTTCAAATGAATAATTTGCAAGCATAGTGAAAATTTCAGCCTCAGGTATTTTTCTTTTAATAGTGACAATATATTTCATGTATTTTGCATATGGAGGCATTTTCATAATTTCAGTCAAAGGTGTTCTCAAATACAAAGGTCTAAGCAATTCAACAAAGCGATTAAAAGCCTCTTTATCTCTATATTTCATAGCCTTACTAGGAAATGGCATAGGTTTTTAAACTCATGGTTCTCTTTCTTTACCATGTTTCCTAGCAACAAAGTCTTTTCTTTCATATCTTTTATTCTTAGATGGTGGGTTATCAAGCTCAACTTCAGGTTCTATTTCTACATCATTGTTAGATTCTTTGTTATTGTTTGGTGGAGCATCAATATGATCATCATTAGCATCATCATTATCATTATCACTAGGTGTATGCTCATTACCAGATTGTGTCTCAGCACAAAAAATAGAAGCATCATTAGGATTCTCAGGAGGTTTTGCTACAAGAGGTTCACTAGAAGCATGCAAAGTTCTATCCTTTTTCTTTTTCTTCTTCTTAGATGAACTAGGTACATCATCATTAATTCTATGAGAATTTTGTTCAATCATTTTAGGATGACCTTCAGGATATAGAGAATCCCGAGTCATTTTACCACCTCTAGTAACCACTCTAATAGCATGATCATTCATTTTACTATTCATTTCATTAAGCAAATCATTATGTGATTTAGAAACTTGTTCTAACCGAGTCTGAACCATAGAAGCATGTTTACATAAACCTTTAATATCATTAGCAATTCTAAACATCATATCACCCAAATGTTCAATCATGATAGCATTATGTTTCAATAGATCACTGGTTTGCATATTGAAGTTTTCTTGCTTAATAATGAAATTATCAAATTCATCCAAACACTGGCTAGGAGACTTATTATAGGGAATATCACCTTCATCAAATTTACGAAGAGAATTTACCTTCACTACCTGTGTCGGGATGTCAAGTCCATGTATTTCTTCAGTAGGTGGTAAATTCTTAACTTCTTCAGCTTTAATACCTTTTTCTTTCATAGATTTCTTTGCTTCTTGCATATCTTCTGGACTGAGGAATAGAATAGCTCTCTTCTTAGGAGTTGGTTTAGGTGGTGGTTCAGGGAGTGTCCAATCATCGGCATTCCTCAATATATTATCCAGTAATTCTTGAGCCTGTTCAATAGTCTGTTCCCTTGAAAACACAGCCAGCACAACCATTGGCGGAACCACCGGGTGTGCCGTGGCACACCCAAAAAATCTGATTTTTTTTCAATATATATATATATATAAATCACTCATTGACTAATACTATTGACTATTTAGCAGCCCAGGTCCACCTCATCCTCTCGGGCTCCACTGTGAGCGAGGGAGAGAGAGGCAGAGCCGCATCGCGCTCGGCCGGCGCCGCTCCCCGCTCGCGCTCCGCCGCCGCTGCTCCCCGCTCGCGCTCGGGGGCCACCGCTCGGCGCTTGCGCTCAGCGGCCGCCGCTGGAGCTCCTTCCCGTCACGGCCATTGACCATCCCGCCTCCCCTGCCGAGGCACCGTCGAGCCGAGTAGCCGACCTGGACTAGACGGCCGCCATCGCTCCAGTCTCTGGAGGATCTGATCCTTCCTCTCGACGCTCTCTTCTCCTCCGGTCCTTCCCGCTCCGGCGCTCCCCGCCCCGGTCGACGGTCGTGGGTGAGTTCCTGATGCCTAGATCTCGTTTGTGGTTATATGATGTCTCATGTCTGTAATGTTGCAGCTCTGTAGTGTTGTTTGTTGTTTCTGAATTTCTACAAAATATTGTTAGGAGAAGTGCAGAACATTAGCATGCTGTGTTTTGTTAGAAATTTTTGTTTTGTGAACAAAAAAGAGCTCCAGCGGACTAGGGATGTGCCATTTTTTGTTCTTGTCTTGCGTTCTTGCTGACATTATGTTCTAAATGTAGAACTAAAGATGAAGAGGAATGGTGACATCAAGTCCTTTTTTTGGAATTCTGAGGCAAAAACAAGAAAGGTTGCAGCCAAGGAGCAACCTGAACCTGATATTGATCCACCTCCAGTCCATTTGGATGTAGAGATTGACATTGATATTGATCCACCTCCATTCCATTCCGATGCAGAGATTGACATTGATATTGATGATGAAGCTCCACCGCAACCATCACCCCAACATCCACATGCAAGGTCATATAATATTCAAAGGCTTCCACCTAATCCAGGGGAAAGGATTCCTATTTCAGAGTACGATGTTGATGATCAAGATGAAGTTTGGAGACGGTACATTGCAAAGAATGTAGTCCAACCATATGCACACAACTTTGAAGTCAAGAAAATGTGTGGTAAAAATTGACACTTCAACTTTGTTTGGTTTGAGAACTATAAATGGCTAGAATATAGTGTCAAATATGAGGATGCATTTTGCATTGTGTGTTATTTGTTCAAAGGCAAATCGAATGGGGGGCCTAAGGGTGATGCCTTTGTTAAAGGTGGTTGGAAAAATTGGTATAGGCCTGATGCATTAGACAAACATGAGGGTGGTATTAACAGCACTCACAACAAAGCTCAAGAGAAGTACAATTTATTTGTGGCACCCCAACCATCAATTGATAATATTATTGTGATGGTATCTGATGAGGATTTACGTATGTACAAGGCTAGGCTAACTTATTCACTTAGATGCTTGAGGTTTTTTTTGAACCAAGGATTGGCATTTTGTGGACATGATGAGAGTGAAGAATCTAGCAATAGGGGGAACTTTCTTGAACTTCTTAAATGGCTTTTGAAAAATGATGAAGAAGTTAATAAACTTGTTTTGAACAAAGCTCCTCGGAATTGCATCTTAACTAGTCCAAAGATACAAAATCAAATAATTGAATGTTGGGCGGCACAAACAACTAAACGAATTATTGAAGATATTGGTGATGACCACTATGCAATCCTAGCTGATGAGTCTAGTGATGCATCTCACAAAGAACAACTTGCTCTCTACATATGATTTGTTGACAAATCGGGAAGGGGATGTGAGAGGTTCCTTGGAGTTGTGCATGTTGCCAATACAACTTCATTGTCACTTAAGGATGCAATTCAAACTTTGCTTAAAGATCATCATTTGACTCCTAGTCAAATACGTAGGCAAGGATATGATGGGGCTAGCAACATGAAAGGGGAGATTAAAGGGTTGAAAACATTGATCATGAAAGAGTCACCCTCTGCCTATTACATCCATTGTTTTGCACATCAACTTCAGTTGGTTCTTATAGCCGTGGCAAAGGGAAATGAACCATGTTTGTGGTTCTTTGATCATGTTTCTTACTTGCTCAATATTGTTGGAGTTTCTTGTAAGTGCCATGACATGTTCGAGATGTTAGAGCTCAAAAGGTTTTGGAAGCACTTGAAATGGGTGAGATTGAAAGTGGAAGAGGGCTAAATCAAGAGATGGGACTAGCTAGACCCGGCGATGCTTATTGGGGTTCTCATTTTAAAACCATTATGCACATTGTTAGCATGTATTCCACAATCCTTGAAGTACTTCAGGGCCGTCTCCAGGAATTTGAGGCCCCAGTGCGAAATAAAAAATAGGGCCTTAATTAACATTTAAATTTCTATTCAAAGTCTAATTTTGATAGACCACACACCTTTCATTATGTACTCGCCCTTCCCTTGATCAAGGAGGCATCTCAACAGGACAACAACAAAGGCGATTCGGCGAAAGGCCTTGCAATAAGAGCAAGCAATTTAAACATAAGAACAAAAGGAAGTTATTTGGATTTGATGTCTAGCCTGTCAAAGAAAGACAAAAGTGAGACACATATGACATGATTCCGGGCTATTAATGAGTATTAAAATGCTTCACATGAATTAGAAATTCTTCACGGACGTTGCTTAGATTATCAAATGATTTCATAAAATTAACATGATATACTACTCCCTCCGTCCCATAATGTAAGACGTCTTACATTATCGGATGGAGGGAGTAGAACACAACAATTATTTCTAGGGTAGAATGCAACACCAAGACTTGAAACCTCTCTGGCAGGCACCGGCAGTAGTTTTTTTTCCTCATCTAAAACTCCCGTTCATATGAGAAACTAGGTAATAGGTAAAATACATTTCAATAAATTGAGATGGCAAGGGAGAGTTCTAGTTCAAGCATTCAAAACATGATTAAGAAGAAGGCTCTTACATTAGCTAGGAGCATATACGAGGAGACCATCTACAGAAGCACCCATTGCAAGTTCCATACCGGACAAGATCTCTGCATGGAAAAAACAACCTCCGCATCACCCACCATATCAGGCATATTTCCAACAGAATATAGGAGGATGCCGGATGCCAGACGCCACTCTCCACCCGCTAGACGTCGTCATGCTTCGTTGGACGCCAGACGCCGCTTTCCTCCTCGAGCCCTAGGTTTGCGAAATCTAGGGTTGCAGGCAACTAATCCCCTTCCAATAAAATGCCTATGGACTTAGAGCTTTATCAGTTTACCAGGCCTAAGGCCCAAGGCCCAAATAATAGTTTGACCTTCCTTCTGTCATCTTCCTCCTCACGACGGAAGGCAGAGCAGGAGCTTTCATTCATGGCAGCGGCTGCGACTTCCAGTAGGTAGATTCAAATACATAGAGTACAAATGAAAAATGAGAGCAGAACGGACGCCCTACCTCTCCCTACAAGTTCTGGCACAGAATGAAACCAAGGAGATCTAGTACATATAGAGGATTTGGAGGCCCCTATTTTTTTGGGGCCATGTGCGGTCGCCCACCTCGCACACCCCTGTCGACGGCCCTGAAGTACTTGATGCTATTGGAAAAGATCCTTCACAAAAAGGTGAGTGGACAAGAATACGTGGAGTTGCTCAAGCCTTTGAATCATTTGACTTTGTTTTCAATCTTCACTTGATGCTTGTTATTCTTGGCTGTACAAATGACTTGTCCAAATCTTTGCAAAAGAGAGGTCAAGATATTGTTAATGCAATGGCACTTGTTAGCTTGGCAAAGAGTAGAATGCAACACATGAGGTCTCATGGTTGGGAATAATTTCTTGCAAAGCTAACCTTATTTTGCACCAAACATGACATTCAAGTTCCTTTGTGGGAGGATACTTATGAGCCTCATGGAAGATCATGTATGTATTATGAAGTACAAACAAATGATGATCGTTATAGAAGAGAAGTATATCTTGGTGTCATTGATCAAACCATTCAAGAGCTTGACAATCGGTTTGGTGAGGTTAATATGGTGTTGCTTATTTGCATGTTGGCTTTGAATCCCCTCAATTCATTTGCTTCTTATGATGCACTCAAGGTAATGAGACTTGCTGAATTCTATCCCATGGACATATCAAGCACAGATTTGATAAGACTAGAATTTCAACTTGCTAATTTTATTGACGATATGAGACAAGATGATAGGTTTAGAAATGCAAGTAATATTGGTGAGCTCTCTATTATGCTTGTTGCAACAAAGAAGCATGTTCTTTATGATTTGGTCTACTTACTCATCAAATTGATATTGATTTTACCGATGGCGACGACGAGTGTTGAAAGAGTATTTTCAGCAATGAATCTAGTGAAAAATAAGTTGAGGACTACTATGAGTGATGATCGCTTGAATGATTGTTTGGTGACATTTATTGAACGAGATGTGTTCATGAAAGTAAGTGAAGATGACATAGTTGATACTTTCATGGCAATGCAAAAATGTAGAGTTACCTACTGATGTAATTTTCTACTTGTGCTTCTTTCATGTAAGACTATTCATATTGTAATTGAGCACATTTGAGATATATTTTGTGAACTAAATTGTTGTGAGATTTGAATTGAGCTATTCATGTTATTATTTTTCCATATTTTTTCTGACACTTTGATTAGGTAGAATTTTTCTTAGAGTGTGCACACCCTTCATTTTATTGTTGGGTCTGCCACTGAGCACAACTATCTAGGTAGTCCCTAGAAGCATCGTTTAGTCCATTATAAAAGATATCAAGTATTTCATTCGTTTTAAGAGGATGATCAGGCAAAGCATTTAATAATTGGAGAAGCCTCCCCCAAGCTTGAGGGAGATGCTCTTCCTCAAATTGCACCAAGTTATATATTTCCTGTAAGGCAACTTGTTTCTTATGAGCAGGAAAATATTTTTCAGTGAAGTAATATATCATATCCTGGGGACTACACACACAACCAGGAGCAAGAGTATTAAACCATTCTTTAGCATCACTCTTTAATCAGAAAGGAAACAACTTAAGGATATAGTAGTAGCGAATCTTTTCCTCTTGAGCAAATAGGGAGGTAATGTCATTTAGTTTAGTAAGGTGTGCCACAATAGTTTCAGTTTCATAACCATGAAAATGATATGATTCTACCAAAGTTATAAGTTCAGGATCACCAGAGAATTCATAATCCTTATCAGTAACAAAGATAGGGGAGGTTGCCAATTTAGGATCATATTTCATTCTTCCAATCATAGCCTTATCTTTTAGCTTAATCAGTAATTTCTTAAAATCCTCTCTATCATTACAAGCAAGAAAATCTCTAGCAATCTCCCCATCCATAACGTATCCCCCAGGTACATCAGGCAATTCATATCTAATAGGAGAGCTAGGCATAATAGGTGAATCATAATTTTCATCAGCTTCAGCATTCTCAAGTTCTTTAGATTTAGCAATTTGTTCATCAAGAAATTCACTTAGTGGCACAGTTTTATCAAGCAAAGTACTAGCATCATCACAAGTATCATTTATAATAGAAGCAGTATCATCAATCACTTGTGACATATCAGATTGAATAGTAGGTGGCGGTGTCGTAAGTCTACTCAAAACAGAAGGTGAATCAAGTGCAGATGGCAGTTCCTGACCTCCCCTCATCTTAGAGGGTACGATCTTGGTCTTAGAGTCTTTCAGATTCTTCATAGTGATCAACAGATATATAATTCCCAAGTGAACTGAATAAATAAAGCTATGCTCCCCGGCAACGGCGCTAGAAAAAGGTCTTAATAACCCACAAGTATAGGGGATCGCGACAGTCTTTGAGGGTAGTATAACCCAAATTTATTGATTCGGCACAAGGGGAGCTGAAGAATATTTATGAGCCTTAGCAGTTGAGTTGTCAATTCGACCACACCTGGAAAATAATATTTCTGCAGCAAAGTGTTTAATAGCACAGTAGAATGATGGTTTGATAGTAAAAGTAACAGTAGCAATAGTAATGGTGACAGTAACAGTAGCAGTTTGTAGTGATTGTAACAGCAGCAGCAACAGTAGTAACTTAGCAAAGATCAATATGAGCAAAGCATAGGCATTGGATCAGTGATTTATATTTGTGTTGGATAACATTCATCATGTAACAATCACAACCTAGAGGGATACACAATAGCTCCAATTCATCAATTCAATGTAGGCATGTATTCCGTATATAGTCATACGTGCTTATAGTAAGAACTTGCATGACATCTTTTGTCCTACCCTCCCATGGCAGAGGGGTCCATAAGGAAATCTAAGGGATATTAAGGCCTCCTTTTAATAGAGAACCGGAACAAAGCATTAACACATGGTGAATACATGAACTCCTCGAATTACAGTCATCCCCGGAGAGTATCCCTATTATTGTCACCTTGGGGTCAATGGATCAGAACAATAACAAGTGCATATAACTAGCAGATAGGATCAAGAACTCAAATATATTCATAAAAACATAGAGGGTTTAGATATGAAATCATGGCACTCGGGCCCTAGTGACAAGCTTTAAGCATAGCAAACTCATAGCAACATCAATCTCAAAACATAGTGGATACTAGGGATCAAGCCCTAACAAATTGACTCGATTACATGATAAATCTCATCCAACTCCATCATCGTCCAACAAACCTACAAAGGGATAACTCACTCCCGGTGGGGAGCATCATGAAATTGTCGATGGAGGATGGTTGATGATGACGACGACGACGATTCCCCCTCTCCGAAGCCCCGAACGGACTCCCGAACACCCCTCCCGAGGAAACGCAGGAGGTGGCGGCAGCTCCGTCTCGTAAAACAAGATGAAACTTCTTCTCTTATTTTTTTCTTGGGGAAACGGAATTTACAGGATTGGAATTAGGTCAGATGGCTGCCTGTGGGACCCAAATGGCATCTGGGCATGCCCGGGGGAGGGGGGGTAGGTGCGCCCTGTTGCCTTGTGAGCAACTGGTGGCTCCCTTCCGGTGGATCTTCATTCCAGTATTTTTTATTTATTCAATAACAAATCTCCGCAAAGTTTTGTCCGATTCCGAGAATTTTTATTTCTGCACAAAAACAACACCATGGTAGTTCTGCCGAAAACAGTGTCAGTCCGGGTTAGTTTCATTCAAATCATGCAAATTAGAGGTCAAAACAAGAGCAAAAGTGTTTGGAAAAGTAGATACGACGGAGACGTATCAATATGTCATACTTATTTCCAACAGAATCCAACACAGTAGAAATTGGAAGGCAGATTGACACTACATATAGCTCAGATAATATCTGGATAGCCATGGGCCGTGCAATTGAATTTACTAAGCGTATTGAGCACTTTTGAAGGAAATACGTAATGCAGAATCCTGATCATGCATACACTCCACTACTGCACTCTTGGAAGAAGTCTAACATCAGAAAAACAATCATCTGGTAATATTTCTATTGAGTATCATTTTTTCAAAATAGTGCCTTACGCTATATATAATCCTGTGTTTCTTACAGTATTTTTCTTGTAACAAGGTTAAATGAGGATTCTTCTAGAGCCCAACATTAACTTCAGATCTACATACAAATGTTCTGTCGATGATCGCGTCATTAGTAATGGGTGGTGACACATTTTGAAGCAGACGAAATTCAAAGTTGGAGACAAGCTGATGTTCATTCATCACTAGAATAGTCAGGGTGTTTATCTTTTCCTTGCTCGCATTTGAATACGAATTTATATGTTATGATCTGCCAACTATATTGATCATGTTGCATTGAACTGTTCGTAGACATCTGGTCCTGATGCACATATCTTATTTTGTAGTTTTTTGTATTACTGTTGTATGATGTCAGTACATTTCTTGCCTTTTTTAGATGCTACTCTCCCCTGCTTTCTTATTTGTGTCTCCAAGATTTTTAGGTGTTATGACAACACCTAATGTTCGCTATTTATATATTCCCCTTCCGGTTTAAGGTTTACGTAACACACTATCAAGTTTTAGGGTTTAAGCTTTATGCATGAAGACTTTTTGATTTTGCGGCTTCAACAATTGATCTACTTTAGGGTTTAGGATAGTGTAGGGTTTACAGTTTCAGGTTTAGAGTTTTTCATTAGTGTTAAGGGTCTAGAGTTTGGAGTCTAGCAATATAATATATACTGGGAGGGATGTATCCTTTATTGTGTATGGTTTTAGCGATGTGTTTATGAGTTATCATTTAGGCTTTATGGGTTCGGGTTTAGGCTTACTATTGGACTTTAATGTCTACAGTTTCGAGTTTAGCAATTACAATGTAAAGTACCAGGGTTTATCTTTTATTATTCATGGTTTAGCGATGTCTTTAAGACTTTGGGTTCAGTTTTAAGGTTTGTATTTCTTTATTAATATCTATTGTTCCTAATCATTGTTGTAAATTACTCTAAATGAAAGCATTATTATTTCAAAACATTTCATGTTCAAGTCAATTTCACTATCAATCAGTAAACACACTTGTGTTTACTAAAATATGAAATTACGATTAAAAGAGCTTACCTTCCTCTTACTATCATTCTGCTGAGTTGGAAAAGCTGATGCCTAGGAGGCGCTTAGATGCTTGGCGAAGGTCAACGACCTCGGTTACGCCCACCGGCTCTTCCAACCTTGTTATTATGCATGACATATAATCTCTAAATATATCAAATTAACAACACAGTCAAGTTCACTAACTTCTCTTGGTAATTAACTCATAAGAGACTTAATTTCTTAGAGATTAAGCTAAATCTAGTCTTTCAACATAAACAAATACACTTCCACTCTTTTTGTTTCCAGTGTACTATTGACATCCAAATTTCTAAGTTTTTTCATTTGAAACTTGCAGCCTCGCAATAAAAGAAATTAGGAAGTGAACACTAATTGTTTGCTTGGTTCATTTATTCGTGCACACACCACATCGTACTTACAGATACCACATACAACCCATATAGTTTTGTGCTCCCTGCTAAGCTTTCTCCCTTGCATCCGACTTGCCTAATCGTTTTCACAGTGTGTATTGGTTTCTGTTCTATTGCTTCTTCATTTGTCTAGTTTATACTTAAGACTTCATTCTCTTCTGTGCTTTCTGAAATTCGTGCCGTCGCATCTATTTTTCCATTAGGCTTTCCCAAATTCATGCCATCGCATCTATTTTCCATTAGGTAATTCAGTCCTTGAACGACCAAATCTATAACTGTGGGAACGGTTCAGTGGGTTACTTTACAAATATTCTTTACCACATTTCATTCTTCCAACTGAATTTGTTCCCTAACATTTCATTTCATTTTCACTGTGAACATTTTGGTTCTTCTTCTACTATTATTCTGCTATTTTCTTGGTATTTAAACATCTAATTTTTCCTCTCGAAAACTACCTCGACTAAGTTCCATTTCCATAAACTTACTTTCATCTTTTTAGTTTCTTCATTTTGCAACATTTTTCTTATATTTTCTCTACCCGTGCCGCACATCGTTCTGTAGTCTTATGAGTCATTTATTTCTGTGGTCCAAACATGTTCGGGTCTTCTCTTCTCATTACCACCTTTGCTCTTCCTTTGTACTCTCATATTCTACATATACACTTTTCTCACTTCTATCTACTGCACTCTCTTCTTGCGAATACTCGCAAGTTCACTCCTCCTCGCGTCAGCTGCAAGGACATCTACTACTGCCTTTCCTGGCGTTGCTCGTCCGCTCTGGGCATAGCCGAGAAAACCCCAATGGAGCTGAATGGAGGACCTCCAATGCGGGTGAAGATCGATCTATCGCATTTGATCTTGTTCATAACAAATTCCTCTTCTTCTTTACTGTCTGATGTTCATTCCCTACTCGTAATATGTACATTCGTTAGCGATACATGAATTCTTCCTTGTTTCTAGATCTGATATTAGGGTTCTTATTCGTAGTGCCCAATCTACAAGGACTCAAAAGGGCAGACGAAATCATTTCATCTTACTCTACTGCAGGACTTCCGCTATCGCACGTATCTTCGTTCAAATCCTGTCCATTCGCTTACGCCCTTTAAAAAAATGTAAAATGAATTTGCTTATGCAATGATAATGATGTAACATGAATATTTAATGACTGGTTCACAACTTGATACTTGTACTTTACTTACATTTCTCAATATTGATTTCTGAGATTTTACTGTCCATTCAAAAACGTCAGTAATTGCAAAATCTACCTTTTTACTTTTCTACTCTTCAAGTACAGTCTTGTTTACCAAAACAAAATCTTACAAACTCCTGATACATTTGATTTGTAATATGATACTGCTATTTTCATGATAAGTACAAGTCATATTTACTTACCAAATTATCTATTAATAACACTTTCTGTTACTACTTACCAAATTTGTATTTGTAAATTTCTGTTTCCTCCATTTGCATAACATATTATGTGCACCAATCGTTTTTGTCATTCCTTTTTCTGCAGCACATCCCCTGCTTTGCCAGACAAGCTATTCTAAAAAAAATTGGGCATGTCCACCAATTAAGACAACAGTACTAAGGTCGCATTGCAAACAAGTCATGGATTCACATTCAAAGTTAGGATCACCAATGAACCAAAAGGTTCTTCATTTATTCATGGGTACAATTGGAGGGACTTTACAACATGTCATGCACTGCAAGTTAGAACTCAAATGTTACTTGCCATAGCAGAAAATGCTGATGTCCTTTATGCTACCTTACCTGAACACATCATCCTTGGATTCATCAAAGTTAGTAATACTTTCCAACCTGGTACATATTAACAAGTGGCTTTCCAATGTATCTGCTATAATGAATAATTTTAACTCTTTCTTTGAATTAAAAACAATAATTGACCTCATTTTTTAAATATGGTTTCTAATAATTTCTGACATGTAGGTTATTTCAAAACGGACTATGTTACATGTTCCCTAGTGAATAAGATGCAGTTTACATGTAATGCTAAAGTCCATTGGCAACAATCAAAGCATGTCATCCGGTTCATTGAAAGTCTTACATTCCTTTGCATCCGTTTCAATGTTGGATTCCAACTTGGGATATGCGTGCCTATGATTCATACATTGAACAGATTCAACTGTGTGAAGAAAATGCTGGTACGAACTTGTCTATATTAAATTTTATATATTTGTATTTTATATCATTCATAAGTGTTCCTTCAATTTTTTCTTGCTCTTGTTGCAACAGAAATTGCCTCGTCAAGTTGCTCCTGAACTCATGCCGGAAGGAGGTGTCATCACACATGCAATCGGTGAATCAATGAAATTTGTGTCAACCTACTGCATTTGCCGTAGAAGTAGACGCATTACCATTAATGGGTGGACACATATCCTGAAGGTCCAACCAAATTTGAAGATTGGAGACAATGTTATATTCTTTCTCTATGAAGGAACTTTAGGTCTTCTCTTGTTCTTTGAACAAATGCAATGACAAATCGTTTCACGATATATTTATCTATTTTCCAATAATTGGTCAGATGTTCTTAGTTAACTATTTGTAGAATTAGTACTGCTGAGCTAAATCTGTCTCCTAATGTTGTCAATTACTGAATGTTAACTACTGTATTAAGCCAATGTCATTATCTAGCACTATGTGAACTACTCACTTGATGCGATAAGAACCTATGCCATCTTGTCCCAAGATGGTTGGAATGCATCATTCATGTAAATCATAAGAGTGATTCCACTTTTATTTCTTCACGCAAGCATCTACAAGTTTTCTACTTATATTATCTGTGATTACCCTTTGAAATGTTTCATCCTGTCTTGTCATTTTAAGTACAACCTCACATCTAGCGCTTGCTCTCATGTTTCCCTATTCTTTTCACTACAAAAAAAAAACACTTCCGTGAAGATACGTGTTTGCAACATTAGGTCACAATTTCTGTCACGCATGTACATCCGTGATGATTTTATGACAGAATCAAGATAGTCATACCTGTGCTGTCGTAGACGTGTTCCATGACAATACTCAATTTATTGTCACGGAAGTGTTCACTTCTGTGATGATAAATGGCGCGTCATGGAAGTGTTTTCGTCAAGGGTAACCAACACGTGGCATGCACCGTAACGGGTCACCGTTAAGCTATCGGGTGCCGGTTTTGGATCCGATACCGTTAACAGCCCCGACCAATGGCGATTTTCCACGTGTCAAATTCTCATTTGCCAACGGAACCACGTGTCAGCTCGGCGTCGCGACAGATGTCATCCGTCCAATGGACGGGATGCGCCAATGAAGCGTTGACATGTGGAACAGCCCAACAGTGGCCCATTTAGGTTAAAAGGTCCAGACCAGCCAAAGGCCCACAAGATATGGTAAGATACTAGTGGGCCGGCCCGTTAACAGCCTGCCATGTCTTTCGGCCAAATTACGACCCATATGCAGATCTGGCCCATTAACAGCCCACTATGTTTTTGGGCCCATTGAAGGCCCGGTTTGCCTTTCGGCCTGTTAAAGGCCCTTTGAATAGTTCGACCCAGTTCGGCCCAATGTTTGTTTCAGACTGTTAGCGGCCCTTGGTGCAATTGGGCCGTTTTCGACCCAGTTTCACTTCCGGACATTTAACGGCCCGTGCTGCATTTGGGCCCATTTCTGGTCCGAAGTGACTTTCGGCCTCTTAGCGGCCAGTGGTCTTCATGGATAAATTTTAGCGCAGCCTGACTATCGGCCTGTTAAAGGCTCATAATATAATTGGGCCTAATGATGGCCCGCTTTGCATCCGACCTGCTTACAGCACATAATGTGATTGGGCCAGCCAAGGTCCGAGATAAATTTTGACGTGTTAACGGTCCGTCATGTAATTGGGCCAGTCATGGGCCGAGGTATATTTCGGCCTGATGTTGGTCCGTGAATTGTTCGGCACACAATTCAGGCCCAATCTACTTTTCAGCTTGCTAAAAGCCCATGGTATTTTCTAGCCCAACTAAGGCCCGCGGTTTACTCAGCCTGTTAAAGTCCTGAAACTACGTATAGGCCTGCTAATGGCTCGAGATGATTGTGGGCCCATGTTTTGGCCCAAATATAGCGAGTTGCGTGCTGGCCCGTTTGCGTAGCGTAAATTTTTTTATATACCACTGACAGACCGATAACGTTTTGGCCCGTTGACCTCCGTCGAAGCTTATGGAATCATTAGAGAGCGACGATAGCATATACAGTTAATAAATTAAAGCATAGTGACTAAAAATATACCTAGACTGTACAATAAAGAAATTATGGCATATTACATCCACTAGGAATCGAAGTTCGCCACCAGTGATAATAAAGCGCAACCAGACAGCAGATTACTGATACGTCTTCGACGTATCTATAATTTTTGATTGTTTCATGCTATTATATTATCAATCGTGTATGCTTTATATGCAATTTTATATCATTTTTGGGAACTAACCTACTAACCTAGTGCTTAGTGCCACTTGTTGTTTTCTGCATGTTTTTGGTTTTACAAAAAATCCCTACCGAACGAAGTCCAAACACGACGAAACTTTTTGATGATTTTTTCTAGAAAAGGAGGGACCCTAGAAGATTCGGGGAAGGACCGGAAGCCAAACGAGGAGACAACGAGGCATCAGGGTGCGCCCCATCAGGGTGGGCGCGCCCTGATGTCTTGTGGGCCCCTCGTGGCTCCTTCGGACCTAATACCAGCGCTATAAATTCCCAAATATTCCAAAACCCCTAGAGCGAGACCCGAAACAATTATTCCACCCCCGCAAGCCTCTGTTCTTCCATGATCCCATCTGGACGCCTTTTTCGGTAATCTACCGGGGGGAATCGATCACCAAGGGCTTCTACATCAACCTTGCTGCCTCTCCGATGATGTGTGAGTAGTGTAGTTCCCCACAAGACCTAAGGGTCCATAGCAGTAGCTAGCTGGTTGTCTCTCTCTCTTTTTGATCTTCAATACAATGTTCTCCCCGGAGATCGATTTGATGTAATCTTTTGTGGTGCGTTTGTTGGGATCCGATGAATTGTGGGTTTATGACCAGATTGTTCATTGAAAGTAATTGAGTTATTTCTGAACTTTATTATGTGTGATTGTTATAGCTTTGTATTTCTCTCCAATCTATCCATTTAGTTTGGCTAACTAGATTGATTTATCTTCAGCGGGAGAGGTGCTTTGTGGTAGGTTCAATCTTGTGGTGTCCTCACTCTGTGACAGGAGGAGTAGTGAGGCACATATTTGTATTGTTGCTACTAAGGGTAAAACAACGGGGTTTCATCATATTGATTGGTTTTATTCTGTCTACATTATGTCATCATGCTTCATGCATTACTCTGTTTGTCATGAAGTTAAGACGTAGAGAGGCAAGCATAAAAGCGCTCTCGAAGTGGAGTAATAGTAGTAGATGCATAATTGTTTCAGTCTACTTGTCATGGACGTAGTGCCTATGTACTGATCATGCCATGAATAACAACAGAACTATGCGCTTTTCTATCAATTGCCCAACAGTTATTTGTGTACCCACCATTGTTGTGTTCTTGAGAGAGATGCCTCTAGTGAAAGCTATGGCCCCCAGGTCCATCTAAATCATATTGCTAAAATCCTAAATACCTTGCTGCAATTTATTTACTTTTATTTAGTTTTGCAATTTATATATCTCCCACTATCAGAATTAATCCTTGCAATTAACGAGTACAAGGGGATTGACAACCCTCTTGCCCGCGTTGGTACAAGTATTTTGTTTGTGTTTGTGCAGGTACTGCTAAAGGTCGTTTGTGTGAATCTCCTATTGGTTTGATAAACTTTGGTCCTTAACTGAGGGAAATACTTTTTGCTACTATACTACTTCACCCTTCCTCTTCGGGGAAATCCCAACGCCTATCACAAGTAGCAGAAGAATTTCTGGCGCTGTTGCCGGGGAGACTTCATCAAACAACTCAAGGTCCCTTCATACATACTATCATTTACTTGTTCTATTTTTTATTTGCCTTTAGTTGCCTTTATTAGTTTCCGTTATAAAAATGAAAAATACCAAAAATATCTTGTGTGCTATCTTGCTTGACTTGCCATTATGTCTCAAGAAAACACTAAGCTATGTGACTTCTCGAATACTAATAATAATGATTTTATTAGTACTCCAATTGCTCGTCCCACCACTAGTGCGGAGTCATATGATATTAATGCTGCATTATTAAATCTTGTTATGAAAGAACAATTTGCTGGAAATACTAATGAAGATGCTGCATCCCATCTTAATACCTTCGTTGAATTATGTGATATGCAAAAGAAAAAAGATGTGGATAATGATATTATTAAATTGAAATAATTTCCCTTCTCACTAACAGACAGAGCTAAAACTTGGTTTTCATCCTTTCCTCGCAATAGTATGGATTCTTGGGTAAATGTAAGGATGCTTTCATTGCTAAGTACTTTCCTCCCGCTAAGATAATATCTCTTAGAAATCAAATCATGAACTTTAAACAACATGAGCATGAACATGTTGCACAATCTAGGGAGGGAATGAAATTAATGATTAAAATTGTCCCACACATGGATTATGCTTATGGATGATAGTACAAATTTTTTATGCGAGACTGAACTTTGTTCAAGAAATCTTCTAGACTCAGCTGCAGGTGGCACGTTTATGGGAATTACATTGGGAGAAGCCACAAAGCTTCTTGATGATATGACTACAAATTATTCCCAATGGCACACCGAACAAGCTCTAACTGGTAAGAAGGTAAACTCTGTCGAAGAAGTTTCTACTTTGAGTGAGAAAATGGATGCTCTGATGAATATGCTTGCTATTAAAAATGCTCATGTTTATCCAAATAATATCCCATTGTCTAGTTTTATTGAGCAAAATAATGATGCTATTGATGTGAATTTTGTTGCAAGAAATAATTTCAACAACAATGCTTATAGAGGGAATTTCAATCCTAGGCCGTACCTTGGCAATCCCTCTAATGATTATGGTAATTCCGATGGAAATTCATATAATAATAATAATAGGATACCTACTGAACATGAGAACAACATTAAAGAATTTATTAGTTCTCAAAATATTTTTAATGCTATGGTAGAAGAAAAACTAAGCAAAGCTGATGACTTGTCTAGAAACTTGGATAGAATGGTGCATGATGTGGATAATCTCAAAATAAAAAATTTCCACATAAAAAGGATGAAATGTATGAATCCATAAAGTCTATTCAAGTCACCATTGATGAAAGTACAAAGAGAATTGAAAGGATGAGAGCTAGATGCGAATTTCTAGAAAAGGCGCTCGCACCCGGTTTTTATGAGAATAATAATGAAGACATTAAAATGATTGATGTGACACTTATTGAAAATTAGTTTAGTAATATAAAACTTGATGATAAAGGGACTGGAGATGGGTCAACTTTAATTAGAAGGCATTCCAATTGTTCGGAGGGTGCTGATCTTAATGATAAAAACAATAAAAGTGGGTTTGAAGAGGCCAAGACATTAGATAGCGATGCACCCGCTACTTTGGATTACAAGGACTTTAATTATGATAATTGTTCTTTGATTGAATGCATTTCCTTGTTGCAATCCATGATTAATTCACCTAATGCTTATGAACAAAACAAAGCTTTTACTAAACATATCGTAGAAGCCATTATTGAAGCTCATGAAGAAAAGCTAGAATTAGAAGTGTCTATACCAAGGAAATGACATGATGAATGGGAACCTACAATTAAAGTCAAGAGCAAACATTATGAATGTAATGCTCTATGTGACCTATGAGCTAGTGTCTACTATATAGAATTTTTTATGTGATGTTCTAGGTCTTACCGATATGGATGAATGTTCCCTCAGCTTGCATTTAGCGGATTCCACAATTAAGAAACCATTGGGTAGAATTAATGATGTTCTCATACTAGCTAATAGAAACTATGTACCCGTGGATTTCATTGTACTTGATATTGAGTGTAATCCGTCTTGTCCTATAATACTTGGTAGGCCATTTTACGAACCATAGGTGCAATTATTGATATGAAAGAAAGAAATATAGGATTCCAATTCCCACTAAAGAAAGGGATAGAACACTTACCAAGGAAGAGAATTAAACCACCATATGAATCCATTATGAGAGCCACCTATCGAATTACTTTGAAAGATGATAATACTTGAAACTATGCATTATGCCTAGCTACGGGCATTAAATAATAGCGCTTGTTGGGAGACAACCCAATAGTTATCTTTTTTGCTTTCATTTTATTTTCTTGAGTCCACATGATTATTTCTACTGTAATTATTGTGTTTTTATCTTTTAATTAGTGTTTGTGCCAAGTAAAGCCTTTGGGATGATTTAGATGATAGTTAAATTGATGCTGTTTAAAAACAGAAACTTTTGCGCCCAGTATTTGAATATTCTGATTTTACTGGAATGTGATAAAATCCTGAAATTTTTACAGAGTAGTGATATACAAATTTTCTACGTTGTCCAAAGTTTTCAGAATTTTTGGAGTTACATAAGTATGGTTTTAGTTCAGATCATTATAGACTGTTCTGTTTTAGACAGATTCTGTCTTTATTGCATAGTGTGCTTATTTTGATGATGCTATGGATTATATCGGGGGGGTATAAGTCATGGAGAAGTTAGAATACAGTAGGTATTATGCAAGGGCAATTATGAATCTATTTGTAACTGTACCTAAAGTGGATGATTGATTTATTATACTAACGGATCTCACGAAGTTTGTGTTGAGTTTTGTGTGCTGAAGTTTTCAAGTTTTGGGTGAGATCATGATGGATGAAGGAATAAGGAGCGGCAAGAACCTAAGCTTGGGGATGCCCAAGGCATTCCAATGTAATATTCAAGGAAGACCCAAGCGTCTAAGCTCGGGGATGCCCCGGATGGCATCCCTTCTTTTGTCTACAATCTATCGGTAATATCACTTGGAGCTATATTTTATTCATCACATGATATGAGTTTTACTTGGAGCATAATGTGCTATACTTTTATTTTGTTTGTTTGTTTGCCACAATCATTATTTGCTGGACACACCCTTTAAAGAGACACACATTCATCATAATTTGTTAGAATACTCTATGTGCTTCACTTATATCTTTTGCGTTAGGCAGTTGCTTGATACGTCTCCAACGTATCTATAATTTTTTATTATTCCATGCTATTATATTATCAATATTGGATGTTTTATATGCATTTATATGCTATTTTATATCATTTTTGGGAACTAACCTATTAACCCAGTGCCTAGTGCTAGTTGCTGTTTTCTGCTTGTTTTTGGTTTTTCCAGAAAATCAGTACCAAACGAAGTACAAATGCTATGAAACTTTTTGACGATTTTTTTTCTGGACATAAGAGACCCTATAAGCTTTGGGAGGAGACCAGACGGCAAACGAGGAGACGGCAAGGCAACAGGGCGCGCCCTGGGGGGGTTAGCGCGCCCTGTTACCTTGTGGGCCCCACGTGGCTCCGTCTGACCTTATTCCACTTCTATAAATTCTCAAATATTGGGAAACCAATAGAGAGCCACCCGAGATAACTTTTCCGCTGCCGCAAGCTTCTGTTCTTCAGCGATCCCATCTAGAGGCCTTTTTTGGTACTCTGCCGGAGGGGGAATCGATCACGGAGGGCTTGTACATGAACCTTGCTGCCCTACCGATGATGCGTGAGTAGTTCACCATAGACCTACGGGTCCATATCTAGTAGCTAGATGGCTTCTTCTCTCTCTTTGATCTTCAATACAATGTTCTCCTCGATCTTCTTAGAGTTCTATTCGAAGTAATCTTCTTTTGCGGTGTGTTTGTTGGGATCCGATGAATTGTGGGTTTATGTTCTGAATATTCATGAGAAGTAATTGAGTCTTTTCTGAACTTTATTATTCGTGATTGTTATAGCTTTGTATTTCTCTCCGATCTATCCGTTTGGTTTGGCCAATTAGATTGATTTATCTTTAGCGGGAGAGGTTCTTTGTAGTGGGTACAATCTTGCGGTGCTCTATATCCCAGTGACAGAAGGGGACAAGACACGTATTTGTATTGTTGCCATTAAGGGTAAAACGATGGGGTTTATTCATATTAATTGAGTTTAGTTTGTCTACATCATGTCATCTTGCTTAAGGCGTTACTCTGTTTTTATTAACTTAATACCCTAGATGCATGCTGGATAGTGGTCGATGGGTAGAGTAATAGTAGTACATGGAGGCAGGAGTCGGTCTACTTGTCTCGGATGTGATGCCTATATACATGATCATTGCCTTGAATGTCATCATAACTATGCGCTTTTCTATCAATTGCCTAACAGTAATTTGTTTACCCACCGTATGCTATGTGTTCGAGAGAGAAGCCTCTAGTGAAAACTATGGTCCCCGGGTCTACTTTAAATATAAAAAGAAAACTAAAATATACTTGCTGCAATTTATTTTCTTTTATTTTCTTTTGCAATTTATCTATCTACCACTACAAGATTTAATCCTTGCAAGTAACGAGTTCAAGGGGAGTGACGACCCTCTTGCCCGCGTTGGGTGCAAGTATTTGCTTTTGTGTGTGCAGGTGCTATTCATGAGGCTTTGCGTGATTCTCCTACTTGTTCGATAACCTTGGTTCTCACCGAGGGAAAAATACTTATCTCTACTGTACTACATCTCCTCTCCTCTTCGGGCAAAATCCCAACGCAGCTCACAAGTAGCAGGAAGAATTTCTCGCGGCGTTGCCAGGGAGACATCATCAAAACCTATCAAGTACCTTCACACAAACTATCATCTACTTTTGCTCTACTTTTATTTGCCTTTTTATTTTCCTTTGCCTCTCGTTTTCATCTCCCCCACTTCTCAAAAAAATACCAAAAACACAAAAATATTTTTGTTTGCTTGCTTGCTTTGTCGCTATGTCTCAACTTGCTCGTACCAAAAACTTGTCAGGAAAGATTTCGGATAAACAAACCACGCTAGTAAATAATATGGCTGCTAAACCGCAGTCACATACTGGTGATGATGAAGATATTAAAATGATTGGTGTCTCACCTATTGAATCTTTATTTACTAACATAAAACTTGATGAAAAAGGGACTGGAGATGAGTCAACTTTAGCAGAAGGCATCCCAATTGTTCGGAGGGTTATGATCTTAATGATAGAAATGATAAAAGTGGGTTTGGAGAGGTCAAGACTTTAAATAGTGATGTCCCACTACTTTGGATTACAAGCACTTTAATTATGATAATTGTTCTTTGATTGAATGTATTTCCTTATTGCAATCCATGATAAATTCACCCAATGCTTATGAACAAAATAAAGTTTTTACTAAACACATTGTAGAAGCTATGATAAAATGAAGAAAAGTTAGGGTTGCAAGTTTCAATACCTAGAAAATTTCATGATGAATGGGAACCTACTATTAAAGTAAAAATTAAAGATTATGAATGTAATGCTTTATGTGATCTAGGTGCTACCGTTTCCACTATACCCAAATCTTTATGTGATGTGCTAGACCTTACCGATATGGATGAATGTTCCCTTAACTTGCACTTAGCGGATTCAAATATTAAGAAACCTTTGGGTAGAATAAATTATGTGCTTATTCTTGCTAATAGAAATTATGTACCTGTTGATTTCATTGTGCTTGATATTGATTGCAATCCGTCTTGTCCTATAATACTTGGTAGGCCTTTCCTATGAACCATAGGTGCCATTATTGATATGAAAGAAGGGAATATAAGATACCAATTTCCATTAAAGAAAGGGATGGAACACTTCCCTAGGAATATAATTAAACCACCATATGAATCCATTATGAGGGCCACCTATGGAATTAATTTGAAGGATGATAATACTTGAAACAATGCCTTACGCCTAGCTAGGGGCGTAAAACAATAGCGCTTGTTGGGAGGCAACCCAATATTTATCTTTATTGAAATTTTTATTTTTCTTGTGTCACACAATTTTAGCTACTGTTATGATTGTGTATTTATCTTTTAGTTAGTGTTTGTGCCAAGTAATGCCTTTGGGATGATTTGGATGATAGTATAATTGATGCTGTCTGAAAACAGAAAGTTTTGCGCCCAGTATTTGATTTTTAATTCTGTACTGCAATGTCAGAAAAATATGAAATTTTTACAAAATATTGGGATACAAATTGTTTACGTCTTCCTAATTTTTTCAGAATTTTGGAGTTACAGAAGTATAGATAATATTCTGTCATTACGTACTGTTCTGTTTTAGACAGATTCTGTTTTTATTGCATAGTGTGCTTGTTCTAATGAAACTATGGATTATATCGGGGGGTATAAGTCATGGAAGAGTTAGAATACAGTAGGTATTATGCAAGAACAATTATGAATGAGTTTATAATAGTACCTAAAGTGGATGATTGATTTATTGTACTAACGGATCTCATGAAGTTTCTATTGAGTTTTGTGTGCTGCAGTTTTCAAGTTTTGGGTGAGATCACGATGGATGAAGGAGTAAGGAGCGGCAAGACCCTAAGCTTGGGGATGCCCAAGGCACCCCAAGGTAATATTCAAGGAAGAACCAAGCGTCTAAGCTTGGGGATGCCTCGGATGGCATCCCCTCTTTCGTCTACAATCTACCGGTAACTTACTTAGAGCTATATTTTTATTCATCACATGATATGACTTTTACTTGGAGCGTCTTGTGACATAGGTGTGACGCCCCCGCCTCGACCGTGCACTAATCATACACGAAAATGCACACGATCAAGATCAGAGACTCACGGGAAGATATCAAAACACAACCCTAGACACAAATAAAAGTCATACAAGCTTCATATTACAAGCCAGGGGCCTCGAGGGCTCGAATACATAAGCTTGAGTACAAGCATTAGCGGAAGCAACATCAACATCGTCGGTCTCCACGTAGTAGTAGGCTCCATCGGAGGGGTAGTAGTAGTCGTCGACGGGGTCAGCTGGCTCTGGGGCTCTGTCATCTGATCGCAGTAATCGGTATGGGGAAAAAGAGGTAGCAAAGCAACAGTGAGTACTCATCCAAAGTACTCGCAAGACTTACATCAGATCTATTCTATTTATGCATCGGTTTCAAAGTGGAGGCTTTATCTGTGGACAATACTGCAGAAATGCCAGAAAGGAGGGGGAAGCCTAGCCTATCGAAGACTAGCATCTTCAGCGTCGTGCAGCATTAGAAGAGTGCAGATTAGTATCATAACATATAATAGTAAGTAATAGTAGAAATGCCCAGAGATCCTTCCTCGACTCCCTGCGAGAAAGCAATCCCGGAGCTAACATGTCAATTAAATACCACAAGTATCCAGTTCTAGTGGTAGTAGATCAGGATATTTTCCGAGCGTCCTGTTACCGTGGGCACGGCTATTCGAATAGATATACTTCCCTACAGGGGTGCACCAACTTACCCAACACGCTCGATTAACTCTGGCCGGACACACTTTTATCGGGTCATGCCCGTCCTCGGCTGATCGACAGGCCGTGGCCCTACCTAGGCTCAACAGAGAGGCCAGCACGCCGGTCTACACCCTAAGCGCTTCGGGGTCTTGGGCCCATTGCCCGTTGCACTCCTGTGTGTTGCGAGGACGGCCGGGACCATACCTAGCCCCTGTATACAACGTAGGCTGTCGCGGTCCACCCGGGCGCGCGCCGCTCAACTTCTGATGTTTGAAGAGCTTCGGCTGATACATACGACGCCGAGGGCCCACACTATTCCCGCGTGGTGGTTAGTGCGAAAAGGCCAAAGGCCAACTCAGATCACATATCCTAACCCATTAGTGTGTTGTGAGCTCGCGGTGACGATCAGTGCTCCACAATCTGTGGTCCCATCGCCCCGTCTCGTGGACTTACGGCAAGGGCCAGGATTGCCCAGCCATGCCACGTGATTATCTCGCGGGTACCCTCACGGTCAACCCGACTTCACATCTCTCGCGGGTACCCCTCGGGGTCGACCCGACTTCAACAAGGGACTGAGGTAAATTCACAGTATCCGTGTGTCCGAAACATCGAGGGGGAAATCCGAGTGTCGGTGTATAAAACATGGGTATTTTATACCCTGACTTATGCACAGACGGTGGCAGCCTCCTTGCCGGCCAAGGCTTGCCGGGATTCGCCAAATAACTGGATCCTAGACCCAGTTGCAAAAGCTGCTGGAGAGAAGCTCAAAACAAAGCGTCGATAAGCACTCAACTAGTAATGAAGATGGAGATATTTCTTGCCGGCAAGACTGAACCAGCAAGGTAATGACCCGCCAAGCTCCGTGCCGGCAAGCCTTCGCCAACTCGTCAGCGCTCCACCTCACCGGGCAGCTAGTCACTAATCGGTGAGGTGTCGCCCGCGCAGGCTGGTTGGTGAGATTTGTCGGGCACATGTCAGCACGCAGGGAGAAGATTTGCCTTTAATGACACCCGTCCAGGAGGTGTATCAGAACCATACGAGGTAGATGGGCAAGCGGTGCAGAAACCTTGTCGGGGCTACCTCTCCACATGACACCTAATGGAGCATTTAATGCCTTTGTCCTAAACTGGCAGAGTTAGGTATGATAGCACTGTTTGCAATCTAATCAACTTGTAATTACTGTTTTTCCACTGTGGTAACCCCTTGAGCTATAAAAGGAGGGTCGGGGCAACAGTTAGAGGGATTCGGATCCCTCTCAAAACATTAGCATGTCCTGCATGCCTAGCTGCTCTCTCCGCGCCTTGTCAGGGAAAGCACTCCTTGTACCTGTGCTCTCACACATCCAATACACCAAAGTAGGAGTAGGGTTTACGCTTCTCAGCGGCCCGAACCTAGGTAAAATCCCCCGCACTCTCTATTGATTCTGCTCTTTGTGCATGTCGAACTCCCCTGTTGAACCACAAAGGGGCGAAATGGCCCCATAGATGGTCGTTCCCACGACATCTTTGGCGCGCCAGGTACGGGGTCGCTTGCACGAACCTGAATCAGTGGATTGCGCGTCAACCTCATCAACTTCATCATCGTCCTCTTCATCGTTGATGGCCCCTAAGAAGAAGGGCATCACGATGATGGCCCCCTCGCATGCATCCGTAGGCAGCGCAGCCAATGCGGGTGGTGCGGATACTGCGGTTGGCATGACCAGAGCGGTCGCGATGCCCACCGCGGTCTGCGCAGGAGACGAGCACGCTAGAGGCAGTCGACTTCCTCGATCCTCTGGCGAACAAAGCCGCGACGGCGCGGGCGGAGCGGACGAACGACCTCCTCCTCCTCCTCCTCCTCGCCGCGCCGACGAACGCAGCCACTGGAGCGGCAATGCCCGGGCCGGCGCGAGCCAAGATCCCACCGCGGCGGCGGCCAGAGATGCTGCTTTGGGGCAGAAGCCGTGCCCCTCACACAACGGGCAGAGTACAGCTCCGAGCGGCATCAACGACTCCGCGCGGCGGCGACCGCACGGCAAGACTCCTACTGATCAAATCCCAGATCCTCAGGCACCGCCTCCGCCACAACAACCCAGTGCTGACCATGTGCCACCGCAGCGACACCATGATGGCGCTCCTGCTGGCTCTACCAGGAGTAGAGCAACATCATGCTCTTCGCTTCCGCCCATGCCAGCCACAACAGGAGAAGCAATGGCGCGAGCCCAGATGCTGCTGAATTTCCCTCCAGCAGCAGGGAAGATGGATGAGTGGAGGGCCACCATCCAAAGTTTGATTGGGTTTTCCGAGGCCAGCAAATCACAGCAAGTGGAGCCCTCACGGTGTCCGCAAACAGCACCAGTAGCTCCAACTGGTGACCGCGTTGACGGTGCTGCACTAACGGTGCAATCACCCCAGCGGCAACAGTCTCAACAGCAGCAACACCAACAACCGTGACCTGCTCAATGATCTTGTGAGCCCGACGAGATGTCGATGGCCTCTTCGGATCCGCGAGCGCGGCAAGACTAGCGGCAAGTGCTGCGAGACAGGCGGGTAGAAGACGCCCGCACCACCATTGAGCGGCGCTGGGAGGCGCGCCGTAAATCCGACGCATGCAACGGCCCCGTCATTGATGAGCCTGCGCCAGGGGTTGGTGGATATCTACCTTACGAGGTTGGGTGTCCTGCCTTCACCCGTGAGCTACGGCAAGTCCGATGGCCGTCCGTCCGGGCCTTTAAGCTAGAAGTACCAGAGAAATACGACGGCAAGCTCAACCTGGCAGAATTTCTAGGAATCTACATGATTGCCGTGCAAGTTGCCGGAGGAAGAGATGAGAAAATCCTCGCCAACTACTTTCCATTGGTACTGAAGCCCAATGTGAGATCTTGGCTGATGAACTTGCCGGAGAACTCCATTTCTTCGTGGGCAGATCTCTGTAATGAGTTTGTTGGTGCCTTTACTAGAGGCCACAAGGCCCCTGGACAGGCCAGCAACCTGCAAGTGATCCCGCAAAGTGATGGAGAAACTTTACGCAAGTACATCCAGAGGTTCAGCCGTGTGCACCGTAACATTCCAGATGTGCACCCCGCAGCCGTCATTGCCGCCTTTAACACGAATGTGTGCAATCGGAGGATGCGGGAGAAGATGAACATCAAGCTACCCAAAACCGTCAACGAGCTCTATACGTTGGCAGATAAGTGCGCATGCGCTGAGGAAGGGAGAAGGCTTCCCGGGGAAGACGCTGGTGCCGAGGTGGATTCCGAGGATGACGATGCTGCCACCCCGAGGAAGAAAGGCCGAAAGCACAACAGGAAGCACAAGGGAAAAACTGTTATGGCCGTCAAGGGCTCCGGCAACTCTGAGTCCGCTAAGAAAGCTAAGACTGAGAACTCCGGCAAGGAGGCAGCTGTATGCGCCGCTTGCCAGGAGGCGGCGGCAAACGAGAAGGCCGGCAAGTCTGATGGGCCATACTGTAAGATTCACCGCACCAAGGGCCACGATCTCCAAGAGTGCTGACAAGTCGAGCACCTTGTTGTGAAGCAGAAGGCTGAATATGAAAAACGTGACAAAGAGAAGGGTCAAGATGGTGCCGGTGGATCTGGCAAAAAGGGCCGTGGCGGTCGCGGAGGCCGCCGCAGCAAGGCCAAGCAGCAGAAAGAATAGCCTGCTAGAGGATGAGAAAAGAAAGGGGAAGATGATGGAAGTGAAGAGGAAGAGGACGATGGAGAGTCCAGTGAACAGGAATTCCAGAAGGCAACTGATGCCATGTGCGTTGACGGAGGAGCATCTTTGCACTCCTCTCACCGCCATCTTAAGCAGTGGGCTCGTGAGGTTAACGCGACAGAACCGATAATGGGCTCTCAAAAGCCACTCAAGTGGTCACACACGCCTATCATTTTCGATGCTGAGGACCACCCTGATCGCACAACCACGGTCGGGTATTTGCCGTTGTTGGTTTCACCAACAATTCGCAACCTCCAGGTCACAAAAATGTTAGTTGACGGTGGGGCCGGCCTCAACTTGATTTCTCCAGAGGTAATCAAGAGGCTGCAGATTCCCGACAAGGAGCTCGAGAAGACATGAACTTTTCAAGGAATAAACCCGGGAAGAAGCCAGCCCAAGGGAAAGATCACATTGCCGGTGACGTTTGGCGGGAAATTGAACTACAGAACAGAAAAGATTATGTTTGACATTGTCAAGATCCCCTTGCCGTACAATGGAATTCTTGGCCGCCCAGCCTTGGTGAAATTCATGGCAGCATCTCACTATGCTTACAACGCGTTGAAAATGCCAGGGCCAATGGGTGTCATTTCCATCAACTCCGACAAGAAAGATGCAGTCATTTGTGTCGATAAGATGTACAGAGATGCGGTTGCGGCGGAGGCCGCCAAGATGCCAGCTCCCGCCAAGAAGAAGGAAAGCAAGAAGTCCAGAAAGACCTCTAACAAGGATTCCAGGAAGCGCACCTCTTCGGAGTGCTGCGCGCCTGTTGAAGACTTGCCGGAGTGCTCTGCCGGTAAAAAATTCCAAAGCTACTTCACCGGCGACCAAAAAGGTGCCGGCGAGGGAGGGCAGCACTGATGGTACCTTCACCATCAGTGCCACCCTTGACAGCAAATAGGAAAGCGCACTCATTGCCTTCCTGTGGGTGAATGTCGATGTGTTTGCATGGTGACCATCTGACATCCCCGGTCTTCCCAGGGAGGTAATTGAGCACCACCGTGCTGTTTGTCCCCACGCTCGGCCCGTCAAGCAAAAAGTCTGGAAGCAAGCGTTGGAGCAGCAATAGTTCATTGCCGAGGAAATCAAGAAGCTTGAAGCAGTAGGTTTGGTTAGAGGTGTACTACATCCAACTTGGTTGGCAAATCCAATTGTAGTGCGCAAAGCAAATGGGAAGTGGAGACTTTGTATTGACTACACCGATATCAACAAAGCATGTCCAAAAGATTCTTTCCCCTTACCGCGCATTGATCAAATTGTAGATTCTACTTCCGGCTGTGACTTACTCTCCTTCCTTGATGCATATTCTGGGTAACATCAGATATTCATGGCCAAGGAGGATGAGGAGAAAACCACATTCATTACTCCATGTGGCACATACTGTTTTGTGCGTATGCCTTTCGGGTTAAAGAGTGTTGGTTCAACATTTGCAAGAGCAGTCCAGATTGGTTTTGAGCCCCAACTGCACAGGAATGTGGAAGCATACATGGATGATATAGTGGTCAAAACCAAGGATGAATCAACCCTCATTCAATATTTAGAAGAAACATTTGCAAACTTGCGCAAGATCAATTTGAAGCTCAATCCCGAGAAGTGTGTGTTTGGCATTCCGTCCAGCAAACTTCTCGGGTTCTTTGTATCTCAGCGTGGAATTGAAGCGAATCCCGACAAGATCAAAGCAATTGAGCAGATTCAAGCACCAAAACGCATCAAGGATGTGCGGCGTCTTGCCGGTTGTGTTGCTGCCTTGAGTAGGTTCATTTCAAGATCTGCTGAGCGCGCCCTGCCGTTTTTCAAGATTTTGAAAAAGGCAGGTCCGATGAAATGGACTCCGGAAGTGGAGGCCGCGCTGCAGGACTTGAAAAGATACCTCTCCTCCGCGCCAACGCTAGTTGTGCCTAGGCCACAAGAGCCGTTGCTGCTATATGTAGCGGCAAAAAATCAAGTGGCTAGTGCTTCATTAGTGGCGCAGAGGGAAGTCGATAACGAGGAAGTAACCGCGGCAAGACCGTCCCGCGACAAACCGGAATCTTCTCCGGCAAGGTCCGGCGCCGACAAGTCAGAAACAGCGCAAGCAAATGAACCTAATCAACAAGTGATGCCAAAGAAGAAGGTGGTGCAGCGGCCCGTATATTTTGTTAGTTCCCTTCTGCAGGGGGCTAGATCAAGATACTCTGGCGTGCAAAAATTTCTTTTCGGCCTTCTGATGGCCTCGAGAAAGCTGCGTCACTACTTCCAAGCACACGAGATCACCGTCGTCACTCGCTTTCCGTTGCAACGCATTTTGTGAAATCCAGAGGCAACTGGCAAGATAGTGGAGTAGGCGTTGGAATTGTCAAGATTTGCACTTAAGTTTGAAAGCACTTCGACCATCCAGAGCAGAGCCTTGGCAGAGTTCATTGCAGAATGGATACCAATGCAAGACGAAGAAACTCAAGAAACAGCTCTCCCCGGCAAGGAGACAACCAAAGAATGGATCATGTACTTTGACGGTGCCTTCTCGCTGCAAAGCGCCGGTGCCGGAGTGCTGCTTGTCGCACCCACCGGAGAGCACCTCAAGTATGTGGTTCAAATGCACTTTCCTAGGGAGCAAGCTACAAACAACACTGCTGAGTACGAAGGACTCCTTGCCGGTCTTAGGATCGCAGTGGACCTTGGGATCAGGAAATTGGTCGTCCACGGTGACTCGCAGTTTGTTGTGAAACAAGTAAACAAAGATTACCAGAGCCCATTGATGGAAGCATATGTTGAAGAAGTGAGAAAGATGGAAGAACACTTTGACGGTTTGCAAACAGAGCACATCCCTCGTGCGGAAAACAACATTGCTGATCAACTGTCAAAGTGTGCCGCTCAAAAGCTACCTGTGGAACCAGGAACTTTTGTGCTCCATTTGAATCAACCGACAGTCACTCCATCAATGCAGGCCAGTAAGAGGAGGAAGTTGAACGCCGACAAGTATTTTCCAGCAGAGCTCCCAGGAGCCGCTGGTGAAAAGGTTGCCGAGGACAACGACACGGTTGTCGGTGAGCAGCGGCTTAGCGCAGAACCTCAGGTTCTTGCCGCAGAGTCAAGCGCTCCCATAGCCAAAGAAATGCCTTTAGTCCTTGTCATCAAGCCGTAGGCTCCGGCATGGGCACAGTAGATAGTTCATTTCCTTCAAATAGGAGAACTTCCCGACGAGCAAGAAGAAGCTGAGAAAGTAGCCGGTCATTCAAGTATGTATCAGTTTGTGGATAACACGCTATACAGAAAGAGACCAAACGGTGTGAAATTAAACTGTATTTGCCGGGAAGATGGACTGAAGCTGTTGGCAGAGATACATGGAGGCATATGTGGCTCTCACATAGGTTCAAGAGCACTTGCCGGCAAAGCTTTCCGGCAAGGCTTCTATTGGCCCACTGCCCTCCAGGATGCGACTGAGCTAGTAACAAAGTCTGAAGCATGCCAGTTCCATTCAAAGAACATACATCAACTAGCTCAAGATCTCCAAACGATCCCTCTCTCCTAGCCCTTTTCGGTCTGGGGGCTCGATATCTTGGGCGCCTTCCCCCATGTTGCCAGGGGCTTTGAGTTCTTGTACGTCTCCATCGACAAGTTCACAAAGTGGCCTGAAGTGGAGCCAGTGAGAAAGGTGACAGCGCAATCAGCCGTCAAGTTCTTCAAGGCATTAGTTTGCTGTTTCGGAGTTCCTAACAGAATCATCACCGACAACGGCACGCAATTCATGAGCCGCACCTTCATGCAGTACATCCAGGACCTTGGCGGCAAAATCTGTTTTGCGTCTGTTGCTCACCCGAGAAGCAACGGCCAAGCGGAAAGGATGAACGCTGAAGTGCTGCGTGGCCTCAAGACAAGAACCTTTGACAGGCTGCACAAATGTGGAAGGCATTGGATTGATGAGTTGCCGGCGGTTCTTTGGTCACTCAGAACAACACCGAATCGAGGTACCGGCCAAACACCCTTCTCCCTAATCTATGGTGCAGAAGCAGTGCTCCCCACGGAACTCATATACGGGTCACCTCGAGTGCTTGCTTACGATGAAGCTGAGCAAGAGCAGCTGCGTCAAGACGATGCAACACTCCTTGAGGAGGATCGTCTTCGGGCGGCTGTGCGAGCTGCACGCTACAAGCAAGCCTTGCGCCGCAATCATAGCCACAAAGTACATGCCCGACGCCTTGAGGAAGGCGACCTTGTTCTTCGGTGCGTTCAGTCCGCCAAGAAATCAAACTAGTTGATGCCGAAGTGGGAAGGCCCTTATCGGGTAGTACGAGTCACCAGACCTGGCGCAGTCCGTCTGGAGACCGAAGATGGCACCCCAGTGCAGAACTCATGGAATATTGAGCATCTTCGCAAGTTCTACCCATAAGGCGCGGTTGCCGCCCCCCCCCCCGGCAACCCCTTTTGTACAAGCTTTGTCGGCAAGACTTGTAACCCTTTGTACAAAGCCAGGCGCAGATCCTGTGCATAATAAAGCTAAGTGTTTCACAACTCTTCGTACATATTCATTTATATATGGATGCATGTGATGTTGTGATTTACACTTTAGTTTGTATGAAATGACTGATGAACCGTCAAGGACAGAAGGATCCCTCGCGTGCAAGTTTCCTGGGGAAATAGAGACAGGGTACCATTTTCATGACGTTCAAGTGATCATTTCGTACGACGAGGAAAGCAACGCAAAGAAAAGCTAAGTTGAAAAACTTCGAAACTTTTTCCTTGTTATATTGCGATTTCCCTTGAACGATTCTGCATTTGTATGAGAAACCTGCACGCGAAGGAATCTTGTTGTGATCAGATTGCACTCTTATTTTGCCTCGAGTCCGCTCGGCAAGATATGCAGCTGCACTACGACGGCAAGTTATCTTGCCGGCGGCAGTACTTCCAGCAGGCTGCTAAGGACCTGTTCCTCCAAGCGCTCACGGCAAGCGTCTGTACCGGCAAGTTGCTGTGCTGTGACCGACAAGTTACCTTGCCGGTGGCGGCACTTCAAGCAAGCTGCTAAGGATCTGTTCCCCAAAGCGCTCGCGGCAAGTGTGCGCACCGGCAAGTTTCCAAACAGCGTAGGGGGCGCAATCATAGAAAGATGGAATAAAACATGGGGAACGGCACACAGTCATTCAGCAGCACAAGTTATATTACATCACAGAAGCGGTGCGGATCTAACATAAGACCAAATGTATCTTTTACATGGCAGCATAGTGATGAATATAATGACGAGCTTAGTCCCGACGATCCCCCTGGATCCTGGGAATTTGGATAACCTTGTCGGCGAGAGGAGCAGTGATTTTGTCCGCAGCAGTGATGTTGGTGTTCGCCGGCAGCCTCCTGAAGACCTCGTAAAGATCAAGGCTGGGATTACGATGGGCAATTTTGAGCAGCACCCTGTATACAATTTCACGCGCAAACTTCTGGGATTCATCAGCAAATGAAGCATACCTGTCCTCATGATACGTCTTCAAGGCGTCGATAAGGCCCTCAAAGAACTTGGTCAGTCTGACGCTGGTGGCCTCCTTGTCGTTGACAGTGAAACCCCAGCTCTTCATGTCCATCACGGTGATTTGGGAGCTGATGCACTCGGCAGCATTGACAAGCCTGCCAGTCCAGAGGGAGAAGTTCTCGTGCAATTGGGCGTAGTTGTTCTCAGCCTCCTTCTTCAAGGCCTCTTCCTTCTCCAGCTTCTCCGTCAAGACCCTCTCCCTCTCCTTGGCGGATTCTAGAGCTATTACCAAGGTGACCAGTTGGGATTTTAGATCTCCGATTGTCTTGGCGGCGGCATCAAGATCTTGGTTCTGGGACGACAGCTGCGTTTGCATGTCCCCTAGAGTGCGGGCTGCCTTCAGCGCTTCGTCCTTGAGAGCCTCGATTTATTTTCCATTACCGGCAATATCTTCTTTTAATCTGGCCATTTGGGACTCTAGTTCTGTCTTGGCGGAGGCGGCGGCAGCTGCCTTATCAGCAGCCTCCTTAAGTTTGGTGGCATTCTCGAAGGCCCGGGCTTCAATGGATTTCTTGTGGCCATCTTCCAGCTCTTGAGTCCACTGCTTAAGGAGCGTTTCAATCTCCTCATCCTTGCCGCAGAGAGTGGCGGCAAGGGTTCCTTCTCATGCGGCAAGGTCTTTCTCCTTGGTGTTGAGCAGCGCCTCGTGCTCCGCCAACTTGCTGTCGCGGATTGCCGCTTCATCCTTGGCGGCATTAAACTTTTCCTCCTACCTTACAAGATTGCGGGCCTGCTCGTTATACCATGCGCGCAGTTCGTCCGCTTTCTTCTTCAGTTTCTGCTCAACCACGGCTTTGCGCTCTTCCTGGACTCTGTCCCATCGTCTACTGTACCTCTCTAGGACACCCTTGAACCCAATAGCCATGATCTCCATGAAAGCAAGATCTTTGGTGCTGTCAGTTGCATCAGTGGCCTCGCTGGTTCTCTGGGTCAAGGGGAGCAGAATCCGGGCTATTTCTTCATCAAAGTTTGGCCCCACAGCGCCAGATGAGCTGGGGGCTCCAGATTCGCACTGAGAAGTGATCAGCGCCAAGCTGCTTGACGGGATCTGCAAGGTAGACGCTGCTGGTTGGTTTTTGGGGTTCGGCGTGTCAATATTGACTGGTGCCTTATCCGCGTCCGTCCTGGCGGGGTCGAGCGTGTTACCGGAGGACCTCTCATATTCTTCGGGGAGTACTCTGGTCTCCTCGGCAACTTGCACAAGACCCTCTTCGGCGGCAATCTTGGTGGCTTCATCGGCGGCATCCTTTGCGATATTGGCCACCTCCACCAGGACTTCGCCTTCTTCGGGGGAGGCTGGAGCTGTGGATTGGAAGAAGAACAAGGGCGGAATAAGATTCAGAATCACAAGTCACGTTCAAGAAAACAAAAAAGGATTTTTCCGTGAAAAACGTTTAAAGACAGGAGGATTACCCATTGGTGTTTGCTGAGGAAGGGTGTCTCCTTCCCCGGCAACTCGCATTGCGGGCGCACGGTCATCAGCAGCCTCGCTTGTTGGGGCAGCCTCCGTGCGGGCAGGCTCGTCGGTGGAGGCCCTTGTCGGAGAAACGCTATCCGGAACGGTGGTTGACGGGGGAGCCGCAGCGGGGTCCGCCTCTTGGCGTTCTTCTTCTTGGCGGGCCTCCCCCGCCTCTTTGCCAGGCTTAGAAAAAGGAACTTCGGTGCTGGCGCTAGTAGGCGGGATCTGCACCACATCCTCGCGCAGGGGGCTGGGCTGGGGGCTGACGACGATGGTTTTAGCCGTCCCGACCCCCTGCCCAGCACATGCCGAGGGATCCTATTCTGTTGCAGACCTGGCCCGCTTCGTCCGGTGCATGAGTGGCTCTGGGTCTCTGTCAAGACAGAGGAATCAAGTCAAAACAGCAATCGAATGAAATCAAGACTTGATGAAGATAAGCTAAATCACTTACTCTTCCTCCTCCTCCTCAGACTCGCCAAGGACGTCGAAATCGTACATCACTAGCGGAGGCGATTCTCTGGCCCTCTTAAGTGCCGAGGGAGGTGAACCCGTCGGCTGAGTGGATTCGACTTCCTCGACGACCTCTTGCCGAGGGGATGGAGGCTGAGTTCGGGGACGCCGGGTTGATTGCCGGCGTACTTCTTCTTGGCGGCCGGTCTTCATGGTTGTCTTGGCTGACCGCCCTCCAAAGACAGCGCCTCTTCTTCGGGGCCCGAGGGCCTTCTTCTTCTTCGGGCTCTCCGGCAGCCTCAGTCCCGGTGACCTTGGTCCCGACAACCTCAGCTTCAGCAGTCTCATCCCCGACAGGCTCTTCTTGTTGCTCTTCAGCAACTTCTTCCTCAGAATGCTCTTCATCATCGTCCTCAGCTGCCGCGACACCAGAGCCGGCTGCGGTGTTGATCCTCGCGATCTCTGCAACCTTGCTGGCGATATATGCCAGTTCTTCATCCATGGTGGCCCGGATGAGATCTGTTTCCTTCCGGGAGCCTTTCTCCATCAGGTTGGAGGCCCAATCCATCTCGTTCACCAATGTGGGCACGGGCCAGTCAGCTTTGACTCCGTGGGCATCATAGTCCGGCATCATCGACAGGATGGAGTCCTTGGCGGAGTTGATGTGCAACGACATAATTCCATCTGGCAAATGGAACACACCAGTTTTCCGGAACAACTGTTCGCAGAGGCAGGCATGCTCCATGACTGTCAAGTTGTTGCCGGTCCCAGGATACAATCCCATAATGTCGGCGGCGTTCTGGTATTGCCAAGTGAATCTTTCTCTCTTCTGCAGCGGCACGATGCGTCGCCGGAGGAAATCGGCGCCAACCATTTCTATGGTCAGCTTGGCGGACTTGAGGCGGGCGATTCTGTTCAGCGCCGGGCGAAGTTTCGCATCGGTGGTGCCAAAACTGCTCCAATTCTTGCTGCGCTGGACTCTCACTGTGCTCGGTATGCAGAACTGATGAAAATCTTTTTCCTGGATCCAGCACCACTCTGCCCTCCACTCGTCCCACTTGAGGTGAAGTTGCCCGGGAAGGTACTGGCCCTTGGTTTCTGTCCTGGGGATCCATGTCATGCTGCCGGAGAGCGATTTGTCCTCGATGCGGGGGACAAAGAAGTGGCAGAAGAGATCCACATTGGGGGCAACTCCGACGAAGTTCTCGCATAGATGAACAAAAACTGCCATGCAAGTCATCGCATTTGGAGTAAAATCCAGCAATCTGAACCCGTAGCTAAACATCATCGCGCTGAAGAAATCTGAGAATGGGGAAACCTGACCGTAATAAAAATAGGCACAGAAGAATGGATATGAATATGCGGGATCCTTGTCGCCTTCAGGAAGCACCACTGGGGCCTTGTGATCCTTGGTGTCCCTTTCCCACATGTACGCGTACCTCCTGATCAACTCGTTGCCGTCCAAGGAGCACGGCGAGAAGATCGCATTTTCCCTCCGCCGCTTCTCCAGCTCTTCCAACGCCTTCTTCTTATCCTCCGCCTTGGGGTTGAGCGGCTTGGCGGGCTTCTTCCCCGCTGCGTCGGCTCTCTTGGGCGCCATCGGATCTCGGGGAGGAGGAAAGAAGTTGAGCTGGGATGCGAGTCGGCAGTGGCGTTGGCGGCGGAAGCGGTTCTGGCGAGAGGAAGTAGATGAAGCAGGGGAAAGGCAGGGGCGAATGAGCAGCGCCTCCTCGCGGTTGCCTTTTTATGGGGAAGGCGCGAGGGGGCTGGCTCTTCACTGTTTACCCCCGCGGCGCTTTTTACAGGTGCACTATCACGAAATAACCACAACAGTCCACATTCCCACGCACCGCATTTAATGTGTGGATTGGACGTGGGTCCGGATAACCATCATGATGAAAATTACAGCGGCAGTTTTCCGGCCGCGTGTCTACGCATTGTTAGGGCCTAGCCTAACGACGCTTCGGACGCGCGTATGGCCCAGGCCCGGGGGCTCCTGTCGGTGTATAAAACATGGGTATTTTAAACCCTCACTTATGCACAGACGGTGGCAGCCTCCTTGCCGGCCAAGGCTTGCCGGGATTCGCCAAATAACCGGATCCTAGACCCAGTTGAAGAAGCTGCTGGAGAGAAGCTCAAAACAAAGCGTCGACAAGCACTCAACTAGTAATGAAGATGGAGATATTTCTTGCTGGCAAGACTGAACCAGCAAGGTAATGACCCGCCAAGCTCTGTGCCAGCAAGCCTTCGCCAGCTCGTCAGCGCTCCACCTCACCGGGCAGCTAGTCACTAATCGGTGAGGTGTCGACTGCGCAGGCTAGTTGGTGAGTGCTACTCGTAGCTTGCATTGGTATTTCCCCAGAAGAGGAAGGGATGATGCAGCACAGTAGAGGTTATCGAACCAGTAGGAGAATCACGCAACACCTCGTTAGCAGCACCTGCACACAAACAACAAATCCTTGCACCCAACGCAAACGAAGGGTTGTCAGTCCCTCAGCAGTCAATTAAATGGCAGCAATATTTTTAGGGTTTTAGTAATATGATTTAGATAGACCCGGGGGCCATAGTTTTCACTAGAGGCTTCTCTCTACAAAATAGCATACGGTGGGTAGACAAATTACTATTGGGCAATTAATAGAAAAGCAAATAATCATGATGATATCCAAGGCAATGATCATGTATATAGGCATCACGTCCGAGACAAGTAGACCGACTCCTGCCTGCATCTACTACTATTAATTCACACATCGACCGCTATCCAGCATGCATCTAGTGTATTAAGTCCATAAAGAACGGAGTAACGCCTTAAGAACGATGACATGATGTAGACAAGATAAACTCACGTATGAATAAACCCCATCCTTTTACCCTTAATAGCAATGTTACATACGTGTCATGTCCCTTTCTGTCACTGGGATTGAGCACCACAAGATCGAACCCATTACGAAGCACCTCTTCTCATGGCAAGATAAATCAATCTAGTTGGCCAAACCAAATCAATAGATCGGAGAAGAAATACGAAGCTATAATAATCATGCATAAAAGAGATCAGAGAAGACTCAAATAATATTCATGGATAATCTGATCATAAACTCACAATTCATCGGATCCCAACAAACACACCGCATAAAGTGATTACATCGGATAGAACTCCAAGAACATCAAGGAGAACATTGTATTGAAGATCAAAAAGAGAGAAGAGGCCATCTACCTACTAACTATGGACCCGAAGGTCTGTGGTAAACTACTCACGCATCATCGGAAGGGCAGCAAGGTTGATGTAGAGCCCCTCCGTGATCGATTCCCCCTCCGACGGAGTGCCGAAGAAGGCCTCCAGATGGGATCTCTCAAGAACAGAAACTTGCGGCGGCGGAAAAAGTATTTCGTGGACTCCCCTGAGGGTTTCTGATTTTTCCTGAATTTATAGTGGTGGAATTTGGTCAAACGGAGTTGAGGTGGGCCCACGAGGCACCAGGGCGCGCCTGCCCCCTCCCAGGCGCGCCCTGGTGGCTCGTGGCCACCTCCTCTGGCGTCTGGTCTTCTCCCAAAGCTTCTAGTGTTTATCTTGTCTAGAAAAAAATCTCCAAAAAGTTTCATGGCATTTGGACTTCGTTTGGTATTGATTTTCTGTAAAGCAAAAACAGGGCAGAAAACAGCAACTGGCACTGGGCACTAAGTTAATAGGTTAGTCTCCAAAAATGATATATAATTGCTGTAAATGTATATAAAAACATCCAAGATTGATAATATAACAGCATGGAACAATAAAAAATTATAGATACGTTGGAGACGTATCAGCATCCCCAAGCTTAATTCCTGCTCGTCCTCGAGTAGGTAAATGATAAAAACAGAATTTTTGATGTGGAATGCTGCCTATCATATTCATCACATATTCTTTTATTTTATAGCATGGACATTGGACTTGAATGATTCAAAGCAATAGTCTATAATTTGACATGAAGATATAAATACTCAAGCATGCTAACAAGCAACCATGTCTTTCAAAATATCAACGCTAAAGAAAGTTATCCCTAGCCCATTATGCTCAATCATTGATCCATTCATGAAACACACTCAAATATTAGCTACATCCAATGCACAAGTATGACAATAGTGCTCTCTAGTTGTTGCTTTTGTAAGAGAAGATGGAGACTCAAATAAAATAAAAATTGCATAAAAGTAAATAGATAGGCCCTTCGCAGAGGGAAGTAGAGATTTGTCAAATGTGCCAGAGCTCAAAGCTTAAATTAAAAAGATAAAAATATTTTGAGAGGCATGATTTTCCTATCAACGAAAACGACCGAGAATTCCCAATATTTTCCATGCTAGACACATCATAGGCGGTTCCCAAACAGAAAGTAAAGTTTATTTCCTTTCCACCATTCTTTCACAATCCATGGCTAGCCGTATCCACGGGTGCCCTCCATACCAACACTTTCCAAGGAATTTTGTTGTTATTAGTTTTTGATTTCATTGTGGGACTGGGCATCACTATTACCAGCCACTCTCTCGTGCAATGACAAGTGAATAAACACTCATCGTGAGAATAACACACCTGGCATGGAAAATAATGGCCACCCCTTGCCGCTTCATGAGCGGTACGGGCACACAAAACGGAAAAATTATTTTGAAAATTAGAGTTGGCACACGCAAATTTACTTGGAACGGCATTGAAATACCGCATATAGGTAGATATAGTTGACTCATTTGGCACAACTAGGGTTTAAGGATTTTGGATGCACAAGCAGTATTTCCACTTAGTACAAATGAAGGCTAGCAAATAGATTGAGAAGCAACCAACCAAAAAACGAAAACGGTCATAAACATGCATTGAACATAACTAACACCGAATAATGCACCATAAGTAGGATATAATTTCGTTGCATAACTATTGACTTAATGTGCATGCATAGGGAATCACAAACCTTAACACTAATATTTTTACTAAATCACAATTACTCACTAACATGACTCACATATTATCATTTCCATATCGCAAAACTATTACAAGGAATCACACTTATCATATCCAATGATCTATATGAAATTTTTATTTATATCCCTCTTGAATATTCATCACTTTGGGACCAAATTCATATCTTGTGCAAATTACCGTTACTATTATCAACTCTCAAAAAGATTTAAGTGAAGCATGAGAGTACAAATATTTCTTCAAAATTTCAATCTTATCAATTCTCAAAATAATATAAGTGAAGCATGAGAATTCATTTCTTCAAAATTTCAATCTTATCAACTCTCAAAATAATATAAGTGAAGCATGAGAGTTTATTTCTTCAAAATATAGCCACCACCGTGCTCAAAAAGATTTAAGTGAAGCACTAGAGCAACTGCCTAGCTCAAAAAATTTAAGTGAAGCACATAGAGTATTCTATCAAATGATGATGAACGTGTGGCTCTCTCAAGATAGTTGTGTTTAGGAAGGATGATTGTGACAAACTAAAAAGCAAACAAAGCAAAGACTCATATAGTACAAGATGCTCCAAGCAAAACTCATATCATGTGACGAATAAAAATATAGCTCCAAGTAAAATTACCGATGGTTGGTAGTAGAAAGAGGGGATGCCTTCCGGGGCATCCCCAAGCTTAGACGCTTGAGTCTTCCTTGAATATTACCTTGGGGTGCCTTGGGCATCCCCAAGCTTAGGCTCTTACTACTCCTTATTCCTTCATCCATCGTGATCTCACCCAAAACTTGAAAACTTCAATCACACGAAACTCACCAAAACCTTCGTGAGATCCGTTAGTATAACAAAATAAATCACTACTTTAAGTACTGTTGCAAACCCATTCATATTTTACTTTTGCATTATACCTACTGTACTCTAACTTCACCATGGCTTATACCCCCCGATACAATCCATAGATTCATCAAAACAAGCAAGTAGTGCATCAAAAACAGAATCTGTCAAAAACAGAACAGTCTGTAGCAATATATTTAAAAGCCATACTTCTGTTACTCAAAAAATTCTGAAACATTAGGAAAACGTGGGAAATTCATATACCAATACTGTGTAAAAATTTCAGATTTTTCTGACACTCCAATACAGAAACAAAATTCGGGCACTGGACGCAAACTTTCTGTTTTCCAAACAGCATCAATTATACTATCTTCCAAATCATCCTAAAGGCTTTACTTGGCACAAACACTAATTAAAAACACAAAAACACAATCATACCAGTAGCATAATTGTGTAAGCACACAATAACAGTAAAAAAATTATTTTATTCATTGGGTTGTCTCCCAACAAGCTCTTTCTTTATAGCCATTAAGATAGGCTTGAGATTTCAATGATGCTCACATGAAAGATAGTAATTGAAACACGAAGAGAGCATCATGAAACATGTGAAAAACACATTTAAGTCTAACATACTTCCTATGCATAGGCATTTTATAAGCAAACAAATTATCAAGACAAGCAATATCTAGCATATGCCAATAGGAAGAATGAAGCATTAAAAATTTCAACACAAAGAGAGGTAATTTAGTGACATGAAAATTTCTACAACCATATTTTCCTCTCTCATAATAATTACATGTAGGATCATATTCAAATTCAACAATATAGCCATCACATAAAATATTCTCTACATGATCCACATGCATGCAAAGTTGACACTCTTCCAAAATAGTGGGATTATCATCAACTACAGTCATGACCTTTCCAAACCCACTTTCATAAAAAAAATCATAAGATTGAACACTCTCCAAATATGTGGGATTCTTTTTATTTAAAGTTGACACTCTTCCAAACCCACTTTCAATATTATTGCAAACATTATTATCAATGACGTATTCATCATGAGGCTTAAATAAATTTTCAAGATCATAAGAAACATTTTCACCCCAATCATGATCATTGCAATAAGTAGTGGACATGACAAAATTATCATCCCCAAGCTTGTAGTTTTGCATATTATTAGCACAATTGACATTCATAGAATTTATAATAACATTATCGCAATCATGCTTTTCATTCAAGGAGCTATCAAGTGTGGGTGCAATATAAATAATTTTGTTTTTAACATAAGGAACTATAGCAAGTTAATCTCCATAAGCATCATTAATATTGGCATCATGTCCATAAGAATAGCAAGCATCATTTTTATCAAGAGGGGATATTTCAATCGAATCATCGGAATCATAATTATCTATAGATTCAAGTGTATCATTATTCCTTTCCAAAGCAGTAGACATTCTCTCAATAAATTCACTAACATAGGCATTAGATGCATAATTTTCATAGCAATACTTAAGTATGGAAAAAAATTCAGATTTTTAGAGAGTAATATCATACTTTTCAATCAAAGAAGCAACTTCATAAGCACCTTTAAAAGCAACAAATTCTTCAATTTGTTCGATATCATAATAACTATAAACACCTTTTTCATAAGAAGATAAGATTTCATTATCATTGAACTCACATAGGTAGGGGAGGTGTTTTTTAGGGTTCTTAGAGCAACAAGTAAAATCATAAATTTCACATAGATTCCAAGCATAGCATAGCAAACAATTTATTTGACGCCATAAAAGTCTCCCTTTTTCAGACAAACGGTGACGCACAAAATGAGCATGCTCCTTTAAAGATTTTCCCTCAACTAAACTAGTTGGGGTTTCAGCACGAGCAATAATGGGTTGAAGATAATTCAAGTAGTAAACTTTAAGTGAATCCATAGTATCTTATATTTTTACTTTTAGTTTCTGTTCTTGTGTGTTCGACATGAAGGCGATAAAAGCAAGCAAGTAAAGAGGCAAACAAGAAAAAAGGCAAAAGGAAAATATTTTTGTATTTTTGTAAAAACTTTTTAGAAGTGGGGGAGATGAAAACGAGAGGCAAATAAAGTAAATGCAAGGAGATGAGAGTTTATGCAAAGGTACTTGATAGATGTTGATGATGTCTCCCCAGCTACGGCGCCAGAAATTCTTCCTGCTACTTGTAGCTTGCGTTGGTATTTCCCCAAAGAGGAAGGGATGATGCAGCACAGTAGAGATAAGTATTTCCCCCAGTTATGAAACCAAGGTAATCGAAATAGTAGGAGAATCACGCAACACCTCGTTAGCAGCACCTGCACAGAAACAACAAATCCTTGCACCCAACGCAAACGAGGGGTTGTCAATCCCTCGGCGGTCAATTGCAAGTTAAATTGTATGTTATATATAGCTAGATTGAAACAAAAATACAAAATAAAATAAATAAAAGAAAATGGTAGCAATATTTTTAGGGTTTTAGTAATATGATTTAGATAGACCCGGGGGCCATAGTTTTCACAAGAGGCTTCTCTCGAGAAAATAACATACGGTGGGTAGACAAATTACAGTTGGGCAATTGATAGAAAAGCAAATAATCATGATGATATCCAAGGCAATGATCATGTATATAGGCATCACGTCCGAGACAATTAGACCGACTCCTGCCTGCATCTACTACTATTACTCCACACATTGACCGCTATCCAGCATGCATCTAGTGTATTAAGTCCATAAAGAACGGAGTAACGCCTTAAGAATGATGACATGATGTAGACAAGATAAACTCACGTATGAATAAACCCCATCTTTTTACCCTTAATAGCAACGATATATTCGTGTCGTGTCCCTTTCTGTCACTGGGATTGAGCACCGCAAGATTGAACCCATTACAAAGCACCTCTTCTCATGGCAAGATAAATCAATATAGTTGGCCAAACCAAATCAATAGATCGGAGAAGAAATACGAAGCTATAATAATCATGCATAAAAGAGATCAGAGAAGACTCAAATAATATTCATGGATAATCTGATCATAAACTGACAATTCATCGGATCCCAACAAACACACCGCAAAATGTGATTACATCGGATAGAACTCCAAGAACATCGAGGAGAACATTGTATTGAAGATCAAAAAGAGAGAAGAAGCCATCTAGCTACTAACTATGGATCCAAAGATCTGTGGTAAACTACTCACGCATCATCGGAACGGCAGCAAGGTTGATGTAGAGCCCCTCCGTGATCGATTCCCCCTCCGGCGGAGTGCCGGAGATGGCCTCCAGATGGGATCTCCCGAGAACAGAAACTTGCGGCGGCGGAAAAACTATTTCGTGGACTCCCTTAAGGGTTTCTCATTTTTCCTGAATTTATAGTGGTGGAATTAGGTCAAACGGAGCTGAGGTGGGCCCACGAGGCACCTGGGCGCGCCTGGCCCCCCCCCCCCAAACGCGCCCTGGTGGCTCGTGGCCACCTCCTTTGGTGTCTGGTCTTCTCCCGAAGTTTCTAGTGTTTATCTTGTCCAGAAAAAAATGTCCAAAATGTTTCATGGCATTTGGACTTCGTTTGGTATTGATTTTCTGTAAAACAAAAACAGGGCAGAAAACAGCAACTGGCACTGGGCACTAAGTTAATAGGTTAGTCTCCAAAAATGATATATAATTGTTGTAAATGTATATAAAACATCCAAGATTGATAATATAACAGCATGGAATAATCAAAAATTATAGATACGTTGGAGACGTATAAGTGAGATTTGTGGGGCACGTGTCAGCACGCAGGGAGAAGATTTGCCTTTAATGACACCTGTCCAAGAGGCGTGTCAGAACCATACGAGGTAGATGGGGGAGCAGTGCAGAAACCTTACCGGGGCTGCCTCTCCACATGACACGTAACGGAGCATTTAATGCCTTTGTCCTAAACTGGCAGAGTTAGGTATGATAGCACTGTTTGCTATCTAATCAACTTGTAATTACTGTTTTGCCACTGTGGTAACCCCTTGATCTACAAAAGGAGGTCCAGGGGAATAGTTAGAGGGATTTGGATCCCTCTCAAAACATTAGCATGTCGTGCATGCGTAGCTGCTCTCTCCGTGCCTTGTCGGGGAAAGTGCTCCTTGTACCTGTGCTCTCACACATCCAATACACCAAAGCAGGAGTAGGGTTTACGCTTCTCAGCGGCCTGAACCTGGGTAAAATCCTCCGCGCTCTCTGTTGATTATGCTCTTTGTGCACATCGATCTCCCCTGCTGAACCACAAAGGGGCGAAATGGCCCCATAGATGGTCGTTCCCACGACACCGAGGAATCACCCTCGATGGATTCCCACACGATGTATCCGTCAAGGTGAACTCAGAGGAATCACCCTTGATGGGTTCACACTTGAGGGGTTGCACGACAAAGGCTTCATCTGAGGTGGTGAAAGAGGAATCACCCTCGATAACCCACAACTGACTAGCTACGCTATAGAGATATCATCAGGAGTGAGGTAGGAGGTATCACCCTCGGCGCTCGATAGTAGCTCTACAGAGTCGTACAACTAAGGGGGGGGGTGTGCGGTGCTGTGTCGGTCTCTACACGTCGATCACCTTGATTGGGGCACCAGTAACAAAGCGGGGCAACAGGGACAAGGGTGAGGGGTCACTGATGGATCACTAACCAACCTATAGTAAGCATTTAGGATAGCAGCTAATGTATCGACAACAGTTACAAAAACAGGATATGAATCAGAATAGGAGAAATCAAATACAGTAGCAAATTCTAATGCTAGCATGGGAGAGAAGGAATAGGCGATATAGGAATGATCAAGGGGTTTTGCTTGCCTGGTTGCTCTGCAGACAAATACGGCTCCTCAGGGAAGTAGCCGGTCTCCGAGGCTATCACAGTACCGGGGTCTAGCAGAAAGAAGAGAGGAGGGGGAAACAATAAATAACACGGCAAACAGATGCAACACAATGCATGGCATGGCTAAAAGGGGTGACCATGTGACCTAATGCATTACTAAGCATTTTAAATGAAGCGGGAAAATATTGGGCTCCAGGTATTATTCGGTATATTGATTCGGTAGCAAAAGTTTAAGGTTCAGTATGTTAGAGGGGTTGGTCATGCAAGTGGATGACATATTCGGATTCGTTATATTTTTCTGATCATTTTTCATATATAAATTATTTTCATCTGGCTTACGGTTTATGTTCAAGTAATTTTTCAAAGTTTTATCAATATTCAGGAATTTCTGGAATTATTATATTTACTTAATCCAAATTGACCAAGTCAATTTGACTGGTCAAAGTGAACAGTCTTCGGGGGTCCCACATGTCATTGTCTTAGATAATTTTAATTTTTGATTTTCTTTTAATCTAACAGTGGGTCCACATGTCATAGGCTAGCAATTATCCTAACTACTAATTAGACTTACTTAGCACTTAATTAACCCTAAGCTAAACCTACTCTAATTAAACAAGGGCCGGTTACACACACTCACGCACGCACACAGCACACACACACTCATGCACGCACACAGCACACACACTCACACTGCACGTACACATCACACACACACACGCTCGTCCAGCCGTGGCCAGCGCCGGAGCAGTGGCGGCAGCGAGCGGCGACAGCGACAGCGGCTAAGCAGTGGCAAGCGGCAGTAGCAAGCAGCATAGAGCAGCGGCAGCAGTACAGGCAGCAGCAGCAAGGAGCAGCGCCAGGAGCAACAGCAGCGCAGGGAGCAGCAGGGGGCGCGGCCATGGGCGAGCTCAGAGGCGGTGGAAAATGGAGCTGATCGAAGGGGGAAAGTTGGGGAATCGGCAGAGGAACTCACGGTGGTGCTCGTGGACATGGTCGGATGGTCGGGGGCGGCCCAGAGAAGCGGCAACCAGCGACGAACGTCGGTGACCGTGGGCGAAGACGAGGACGATGGCGAGGCTACGGGGCATTTTGGCCTCGATCCAGAGGCGGGGGTGAAGGAGACGAGGACGATGGTGCTCCTGGACATATTTTCAGGGAGCGGGGAAGTTGGTGGCCGCGTCGTCGACCATGGCCATGGAGTACGTGAGCTCGGGCGAGCTTCGATTCGAAGCGAGGGGAGGCGGGGAGAGAGAGAGAGGGGGCTAGGTTTTCGCCTAGGTGGTCGGGGGAGGACTTGTAGTCGTCGGGGAGGCGGGGGATGGCCGGCACGTGGCCGGGGAGCGGCCATGGCCGCGGGATGGCTGCCACGCCCTCCCCTGTCTTTTGTACCGCGAGAAGGGAGATGAGGTGAGGTGGGCTGGGCCGCCCAACCCCACTTGGGCCTCTTTTTTTTTAGTTTAATTTATCTTTTCTTTTTCTGCTATCTTTTATTTTGCTTTGCTTTGTATTTTATTTATGTACTAAATGAATTTAGTTCAACTTGAAAATTGGCACATAATTCAAACACATCATTCTGAGACCACGCACAAGGTTTCACAACATTTTTGAAAAGCATAAGTATTTGTTTATTTTGAAAAGGCTATTTTATTTGATGTTGGACCACATTATAATTTCCTAGGTATTAATTGGTGAGTCAAATGATGTTGGTTTCAACATGACAAATGATTAGGGGAAATTATAGAATAGTGGGAACATTTTAGTTTTGCTGTTTGAAGAAATATTTATTTTGACTTGCAATTTAATTTTTGAATTTGACTTTGATTTTTATCGAATGGCAATTTGGCTTAGCAAACATGGTGACATGGCATCATTAGCATGAGATCACTGAAGCATGACACTGGGGGTGTTACAAATCTCCTCCACTACAAGAAATCTCGTCCCGAGATTTAAGAGGTAGAGTAAGGCGAAAGAATAGGTTACGAAATTCTAACGATTCTTCTTGATCTTGGTTGCTCTTCTCGAAGAGTTTGCTCCATGATGTTTATTCGTCCATTCCTCTGCTTCTGTGCATCGTGACGAGGTTGTCATCCTTCCTTCGGAGTCTTCATCGTACTTACGAAAAGAATAAGGGGGGGTATTTCGGGAGAACGGACCTTTGCAAGCTTGATTATCTGGTGGATTACTCAAGGAATATGGCAGAAAGTATCTCTCGAATTGAAACTTAAGAAAAATATTGAGAGCAAAATAAGAAGGTACAATAAGGAGTTTCAGGTGGATAGGCAATCGTTCGATGCCTGAAGCAGGGTGTGGAAGGGGTTCAGCGCAATGAAAAATAATGTTGCATCTGATACCGGAATGAAACACGGTAAGGAAATTAGCTCGTGAATTACATATGAAGCCAAGTGCAATGGATACTTCAGGATCAAGGTTGTACAGGAGAGTTAGGTTTCGATCCTGTGGAACTGGGGTAAGTGTCGATCGAAAGTAGGGAGGACGGTGACATCTTTCACAGTTACGATAGCAAGGCATGTCAGAGGATGGCTTGTTAGCTATGTTGGTAACAACGTCGGTACCAAGGGCGGGGAACGAAGAGAATCATTATCCTGCTCGTTGAAACGAGGCGGACCAATAGGCAAAGTTCTCATCCACCGGCGGTTACCGGAATGTTAACAACAATAGTAACAGGGTCTTCCTGACAGAGTTGTACACGAGGGGTGTTGTCATAAGCAGGGAATAATCACTGCTCAGATCATATAGATCAGAAGAAAGGTTGAACAGACGAATGGAAAGGAAAATGTTCTTATCAGATTAAACAGACGAATGGAAAGGAAAATGTGTTTTTACACAAGTATTAGGTGTATATCCTTCCCAAGGAAAAGCAGAGCATGATATCCATGACAGTACAACAAGTGCAAAATCATTTAGATAAAGGACATACAGCGGTGTTTGGATAATTTGATCAAGAAACATTTAGCATTATGCTTCCAATGTTCTTGTTGATGTTCGGAATACCACAGTCATGCTTCGGGGTAGCAATAATATGGTGTTTCAAGTAAGGATTGGGTCTGAAGATCACCAGAATACACAAGGAGCAATTTTAGGAATAACAATGAACCAAAGGTATAACCAAACACAGGACCGAGTCTGTGTTGGAAGGATGGCAATGATGTTGTCAAAGACAACACAAGTCATCGAGTGGCAGGGATGGCATTCTTATCATGGATTCAATTCCCATCTCGGAAGAAGTCAAAATGTTGACGATGATCACAACACATTTTGTCGAGAGGTTTCAAGAGGATGCAATCAAACAATGATGGCATCAAGCAAGGGAATGACGAAGTGGAAAGTTATGGGAACAACAGATAATGATGCATGCTCGGGATCGGAGTTAATTTTCAAGACAACAAAATGATATCAAAAACTCGACATAAGCCTTGCTCATGGTCTGAAGAATTCGTGCACCAGAGAAGGACGAGGTAGCACGGACAAAGGTAGCATGATAAGGATGTAGCCGGTAGTCTAGGAATGACAAGATTGACTTTAAATTTCCCAGCAACAATTACTAGGGGTATTGAATTGCAGTGCGGATTCGATTCACTATTCAATGTTCTCGGTTGACAACAACCTAGAACCCGTGGAATGACTAAGACAGGGAAAGGTATTACTTCATCAAAGATTCATAAGATGTAGTGCAATGGCATGATATCCTCGAGATACCAGGGGTAATACTCAAAGGTAGAACATAATAGATGCTGAACTAGGTTGTTGACCCGCGGCACCAGATAATTTAACCTTGTCGAAAAATAGACAAGGCACTGAATGGATTTATCAATATGAGGTCGGCATGTTCAAAACCATAACTGCATGGAATCAAGTCAAGGATACAGAAAGAATTATACAAATGGATAATTATTTTGCAAGAAGCTTCCGTGACGGTCTACATCGTTTCCATGGGCATGAACACAAAGTTCAAGGTCAACTCCCAATTCATCAATGCATAACATTTTATTCACTTCTCGCTTCGATGAAGTTGTAGTGTTGAAAATTTATCTGGCAAAACACTAGAAGAGTATGACTAATGAAAACTTTCAGGTTCACACGGATGGCATCTTAGGAACATATACCACAAACTTCAAGAGCAAATAACACAAGCTCGATAGTAGAGCATGGTTGACAAAAGCAGAGGATACAATTTACCAAAGGCATTATGAATTAGGGGAAGAACTCACAAGATTTTTGAATGTGAAGGACACTGTTGGTTAATAATCCAACCAAGGATTTGGCGGTCCACAAAGGATCTGATGTGAGTATCGGTAGTCAATCAGAGGAAGAAAGAATGCAAAGGCATCGGATTATAGAAACATCTGAATAATTCGATGCTTAAATACAAAGAAATTATGATTTCCAGATAGGTGTATCAGAATCAGATGCTTTGATTAAATATGAGTGAGTTGAATAGAACTAGAGGGACAATCAATCGCAACTTGATTGGCCGAGAGCCAACTCATGTCCAAATGACGTTTGTGCCGGAAGGACAAAGTCTAGGAATTAACTGATGATAGGGAGCATGCATATTCATAATGAATTAATAGGCTCAGAATGACAACGACAATGGATGCTAATGAATATTGCTAGACATATGGAATTAGCCATAATGCAGACAGGCAAAGACTTTCCAAAGCAATAGGTTGCAGAGGATTCTCGGGAGATCGAATAGCATTTTGAAGAATTTTGTGAATCACATGAACAACTAGGGATGAACGGATCCTCAGTAAGTGTGAGGAATTATATGAATGTGTATTCATGCGGAAAAGGATGCAAGGCAGTAGGCACAAGGAATTCTTAGAACATCGGAGAGTGTCTTCGGGATCTTCTGGTGAAACAGGCGATCATCTGGAATGAGGGGATTCTCCGGGAGGAAGTAGTTACGAGAACCTAGAGTTAGAGTTAGCAAAATCTTTTACCTGAAAAGAAGAGAGATCAGAATCCCAGAGTAAAGATGTGGAATAAAAGATCCTAATACCACCCATTTGTGATGTGGGCCCGTAAGCCACACAACACTATTAGTAAAAATAGTTTTTCAAAGACTAGACTCAATTTCGACCAAGGAGTTGGAAAGGAGCTTCCTACAGGCAGTCGGCTCTTATACCAACTTGTGACGCCCCCGCCTCGACCGTGCACTAATCATACACGCAAATGCACATGATCAAGATCAGAGACTCACGGGAAGATATCACAACACAACCATAGACACAAATAAAAGTCATACAAGCTTCATATTACAAGCTAGGGGCCTCGAGGGCTCGAATACATAAGCTCGAGTACAAGTGTTAGCTTAAGCAACATCATCTGAGTATAGGCATAAAGGTTAAACAAGTTTGCCTTAAGAAGGCTGAGTAAAACAACAACCTCTAGATCGAAAAGGCGCAGGCCTCCTGCCTGGGAGCCTCCGAACTACTCCTGGTCGTCGGTCTCCAGGTAGTAGTAGGCTCCACCGGAGGGGTAGTAGTAGTCGTCGACGGGGTCAGCTGGCTCCGGGGCTCCGTCATCTGATCGCAGTAATCGAGTATGGGGAAAATGAGGTAGCAAAGTAACCATGAGTACTCATCCAAAGTACTCGCAAGACTTACATCAGATCTATTCTATTTATGCATCGGTTTCAAAGTGGAGGCTGTATCTGTGGACTATACTACAGAAATGCCAGAAAGGAGGGGAAAGCCTAGCCTATCGAAGACTAGCATCTTCAGCGTCTTGCAGCATTAGAAGAGTGCAGATTAGTATCATAACATATAATAGTAAGTAATAGTAGCAATGCCCAGAGATCCTTCCTTGACTCCCTGCGAGAAAGCAATCCCGGAGCTAACATGTCAATTAAATACTACAAGTATCCAGTTCTAGTTGTAGTAGATCGGGATATTTTCCGAGCGTCCTGTTACCGTGGACACGGCTATTCGAATAGATATACTTCCTTGCAGGGGTGCACCAACTTACCCAACACGCTCGATTAACTCTGGCCGGACACACTTTTATCGGGTGATGCCTAGCCTCGGCTGATCGTCATGCTGTAGCCCTACCTAGGCTCAATAGAGAGGACAGCACGCCGGTCTACACCCTAAGCGCTCAGGGGTCTTGTGCCCATCGCCCTTTGCACTCCTGCGCGTTGCGAGGACGGTCGGGACCAGACCTAGCCCCTGTATACACACGTAGGCTATCGCGGTCCACCCGAGCACGCGCCGCTCAACTGGTGACGTCTGAAGAGCTTCGGCTGATACATACGACACCGAGTGCCCGTACTATTCCTGCGTGGTGGTTAGTGCGAAAAGGCCAAAGGCCTTCTCAGATCACATATCCTAACCCATTAGTGTGTTGGGAGCTCGCGGTGATGATCAGTGCTCCATGATCAGTGGTCCCGTCGCCCCGTCTCGTGGACTTACGGCAAGGGCCAGGATTGCCCGGCCATGCCACGTGATTATCTCGTGGGTACCCTCACGGTCAACCTGACTTCACATCTCTCGCGGGTACCCCTCGGGGTCGACCTGAGTTCAACAAGGGAGTGAGGGAAATTCACAGTATCCGTGTGTCCGAAACATCGAGGGGGAAATCCGAGGAATCACCCTCGATGGATTCCCACACGATGTATCCGTCAAGGTGAACTCGGACGAATCACCCTCGATGGGTTCACACTTGAGGGGTTGCACGACAGAGGCTTCATCGGAGGTGGTGAAAGAGGAATCACCCTCGATAACGCACAACCGACTAGCTACGCTACAGAGATATCATCAGGAGTGAGGTCGGAGGTATCACCCTCGGCACTCGATAGTAGCTCTGCAGAGTCGTACAACTAAGGGGAGGTGTGCGGTGCTGTGTCTGTCTCTGCACATCGATCACCTTGATCGGGGCACCAGTAACAAAGCGGGGCAATAGGGAAAGGGTGAGGGGTCACTGATGGATCACTAACCAACCTATACTAAGCATTTAGGATAGCAGGTAAGGTATTAACAGCAGTTACAAAAACAGGCTATGCATCAGAATAGGAGCAATCAAATACAGTAGCAAATTCTAATGGAGGCATGGGAGAGAAGGAATAGGTGATATAGGAATGATCAAGGGGTTTTGCTTGCCTGGTTGCTCTGCAGACAAATACGGCTCCTCAGGGAAGTAGCCGGTCTCCGAGGCTATCGTGGTACCGGGATCTACCGGAAAGAAGAGAGGAGGGGGAAACAATAAATAACACGGCAAACAGATGCAACACAATGCATGGCATGGCTAAAAGGGGGTGACGATGTGACCTAATGCATTACTAAGCATTTTAAATGAAGCGGAAAAATTTGGCAATATTTTCCCAGCTCCAGGTATTATTCGGTATATTGATCCGGTAGCAAAAGTTCAAGGTTTAGTATGTTAGAGGGGTTGGTCATGCAAGTGGATGACATATTCGGATTCGTTAAATTTTTCTGATCATTTTTCATACATAAATTATTTTCATCTGACTTACGGTTTATTTTATATTAATTTTCAAAGTTTTATCAATATTCAGGAATTTTTCGAATTATTATATTTAATTAATCCAAATTGACCAAGTCAATTTGAGTGGTCAAAGTGAACAGTGTTGGGGGGTCCCACATGTCATTGTCTTAGATAACTTTAATTTTTGATTTTCTTTTAATCTAACAGCGGGTCGACATGTCATAGGTTAGCAATTATCCTAACTACTAATTAGACTAACTTAGCACTTAATTAACCCTAAGCTAAACCTACTCTAATTAAACAAGGGCCGGCTACACACACTCACGCACGCACAGAGCACACACACTCACGCTGCACGTACACATCACACACACACACGCTCGTCCAGCCATGGCCAGCGCTGGAGCAGCGGCGGCAGCAAGCGGCGACAGCAGTGGACAACAGCGGCAGCGGCTAAGCAGCAGCAAGCGGCAGTAGCAAGCAGCATAGCGCAGCAACAGTAGCAGTACAGGCAGCCGTAGCAAGGAGCGGCGCCAGGAGCAACAGCAGCTCAGGGAGCAGCAGGGGGTGCGGCCATGGGCGAGCTCGGAGGCGGTGGAAAACGTAGCGGATCGAAGGGGGAAAGTTGGGAAATCGGCAGGGGAACTCACGGTGGTGCTCGTGGACATGGTCGGATGGTAGGGGGCTGTAATGCCTAAGATGAAGCTCTATCGCAATCTCGTGATGAAGTCGAGATCGTGACAGAACCCCATTTTAGATCGCATAGCAAGGTGGTTCTCAAATACATGCAACCGAATGAACAGATGGGTGTACCAGATAAAGGCTTACACTCGCCAATGCTACAACATAAATATATCAAAATCATCATACAATCATCCAAAAGAAAGACAGGGTCCGACTACGGATGAAAACAAACGAGAAAACACCACCCTGCTAATATCCCCGGATCAACCGACTAGGGCCCACTACTGATCGTCTGGCATCGAGACGTACATATGTCCACGCTCATCATCATACTCCCAATGGAGCATCTCAGGCTCACCTGTGTCTGTCTCAAGCGTACCTGCAACTGGTATTTATAGTAATCTTTGAGCCACAGGGACTCAGTAATCTCATCACCCAAGGTAACAAAACTATTTAAGCTGATAGGAATAGAAGGGGTAAATGAGTTGAGGTTGCAGCAAGCACTAAGCATGTTTAAGTGGCTAACATATGAGTACAAGAATAAAGATGAGCATACTACGCATAATGGTCGCAAGTTTAATTTGATCAAGAAGTGATCCTGAACACCTACTTACGGTTCAAACATAACCCCACTGTGTTCTCTTCTCAAACTTACTCGAAAAGAGACCATCACGGTTACGCACACGGTTGGTGTCTTTTATTAGAATTAGTATCAAGTTCTCTACAACCGGAGGTTAAAAATATCCAAGTCACCACATAACCGCGGGCACGGCTTCGCGTAAGATTTAACCCTGCAGGGGTGTTCCAACCTGGTCCATCATAGACCAACACAAGCTGCGCTGGAAATACCTCAGCCTCGAGATAGCCCGAAGTATCCTCAGAATCCCGGTGCACAAGACATTTCGACAATGGTAACACAAGTCCAACAAGACCACCCAATATGCCGACACCTTGATTGGAGCTGCGCGTATCTCGAAATCAGGCCACAATCGGATGGGACAAGCTACGAGTAAAACCAGAACCTCGAGTTTCTTGTGGTGGCCCACAGGCTACCCGGTTCGGACCATCACTCATGAGGAGCACTGGCCCGGTGGTTGTTGATTAAAATATCCTCGGGTTAGCTAAACCCTATGCAAGTTTTAGTTGTTATTAGGCAAATGTTAAAACCAATGTTGGGCCTTGCTGGAAGCGGTTATTCAAACGAACTATCAAGAGGGTCGCATTCCCCTGAGCATGTTAGGAACGCTAATCAAGGATCATAACACCGGTATTATGGAAACTAGGGCGGCATGAGTGGAACAAAAAACTAGGCAAAAGGCCGAGCCTTCCACACACAACCAAGTATATAGATGCATTAATTAAATAAGAGATATTATGATATCCCAACATATCCATGTCCCAACATGTAACAACCTGCACTGCACCTGCAACTAGCAACGCTATAAGAGGGGCTGAGCAAAGCGGTAACATAGCCAAACAACGGTTTGCTGGGTATGGTGGTTGGAGGCTGTATCATGGTATATGAGAGGCTGACATGTATGTGGTAGGAAGTGTGACATAGCGATAGCAACGAGAAAACTAGCAAGCAAAGATAGTAGTGTTATCAAGGGTAATGGTCATCTTGCCTGGAGTCACTTCGGTAGGATAGTAATACTGCTCCTCGAACACGTTCTCAACCGGTTCCTCGAACTCGGACTCATCTACCAGAACTACCCAAAAGAAAGAACAAGCACTGAAATAAACAAACAATCATTGTATAGATGCACAAACAAAATGTGCGTGCAAGGCATGGTAAAATTACGAGCATGACAAGAATGAAGGAATGGTGCTACCAGGATGACAGAAATGATAACGAGATGTGAACGGCGAAGCAAAAGATGGATATGGGCAAAATCTTGGCAACCCAAGTATGCCACTGGAAAGAATGGAAGATTTCAGTTGAAATCGATATAAAGATCACGAGGAACGGATGCACGAAACTCAAATGGTGAGCAACACAATATGCAATGCAAAACTGTAGTTAACAGCAACATGGCATCTTATGCACATCAAAACAGCAAGCTACCGTACTCTAAATTGCTCATACGAGATATGTGGCTGTAATACTCTAAATATACAGCAATTCATTCCATAGGTTCAAATTCATTAGCATCACACATTAATTGGAATGAAGACTACAAGATGCAAAGATAATGTTAAAGCAGAGTATATGCTGGCAGATACATTGACAGGCAGTAGTCACATGAATGTTACAGTAGGCAAAACAACTCTAAAATGCAAGAAATTGGCATGCAGTTACAGTACACATGGCATAGATCATTTGATTACATTGACACAAATTCATAGGAAGCATAGATTCATCAGAAATGAGCTCACAACATTGCAACTTAATGTTGACAGAAAACTGAAACAATGACTAGGCATATTTAGAGCAACATTTATATATGCTACAGGAGTTTATCATGGCATCAATTGGCATGGCATGGATGTACTGACAACAAGGAACAAAACATGATTACTGACCAAGTTCAAAAGAGGCATCGATTAGTGGCTACCATCAAGGAAACATAGCAAGATACAACAGATTTTCAACAAGTGCAAAACAGTAACAGTGACTAAGCAAGTTTGCAATCTTATAGCACTCCTATCATGCCATATCATGGCATGAAATAAATACTTGCATCAAGATGGCATGAAAATGCTCCAAACTCATGTTGGCAAGTTGCTCATATGACATATGCAATAATTCACAAAAAAATTAGAAAATGGCATGCATGCAAAAATGACATGCATGCAAAATTGCTCAAATGATAAATCTAATTCCACAGATGGATTAGTTGGATTTTTCTACCCCAAAATCATATATTACATGCATATGTTTCAATATGAAAAATGCTCAAACTGCCACAAATACAAATTGGACAGAAATTTAATTGATCTATATTCCAGATTTGGAATATGCCCGATTTGGAAAGCGCCAGATCGGGAAACTTGCCGAAAACGGAAAGGGACAAAAACAGAATAAAACAAAACGGTGGCACGGCTACGGGTACCCAGGGGGTACCTAGCCGCCGTGGCTGATAGGTGGGACCGGGCTCACGTGGCAGGCGGCTGCACGTGCGGTGGCTGACTGGTGGGGCGGCGGCTGCTGTGCGGCTGACCAGTGGGTCCCATCGGGCCCACATGGCGGTGCTGACGCGGCAAAGCAGGGGGAACAGAGGAGGCGCCGGCGGCGAGGGAGCGCGGCGGAGACTCGGCGGAGTTGCGCTCCGGTGACTCTAAGGCGCGGCGGAGAGGTGGGATCGACTCGGCGGAAGATCCCGCACACGCGCATGACACGCACGGCACCGGACGTCAACGGTGGCGACGCCGGCGACGAGGTACAGAGGCGGCGGCGACGTGCTCGTGCCACTCGCTGCAGAGCACGGCAATGGCTAATAAGCGGCGAGGCGGCACCTAGGCACTACGGCGAACGGGATGGACACGCGCGCGAGGGCTATGGAGGTCGGGGTACTCGCCGGAGACGAGACCCGACGGCGGCGGGTACGGCTCGCATGGCCTACGGCGAAGGAGGGCGCTATCGAGGGGGAAGAAGGAACGGGGCGACGCGAGGGCTCACCACGATCATGATGGTGAGCTCGGACGGAGGGATCGGGGACGGAGTCGCCGGAACTTGGCCGGAGACGATCGGCGGCCGAAGCGGACGGAGGTGAAGGGGAAGACGGTGAACTTGGCGTCCCGCGGGCTGTAGAGGAGGTAGGCAACATAGTCGACGTCGGGGAAGAAGAGGGACACGCTTGGCGAGGCGAAGGACGACAGGGTTCATGGCGGCGACATGGATGCACTCTCAGATGCGCTCGGGGCACGAAGTGGGTGGCGGATCTGGTGGATAACTTGCCTGGCGGCGGCGGCGAGAGGCAGAGGGAACCCTAGAGAGGCGAGGGACATGGAGAGAGCTTCATAGGGGGGCTAGGGTGACGGGACGGCACGGCGACGCTCTCGCGCTCGCGGTCCACATTGCGCGGCTCAAGCTAGACGAAAAGCAGGGGCGCGGGTCGGCTGTAGCCAGCGGCTGCCAGACGGGCCCGAGTGTGCCATGCGTCAGCGGGCTAGCAGGGGTGCGCGGCAGCGTGGGTGAGAAAAGGCAGGAGGGCGCGAGCGAGCTGGGGTGGCGCGCGCGTGAAGTTGCTGGGCCGCAAGGCTGTGCTGGGCTGCTGCTGTTGCACTGCTGGGCTGCTGCCCCCTCTTTCCTTTTCTATTTCTTCAAACAGAAAATCAAAGAGAAAAGCACAGGGGGTTTGGAGTGAGGTGAGAGAGAGATAAAAATATCACTGGAGCCTAGAAATTATGTAGTATTTGAATAAATTGGTTTGGCAATTTTTAGAGAAAGAAACATATATCAAGTTTGAATTAAATTCAAACTTGAGACATTTTTTATCCCAACCAAAACAATTCCAAAAATGATGAAATTTGGCAGAGAGGTTAAGGACATGGACTAGAGAATTTAGAAATATGGTGAACATTAATTTGGGACAGAAATATAGCATCATGAATAATATTGAAAAGGAGAAGAAGGGGGAGATGATGATAGAAGAGATATCATGCAAGGGTGAACCACATGGTCTAGAGAGGGAGATGGCAAGGAGGGGATGACCACAAACACTATGCATACATGATGAACACAACAATAATATTGGGTGCAATGCTCATGAACAACATAAATGAATATGATGATGCAAGCACATGACAAATAATATGGAAATGAAATGCAAAGAGAAGAAAAAGGTAAAACACGACATGAGAATACCACATCCAACAAGATCATCATGACAATTCCATATATGGCAAGGTTGGGGAGTACAAATATGGAAGGAGCACTCTTGGGGTGTTACAACTCTCCCCTACTACAAGAGGATCTTGTCCTGAGATCTAGGAACGAAAGAACTCCGGATATTCGGAACGGAGGTGGTCCTCGCGCTCCCATGTGGCTTCTCGGTCGGAATGATGTGACCACTTCACTTTCAGGAACTTGATAGACTTGTTGTGAGTCTTGCGCTCAGTTTCTTCAAGAATGGCAATGGGATGCTCACGGGAAGACAAATCATATTGGATCTCAATGTCTTGGAAGTCAATGGTGCGATCGGGAGTCTTGAAGCACTTGCGAAGTTGTGACATGTGAAACACATCGTGCACATTTGAGAAGTTGGAAGGTAGCTCGAGTTGGTAGGCTAGATCGCCTCTTTTCCCAACTATCTTGAAAGGGCCCACGTATCTTGGAGCAAGCTTTCCTTTGATACCAAATCGATGGGTGCCTTTCATAGGAGAAACGTGGAGATAGACATGGTCTCCAATCTCGAAAGCCAAATCACGGTGCTTACTATCATAGTAGCTCTTCTATCGCGATTGCGCTGCTTTCAGATTCTCACGGATGATATGACACATCTCTTCAGCTTCAGAAATCATATCATTGCCAAGAAGTTGGCGTTCACCGGTTTTAGACCAGTTGAGGGGAGTACGACACTTTCTGCCATAGAGAATCTCGAATGGGGCCTTGCCCGAGCTTGCTTGGAAACTATTGTTGTAGGAGAACTCGGCAAATGGGAGGCAATCTTCCCACTTCATGCCGAAAGAGATGACACACGCTCTCAGCATATCCTCGTGAATTTGATTGACTCTCTCGACTTGGCCACTAGTCTGAGGGTGAAAAGTTGTGCTGAAGTGAATCTTTGTGCCCATGGCCTGCTGGAAGAAATCCCAGAATCTGGAAGTGAAGATGCTTCCACGGTCTGAGGAGATCAACTGAGGAACACTGTGCAAGGAGACCACTCTTGAAGTATACAGCTCTGCCAATTGGGCTGCAGTTATAGACTCCTTGACTGGAAGGAAGTGAGCGACTTTAGTGAGCTTGTCAATGACCACAAAGATGGCATCATTCCCTTTCTTGGACTTGGGAAAGCCGGTGACAAAGTCCATCTCAATATGACCGAATTTCCACTCAGTAATGGGTAGAGGCTGAAGAAGTCCTGCTGGACGCTGATGTTCCGCCTTCACTCTGCAGCACACATCGCACTCATTCACGAACTGAGCGATCTCACGATTCATACGAGTCCACCAATAAGTTGACTTGAGATCGTGGTACAGCTTGGAGCTGCCTGGATGGATAGACAAAAGAGAATTGTGTGCTTCGTTCATTATGACCTTCCTGAGATCCCCTTTTGGCACAACTAGCCTGTCCTCAAAGAACAAGGTATCCCTGTCATCCACTCGATAGCACTTATATTTAGGAATGCTCTTTGCAATGCCGAGTTTCACCTTCTTCACCACGGCATCTAAGAGCTGAGATTCACGAATATGATCCTCCAATGTGGGAGTGATCTGGAGGTTTGCGAGAAATCCTTGCGGAATAAGCTGGAGGTTGAGTTTTCTGAAAGCCTCACAAAGATCAGGCTGGACCAGCTTGAGAATAAGACTGTTGCAATAGGCTTTTCTGCTCAAAGCATCCGCGATAACATTAGCCTTGCCTGGAGTGTATTCAATGCTCGGGTTGTACTCTTGAATCATCTCCACCCATCGGGTCTGACGGAGATTAAGGTTGGGCTGAGTGAATATGTACTTGAGGCTCTTGTGATCGGTGAAAATGTCCACCTGCCTGCCCAACAAGAGATGTCTCCATGTGATTGTGACACCCTGGATTTCGCTCCTTGTTTTTTTTCTTCGCGGGATTTGACTGCCCCGTCTTTTTTTCGGTGTTATCGGATTTTCTCTTGCTCTTGGGTATATGAAGATGGTCATTTAGCCTTGCCTTTACTATCCAAACCGAGATTCTCTCCAGTCCAACCTTGCCACCCAAGATATTTTCTCAGTATTTTGCCACCGAAACCCTACTCTCCGATGCACCGGAAGGGAAACCCTAATTCCTTCCGTTACAAAGGAACCCCAATTTCCTTTGATCTTTTGCCTGCCAAACTTTTCCCAGAGTCTCTCTCATATCTATAAACCCTGGATATGCAAAAATATTGCCAAGTCATTTGCAATATTTTTCATTTAAAATTAATTCATTTTTCTGCTGTTTAAAGGAATTAAATCCAGGAAAATATCTATCCATCTCAAAAGTTCATGAAAACTTGTGGAGATATTCTTTGTGATCATATTGAGCTCCAATAAAAATATTGGCCAAAATTAAATAAGGGAAATTGCCTTTTCCTATTTAAAGCCAATATTGCAATTTGGGCACTTTCCAAAGGAGCTACCATTTTGGTAGCCAGGAAAAATCCCAAATAATTTGTGGAGCTTCTACTATCCATATATTCACCATTTCCATCAAGATCCCAAGTTCCATAGATCAAATTCAGAGTGCATCATCCAATTCTTGTTTCTGGATTTATTTTGAGGTTGTGAAGCAACTATATTTTATATTGCTTCAAAAATTCTCAAATTAATCCAGGACCTCATATTCCTTATATGATGTGAGTATGCAAAAATTCACATCATTTTACCTAGCCATTTTCTCTCAAAAATTCCATCTAGTTTATGTCCAGATTCAAGCTCTGTGAAGGAAGTACCACTTTGGCATTTCCAATTGAGCTGAAATTTTCCCAGAACCTCCATGCATCCAAATAACTCCCCTCCACCAAAATTCAGCTCATTCCATCAAGCCATATGAGTGCAGCTTCAAAGTCAAGTTTCTGGACCAAATTGAGCGTTTCAAAGGAAGTGCATTCAAACTTGGTCCATTTTGCCTCAAACTTCTCCAGAAGGTGCTCTTTCTTATCTCTTCACCCTGTGACAACTTTTCCAGCTCATTGGCACCTCTGTTTAACCACAACTTCCTCCCCAAGTTTCTATCCAGAATCTGTTTTGGATCAACTCGACTACTCTAGAGCCATCCCGGCCCATCCAATGATCCATCTTGTCTATTTGAGCAGTGAGTAACCTGTTGGACAAGGTGTGACGGCTGGACTGGCACCAGAGCACGTAGTGCATGTGGTGACCGCGTGAGCCGAATGCAGAACTGGTGCTCTGCGCCGCGCGTCGCCTCTGCCGACCGCCCCGGCCAGCCATAGCTTGTCCGCTGGTGCCGGCCTGACTCCCCGTCGTCCGCTTCCTCCTCTCGGGTCATTTCCCCCTCCGTCCCCTTCCTCGCCGCGCCGCGACGAGCGCCGCAGTATGCCACTGCCGCCCGTGATCCGCCGTCATCGTCTTCCTCTGTCTTCTTCCTCCCCGAGTTCTCCCGAAGCTGTTGCTGGCTTCTCCACCCTCCCAGAAACCTTGCCGACATCGCCATTTCCCTTCGCGTGTCCCCGAGCACCAGTATCCGGCTAAGCTTGCCACGGCGGCCGTCCCCATCCGCATGCCACGGCCGGCTATAAATAGCCACGGCCGTGCCCTCCCCGAGCCACTCAACCACTCCCAGCCCCTCTCCGACCTCCTAGCCCCCTCCCCGACCAGCCATTGGAGCTCGACAATCTCCCCTGCCACCACATCGCCGCCATGGCCGCCGCCACCTCGTGCTCGAATTCGAGCCAACCGGAGCCTCCTCCTCCTTGCTTTCCTCACCAGAGGAGCACCTCAACCACGGCGAAGCTCTGCCCAACCCCAGCCCCTTCCCTCCGTGACCAGGCCGTGCGCCCCGAGCTCACCCGCGCCGCCGTCCGCCGCCTTCTGTCTCCTCTCGCTGCCGCCACTCCGGAGCTCCCCGGCGACCACTGGATGTCGGGACGGGTGCGCCTCGACGCACTGGTCTCGTCCGTATGCCGCACCTCGCCGGAGACGCCCTGCAGCGCCGGCAAGTCGACGGCCGACGCGGCCTCTGCCCCTCCTCTGTTTTCGTCCGCGGGAGTGCAAGCCGCCGTCGCACTCCTCCTGCTCGGTGGTCGTGCTTGGGTCAGGCGGGTGTAGCGCCTCCTCCTGAGCCTGCCGGTGGCCAGGCCACCGCCGGAGATGGCCGGAGCCGGTCAGGCGCACGCCGGCGCCGCGAGGCCTCGCCTCTGCCTCTGTCGACGCGGGACGAAGAAGAAGGCCAGGCCAGGCGGGCCCCACTCCCCCGTGACCCCACCCGTCATCGACCGCAGCCACTGTCCACGTGGATAAGTGAAGGCGCCTCCGCGGGTTTACGTTTTCCTTTACGGGAAACGTACTACAGCCTAGTACGTTTTCTTCTCTGGAAAATGACCCACTCCAAAATACGCTTTCTATTCTGGAAAGCGCATTCCTACCAAAGGCGCCACCAGATTTTCAGCCAGGGACCCGTAGGTAAAATCTTTATTCATAGACAGGTCCCTCTACTTCAATCACCCATATCTTTTTATCCGTAACTCTGATTTCGGTGAATCCAACGCTCACGATTTCTATTCGTCGAGCCCGTTCCGATGGCATCACGCCCACCAGGATGACACATTCTGAAAATGACCATTTTGCCCTTGCCCTTCTGTCAGCCCCTCCGAGAGAGAATCCGTTCCGGCGATTTTTCGTGCGAGGCTATCGCACCCCTCCCGGAGTACTCCTTCACCCCCAGGCAAGCCGACCATCTGATATATGCCCTGAAGCTTTGCTCTGTGTTATTCTTGCGTGTTTAATTAATGATTATGCCTGTGTTAGAAATAGTTAAGCTCCTGCTAGTTTGAATTTTCTATTTACATTACGTGCTAATGCTTATCATATTTTCGCACTAGTGACTCGCGGTGATATTGTATGGAGATAGGTTGTTATGTTTTCATAATTGTTAATTAAACACGCATGGTACTGTTATTGCAATATTATGAAATGTGACTTAATAATGACAACAACCTCCTCCGTCGACTGGATCGAGTCATAGTGCCACCTATCCGGACTTACCCGTGCAGCCACATTTGCCGGTATGGGACGACCCTAGCTTGGTCTATTGTCCTGCCTCTTGTCGGTACCACCAAATAGGGAATGTTATGCGTGCGCGCTACCCTGGCCCGGTAGGCGGCGATAACCTTGTGAGCCCAAGTTGAGTTATTTGCCGGCGTCCCCATTTGGGACAGTGTTTGGCCACGACAGTGGCAGGTGTCACGGGGTGACACAGGGGCCACCCAGGACATGACCCTAGGAGGGTATGATTGTCGGTGGGACCGTAAGAGTGCCGGGCAATAGGCAAGGTTTTGTTGGAGCAGCACTGGTCCACCCGAATGGGAACATGTACTAAAGTACGAGGCCAGGCGCTCCATGGTGTGGGTAAAGTGCGCAACCTCTGCAGAGTGTAAATCTATTCGAATAGCCGCGTCCTCGGTCATGGACAGTTCGTATAGGCCCCTATTTGGTTCGTGTCGAGTCTGGAGGAACAAACTATATAATGTTATTGCTAAGGTTAATAATGAACCAGAGAAAGGTATGATTTGTCAGACTTGCAGTGCAGATGCATGGACATCGGATGATGTCAAAGGTTTGAATGCTAGCCATGAGATGGCTATGAGATGAGTGGTCGGGTGACCGCAAAGCTTGGATCAGATTTGAATCGTGAGCATATTTGGAGTTCGGATCATTTACCTGATATACTTTACTTTACTGCATTTACTTCAGTAATTATTATGCTAGATAATCCTGCTATAACATGATGATTAATGCTGCCAGATGTTTAATCTTGCTGGATAATCCTATCATAACATGATAGTTAATACTGTTAAGATAACAAATGCATGCTTGAATGCCATGGTTTGCTTTGCTTGGTGCATATGTTGGTATGGTTTGCTTGCGAGTACATTCAAAAGTACTCAGCGGCCTTCAATGTGGCCAGGTTCACCTAAGGATCCGACGTTCGCTAGCGAGGAGCCGGAGTGTTCACGGGCTAGAAGAGTAACCCAGTCAGATCCCTGTGGATTGGAGCCGCACCAGGACCATGCTGCCCTAGATAGAGCCTTTCCGCTGCCATCACCCTTGTAATATATCATGTAAGACTTATATACCCATTAATAGAAAGCTTGTGTTCATGATACTTGTTGTAAAAGTGCATGCCAGAGTGATTTTCCTGGGCTGGCATGTGCGGTGACCGTCTGGCTATAGCGGTATTCAGGCGGGGCGCCACAACAGATGGTATCAGAGCCAGGCTGACCGTAGGTTACCCTAGCCAGACTTCATTGCCTCTTGATCAGTAGAAAGCCCAGATGGATGTCAGCCATCTTTGCCAGATAGGCACGGCTACTATTGACCATAAGGCATCCCCATAGGTTTTGGCTCCATCAGACCCCAACTCTCGTGGCCTTTGCCTCCGGTGGGAAAAGTCTGCACCAGGCAATGACCCGTGAGCCCTGAACCCCTAGGTAAACCAGATATCCGTACCTTGCTTGCTAACCATGGCACTTCTCTTCGTAAATCCAGTTTCCTTTGGGAAACGCCTATAAATTCCATCTCTTCCCGACAACCCTAGGATCGTTGACTAAGCCACTTTGGCTATGGTCGTGCGTCGAGTTTGATGTTCCCTAAGGAAGTAGTAGGAGCTTGACACCAATTGCTACCAGGGGCATTGTGTGGTTTTGCTTCTAAATCCTTAGAGGTACATCGAGTGCGCTATATTAGTTATACTTGTGGATCTTCGGCCACATGTGTAAGGTCTGAAAAATTTGAGCTTTATTTGCTTTTTGGTTTTTCGTGGTTTTGCTTCTTTTCTCGATTCCGTTCCTTCGCTCCGACTGGATCCATCCGCAAGTGCTGTCAAGAAGACCAGCATACAACTTGGATACCAAATTCAGTAAGAGCCAAGCCAAGCCAACTGCCCGATATTCAGAACATTATCACCGGATCTGTCAGGAATGAAGGATGGGTCAGAAGCAGAATTTGAGTGCAACCGACAAGGCCAGACTATATCTGAGAGAGTGTGCCTCAGAAACAGATCACACTAAAGGAACAAGTAAGATGAGCTACCAAGAATGGACACCAGTAAGAGCACAATATTCCATGCTCGATACAAGGATTATTTCAGTTAGTGGGGTGAACCTTGAGTTTTTCCCAATGGACTCAAGAATCATTTATTACCCACAGGAGACATATTTCAAGAATGTGAAGGTGCCAAGGGCAGCCATGGAACTCTGGTGTGTTAATACACCTTTCAAAGCATATTTTGGAATTTACCGCTGCATATACAAATTTTTCCGGGCACGGTGAACTAGGTTTGCGAGAAATATGGATAAGTTCACGACTGCCCAGAATCAATGAGATTTCCAAACACCCGGAAGCAAAGCAAAATCAACTGGAATTATCCGCCAACTGTTTACTATCGGCACACATCCGGATTAATTGTCAACATGAAGTTGGCATCAATTGTGCAACCTCCACAGCAACAATGATCAGATCAATAGAAGGACAAGTGGTGTGCATGACCAATGAAATATCTTCTATCAAGGTCCGACTGTTTATCACAGTGCAAGGCTTTTGGTACAAGGAATCCAACCTTCCTCCACAAGCTATCGAGAGAAGCTTACTACACAAGACTCCCAACCTTCCTCGCTACACCACTGGGTGAGAAAATCTTCTGAGGTACGGCACTCCCATCTTCCTCAATGGGCTACCGTGGAAAGCTTCTGGCATAAGGCACTTGACCTTCCCCAGTAAGCAACCTGAGGGGAAACTTCTGAGGTACGACGCCCAGCCTTCTTCAGCACACTACCCTGGTAGAAGCTTCGAGCGCAAGGAATTCAGCCTTCTTTAGCACGCCATCGTGCCCGCGACAAGCTTGTCAGAAACACAAACTAGTCCAGACACGCGTTTGCCTCAAAACTCAGTGGTTATGAAAGGATTTATCCTAGCCCTGCATATGTTGTGAGCATGCAGTCCAGGGGATCAGTTCATGCGAGCCACTCTTACATGGGAATGACTGTGCTCAAGAGGAACGTCGGCCCCATACTTCAAAGAAGGATGTGAACACAGCAATCCCTACAAGATATGCAAGAGTAAATTGTGTATACAAGCTCAACAAGCTGGGATATGACCAAGGAGCCATGATGGTAGGTCATGACAAGTTCCCCAAAAAGGAACCCCCAAGAACAAGGAAGTCTTGAATAAACAATCTCCGCGACGGTCAATGAAGTAAAGCTCCACAGACAAGGTGATATTGCCAATCCTTGTCAGACTCTTGCATATACGGCCACAACAATGCAGCCAGCATGTCATCATGAATATGGGCCATCAACCAAGATCAGAGGTTATGCTCCGAAAGATACACCGGATGATAGCCATACTATGTCAGCTCAGTGGTCAAAACAAGGACCACAGAGGCTATATATGGCAGAGCCACCTCAGAGATTACCGTCTATGATTACTTTGTGATCGTGCCTGACATTTCAGTTGGGAATCACCTGAGGACGAAGTCAGAATGCAAGAGACAGGAGGAAACACCTCGTACGGAACCCAGAGCCGGACTGAGCATTCTGACAAGGCAGAAAGGAAGCTACCCTAGGCACTTAAGGCCATACAAGCACATGAGCCCTGTACCTAGAAAGGATGTCTCGCCCTTGGCAGTCAGTGTAAGAGGTATCACAATAAAACCCGAAGCAGCTAGTCTCAGGACATGGAAACCAGATTATTTGTCGATACCCGGAGCTACCCATCAACCCCAGCCAACAAACTACCAGCACAAAGGGTTTGCCTGACAGGAAAGAGAAGGATTCAATGCAGCCGTCTGAAAAAGACAGCACCGGAGCCATCAAAAGAGGCAGTTAAAAGGCCAGTAAACCAATGAAGACAAGACAGCTAATGGATCCAAGTCGTACACAGGTAAGTTCCCCTTAGCCGGGAGGTAAGCCCGGAAATCTCGAGGACAAGATTTTCTTAAGAGGGGTAGGTTTGTGACACCCTGGTTTTCGCTCCTTGTTTTTTTTCTTCGCGGGATTTGACTCCCGTCTTTTTTTCGGTGTTATCGGATTTTCTCTTGCTCTTGGGTATATGAAGATGGTCATTTAGCCTTGCCTTTCCTATCCAAAACGAGATTCTCTCCAGTCCAACCTTGCCACCCAAGATATTTTCTCAGTATTTTGCCACCGAAACCCTACTCTCCGATGCACCGGAAGGGAAACCCTAATTCCTTCCGTTACACCTTTTTCTCACTTCTCGCTTTCGAACAAGTTGTAGTGTTGAAAATTTATCTACCGAAACACCAGAAGAGTATGACCCCTGAAAACTTTTAGGTTCGCACGCATGGCAAAGGCATATATACAACCGGTTGGGACATTTTATGAATCTATACAGCACACTTACAGAAGCAACAGATACAAGCTCGAAAGCAGAGGGCTGACGACACAAAGTAGATGTTACAATTCGCCAAAGGCATCATGTATCAGGGGAAATTCGTTAATGAATTAAAACAAGAAGGAACTGTCGGGTAGTAATCCACCAAAAGATTAGGTGGTCTGCAAAGAGTCTGATGTGAGTATCGGTACTCAACCAGACGAAGAACGAATGCAAAGGCATCGGATTATAGAAACATCAGAATAACCCGATATATAACATATAGAGGAAGTACTATTCTTCCAATAATGTGAGCTGAGAAGCAGACGCTTTGATCAGAGGATGATCAACCTGAACAAACCGAGTTGCACAACCAATCAAGGTCTGATTGGCTGAAAACCAGCTCATGTCTGAATGACGTCTAAGACGGAAGGATGAATTCTAGGGATCAACTGATGATTGCGTGCATTCGCACACATGATGAATCAATAGGATCAGAATGTTAATCGTAAAGGATTTTAACGAGGATTGTCGAACACCTAGATTTTATCACAAGTGTAAGTAGGCGATAAGGAATTTCAACAGCAACAGGACATATAGGATTCTTGGAATATTGGAGAATATTTCGGGGTATCTTGTAATAACAAAAGCAACTGGGAACGAATGTATGAATGGAAGGTGTATATAGTTATCCATAGGGGTTTATCGATGGAAGGGAATTGCAAAAGCGATGGGCACAAGGTCTCAGGAGAATATCAGAGAGTATCTTCGGAGTCTTCTGGTGAATCAAGAGAGTAGTGGCAACAAATGGATCTCCGGAGTGAAGCCATCGTGTGAACCTAGAGTTAGAGTTAGCAAAATCTTTAACCCGAAGAGAAGAGAAATCAAAACCCAGAGTAAAGATGCAGAATAAAAGATCCAAATCCCATCCATAGGTGATGTGGGCCCGTAAGCCACACAACACAGTTAATAGGTTAGAAAATAGTTTTTCAAGACTAGACTCAACATCGACCAAGGAGTTTGGGGGTTCCAACAGGTAGTCGGCTCTGATACCAACTTCTGACGCCCCCGTTTATAATCGTGCACTAATCATACATGCATCATGCACGATCACGAACGGTGACTCCACGTTAATATCACAACACAACTCTACAACACAAATTAAACATAAATCTATATATTACAAGCCTGAGTCATGAGGACCAATAATACATCAGTCATGAAAGCAAATATTACCTGAGTACAGGCATAGTTAGACAAGTTTTGCCGTAAGAAGGCTGAGCAAAACAACAACACTAGATCGAAAGGCAAGGCCTCCTGCCTAGGACCTCCGGACTACTCCTGGTCGTCGATCTCCACGTAGTAAGCACCGCCGGGGTAACCTACATCCGCGGTGCTACCAGCTGTTGCAGCAACCGGGTTGAATGAAAAGGATAGCAAAACAACGGTGAGTACTCATCCAAAGTACTCGCAAGACTTACATCAGATCTATACTAGATATGCATCGGTCAAAGGAATGGGTAATATCTGTGGACTAAACTGCAGAAATGCCAGAATAAGGGGGTGAAGCTCATCCTATCGAAGACTACATCTTTCAGCAGTAGAATAGAGGAGCGTGTTGTCACAGCTCTAGAATTTGTTTGTAAATAGTTACATCAGCATCCATGCATCATGTTAAAATTCAAATGAATTTGAAATGGGGATGATTAAACCCTAGCACCAAATGAATTTCAAATAGGTTCAACTTAAAATATTTTTCAATGAACCCAAAATGCCCTTCAGAAAAGTTCATCATTTTTGAATTGGTTGGAAACCTCTGCCAAAAATGGTCTACATTTTTCTAGGTCATTCTGGATTTTTGAATTAATTCATAAGTTATTTGAGTTTGGGCATTTAAATGTTATAAATATTACAAAATGCTCAAATAATTCTGATAATAGTTGAGGGCTGTTGGAAATATTGCAACATGTGCCCACAATTATTTTCAGGAGTTTTAAAAATGATTTAGTATTTTTTACAAAATCAAAAACAGAAAAGAAAAATAGAAAACAAAAATAAATAAGAAAAGCTGAGAGAGAGAGAGAGACTAACCTGGCCCAGCACTGTGCAGCCCATCTGGCCCACAGTGCCAGTCATCACCTACCTCGCGCCAGAAGGACGCGAAGCGTGTGGTCGCCGCACGCCGGCCACCTCCTACTTCCTGGAGGGCTCAACCGAGCGGGATGAGGACGCAGGCGACGTCTGGATCGGCCTCAGCCCCCCTCGCAGCTCTCTCTTTCCCTCCTAGCCCTCTCTCCCTCACCCATTCCCCACCTCACTGAACGCGCCCGTCGTTGCCGTCGCTGTCCACCGCGGCCACCGTCCACTCCACGCCTCGCCGCCGTGTTAAGAGGAAGCGCAGCAATGCCCTCCTCCTCCTCACCGAGCCGCACGACGCCGGGAGCAACACAGCGACGACCCCGATCTCGTCTTCAACTCTGGCCGCTGGAGATCGCCACTGCCGCTCTATCGACTCCAGAGCCTCCCCCGAGCCGCTGAGCCCTCCATACGACACACAGTGAGCTCCGCCGTCTTCTCCCCTGCTCCCCGAGCTCGTTCCCGTCCCCTAGCCGTGCTAGCCGTTGGAGCCGAGAGCTCATCGCCGCCGTCCATGAAGCCGCCGTAGCTAGAGTTAGCATAGCTCGCGCTCGAGCATGGCTACGTGCTCAGCAGCTCCGTAGCAAGCTAGCGCCACTGCTAGCTCCCTCCCTAGCGCACCGCAGTGATGCGCCCGCTCGAGCCCGAGCTCCGGCAGTCGCCGCGAGCTCAGTTCCGCGAGCTTCGGCCATTTCTCGCCCAGCCGCTTGCTCCCCTGGATCCGCACGTGTGCGGGCTACGTCCAGGGGGTCTATGCGCGTCGAACCGCTGCCAGAGCAGCATTTCCGGTGAGCATCCGCCGCGGTTTTGGTCGCCGCCGGCCAAACTCCGGCGAGCTGACGTGGCCGGGTTGATTAGGAGTTAATCACCCGCTTAGTTAACACCCGTGTGGCTGACAGCGGGACCCACATATTTAATTAGGCCGGCTAATTTTTTTGTTAGGATTAGATTAAACCCAGTGGACCCCAGCCATCAGTTTTGACTTTGCTGATGTCAGCGTTGACCCAGACCCACTGGTCAGTCTCTGTAGCAGGCCCTGTTACACTGACGTGCGGGCCCCACTGGTCAGGTTTGACCTGGACCGCCTTTGTTGACTGCTGATGTCACAGTGACGCAATGCTGATGCAACAAATCATTTTCTGGATTTAGATTAATTTTAAAATAACCAGGAAATTCTAGAAAATAGCTAAAACTTCAAAAATTCATATAAATTCAACCGTAACTCAGATTGAAATAATTTATATATGAAAAATTATCAGAAAAATCTAAAGAATCTGTTTATGCCACTTTCATGCTTGTTTGAACAAGTTAACCTCAGTGAATAGGACAAATGATGATTAGGGCAATTTATGAAATAACATTTGGAGTTGGAATTTGATCTTGTTTGAATTCCACTACAATTAAAATGACCTACTATTGCATTAGGTAAATTCAGCACCTTAACATGACATGTAATTCATGTGAATGTGCATTGCATTGATTGTGCCCCATCTTTGCTAGTCGGTGTTGTTCCTTCTCGGTAACCGACGTTGTGATCGCTGACACTGATGAAGAGCAGTACTATGTTCAGAAGTGCCAGGCAAGCAAACCCCCATTGAGCATTCCGATACAATCCCAATCTCTCGCTCTTGCTCTCTTTTACTGCATTAGGACAACAATGATTCAACTGTTACATGTTGCGGTAGTTGAACCCATTCCTCTGCATGACCTGTCTTTGCCACAGTAATTAGTAAAACCCACCAGCATGAGTAGGAGTTGTTTGAGCCATGATGTGCCTACTCATTCATGCCTTCTTGTTATGCCTGCTAAGCTTAGAGTTGTGTCAGGTCTGATTCATCTGGGATGGATTGGAATGGTGATGAACACGTCCTACTGTTGAGAGCTAAGTGTGTGAACACGATTTGGTAAAGGTAGCGATGAGAGGCCATGTAGGAGTACATGGTGGGTTGTGTCATTGGGACCGTCCTCAGGAACTGAGTTCCATGTTTGTGATCCAAGACATTTACTACCACACATTGGGCTCCGGGCGCTCCAAGCTCTCTCGACTTATTAATCGCCTTGATCTCTGTCCAGGAGTTGCAACTAGTTTCTGGTGTTTGTAGGATATGTGTTAGGGGCCATGCGTAGCGCTGACCCTAGGGGTGGGCTATGATGCGGTAGAGACACGAGGCATGGTGTACCAAGTGACACCCGAATGGTGCTCTTGGGAACAGCGTTTGAGTACCTTTGTAATCACGGTTGCTTATCTATGTTTTGTAGAGAGACTTCAGTCTCACTAGTGGTTTCACGTGGGCTACGACGATTAGCTTGGGAATCCCAGACAGAGGTCTGGCTCCTATGGAGGGTCTCGTAGATAGACATGCTTTCTATCCCTCCTTTTCAGCTGTCTGTACTCAGACAGATTTATGCTTCCGCTTGTTGCTTGTATGACTTTGTATGTTGGGTCATGAGACCCATGGTTGTAATATCATGCTATGTATGGCTCCTCGAAGCCTATTAAAGAAATACTTTGAGTCGTAGAGTTATGTTGTGATGCCATGTTGTATCTACACATATCGAGCATATTGTGTGTATGTTATTGAAATGCTTTGGTGTGTGTGGGATCCGACACCTAGTTGTTTATTCTTGGTAGCCTTCCTTATGGGGAAATGCCTCCTAGTGCTTCCATCCGGAACACATGGATTGACCGACATGTGTCCTTCTTTGCTCCTGTGTCTGTCCCTATGGGGAAATGTCATGCGGTGTTCCTTTAAGTCCTTGTAGTTTGCTACGACTTGGGTTCATACGTTGATGACCGACACGTGCATTGCTGGGTCATGTATGCTTGTCCCTGTAAGTTTGTGCCACCTTGGTTTACTACTAGTCATGTGGGATTGGGTTCTTTGTCATATGGATGCTAGCGACACCATCATATACGTGAGCCAAAAGGCGCAAACGGTCCTGGCCAAGGTAAGGCTGCAACCATGGGAATACCGTGCGTGAGGCCGCAAAGTGATATGATGTGTTACATGCTAGATCGGTGTGACTTAGGATCGGGGTCCTGACACGTGTATGATATCATCTTGCACATACATATAGCAATAACCTGCCCAGAGATCCTCTCCTCGTCACCCTGTGAGAAAGCGATCTCCGGGGGTACCTGTAAGATGTCAGGGTGTATTTAATCAAGTATCCGGTTTTAGTTGTAAGAGGTCGGGATACAACTCCAAGTCGTCCTATTACCGTAGACACGGCTATTAGAATAGATTACTTCCCTGCAGGGGCGCACCACATTACCCGATACGCTCGATTAGCTCTAGCCGGACACACTTTTCTTGGTAATACCCAGCCTCGGACAATTGACATGCTGTAGTCCTACCTAGGCTCTCCAGAGAGGTCAGCACACCGGTTTACATCCTAAGCGTGAAGGGGTCATGGGCCGATCACCCTAAGCTCTCCTGCGCGTTGCGAGGAAGGCCGGGACCAATCCTAGCTACCTTTTTATACAAAGCAGGCAGTTACGGATCACCCGGGTGCGTGCCGCTCAACTGTGATGTCTAATAGAGCTCTCTGGAGAATCGTACGACGCCGAGGGTCCCATATACCATTATCCCGCGTGGCGGTTAGTGCGTATATGCCAATGGCAGTCTCATATCAAATACACCAAACTCATTTAGCATGTTATTGTTAAGTAACCGTGGATACCGACCAGGGACTAGGCCCACCTCTCTCCTAGGTGGTCTCTACCTGTCGTGTCTTTCCGCCACAAGTAATCACCCGCGGGTGCTCTCTGAGGCGACCCGACTTTAATCATATCATGTAACATTGTATAGTGTAATAGTATAAGTATATCCGTGATCATCGCCCGAAGGGATCATGACCCGATAATATAGCAAGGCACACAGAGAAGGATGTAGGGCCACAGATGGAATACTAGCATACCTATATTAAGCACATAGGATATCAGGTAAAGTATCAACAGTAGTAGCAAGGACAGGCTATGCAACAGTATAGGATCTACCGATAAGCAGTAACAGCAACACTACTCTAATGAAGGTAGTAGAGGGGAAAGAATTGGCGATAACGGAATAATCAAGGGGGGTTTGCTTGCCTGAAGCTCTGTTGAGAAAGACGGGTCGTCGGCGACGTAGGCGTACTCGGGGTCACCGGCAGTCTCGGGGTCTACCGATAAGAATGGACGAGAGGGGGAACGAAATAAATAACGGGCATACAAGTGCACCAAAGATGCATGTCAGGGCAATGTGTGATGATGATATGCTCTAATGCATCCCTCAGCATTTTAAAAGAAGAGGGAAAATATCACCAGATATTTTCGCAGGTCTAGGTAATTTTCAGTATATTGATCCAGGGGCAAATGTTCAAAGTTCATTATGTTAGAGAGGTCTGACAGGTACACGGATGACATATTCAGATTTGTTACATTTTTCTGATCAACTTTCATATATAAAACGTTTTCATCCGAGTTACGGTTTATTTTCTAGGAATTTCCAAAGTTTATTGCATTTTCTGAAATTCCTGGATTATTATCATTTCGAAAATATATTAAATGAAAATGCTATGGGTACACACAAAGTGTACCCAGCAAAGCCACGGAGAGGCTGACAGTGGGCCGAGGTCAATTGTTGGGTCAGCAGTCAAGGCTGACGAGTTGACTGGTCAACTGGGTCCAATGGGACCCAACTGTGAGTGACTCTTTAGTTAAATTGATTTCAATGATGTTAGTTTACTTTACAGGTGGACCCACATCTCATAGACCTAGGGGTTAACTAATTAGTTAATTAGCACCTAATTAATTAGGCCGGCCCCATGTGGCAGTGGCCTAGCCGGCCGTGGCCGCAGTCGTGCTTGGGCACGCACGAACGCACACAGGCGCCGGCGGCCACCACAAGCAGCAGCACGGCCGGCGAGCGGGCGACGTGGGGCAGGTGCAGGGCGTGGCCCGGGCGAGCAGCAGTCCTGGCGGGCGCGGGCAAAGGGGCGAGGCCACACACAAGCGGGCGCGCGCAGAGGCGCAAGCGGTGCACGCAGGGGCGCAGGGAGCACGGCGGGAGTGGTGCGCAGCGGCCGGCGCGTCCGGCTATAGGATCGAAAGTATGTCTAGAGGCGGGTGATTAGACTACTGGATCAATAAAAGCTTATCCTTTTGCCAATTTTAGTTGAGGCAAGTTTTAGCAATTCTTGCAAGTCAAGTAACACCCTACACATGCAAGTCTAAGAGTTGTGCAGCAGAAAATAACGACTTTGCATATGAATGTAAAGGAGGGGTTGGAGATTCCAAACGCAATGAAGACATAATGATTTTGGGCGTGGTTCTGATAGGTGGTGCTATCGTACGTCCACGTTGACAGAGACTTCAACCCACGAAGGGTAACGATTGTGCGAGTCCACGGAGGGCTCCACCCACGAAGGGTCCACAAAGAAGCAACCTTGCCTATTCCACCATGGCTTACGGCCATGAAGGACTAGCCTCTCTCGGGTAGGTCTTCACGAAGTAGGCGATCTCCTTGCCCTTACAAACTCCTTGGTTCAACTCCACATGATCTTGGAGGCACCCAAGTGACACCTAACAAATCTAGGAGACACCACTCTCCAAAAGGTAATAGATGGTGTTGTCGATGATGAACTCCTTCCTCTTGTGCTTCAAATGATAGTCTCTCCAACACTCAATCACTCTCTCATAGATTTGGCTTTGGTAGGAGAAGGATTTGAGTGGAAAGCAACATGGGAAAGGCTAGAAATCAAGGTTCAAATGGTTGGATTGGAATCTCTTGATCTCAACACATTAGTAGGTGGTTCTCTCTCAGAAAATGAATGGTGGAAGTGTAGGCACGTTCTGATGGATCTCTTAAAGAGTAAGTGGTGGTGGAGGGGTGTATATAGGCAGCACCAAAAATCCAACCGTTACAAGCCTTTGACCCAACTCGGTGACACCAACATGAAAATCTCGGTGAAACCGACTAGTGTAAAAGATTTGACCGTTAGGCTTTTTAGTGAGACCGAACAATACATCTCGGAGAGACCAAAGTGCAATGGCTAGGGCAAGACCACATTTCGGTAGTTCTGAAAGTTTCATCTCAGAAATTCCGAAGTGAAGTGACATCGTTACAGCAACTTGGTCTGGCTGTCTCGGTGAGATCGAGAACCATTTCGGTTGCACCGAAGTGTTAGGGTTTGGCATGAGGCAATGTATATGGCAATCTTGGTGGGTCCGGATGGGAGTGTTTCGGTGGGACCGAGATCAACTTTAGGGTTTTGGATAGGAATGAAGTGGAGAAGTGTTTGAGGGTTTTGGAGCAATTCCACTAAGCACTTGAGCAAATGAGTCATGACCAAAACCTCATTCCCTTTTAATAGTATTGGCTTTTCCTATGGACTCAATGTGATCTTTGATCACTTAACCAAAAATGTAGAGTCTTCAAGCTTTGTCAATCTTTGTCCTTAGCATTTTGAGGGGTCCACATTCACTAGTCCATGCCATGCCAATCATTGATCTTCTCTGAAATCTAATATCCATGAGCATTAGATCAATGACTTATATGTTGTTATTAATTACCAAAACCACCCAGGGATTAGTTGCACTTTTACCAGCGTGGTGGGGCTCGGGCGCGGGTAGGCGAGGCGGGGCGTGCGTGGGGCGCGGGGCTCGGGCACGGCGGCCGCAAGCTCGCTGTGAGTTCGGGCGCGCGGAGAGACGGCGACTACAGGCAATGGCAGAAGGCGGAAAGTGGGGCGAAATGACGCGGTGCTCACCGAGGGGATAAAGAAAAACCCGGTGATGGATTAGGAGCAGCAGTGGCGGCGCAATCGACGACGAGCTCCGGCGAGTGTAGAGGAAGAAGACGGGGCCGATCCGGCGATGTAGAGGCCCCCCACATGAACTCAAGGGCGGGGAGGATGCATCGGACAATGCGGAGCTCGTGGACACGTTCCTATGGCGTGGCTGTGATAGTGGCCACGGGATCAACGAGGGCCATGACGACGGAGCTTCGGCTGAGGTTTGCGAAGATGAAAGCGGCGCGAGGGGGGAAGTGGTGAGGTCTAGGGTTGTCGGGGCATCGAGGGTGTACTTGTATGACGCCGGGGATGCGGTGGATGGCCGACACGTGGCTGATCCACGACATGGATGGGCACACGGCGGCCACCCAGCCCCCTGTGAACAGAGGAAGAAGAAGACATGGGGAGTTGGGCTGGGATGCCACTGTTGACTAATAGCCCAATAGCACAGTAGGTCTTTTCACTTTTTCTTTTCTATTTTAAATGAATTTAGTTAAAAATAATATTTAGCACATAAATACTAGGCACCGAGTTGAGCTAGCACAACAAGTCGCAATTTATTTTGAATAGTTTAATTATTTATTTAAAATCAAATGGCTTAATTTAATGCTGTTGGTTCAGTTGTAAATAGGTTAAGGCCATTTTAAATATTCAAATGATGTTGGTTTCTTCATGACAATTACTTAGTGAATATTTGCAACCCAATGAACATTTTTGTTTTAATGTTTGAAGAAATAATAATTTGACTTGCTATTTGAATTTGAATTTTAGTTTGGTTTTAATTAGGTGGCAATTTGGCTAAGTAAAACATGATGACATGGCACCATTAGCATGAGTTTACTGTAGCATGACATCAGGGGCATTACAAATCTCCTCCACTAAAAGAAATCTCGTCCCGAGATTTAAGAGGTAGAGTAAGGGGGAAAAGGTTGGGCTACGAATCTAGCGAGTCTTTTCTGCCTCAGTTGCTCTTCTCGAGGAGGTCGATCCACTGCGTTCAAGTATTTATTTCTCTGCATCGGTGCATCGTGACGAAGTTGTCATTCTTCCTTCAGGATCTTCATCGTACTTACAAAAAGGATAAGGGGTAACTCGACAACGATAGATTTCAAGGGGTAATCATCTGGGGTTATCTCATGAATGAAACACATAAGTATCCCTCGAGTTTTGGAACACAGGAATCATAACAAGAGTGACTTAAGAATATATGAATAGCTTCATTTTGGTAGGCAATCATTTAAGGCCTGAAGCAAGATGTGATAATGATTTAGAGTGTTGAAGAATGAATCTCGCATCTGATACCGGAATGGATCATCTGAAGGAAGGTGGCTCATGGAAAAGCATACGAAGCCAAATGCAAGGGTAAATTCGGATGCAAGGATCACATTCATTTACACGAAACTTTGCAATTTATGAGAGAGTTTCTGTAAGGAATTCAAAAGAATGGCAGGCTCGAGGTAGAATGATAATCGATGACATTAGCAACTGGAATGTACAGTTGCAAGTGCTACAGAAGGGCAAAGCATACTGCACCAGTATGTATTTGAGGACTCGAGCATTTCTTAATCATTAGGATGATCAAAATTGAAGTGATCAACATTCATACCACGATGATGAATAAGAAGGGTGGTGGCATCTTGTGTGATCACGATACAAGGCTTGTTAGAGAACAGTTGTCATCTATGTTGGCAACAACATCGGTACCAAGGGCGGGGAACGAAGAGAACCATTTTCCTACTCGTTAAGACGAGGCGGACCAATAGGCAAAGGTCTCGTCCACCGGTGGTTACTGGGATGTCATCAACAATAGTAATAGGGTCTTACTGACAGAGTTGTACACCGGGGTGTTTACATAAGCAGGGAATTATTACTGCTTAGATCATATAAATCACAAGAATGGTTAAACAGACCAATGGAAAGGAAAAATGTGTTTACACACAAGTATTATGAGCATATCCTTCCAAAGGACAAGCAGAGCATGATTTATATGACATGACAGCAAGTACATAACCATTTAGATAAAAGGGGAAAGGAAATTCATGATGTTTACCCATATAACGGTGTTCGGATAATAGATCAAGAAACATTTAGCATTGCGCTTCCAATGTTCTCATTAAAGTTCTGAGTACCATAGTCATGCTTCGGGGTAGCAATAATATGGTGTTTCAAGTAGGGGTTGGGTCTGAAGATCACAAGAAATATACAAGGACAACTTCAAGCATAGCAAGGAATCCAAGGTATAATCAGAACATGACCAAGTCTGTGTTGAAAGGAAGGCAAGGGTGTTGTTGATGACAACATAAATTATCGAGGGGCAAGGATGGTATTTCTCATCATGAATTTGATTCACAACTTGGAAGAAGTCAAAAGGTTGACGACGATCACAACACATTTTGTTGAGAAAGTTCATGAAGATGCAGTCGAACAGCGACAACATCAAGAAAAAGGAATGGTGAAGCAAAAAGTTATTGAACCGCAGATAAGATGCAAGTTCAGAATCAGAGATGCTTTTCAGGACAAACAATAGGATGTTGAAAGCTCGACGTAAGCTTAGGGCACTGTCGTAAATGTGTTCCGGGGATGAAGGACTTGGTAGCACGGTCAAGATCTAGCATGACAATGATGATGTACCCAATTTGCTAAGAATGACATGAATGAGTGCAAACTCATAAGCAACGAAGATCATTAAGAGTTATTGAATCGCAGTGCGGACTCGATTCGCTTAACGGTGTTCTTGAGTGATAAACAACTCAGAATACGGGGAAAAATTGAAATCGATGAGAAGTAATACTTGATGAAGAACTCAGAAGAAACAACAACACGGTTCCGTGATATTCTCAAGATACCAGAGGGTAATACTCGAAGGCAGAATAGAATAGAGGTTGGACTGGTGTATTGATCTGTAGAAGACACGTGCTTTAACTTGTCTGAGAGATGGAATCAAAGGAGAACAACATGGTCGGAACCACGATTGCAAAGGATCAAATTACAGATACAAGATGAAATTATACCAAAGGGATAATTATTTTTACAAGGAGCTTCCATGATAAGATCTACATCATGTCCATGGGCATGAACACAAATGTTCATGGTCGACTTACACTTCTTCAATGCCTAAAATTTTACTCACTTCTCACTTTCAAACAAGTTGTAGTGTTGAAAATTTATCTAGCGAAACACCAGAAGTGTCTGACCCGTCAAAACTTTCGGGTTCGCACGCATGGCGAAGGCATAGATACAACCCGTCAGGACATTTTACGAATCTATACAGCACACTTATAGAAGGAACAGATACAAGCTCGAAAGCAGAGGGCTGACGACACGGAGTAGATGTTACAATTCGCCAAAGGCATCGTGTATCAGGGGAAATTCATTAATGATTTAAAACAAGAAGGAACTGTCGGGTAGTAATCCACCAAAAGATCAGGTGGTCTACAAAGAGTCTGATGTGAGTATCGGTACTCAACCAGAGGAAGAACGAATGCAAAGGCATCGGATTATAGAAACATCTGAATAACCCGATATATAAGATATAGAGGAATTACGATTCTTCCAATAATGTGAGCTGAGAAGCAGAAGCTTTGATCAGAGGATGATCAAGCTGAGCAAACCTAGTTGCACAACCAATCAAGGCTTGATTGGCTGAAAACCAGCTCATGTCCGAATGACGTCTAAGACGGAATGATAAATTCTAGGGATCAACTGATGATTGCATGCATTCGCACACATGATGAATCAATAGGATCAGAATGTCAATCGCAACGGATTTTAACGAGGATTGTTGAACACCTAGATTTTATCACAAGTGTAAGTAGGCGATAAGGAATTTCAACAGCAACAAGACATATAGGATTCTTGGAATATCGGAGAATATTTCAGGGTATCCTGTAATAACAAAAGCAACTGGGAACGAATGTATGAATGGAAGGTGTATGTAGTTATCCATAGGGGTTTATCGATGGAAGGGAATTGCAAAAGCGATGGGCAAAAGGTCTTGGGAGAACATCAGAGAGTATCTTCAGAGCCTTCTGGTGAATCAAGAGAGTAGCAACAACAAATGGATCTCCGAAGTGAAGCCATCGCGTGAACCTAGAGTTAGAGTTAGCAAAATCTTTGACCTGAAGAGAAGAGAAATCAGAACCCAGAGTAAAGATGCAGAATAAAAGATCCTAATCCCATCCATAGGTGATGTGGGCCCGTAAGCCACACAACACAATTAGTAGTTTAGAAGATAGGTTTTCAAGATGAGACTCAACATCGACCAAGGAGTTTGGGGGTTCCTACAGGTAGTCGGCTCTGATATCAACTTCTGACGCCCCCGTTTATAATCATGCACTAATCATACATGCATCATGCACGATCACGAACGGTGACTCCATGTTAATATCACAAAACACAACTCTATGACACAAATTAAACATAAATCTATATATTACAAGCCCGGGTCACGAGGACTCATAATACATCAGTCATGAAAGCAAATATTATCTGAGTACAGACATAGTTAGACAAGTTTTGCCTTAAGAAGGATGAGCAAAACAACAACACTAGATCGAAAGGTAAGGCCTCCTACCTGGGACCTCTGGAGTACTCCTGGTCGTCGGTCTCCACGTAGTAAGCACCGCTGGGGTAACCTGCATCCGTGGTGCTACCAGCTGTTGCAGCAACTGGGTCGAATGAAAAGGATAACAAAGCAACGGTAAGTACTCATCCAAAGTACTGGCAAGACTTACATCAGATCTATGCTAGATATGCATCTGTATCAAAGGAATGGGTAATATCTGTGGACTAAACTGCAGAAATGCCAGAATAAGGGGGAGAAGGTCATCCTATCAAAGACTACATATTTCAGCAGTAGAAGAGAGGAGCGTGTATGATATCATCTTGCACATACATATACCAATAGCCTGCCCAAAGATCCTCTCCTCGTCACCCTGTGAGAAAGCGATCTCCGGGGGTATCTGTAAGATATCTGGGTGTATTTTATCAAGTATCCGGTTTTAGTTGTAAGTGGTCGGGATACAACTCCAAGTCGTCCTGTTACCGTCGACACGGCTATTCGAATAGATTACTTCCCTGTAGGGGTGCACCACATTACCCGATACGCTCGATTACCTCTGGCCGGACACACTTTTCTGGGTAATGCCCGGCCTCAGACAATCGACATGCCGTAGTCCTACCTAGGCTCTCCAGAGAGGTCAGTACGCTGGTCTACATCCTGAGCGCGAAGGGGTCATGGGCCGATCACCCTAAGCACTCCTGCCTGTTGCGAGGACTGCCGGGACCAATCCTAGCTACTTCTTTATACAAAGCAAGCAGTTATGGATCACCCGGGTGCGTGCCGCTCAACTGTGATGTCTAACAGAGCTTTCAGGAGAATCGTATGATGCCGAGGGTCCCATATACCATTATCCCGCGCGGCGGTTAGTGCGTACATGCCAATGGCAGTCTGAGATCAAATACACCGAACTCGTTAAGCGTGTTATTGTTAAGTAACCATGAACACCGACCAGGGACCAGGCCCACCTCTCTCCTAGGTGGTCTCTACCTGTCGTGTCGTTCCGCCACAAGGAATCACTCACGGGTGCTCTCTGAGGCGACCTGACTTTAATCATATCATGTAACATTGTATAGTTGTCGCGGGAAAACGACGAGCTATGGGATCGAGAGGATCCCTTTGCAGTTCGGCTGTGGGATCAATGTGCTACGAAGAGCAGGGCTAATAGATGTAAGAACAAGCAACGATTTATCTAGGTTCGGGCCGCTGTGAGCATAAAACCCTACTCCTGCTTTGGTGGCTTGATTGTGTATGAACTCAAGATTACAAGGAGCGCAGCTTTCCGGCAAGGTGCGCGGGAAGTGCAGCTACAACGCGTAATTGAACTAGGTGTCGGCTGTTCTAACTGTAGCCGTGGGCCTCCTTTTATAGGCCAAGGGGTTACCACAATGGCTAATACGGTCATTACAGGGAGTGAACAGTACTTGCACCATCACCAAGTCTATCTTCTAACAGGGTAGGACAAGCGCATTAAATGCACCGTTAGGTGCTACGCCGGGGAGGCGAGGCTTTGGGCAAAAGATCTTTACCACCTGCCCAACCGGCTTCCTGTTACCTTGACACGTCCTAGGGACAAGTGTCATTAAAGTTAATCCTTGCGTGGCATGCTGACACGTGCTGTCAGAATCGGGGCTTCGGGGACCCAAGTTTGAACTCTAGGGCTGCTTGCTGCCTAACTACCCGGTGGTGACCACGGAGAGGCTACGGCGAGCGGAGCATGGCGAGAGCGTGCACACATGCAGGGCATGGCGAAAACACGAGAACTACCCAAGTTCGGGCCACCGTGCGGTGTAAAACCCTACTCCTGCTTGTGTTTGGGATTATTGTGGACGAGAGAGTTCTCGCGTACAAGGGTGACAATGGAGGAAAGTCGATCCCCCTCTACGGTGGTAGTACTGCCCCTTTTGTAGCCACCCTGGTCCTCTTTCCCCGAATATATTGGCGGGAAGGGTTGCCACACAACGGCGGTTTGAAGGGGGACAGGCGCCCAGTCTTATCCTGACAAAAGGAGGTCTTCGCCTGCAAAGATGCTATCCATGACACGCAGGTGGGCTCGGCGATGACATCCGCCCTGCGCACTCCATCGTCTTGGTCTTCTTTCACCAAACAGGCAAGCTTTGGGACTGGCTTTGCTGGATGGCAGCAGGTGCTGCTCCTTTATCACCAAAGAGGAAATCCTCCCTGACCGCGCCTGCTGGTATGGCCCTTGTCGATATTTTCGTCCTGCGCAGGCGCGTCACCCATGTGGTGGGCACATGACTACGAGGCTGGCGCCAGGTGGTGCCCTGCTTGGGGGCCTCGCGAGGCTTCCTTTTGCTGCTGAGTCTTAGGTGGGTCCGCTCCTGGTGGAGAGGGTCCTCATGAGGCCAGTGCCTCGTGAGGTGTCTTGCTTCTTGGTGCCCATAGCTGGGCCGCCTCTTGGGCCTTCGTCAGGCGTCGCTTCCTGGGCCGTAGGCAGACGGCCCGTGGTACCCTGGTTCCCACTGGGCCGACAGTGGCCCCCGAGCCCGCGACGTGCACGTTCCGCCCGTTGGGAACTAAACTGCGCGGGGCCTAAGCAGACCGCCGGGCCCAGGCAGGGACGCGTGGTGCATGATGGAACGCGGGATGCCCCCACTTCCCCCACGATGCCTGGGTAACTGCCCGCGCTGCCATAAAGCTGACCCATGCGGGGCGCAGGGTCATTATTGCCTTCCTTCGCGCTCCACTCCTCACCTCCCTTCGTCCTCCTCGTGCACTGCTTCTTGTGACTTCCTCCCCTCTTCGATCCGAAGCTTCCCCGCGCATCCATGGTGCCTGCTGGCAAGAAGGGTAGGGCGAAGGCGGCGGCCATGGCGGAGGCGGAACTGGAGCCCGCCATGGCGAGATCCACGATCATCAACGAGGAGGGGCTAGATAAGGCACGCCCTATGACCACCGGAGTCCACAACGAGTGGAAAGCCACCAAGATCTGGCCGGGGTCACGCCGCATCGCCGACCTCGACGCTACCACCGTTCCCCTCTATATCCACACCATCTTTGCTGGCCTGCTGCCGCCCTTCTCTGATTTCTTCAATGCCATCCTCTCGCACTACCAAATCCACGCGCTACATCTCCAGCCCAACTCTGTCCTTCTCCTCTCCATCTTCACCTACCTCTATGAGGCATTCTTGGGCATGATGCCCTTGATGGCACTCTTCCACCACTTCTAAAGCTTGCGGCTGTCGGCGGCGAACCAGCGCTCCAGGTGCGCCTCGTTCCACAACATCGAAGGGACGGTGGACGACATCATATCCATGAAGATCATGAAGAAGGTAGAAGGCTACCGGGCGCGCTGGGTCTACGTGGACGCGGGGCAGTATAGCTCCCTGCTATAGCTGCCGGAAGCCCCTGCCGTGAAGAGCTCCGGATGGGAGCACGCCAAGCTCAGCGATGAGAGGTTGGCGCCGCTCTGGGACCAGATGGAGGAGCTGAAGGCCGTGAAGCTCATGATGACGATGGTCGCCAAGGAATTTCTGCGCCGGTGCATCGCTCCCCTCCAGAAGCGCTCCCACCCGGTGTTGGCGATCACTGGCGCCGAAGACAAGATGAGGCTGAGCGCCGACAACCTGAGGCCAGAGGTGGTGGATAAAGTCATGCATCTGCTACTTCGTGAAGACGCGGAGGCCTCCCCTCAGGAGGAGCTCCCTCTTTACTACCACAAGAACAGGACGGAGTTGGTCGAGGGGATGCCATGCTTCGACCAGTGGGGGTTGGTCCTCGAGGGCCATGAGGGGCCCCACAATAACCCATTCATGGTGTTGCTCAGCTCCGGAGGCGGCGACGCTGGCGAGGCCTCGGCAAGTGCCGCGAAGGAGAGCGATGGTGGGGTGGCCCCGCGAACCCGCTGCCAGCTACTGATGGAGCTTGGCGACGATGACGACGATGATGAGCGAATCGTAATCGCGCCCTCCCGGCCCACACGTGCGGGTGGTGAGGGAAGCACCAGCGCGGAGGCTGACGCACCCCTCGCGGAGAGGACCGGTGCCAGCGGTGGGGCGACCGAGCCCCCTGCAGAGAAGACCGGCACTGGCGGTGAGGCGATTGAGCCCCTCGCGGAGAAGGCCGGCGCCAAAACAGCGGAGGAGGACCCCGGCAAGTCCCGCGCCGAGCCCTCCGGAGCGGGCTCAAGTGGGATGCGCAGAAGCAGCAGTGGCAACAGCCAACCGCCGACGCAGAAGAAGGGGAAGTGGATTCCCAATCATGAGTAAGTACTTATCTTGCTCCTTTTTCCATTAGTCTTGTCTTCCGCCTCCCAAGTCTGGGGCTGAACCCTTGCTCTGCGTAGGGAACCCACGAAGAAGAAGAAGAAGACCCCCAGCTCGAAGGGGGCCCCGGCGCCTACCGTAGGCGCCGAGGAGCATGCAGAGGCCACTCATCGCACCGAAGCTGAAACGGGGCGCGTGGAGGTGGAGGAGGATCAAGTGGCTCCTCCCGAGCCGCGTGTGGATGCAGCTCCTGAGGCTGAGGAGACCGAGCCTCGGGAGGCGGCCTCCGGAGGAGGGGCCGCGCCCCCTGGGGCGCCTGCTGTTGGAGGTGACGCAATGATGGAGGAGGCTGAACAGCTAACTGCCCCGCCGAGTTCCACCCCCGCCAAGGAAACTGCAGCCGCCGAAGGCGCCTCGACAAGCCCCCAGCATTCGCCGGCGCGCGAAGCTCCCGATGTGGGCACGTCGAGCCCGTGGAGTGCGCCAACGTGGTAGGAAGAGGCAGAGGACCCGGCGAGCCCCCCGCTCCTGACAAGCAACGCGGCTCCTGAGGGGAGCATGGACATGGAGGCCCGGAGGGGGTCTGATGCCGGCCCATCCCAGGCCATGATAGCGGAGGGCGATGCCGACGAGCGCAGCGGCTGGGCCCTGCAGCTGGTGAGCAGCAGCACCGTGCTCAAGCGCAGGGCCCTGCAGGGAGCCAGGGCGGTGCTTGATGCCCTGGAGACGGATCTTCAGGCGGAGGAGACGTGCCTCACCGATTAGCGCCTGCGCCTCGCGGAGGGGTGGCGGCAGCTGGATGTTGCCATCAAGATGGGCCACCGCCAGGATGCCACCATGTGGGAGAAACACGAGAAGGCCGCCTTCGATGCCAAAGAGATCTTTGAGAGTGCCGTCCGGGAGGCCGATGCGGCCAACAGGCGCCGCGAGGAGGTGGAGGCCTGTGCGAAGGTGCTCCGGGAGCAGCACGCCACCCATGTACAATTGCTCGAGGCGCGAGAAGACGCCCATGTGGCCCGCGAGGGCAAGCTCACCTCCCATGAGGGCGAGCTTGACAGGCGTGAGGAAGCCCTCGCGGCCCGGGAGGCGAATGCCGGGATCCGTGAGCGAGAGCTCACGAGGACGGCGGGCGAGCGGACCGCGGAGCACGAATGCCTGGAGATGCTGGACCGCCAGGTGGCGCCCGCCCAGGCCTCTTGTGACTAGTGCATGGCCAGGGCCAACGCTCAGCTGGTGGCGAAGGAGAAGAAGATCCATGCAGACGCCGACGCGGAGAACAAGAGGGATCACGAGGTGCTCGCCACGGATTACGCCAAGAAGCTGAAGTTCCAGGAGGACCGCTTCACCAAGAAGCATGAGGAGCTCCAGGCGGAGATATCCGGCTTCAAGGAGCTGCTAACAGAGGCGGAGGGTAGCAGGAAGCTTGCGCTAAAGGCCAAGGCCGATGCCGAGGGGGAGCTGGCCTCTCTCCAGGCGCAGGTGGGCAGCATCTCTGACGTTTTTGAGAAGGCCAAGGACGAGGCGGCGCGGGCGCGAGGGTGCCAGCATGAGTGCGCCAAGATGTTCCTCGCCCTTTCCATCCGTGCCCGCGGTGTCCTAGCCACCGTCTGCCAAGAGAGGCTCGGGGGCCCCCTTGAAGATAACGACACCAGCTACCTGGACTTCTTCAGCAAGCTTGTGGAGAAGCTGGAGAGCGGGGCCAAGTGGGTGAACGGAATCATCGAGGATGAGTGTCATGATCTCCTCGGCTAGGAGGCGATGCGCATCTTCAGCAACCTCCTTCGCGCTGACGCCAGTTCCGAATTTGACATGGTGATGGCCCCCGTCCCTCCGGAGCTTCGCGGCGGCCTCGGGAAGGCAGTGGAGGATCACGTGGACGGCCTGCTCGGGAAGTTCTCCCACAATAGCGAGAGCTCTGGCGATGCTGCAGATGGCAAAGGCGACGGTGATGACGGCGACGGTGATGGCGGCGATGATGCCTCATCCTCTCAGGCCTTTCCCTCCTCCTCCTTTTGTTCTGTATCCAAGTAGATGTAGCCCCGTGGGGGCGTAAAGACATGGTCTGTACGATTAAATTAAGCATTTGGCATTTTTCTTTAATTTGTGTTTCTTGTGAGGCGTCCTTGCGAGGCTTATTTTTCTCTTCTTGTTTGCCTTGGTGCTCTACGTCATCAGGACCCAGCCCCCGAGTGAGCTACGACCGTCGCTGGTATGTTAGGACGTGTGCCTAGAAAAGGCCAGAGGGTGTAGGGCTCTGCGAGGCGGTAAGGGCTCCCAAGGCACGATGCTCAGGGAGCCCCCCTTTGACGTGCAAGCGGCTCGCGTGAAGGAGAAAACATTAGCACTCAGCGGGGTTGCGAGGAGGGAAGAGTTTGAGAGGTGCTGAGAGCAGCTCGTGAGGCATTTTTAGACTTAGCTTTTTCATGGAGTGTGGCGCTTGGTGGGCCATGACTTGCAGAGCGCACCTCGTGAGGCTCTCGCTCATGAGGCCTCCCGCTGGCACTTGGTGAAAATGAGCGCCGCAGGCCGCCTCGCGAGGTAGCGCTCGTGAGGCTTCCCCGGGGCGTCTTGACGAGGCGATGCACCGGGCGTCACCTCGCGAGGCAGCGCTTGCGAGGCCTTCCGTGTGCCTTGTTCCTGTGACAACTCCATGCCAACAAGTTTTGCAAGTATTGTAGTGGCGCGCGCTCGCTAGCTTGCACGAGAGTAGATGAGGTGGCGTGCACGAGAGCAGGCCCGCGAGCCAGAGCTCAGTCACTTGGGTTTGATGGCGCTACTGGGCTTGGCCCAAGCACAGGCACCGTGTCCAGCCCCCGCTCGCGTGATATGCAGGAGGGAGGTCGTGAGCGCGCACAGCCTCCTGAAGTAAATTGCTCACCAAACACACATAATGCTTAGGAAATAAAGACTTTACTGCTGCATAAAAATAGGTTCCATTATACAACCCAAAAGATGAGGTTGCCGTGATAGACACGGTCAGCTTGAGGATGGTGCAGCCACGTGGCGCCCTCAGTTTCACATCCAAAAAGAAGAGGCTACCATGACGGACACGGGACAGCTTGAGGATGGTGCAGCCAGGCGGCGCCCTCAGTTCGATCGTTTCGCCAGCGCTGAGCATGGGGCTTCCACTGGGTTGTGGGAGGGAGCTCTCACGGCCCCAGCGGGCACCGCACAGAGAGGCTCCGTAGCGTGTACAGCTCCACTTCGTTCGTGCCCGTGAGGTCACGGGTAGAACTTGCGGAGATGTTGGATGTTCCATGTGTTTGGCACCAGAACACCCTCCTCCGTCTCCAGCCATGCCGCGCCGGGCCGGGAAATGTGCACAACCCTGAACGGGCCATCTCACATGGGCGAGAGCTTGTGGAGTCCTTCCCTAGAGAGGATCCTTCGCAGGACAAGATCGCCAGCATCAAGTGTGCGGGGGCGTATGTTGCGGCTGTGGTAGCGATGCAACGTGTTGGGACCCCGATCCTAAGTCACACCGATCTAGCATAAGACACATCATATCACTTTGTGGCCTCACGCATGGTAACCCACGGCTGCCACCTTTACCTTGGCCGGGACCATTTACGTCTTTTGGCTCACGTATATGATTGTGATGCTAGCATCCATATAACAGAGAACCCGGGTCGACATGACTAGTCATAAACCAAGGTGGCACAAACGTACATGGACAGGAATGCGTAACCCAGCAATGCACGTGTCGGTCATCAGCGTGTGCAACCAAGTCGTAGCAAGCTACAAGGACTCCAGTAAAACACCGCGTGACATTTCCCCGTAGGGACAGACACAGTAGCAAAGAAGGATACATGCCAGTCAATCCATGTGTTCCGGAGCAGTAGCGAACTACCAGGGCTCAGTGGAAGCACTAGGAGGCATTTGCCTGTATGGAAGGCTACCAAAGCAGATAACTAGGTATCGAATCCCACACATACCAATGCATTTCAAACATACACACAATATGCATGATATGTGTAGATACAACATGGCATCACAACATAACTCTACGACTCAAAGTATTTGTTTAAGAGACTCCGAAGAGCCATACATAACATGATATTACAAACAGGGGTGACATGACCCATCACACAAAGCATACAAGCAACAAAAGCATAAACATGTCTGAGTACAGACATCTACAAAAGAAGAAGGTTGAGAAGCCTGACTATCTACAAGACCCTCCATAGGAACCAGACCTCTGTCTGGGATTCCCAAGCTACGTGGACTTACTCGTCGAAGTCCACATGGAACCACTAGTGAGACTGAAGTCTCCTATGCAAAAACATAAATTAAGCAAACGTGAGTACAAATATACTCAGCAAGACTTACATCAGAACTAACTACATATGCATCAGTATCAACAAAGGGGGTGGTGGAGTTTAACTGCAGCAAGCCAGCTTTGACTCTGTGGCTATCCTGTACTACGACTACTAGTATTTACTTTGGGGGTGAGAGAGCGCACACGAGTCCACATATTCACCAAATCAATACTCCACTATAGATCCTCTCCCGTCTCCCTATGAGAAGGCCATCCATAGCACTCACACTTATCTTGCGCAATTTAGGGTATCCACTTCAAGTTATCTATGAACCATATAAGTCTCCAAGTAGTCCATATCTGAGGACGCGGCTATTCGAATAGATCATTTTACCCTGCAGGGGTGTACTTCTTCACACCTGCTCTCACCACTTACCACCATATACACATCATGTATCTCGGCAACCTTCAAGTGGAAGCCTGGCGAGGGTGTCAGCCACAACCTGACTAACCACGCAAGACTCTAGTCCAGGTTTATCGCCTATCTGAGGCTGAACCCGCAAGGGAAGTCCAGACGAAGTTTCCATTACGGCCCCAAACGATGTGTGCCGGGTTCCCAAGTCCACCTCGACGGATGGTACTGTGCTTGGTACACCGGGCCATGGTGCCTAGTCTGTCCCAAGCCCACTTGTACCGGTTGCCACTTGGTAGAGTACTAACAAAACCTATAAACACCAGAAACTAGTTGCAACTCCTGGACAGAGATCAAGGTGATTAATAAGCGAGAGGGGCCGCATTACCGGAACCCAATGTATGGTAGTAGCTAGTCTTGGATAACATACACATAACTCAGTTCTTAAGGACGGTCTCAATAAGACAACCCACCATGTACTCCTACATGGCCTCTCATCGCTACCTTTACCAAATCGTGTTCACACACTTAGCTCTCACAGAGTAGCACATGAACACAACCATTGCAATTCATCGCCCAGTTGGATCAGACCCGACACAACTCTAAACAATAGTAGGCATAACAAGCAAGCATGGATGAGTAGTCACAACATGACTCAAGCACTTCCTACTCATGCTAGTAGGTTTCAGCTATTTAGTGTGACAAAGTCAGGTCATGCAGAGGAATGGATTCAACTACCGCAACATGTAACAGTTGAATCATTGTTGTCCTAATGCAATAAAAGAGAGCAGGAGCGAGAGAGTGGGATTGTATCGGAGTGATCAAGGGGGTTTTCTTGCCTGGCACTTCTAAAGATGATACTGCACTTCATCAGTGTCAATGGTCACTACGTCGGAAACATCGGCTACCGAGAAGGAACAACATCGACAAACAAAGAAGGAACACAATCAATGCAATGCAACAATATGATGCATGATCATGACATGGCAATATGCTATGATTTGGGCTAATGCAACCAGCAACAATTTAAATGAAGTTGGTTTGAACCAGGGGTTCAAATTCAAACTCCACATAAGACATTTCAAATGCCATTTATTCAAATTGTCATATACAGCAACTTTAAGTTGTTCAAAAATGCATGAAAATACCATAAACAGTTTCTTCATATTTTTCTGATAATTTTTCATATATAAATTATTTTCATCTGAGTTATAGATTATTTTCTATGATTTTTAGAAGTTTTAAACAATTTCTGAAATAAATAAATCATTTAAGATTTATTTAAATTCCAGAAATGAATTACTGCGTCAGCATTGCGTCAGAGCGACGTCAGCAGGTCAACAGACCGTTCCAGGTCAAACCTGACCAATGGGTCCCGCTGGTCAGTGTACAGTGCTGCCTTGGGTCACAGACAGGTGGGCCTGGTCAAAGTCCATGTCAGCAAAGTCAATGCTGACGCGTGGGTCCACTAGTTTTATTAATTAACCTAATTATTTTGGTTAACCAGTAAACTAATAAGATGGGACCCACTGTCAGTGTCTAGTGCTAAACTAACAGGGTCAATTAGTCCCTAATCTAATGACGGCCACGTCGGTTAACTTACGATTAGCCGCCGGCGAACTTCCCGCACGGCGGAGTCCCATCGGGACGGTGCTACGGGCATCGGCTGGATGCGCTGGAGGCAGTGCTGGGCTGCTGGTGCTCGTGCACGTTGAATGGTGGCGGTGGCTAGTGCTGGGGTGGTCTGTAGCGGTGCCGGCGATGAGCTTTGCGGGGGACGGAGCTCGGCCTTGAGCGGTTGAAGTGCTACGGCTCGCAATCGAGCAAAAGGAGGTGTCAGGCGGCAGCTACGGGGCAGCAGGAGCACCACCACATGCTCAGGCGTGGCGTTTGCCCATTCCAACGACGAAGGCGACGAGCGCGGCGGTGGAAGCTCTCGGCCATGGCGGCAGCGCTAGCTAGAGGACGAAATCAAGTGCGCGGAGTGAGGGGAAAGGAAGAGGAGCTCATGGGGAGTCGGATGAGACGTTCAGTGGGCTCGGCTATGGCTTGGTGATAGCGAAATGACGACGGCGATCTTCAGAGCCCGAGGAGGAAGAAGGGGTCAATGGCGACGCTACGATGCGTCCGGCCTTCCCATTAACTACTTCATTTTCATTTATGAATTTCATAGTAATAGAAATCCATGTCCTACCGAGACAGAATTTAGAACTTGCTATCCTCTTGCTAATAGGCAAAGATTGACCTCTGTAGAAAGACTGGTTCATTCAGATCGATATGAGGACCCAACTCCGTTGCATTGCCAGAATCATGCGTGCTTCGGCGAAGTGGAAGAGGAAGTCGCGGCGGTTCCATCGGACATGGCTTCTGGTCAAGGGAGGCTCAGTGGCCATGGCGAGCGGCAATGGCGGCGACAGGCGCGCTCGGGTGGCTGGACACGAGAGAAATAGAGGAGGGGAGAGAGAGCAGCGAGTGAGGGGGAGGGGAGAGAGGTCTCTGGGTGTCTCCGTGGCGCGAGGGGGGAGGAAGAGCTCGCCAGCACGAAGCAGGAGGTGGCGCGCGCGCGGCGACCACGCGTCTGCCTACTGACCGAGGAGGAAGATGACAGGGGAGGAGAAAGTGGGCTGGGCCGGCTTCTCTCCTGGGCCAGGTAAGCCAGGTGATGTTTCTGTCCTTTTTCTATTTTTGTTTCCATTTTCTAATTTTGCAGTTTGTTTTTTATTTAGTTTTAATACCAAATCAAATTTATAAATCCTGAAAATATTTATGGGCGGTAACTGAATTATTTTAGAGGCCCTCAGCAAATTTCAGAATTATTGGAGCAATAGAATTATTTATAGATTTTATTTGCTCCAACTCAAATACAATATGCATTAATTCAAGGGCCATAAATGCAATAGAAAAATGTGAATAATCTCTGGTTAAGGTTTTCACTTTTTCCATTAATAATGAACATTTTAGAAGGGCATTTTGGGTTCATTGAAATATTTTAAATTGAACCTATTTGAATTACTTTGGTGCTAGGGTTTGGTCATCCCCAATTAAAATTTCCTTTGAATTTAAACATGATGCATGGATGCTTTAATGCAACTATTTACAATCAATTCTAGGGCTGTGACAACTCACCCCCACTAAACAAGAATCTCGTCCCAAGATTCAAGATGTAGGGTAAGAGGAAGGGGGGCACGGAATTGACACGGTCTTGATGATCCAATTTGAACCTCTTGATGATGTTGATTCATTGCATCATTTTGATTTCGACACCTTGCTTCGCGATCTTCATCCAAACACGAAGACAAAAGAAAGGGGAAACTCTACAGGAATTGATCTTCATGAAGATCGAGCAACTCACGATCAACTCATGGAGTGAGACGTAAGAACATCTCTTGAGCTGAGACACAAAACACACATCGAGAGCGATGGAAAGAAACAGATGACGAAGGTTCAATTTGGTAGGCAACAATTCCACGCTTAAGAAGATGCTAAATGGGTATCAAAGTGGCAAGGAGTTAATTGCCCTTAATACCATGATGGGGCACCTTAGGGAAGGTGACTCGTAGAATTATTCCCTAAGTCAGGCAACAAGAATTACTTTTGATACAGAGATCATCGAAACTCTTCATACCAGACTCGGGCAAATTCACAAATGATCGTTTGAAGGAATTCGAAAGAATGGCATACTCAGCTTAGAAAGGAAACTATGGTTATAGAACAACTCGGCAAATGGAAGGAACATTCCAATTGATACCGAAGATATACCCTAGTGTCTAAGTGTGCTCTCATGAACTTGAGCATTTCCATATTCATCAGGGTTTTACCAGCATCTGTGCCAAGGATCCTGGTGACTCCTCGTACTACCATGATGAATAATGATGTAGGATGCAGATGCAAGGGAAGACAACACTTTCTCAAATTTCACCTTAGCTATGCCAAGGAACAAAACCTGGATGATCGACCGAGAGACATTTAGCACTCCGCTTCTAATGTTCTCCTTGATGTACTAGCGTAACCCAATTATAGGTACTGTTTGGTATCTAGAACATCAAGTAAAGGTCGGACATCAAAAACACAAAGGATCCATAAGGAACAACTTCCAGAATAAATCATATGAAATCCTCATGGGGAGTGGCCAAATTGCTGAACAAGATACCATAACATTAGGGCTTCCGGATAGGGGTGTTGGCCACAACATCCACTTACCGGTTTAGAAAGACCAATATTATAGTTCTTGCGCAATGTTCCAACCATCATATCTGCCTAAGATTCAAATCTGGTTGGTAAAAGGATGCTTCAGACTTAGCTTGTCTGAAGAGAAAGTTTGCAACACAAATCGATGAGACAACGTGGCGAGATTCTTGGGAAATGAACTATGGCAGTAACTCCAAAACATGAGTTGAATTGCAAGATACACATGCACACACTGTCCAAGACAAGCATTAACACATGGAAACCTTACAACAAAACACTACCGAGTTCTGGTTGGAACCATCATCGAGAATATCGAAATCCTTGTGCATTTATCGATGAACTTCTTATCCTTGAACAAATCAATCAGTGGCTTGGTGTGCTAGGGATTACATATGGAATGGAGATGATTAGTCTATCAGACCATAGAATACTTCGCACATGCATGACTGACTTGGGATGATTCCAGAGGTAGCAAAAACAAGCTTTCTCGAATCCACGGTGGCAACTTGCATCAAATGCACGTGAACTTAGAGGAAGTCACTTCTTTCATCCAACATATGCTTCATGAACAGGACACAAAGAAAATGCTTACAAAAGTTACCAACGCTAGCTTGAATGTTCAACATGAATCATGGAGGAGATAAAATGTTGCTGATGGGCTAAACAACAAGTCATCTAAAGTCCAATGAAGATGAAGTTCCACAACTATGTGAAGATGGTGATAGTATTGGTCAGACCAAAAGGTATATAATGGTGTATGCCCAAGGGATCAACCACGGGTAAAACAACATTACGAAAATCATTGGTTCTGATTCTGATTTGATGATAGCCCATACTCAAATCAATGCTTGGGGTAAGATAATAGATCCAACAATTGATCACGAGGGTCATTCGATGAAGATATCATCTTTCTTCAACACACACATGCACACACAAAAGATATCCCTTTGAATGGACTAAGTAGGACAAAGCTTTTATCTTCCAACTCTCCAAGTTATTGTTTAGCTTATCCAACTAGTTCAGGGTATCCAACACCGATCCTTGGAGAAGGGGTGGGTTATAGAAATAAACCGACTTGATCACGAACTCAACATAACGGTCAGGGGGCAACCTGGTAATACTTCCGAGGAGATATTCGGAAAATCACGAACCACCGACATGTTACTAAGCTCGAGAGCAATCTTGCTTTTCAGGGCAAGACGATATGATCAAAAGAGCGAGGGGTTGACACAATCCTAACTCATTGATCGAGAAGTGCACCAGGACTAATGGACTAGGTGCACGATCAATCTTAGAATGGTGATTCAATAACCAACACACTAAGAATGACATTCTTGCCCATTAACTACCAAGCAACAGGCTTGCTAGGAGTATTGATTTCACACATCACGGTTCACTTGTCGGTATTCCGGTTACAACAACACGGAGACCAGGAAATGACTAATGATGGCGAGAAGTATCACTATATCAAGAATTCATAAGAGGTTGTGCAATTTTCACGACAGTCCTAACATAAATAGGGTAATACTTCAAGATGGAATAGAAAAGAAGCTGGATTGGCATTCTTGATCTACGGAATACAACTACTTTGACCCAATCCTCGAAATGGATAAGGTACTGGAGTTTGTTTCTCCTAGTCATCCTAAAATAGAATGGCTTGAGAGATCACAAGAGTAATAGGCATCGATGAACACAAATGCACACATACTCTTGACTAGCAGCTGATAGATGAAGGTCGGAATACAACTGAAGAGGGACAACTCAAAGGAACATAAGATTTTCTGAGTTGTGGATGCATAGATTAGCATGTTGAACAAGGATTCAACATATTTCTTCCGAGTAACCCATGCAAAGAGGTAGGATTGGCAGAGTCACAAATATAGGATGGAGAACTCATCAAGAGCACTCTTGTTGTGATCTTTTGGTTCAAAAGAGCTTTTGTTGTGATCTTTTGGTTCAAAAGAGCTTCTGCCATACTGGTTCATGGTATTGGAAGAATGATAAACCATGAACCTTGAAGACTATCACAAAGGTTACTAATACCCTAAAGGAATGAGCAAACACTATTAACAGGAAGAAGCAAATCGAAGCTTGGGTCTAAGAACCCAGAAATAGAATACCTACTAACTAAATAACATCATGAGATGCTTTCAAAAATGGTGGCTAGAATTGTCACACTAGTAGCACGAAACAAAGCTAGAATAATGGGTGGTTCTCTAATACATCCTAGTTTCTTAATAACTTCAACATATATGTCGAGGCAATGGATTACCTCAACACAATGGTTAGTGTGGTTTGTCTGGCCCAAAAGATATCAGGATTAGGGTGAAAAGAGTTTGCAAATGCATCAGATTATTTTAGACACCTGGGATAACCCGGACAGCATAACGGCTGTACGGGCATGAAATATGAGACATCCTGCAAGACAACTGACAACGTAACAACTGAATCCTATGGAAACAGCGATCCATGAAGATTACATCTTTCCTATAAGTCTCCAGCATAGTAACTCGTCATCCTGATAGATAGATGAGAAAGCCTAGTTTCTTAACCCCGCAGAAAAGATGAGGGTGACTTAGAATCAGAATGACAAAAGGAAAGAAGTAAAAAGAATCTTACGTTCCCTTCCACAATCAATTCCCCTATATAACTAAAGCATTTCTAGACTTGACTTCGACCAGTTTGGCTTGGTAATCCTACAGGCAGTCAGGCTCTGATACCAAAGCTGTTGGGACCCCGATCCTAAGTCACACCGATCTAGCATAAGACACATCATATCACTTTGCGGCCTCACGCACGGTAACCCACGGCTGCCACCTTTACCTTGGCCGGGATCATTTCCATCTTTTGGCTCATGTATATGATTGTGATGCTAGCATCCATATGACAGAGAACCCGGGTCGACATGACTAGTCATAAACCAAGGTGGCACAAACATACAGGGACAGGCATACGTAACCCAGCAATGCACGTGTCGGTCATCAGCGTGTGCAACCGAGTCGTAGCAAGCTACAAGGACTCCAGTAAAACACCGCGTGACATTTCCCTGTAGGGACAGACATGGGAGCAAAGAAGTATACATGCCCGTCAATCAGTGTGTTCCGAAGCAGTAGCGAACTACCAGGGCTCAGTGGAAGCACTAGGAGGCATTTCCCTGTATGGAAGGCTACCAAAGCAGATAACTAGGTGTCAAATCCCACACATACCAATGCATTTCAAACATACACACAATATGCACGATATGTGTAGATACAACATGGCATCACAACATAACTCTACGACTCAAAGTATTTGTTTAAGAGACTCCGAAGAGCCATACATAACATGATATTACAAACAGGGGTCACATGACCCATCACACAAAGCATACAAGCAACGGAAGAATAAACATGTCTGAGTACAAACATCTACAAAAGAAGAAGGTTGAGAAGCCTGACTATCTACAAGACCCTCCATAGGAACCAGACCTCTGTCTGGGACTCCCAAGCTACTCGTGGAAGTCCACGTGGAACTACTAGTGAGGCCGAAGTCTCCGCAGCAAAAATGTCAATTAAGCAAACGTGAGTACAAATGTACTCAGCAAGACTTACAACAGAACTAACTACATAAGCATCAGTATTAACAAAGGGGGTGGTGGAGCTTAACTGCAGCAAGCCAACTTTGACTCTGTGGCTATCCTGTACTACGACTACTAGTATTTACTTTGGGGGTGAGAGAGCGCACACGATTCCACATATTCACCAAATCAATACTCCACTATGGATCCTCTCCCGTCTCCCTACGAGAAGGCCATCCATAGCACTCACACTTATCTTGCGCATTTTAGGGTATCCACTTCAAGTTATCTATGAACCATATAAGTCTCCAAGTAGTCCATATCCAAGGACGCGACTATTCGAATAGATCATTTTACCCAGCAGGGGTGTACTTCTTCACACATGCTCTCACCACTTACCACCATATACACATCATGTATCTCGGCAACCTTCAAGCGGAAGCCTAGCGAGGGTGTCGGCCACAACCTGACTAACCATGCAAGACTCTAGTCCAGGTTTATTGCCTATCTAAGGCTGAACCCGCAAGGGAAGTCCGGCCGAAGTTTCCATTATGGCCCCAAACGATGTGTGCAGGGTTCCCAAGTCCACCTCGACGGATGGTACTATGCTTGGTACACCGGGCCACGTTGCCTAGTCTGTCCCAAGACCACTTGTATCGGGTGCCAGTTGGTAGACTACTAACACAACCTACAACAGTAGAAACTAGTTGCAACTCCTGGACAGAGATCAAGGCGATTAATAAGCGAGAGGGGCCGCATTATCGGAACCCAATGTATGGTAGTACCTAGTCTTGGATAACATACACAGAACTTAGTTCTTAAGGACGGTCTCAATGAGACAACCCACCATGTACTCCTACATGGCCTCTCATCACTACCTTTACCAAATCGTGTTCACACACTTAGCTCTCAACATCAGAACATGATCACAACATTCCAATTCATTCCCGAATGAATCAGACCTGACACAACTCTAAGCAATAGTAGGCATAACAAGCAAGCATGGATGAGTAGTCGCAACATGGCTCAAGAGCTTCCTAGTCATGCTAGTAGGTTACAGCTATTTACTGTGACAAAGTCAGGTCATGCAAGGGAATGGGTTCTACTACCGCAACATGTAATAGTTGAATCGTTGTTGTCCTAATGCAATAAAAGAGAGCAGGAGCGAGAGAGTGGGATTGTATCGGAGTGATCAAGGGGGTTTTCTTGCCTGGCACTTCTGAAGATGATACTGCACTTCATCAGTGTCAACGGTCACTACACCAGAAACATCGGCTACCGAGAAGGAACAACACCGACAAACAAAGAAGGAACACAATCAATGCAATGCAACAATATGATGCATGATCATGCCATGGCAATATGCTGTGATTGGGCTAATGCAACCAGCAACAATTTAAATGAAGTTGGTTTGAACGAGGGGTTCAAATTCAAACTCCACATAAGACATTTCAAATGCCATTTATTCAAATTGTCATATACAGCAACTTTAAGTTGTTCAAACATGCATGAAAATGCCATAAACAGATTATTCATATTTTTCCGATAATTTTTCATATATAAATTATTTTCATCTGAGTTATAAATTATTTTCTATGATTTTTAGAAGTTTTAAACAATTTCTGAAATAAATAAATCATTTAAGATTTATTTAAATTCCAGAAACGAATTACTGCATCAGCATTGCATCAGAGCGACATCAGCAGGTCAATAGACCGTTCCAGGTGAAACCTGACCAGTGGGTCCCATTGGTCAGTGTACAGTGCTGGCTTGGGTCACAGACAGGTGGGCCTGGTCAAAGTCCACGTTAGCAAAGTCAATGCTGACGCGTGGGTCCACTAGTTTTATTAATTAACCTAATTTTTTTGGTTAACCAGTAAACTAATAAGATGGGACCCACTGTCAGTGTCTAGTGCTAAACTAACAGGGTCAATTAGTCCCTAATCTAATGATGGCTACGTCGGTTAACTGACGATTAGTCGCCGGTGAACTTCCCGTGCGGTGGAGTCCCATTGGGACGGCGCTACGAGCATCGGCTGGATGCACTGGAGGCACCGCTGGGCTACTGGCACTCATGCATGTTGAATGGTGGTGGTGGCTAGTGCTGGGTGGTGTGTAGCGGTGCCGGCGATGAGCTTTGCGGTGGCCGGAGCTCGGCCTTGCGCGGTTGAGGTGCTACGGCTCTCAATCGAGCGAAAGGAGAGGTTAGGCTGTAGCTACGGGACAGCAGGAGCACAACCACGTGCTCAGGCGCGGCGTTTGCCCACTTCAACGATGAAGGCGACGAGCGTGGCGGTGGAAGCTCTCGGCCATGGCGGCAGCGCTAGCTAGAGGGCGAAATCAAGTGCGCGGAGTTATGGGAAAGGAAGAGGAGCTCACGGGGAGTCGGACGATACGCTCAATGGGCTCGGGGATGGCTTGGTGACAGTGAAATGACGACGGCGATCTTTGGAGCCCGAGGAGGAAGAAGGGGTCGATGGAGATGCTACGGTGCATCTGACCTTGTGTGCTTCGGCGAAGAGGAAGAGGAAGTCACGGCGGTGCCATGGGACATGGCTTCTGGTTGAGGGAGGCTCAGTGGCCACAGCGAGCGGCGACGGGCGCGCTCGGGTGGCCGCACGCGAGAGAAACAGAGCAGGGGAGATAGAGCAGCGAGTGAGGGGGAGTGGAGGAAGAGCTCGCCAGGGCGATGCAGGAGGTGGCGCGCGCGCGGCGACCACGCATCTACCTACTGTCCGAGGAGGAAGACGACAGGGGAGGAGAAAGTGGGCTGGGTCGGCTTCTCTCCTGGGCCAGGTAAGCCCGGTGAGGTTTCTGTCCTTTTTCTATTTTTGTTTCTGTTTTCTAATTTTGCAGTTTGTTTTTGGTTTAGTTTTAATACCAAATCAAGTTTATAAATCCTGAAAATATTTATGGGCAGTAACTGAATTATTTCAGAGGCCCTCAGCAAATTTCAGAATTATTGGAGCAATAGAATTATTTATAGATTTTATTTGTTCCAACTCAAATACAATATGCTTTAATTCAAGGGCCATAAATGCCATAGAAAAATGTGAATAATCTCTGGTTAAGGTTTTCACCTTTTCCATAAATAATGAACATTTTTAAGGGCATTTTGGGTTCATTGAAATATTTTAAGTTGAACCTATTTGAATTACGTTGGTGCTAGGGATTGGTCTTTTTTCCCCAATTCAAATTTCCATTGAATTTAAACATGATGCATGGATGCTTTAATGCAACTATTTACAATCAATTCTAGGGCTGTGACAACTCACCCCCACTAAACAAGAATCTTGTCCCGAAATTCAAGACGTAGGGTAAGAGGAAGGGGGACACGGAACTGACACGGTCTTCCTGATCCAATTTGCACCTCTTGATGATGTTGATTCATTGCATCATTTTGATTTCGACACCTTGCTTTGCGTTCTTCATACAAACATGAAGACAAAAGAAAGGGGAAACTCTACAGGAATCGATCTTCATGAAGATCGAGCAACTCACGATCAACTCATGGAGTGAGACGTAAGAACATCTCTTGAGCTGAGACACAAAACACACATCGAGAGCGATGGAAAGAAACAGATGACGAAGGTTCAATTTGGTAGGCAACAATTCCACGTCTAAGAAGATGCTGAATGGGCATCAAAGTGGCGAGGAGTTAATTGTCCTTAATACCATAATGAGGCACCTTAGGGAAGGTGAGTCGTAGAATTATTCCCTAAGTCAGGCAAAAAGAATTACATTTGATATAGAGAAGGAGCGAATCAGCTTCCCGCGGGCCGTCCGGATGAGCCTCGTCGAAGGCGAGGACTCGCGGGGACCCGTGCTTGAGATCATGAGGAAGGACCGCTTCCGCCCCATAGACGGGGAAGAAGGGTGTTTGGCCGGTCGGCTTGGTCGCTGTCGTGCGGATCGGCCATAACACGGACTGGAGTTTGTCGAGCCAGCCTTTGCCATAGGCGTCGAGCTTTTTCTTGAAGCTTCATGTCTTGAGGCCCTTGAGGACCTCCGTGTTAGCATGTTCGGCCTAGCCGTTGCTTCGTGGGTGCGCCACGGAGGCGTAGCAGATCAGCGTGCCAAGGTTGGCGTATTATGACTTGAAGAGGCTGCTGGTGAACTGCAAGCCATTGTCAGTGATGATGCGGTTGGGGACGCCGAAGAGGCTCACGAGGTTCTTGATGAACTTGACTGTAACACCCCAATTTTTGGCCCTTTCTTTTTCTTTTGGTTTTCTTTGGTTTTTGCTCTGGTTTTCTTTTTGGAGCAGTTCTGTGGACTTGAAACCTGGGAGATCATCATTTCTTCTTCTCCCAAGTGGTGCATCATCCTTGTATCTTTCCCAAGATCATGGTATTTCTATTCTAGCCCAACCCGAAATTCTTTTCTTGGGAATATTCCTTTCTCTACTAAAGGAATAACCCTATTTGACCTAGGTTGTGAAGCAACCTATATTTCTGTCTTCCACAAAATTCCCAAATAATTCTCATAAATTCTTTGGATCATACTTTCCACAAATATGTCAAAACCCTTCCTTGCCTAGTTCAAAAATAATTCAGGAATATTCATTTTTCCTATTTTGTCCAATATGGCACATTGTGAAGGAAGTGCTATTTATATTTTCTTAGTTGCCCTCAAACTTTTTGAGCACTCTTTCCTACCCAAATCATTTCCACATGCCAAAATTTAGCTCTATTTGGCTAGCCAATCTTCCTCAGCAAATTACCAAAGTTTTTGTCCAGTGAGAAGCTTTGTGAAGGAAGTACTAGCTAGGCTAATCCAAATGAGTTGAAATTTTGCCATGTCTTTCATATGCTCAAATAATTCACCTCCACAAAATTGTAGCTCCATCCAACAATATATGTGAGCACACCTTCAAATCTTAGTTTCTGGTAATATTTTCAAGTTGTGAAGCAACTATATTTTCTTCATAAATTCTGAAATTAATCCAGGACCTAAAAGTCCCTATATCATTTGAGCATGCCGAAATTCACATCATGTTGCTAAGCCATTTGCTCTACAAAATTCCCCCAAGATTCTGTCCAGAGAGGACCTTTGTGAAGGAAGTACCATTTAGGTATTTCCAAATGGCATGAAATTTTGCCAGTACCTACAGGGTCCTAAATCATAAATCTACAACAAATTTCAGCCCAATACAACACTCTGTGTGAGTGCAACATCCAAATCTAGTTTCTGTTCAGTTTTTACAGTTGCAAAGCAACTATCTTCAAATCTTGTCATCATCATCTCAAAATTCACAGGGTTATAGTTCTTCCTACCCGAAACCCCTGTGACATCCTTCTTGGTCCTTTGGTCAAGTATTTTGACTACAGCTTCTATCCCAAGTTTGCTACAGCAACCTGCATCTGATGCATCCCATCAACCCATAGTCTCTTTGATCGAGCCATCACATCAGTGGAGTTGTAGGATGGATGGACAACACCTTGGACAACTTTTCCCAGGCCCTCGTGCCCTCTCCTCCCCTTGCCATGTGGTGACCGCGCTGTGGGCACGCTTGTGCGCGTGCTCTGTGTGCTGTGGACGCGCTCTGGGTGTCGCCGAGTGTCGGGCTCGTTCTCCACGGCCGTCTCCGCACGTCCGCTGGTGCCGTCCACCCTCCTCCTTCTCCCACGTATCCCCCTGGACCCCCGCTCCTCCTCCTTCTTTCCTCTCCTCACGCCACGGTGGCCCCTGTCTTCGCCGCACGCGCGCGTACAGTGCCCTAGTGGCCGCCCGCGCGGGGCCCTCCCGCGTCTGTTCCTCTGGCGCTCTACTCGCCCTCTCACGTCGCCGTCCGAGTCCTCCCGTGCGCCCACGCGTCCACGGTTCATCTTGCCCGTGGTGGCATCCGGTTCGGCATCCTCCTCCTTGGCTATTTAAGCCATCCCCGAACTCGTCTCTCCTCACCACTCAACCTTCTCCTCTCTGAATCGTCGCCCGGTGCCACCCAACCGAGCTCAGGGGCTCATCTTCTTCCTCTCCGGCCGGAGCTCCGCTGCCCGGCCTCCTCCTTGGCCAGCATGCTCCGGTGCATCTCCTAACGAGCCAAGGCCACCATCAAGCTCCCCTCAGCCCCCTAGTCCTCCTCAACCTCTTCCCCGGGGAAATGGCCGCTGAAATCGCCCACTCTGTCGATGCCCGTAGCTTGCCGCCCCCGGAGATGTAGGGTGCGACGTCATGCGGCCACCATTCTTTGAGCCACGGGTACGAGAAGCTCCGCCTCGGTCCGCCTGATCCATCCCTGCCGTCGCCCAGCCTCGCCGTAGCCTCCTCGCCACCGTCCGACGCCGGTGAGCGTTGCCGCCCCCTGTTCTCTCTCTCTCCCTTCAAATCTGACGAGGTGACCCCACCCGTCAGTCTCTCACCTACCCGCTGAAGCGTTTTCAATGGAAGCATAGACCCACTTTACGCTTTCGACGTCAGCCCCCTGGAGGTTTTCTGAAATTCATTTAAAATTCATTTTAAATCCAGATTTGACCACAACTTTGACCAGGAATATCTCCTAAACTACAAGTCCAAATGAACTGATTCTTTTTGCATTATTTTTCTTTTGATCTCCTTTATTTTCTGGTAGAGTTTGGTATTTTTCTCTTTTGTCTAGAATTTCTGGACAGAAGAATTTGCTTTATGTGATATTTATAAATGCTTACAAAAATATTTCCAGAGTATTTGATGTGTGTTGGTGAAGACCAGGAGCATTCCAACACTCCCTTGGAGCAAGGCAAGCCATGACCTCCATTTGCATGATTGCAATGCAATGCCATGGTTTATTTAATAAATTTGCTTGAATATTCATTAGTTAAATATGACTTATTCATGGCATTTCTTGGAGTTATATTTGATCTTGTTACTGCCATGATGATGCTTGAATTTCTAGGACTGATGCTTTGCAGATTGAGGGTGACATGTTGCTTCGGGATTACTAGTAGCAGTAGTCCTGCTTTCTTCATGATCATATTGAATTTTATTACTTATTGGAGGTCATAATAATGATATGGCTATAGTATTCGTTGGATTATTGGATGGGTATTGCTATGACTTGAATCACAGGTTGATATTTTATACTGGAGTAACAATTCTATCACAGATATATCTTGGGGACAAATTCCGTCATTTCATTGGTCGGGTGCCACCGAATCGAGCTCACCAGTGCAGCCACACTTGCCTGGATGGGGAGGCCCTAATTCGGTCTATTGACATGCCTCTCGCCGGTGCCTCCAACTAGGGAAGGTTATGTGCTCGCGTTGCCCTGGCCCGATAGGCGGCCGTACCCTTGTGTGCCTGAGTTGTGTTGTACCCTAGTGTCCCCGTTTGGGACGAGTTTGTGTTGGCCACGACGGTGGCAGCCACAAAGGTGGCGGATGTCACGAGTTGACATCGGGGCCACCCATGACATAGCCCAAAGGGGAGTTTGTCAGAGTGGCCGGGAGAGTGTCATGCAATAGATTGGTTTTGTCGGAATGTCGTTGGTCCACCCGAATGGGAGCACGAGGCCATGAGTTATGTGGTGTGGGTACAGTGTACTAACCTCTGCAGAGTGTATAAAATATCGATAGCCGCGCCCTCGGTTATGGACACAGTTCGTTATAGGTCACACCGTTTGATCAACCCTCACAATGACGAAATGACTTATATAAGGACTTATATTTGTATGTGAGCAAGTAACAGTTTGGCAGGATGTTGATGATAATATTGGGATGATCCTGAGGTTGATCATCGGATTATATTGTGATCATGCGGTGATCACGAGGTTATATTGATCCCGAGGTGGTCGAGATGATATGTTGCTTGGCTGGGTAGCCAAGAGTGAGATGGTTTCATGTGACCCAAGATGTTGGTTCATCAATATGCTAGCCGTATCGTATCATGATTTTATTACCTCCACATCATAGTATTCGTTCATAACTCAGCCTGTTAATGCTATGTTATTGTCTTGCCTTGATGCTTTTGGTTGTTATGAGCTTGCGAGTACATTCAAAGTACCCACTTGGCATGTCAGGCCAGATTGCAGGTGATGCCGTGATTGATTGCTTGTTGAGGATTCTGATCGTGCGAGCTAGACCGTGTCCCAGCCAGAGTCCCTGCGGAGTGGAGTCCATCAATGTCGTCGTTGTTCCGCTGCTAGAAGTTATTTCGCTACTATGAGTTGTTCCGCTGCTAGCGGAGAGCTACCTTAGCTGGCATAGTGTGGTCGTGTAGTTGTAATCTTCGTAATAGTAGACCGTTGTGTCGGTGTATAAAACATGGGTATTTTATACCCTGACTTATGCACAGACAGTAGCAGCCTCCTTGCCGGCCAAGCCTTGCCGGGAACCGCCAAGACCAAGATTCAGAGCCCAGTCGTAGAAGCCACCAGAAAGAAGCTCAAGACACAGCACTCAACTAGTACCAAAGATGAAGACTTTCCTTGCCAGCGAGGCTAAACCGGCAAGGTGAAGACCCGGCAAGCTCCGTACCGGCAAGCTTTTGCCAGCCCTCCTTGCGCTCCACCTCACCGCACAGATGTCCGCTAGTGGGTGAGGTGTCGACCGCGCAGGCTGTTGGGCATGTGTCAGCACACTGGGGCAGGATTTGCCTTTAATGACACCCATCCAGGAGGCGTGTCAGAATAATACGAGGTGGCTGGGCAAGCAGTGCAGAAACCTTGCCGGGACTACCTCTCCACATGACACCTAACAGTGCATTTAATGCTTTTGTCCTAAACTGGCAGAGTTAGGTATGATAGCACTGTTTGCTATCTAATCACTATGTAATTACTATTTTCCCACTGTGGTAACCCCTTGAGCTATAAAAGGAGGGCCAAGGCGACAGTTATGGGGATTCGGACCCCTTTTCAAACCCCAGCACGCCTCGCGTAGCAGCTCTCTCCGCACCTTGCCGGGAGAAGCGCTCCTTGTACTTGTGCTCTCACACACCCAATACACCAAAAGCAGGAGTAGGGTTTTACGCTTCTCAGTGGCCCGAACCTGGGTAAGTCTCTTGCTTCTTCCATTGTTCATGCTCTTTGTGCACGTTGATCCCCCTTACCAAACCACAAGGGCCTGGATGGCCCCATAGATGGTCGTACCCATGACATCTTTGGCACGCCAGGTAGGGGGGCGTCGCTTGCGCGAAACTTGATCAGTGGATTGCGCATCTTCTTCGTCATCTTCATCGACTTCCTCGTCGTCCTCTTCATCGTCGATGGCGCCCAAGAAGAAGGGCATCACAATGACGGCCACCCCACACGCATCCGCAGGCGGCGCGGGCGGTACGGATACTGCGGTTGGCACGACCAACGCAGGCGGTGCAGTCACCATGCCTACCACGGTCGATGCGGGATACAAACACGCTGGGGGCGGTCAACTTCCTCGATCCTCTGGTGAACAGAGCCGCGACAGCGCGGGCGGAGCGGACGGACGACCTCTTCCTCCTCGTCCTCCTCGCCGCGCCGACGAACGCAGCCACCGGATCGGTAACGCCCGGGCCGACGCGAGCCAAGATCTTGCCACGGTGGCGTCTAAGAATGCAGCCTCAGGACAGACGTCGCACCCCTCGTACAATGGGCGCGGCATAGCTCCGAGCGGCGCCAACGACTCCGAGCAACGGCGACCTCACGGCAAGACTCCTGTGGACCAAATCCCAGATCCCCAGGCACCGCCTCCGCCATGGTGACCCGCCGCCGACCATGTGCCGTGGCAAAAATACCGCAATGGCACTGCTGCTGGCTCTGCCAGGAGTAGAGCGACGTCGCGCTCTTCGCTTCCGGCCATGCCAGTCACGGCAGCGGAAGCAATGGCACGAGCCCAGATGCTACTGAACTTCCCTCCAGCGGCAGAGAAGATGGATGAGTGGAGAGCTACCATCCAAAGCTTGATTGGGTTTGCCGAGGCCAGTAAATCACAGCAAACGGAGCCCTCATGGCGTCCGCAAATGGCACCAGCAACCCCAGTTGGTGGCCGCGTTGACGGCACTACGCTAACGGTGCAATCACCTCAGCGGCAACATTCTCAGCAGCAACAACGCCAACAACCGCATCAAGCTCGACGATCCTTCGAGCCCGACGAGGTGTCGATGGCCTCTTCAGATCCACGAGCACAGCAAGATCAGTGGCAAGTGCTGCGAGACAGGCGGGCAGAAGACGCCCGCACCACCATTGAATGGCGCCGGGAGGCGCGCCGTCAATCCGACGCGCGCAACGGCCCCATCGTTGATGAGCCTGCGCCAGGGGTTGGCGGATATCTACCTTACGAGGTTGGATGTCCCGCCTTCACCCGTGAGCTGCGGCAAGTCCGATGGCCGTCCATTTGAGTTTTCAAGCCAGAAGTGCCGGAAAAGTATGACGGCAAGCTGAACCCGGCAGAGTTTGTGGGCTTCTACACGATCACCGTGCAAGCTGCCGGGGGAAGAGATGAGAAAATCCTCGCCAACTACTTCCCGTTGGTACTGAAGCCCAACGTGAGGTCTTGGCTGATGAACTTGCCGGAGAACTCCATTTCTTCATGGTCAGATCTCTGCAACGAGTTCGTTGGTGCCTTTACCGGAGGCCACAAAGCCCCTGGACTGCCCAGCGACTTGCAAGTGATCCCGCAAAGAGATGGTGAAACTTTACGCAAGTACATCCAGAGGTTCAGCCGTGTGCACCGTAATATTCCAGATGTGCACCCCGTAGCTGTGATTGCTGCCTTTCACACGAATGTACGCAATCGAAGGATGCGGGAGAAAATGAACGTCAAGTTGCCCAAGACCGTCAACGAGCTCTATACGTTGGCGGATAAGTGCGCAGCTGCTGAGGAAGGAAGGAGGCTTCCCGGGGAGGACGCTGGTGCCGAATTAGATTCTGAGGACGATGATGCTGCCACCCTGAGGAGGAAGGGCCGGAAGCGCAACAGAAAGCGCAAGGGTAAAACTGTTATGGCCGTCGAAGGCTCCGGCAACTCCGAGTCCACCAAGAAAGCCAAGACTGAGAACTCCGGCAAGGAGGCTACTGTGATGCACCGCTTGCCAGGAGGCGGCGGCGAACGAGAAAGCCGGCAAGTCTGATGGGCCATACTGCAAGATGCACCGCACCAAGGGCCATGATCTCCATGAGTGCCGACAAGTCGAGCACCTTGTTGAGAAATAGAAGGCTGAATACGAGAAGCGCGACAAAGAGAAGGGTCAAGATGGTGCCCGTGGATCTGGCAAAAAGGGCCATGGTGGTCGAGGAGGCCACCGCGGCAAGGCCAACAAGCAGAAAGAAAAGCCTGCTAGAGGCCGTGAAAAGAAAGAGGAAGATGATGGAAGTGAGGAAGAGGACGACGATGGAACCAGCGAACAAGAATTCCAGAAGGCAACCGAGGCCATGTGCGTTGACGGAGGAGCGTCTTTGCACTCCTCTCACCGCAAACTTAAGCAGTGGGCATGTGAGGTTAACGCGACAGAACCGGCAATGGGCTCTCAAAAGCCACTCAAGTGGTCACACACGCCTATCATTTTCGATGCTGAGGATCACCCTGATCGCATAACTGCGGTCGGGTGTTTGCCGTTGTTGGTTTCACCAACGATTCGCAACCTCCAAGTAACGAAGATGTTAGTTGATGGTGGGGCCGGCCTGAATCTGATCTCTCCGGAAGTTATCAAGAGGCTGCAAATCCCTGATGAGGAACTCGAGAAAACGGGCACGTTTCAAGGAGTAAACCCGGGAAGAAGCCAGCCCAAGGGAAAGATCACGTTACCGGTGACGTTTGGCGGAGAGTTAAACTACAGAACGGAAAAGATTGTGTTTGACGTTGTCAAAATCCCCTTGCCGTACAATGGAATTCTTGGCCGCCCAGCCTTGGCAAAATTCATGGTAGCGTCTCATTATGCATACAACACGTTGAAGATGCCAGGGCCGATGGGTGTCATTTCCATCAACTCCAACAAGAAAGATGCATTCATTTGCGTCGACAAGATGTACAAAGATGTGGTTGCAGCAGAAGCCGCCAAGGCACCAGCTCCCGCCAAGAAGAAAGAAAGCAAAAAGTCCGGCAAGACCTCTAGCAAGGATTCCGGGAAGCGCACCTCTTCGGAGTGCTACGCGCCCGTTGAAGACTTGCGAGGGTGCTCTGCTGGTAAGAAATCCAAACCACTGCACCGGCAATCAAGAAGGTACCGGCGAGGGAGGACGGCACTGACGGTAACTTCACCATCAGTGCCACCCTTGACGACAAATAGGAAAGCGTGCTCGTTGCCTTCCTGCGGGCGAATGTCAACGTGTTTGCATGGCGACCATCTGACATCCCCGGTGTTCCCAGGGAGGTAATTGAGCACCACCTTGCTGTCTATCCCCACGCTCGGCCCGTCAAGCAAAAAGTCCGGAAGCAAGTGTTGGAACGGCAACAGTTTATTGCCGAAGAGATTAAGAAACTTGAAGCAGCAGGCCTGGTCAGAGGTGTACTACATCCCACATGGTTAGCAAACCCAGTTGTGGTGCACAAAGCGAACAGAAAATGGAGACTGTGTATTGACTACACCCATATTAACAAGGCTTGTCCAAAGGATCCTTTTCCTTTGCCGCGCATCGATCAAATTGTAGATTCCACTTCTGGCTGTGATTTGCTCTCTTTCCTTGATGCATATTCTGGATACCATCAGATTTTCATGACCAAGGAGGATGAGGAGAAAACCGCATTCATTACTCCATGTGGCACATACTGCTTTGTGCGCATGCCTTTCGGATTAAAGAGTGACGGTTCGACATTTGCAAGAGCAGTCCAGATTGGTTTTGAGCCCCAGCTGCACAGGAATGTCGAAGCGTACATGGATGATATAGTAGTCAAGACCAAGGACAAATCTACCCTCATTCAAGACTTGGAAGAAACATTTGCAAACTTGCGCAAAATCAACTTGAAGCTCAATCCCGAGAAGTGCGTGTTTGGCATTCCATCTGGTAAGCTTCTCGGATTCTTTGTATCTCAATGAGGAATCGAAGCGAATCCCGACAAGATCAAAGCGATTGAGCAAATTCAAGCACCAAAAAGCATCAAAGATGTGCGGCGTCTTGCCGGTTGTGTTGCTGCCTTGAGTAGGTTCATTTCAAGATCCGCTGAGCGTGCCCTGCCATTTTTCAAGATTTTGAAAAAGGCAGGTCCGATGAAATGGACTCTGGAAGCGGAGGCCGCGCTGCAGGACTTGAAAAGATACCTCTCCCCCGCGCCAACACTAGTTGCGCCAAGACCACAAGAGCTGTTGCTGCTATATGTAGCGGCAACGAATCAAGTGGCTAGTGCTGCATTAGTGGCGCAGAGGGAACCCGATGACGAGAAAGTAACCGCGGCAAACCCATCCAACAATGAACCGGAATCTTCTCCATCAAATCATTGTGCCGACAAGTCAGAAACAGCGCAAGCAAATGGAGGTAATCAACAAACAGTGCCGAAGAAGAAAGTGGTGCAGCGACCAGTGTATTTCGTCAGTTCCCTTCTGCAGGGGGCTAGATCGAGATACTCTGGGGTGCAGAAGTTGCTTTTCAGCCTTCTTATGGCCTCGAGAAAGCTGCATCACTACTTCCAAGCACATGAAATCACCGTCGTCACCCGCTTTCCGTTGCAACGCATCTTGAGGAATCCAAAGGCAACTGGCAGGATAGTGGAGTGGGCGTTGGAATTGTCAAGCTTTGCACTCAAGTTTGAGAGCACTTCAACTATTCAGAGCAGAGCCTTGGCGGAGTTCATTGCAGAATGGACACCAACACAAGACGAAGAAATTCAAGAAACAGCTCTCCCCGGCAAGGAAACGGCAAAGGAATGGATCATGTACTTTGACGGTGATTCTCGCTGCAAGGCGCCGGTGCCGGAGTGCTGCTTGTCGCTCCTACCGGAGAACACCTCAAGTATGTGGTTCAAATGCAATTTCCCAGGGAGCAAGCTACAAACAACACTGCTGAGTATGAAGGACTCCTTGCCGGTCTAAGGATCGTAGTGGACCTTGGTATCAAAAAATTGATCGTCCGCGGTGACTCGCAGCTTGTTGTGAAGCAAGTAAACAAAGATTACCAGAGCCCGTTAATGGAAGCATACGTGGAAGAAGTGAGGAAATTGGAAGAACACTTTGACGGGTTACAAACAGAGCACATCCCTCACGCGGAAAACAGCATTGCTGACAGCCTGTCAAAATGTGCCGCTCAAAAGCTTCCCGTGGAACCGGGAAATTTTGTGCTCCATTTGAATCAACCCACGGTCACTCCATCAACGCAGGCCAGTAAGAGAAGAAAGTTGAATACCGGCAAGTATTTTCCGGCAGATCTCCCGGGAGCCGCCGACAAGGATGCTGCCGGGAACAATGACATGGTTGCCGGTGAGCAGCCGCTCAGCGCAGAACCCCAGGTTCTTGCCGCAGAAGCAAGCGCTCCCGCGGCCGAAGAGATGCCTTTAATCCTTGTCGTCGAGCCGCAGGCTCCGGCATGGGCACAGCAGATAGTCCATTTCCTACAAACAGGAGAACTTCCCGATGAGCAAGAAGCTGAGAGAGTAGCCCGTCAGTCAAGTATGTATCAGTTTGTGGATATCATTCTATACAGAAAGAGACCAAACGGTGTGAAATTGAAGTGCATTTGCCGGGAAGACGGACTAAAGCTGTTGGTGGAGATACACAAAGGCATATGTGGCTCTCACATAGGATAAAGGGCACTTGCCAGCAAGGCATTCCGGCAAGGCTTCTATTGGCCCACTGCACTCCAGGATGCGACTGAGCTAGTAACCAAGTGTGAAGCATGCCAGTTCCATTCAAAGAACATACATCAGCCAACTCAAGCTCTCCAAACAATCCCTCTCTCCTAGCCCTTTTCGGTCTGGGGGCTCGATATCTTGGGCCCTTCCCCCGTGCTGCCGGGGGCTTTGAGTTCTTGTATGTCGCAATCGACAAGTTCACAAAGTGGCCTGAAGTGGAGCCAGTGAGGAAGGTGACAGCGCAATCGGCCGTCAAGTTCTTCAAAGGATTAGTTTGCCGTTTCGGGGTTCCTAACAGAATCATCACCGATAACGGCACACAATTCACGAGCCGCGCCTTCATCTAGTATATCCAAGACCTTGGCAGCAAAATCTGTTTTGCATCTGTTGCCCACCCGAGAAGCAACGGCCAGGCGGAAAGGATGAATGCTGAAGTGTTGCGTGGCCTCAAGACAAGAACTTTCGACAGGCTACGCAAGTGTGGAAGACACTGGATTGATGAGTTGCCGGCGGTTCTTTGGTCACTCAGGACGACACCAAATCGAGCTACCGGCCAAACACCCTTCTCCCTAATCTATGATGCAGAAGCGGTGCTCCCCACGGAACTCATATACGGGTCACCTCGAGTGCTCGCTTACGATGAAGCTGAGCAAGAGCGGCTGCGGCAAGACGACGCAACGATGCTTGAGTAAGATCGTCTTTGGGTGGCTGTGCGAGCAGCACGCTACCAGCAAGCTTGGCGCCGCTACCATAGCCGCAAAGTGCATGCCCAAAGCCTTGAGGAAGGTGACCTTGTTCTTCGGCGCGCTCAGTCCGCCAAAGGATCAAACAAGTTGTCGCCAAAGTGAGAAGGCCCTTATCGGGTAGTACGAGTCACCAGGCCTGGCGCAGTCTGACTGGAGACCGAAGATGGCATTCAAATGCAAAACTCATGGAATATTGAGCATCTTCGCAAGTTCTACCCATAAGGCGCAGTTGCCGGGACACCCCCCGGCAACCCCTTTTTTACAAGCTTTGTCAGCAAGACATGTAACCCTTTGTACAAAGCCAGGCGCAGATCCTGTACATAATAAAGCTAAGTGTTCCGCAACTCCTCGTACATATTCATTTATATGTGGATGCATGTGATGTTGTGATTTACACTTTCATTTGTATGGAATGACTGATGGACCGTCAAGGTTCCCAAACCGCTCTTTTCTCTTCTTTCTTTTCCTTAAAAGGATAGAAGGATCCCTCGCGCGCAAGTTTCCCGGGGGGAGTGGAGATGGGGTACCATTTTAATGACGTTCAAGTAATCATCTCATGCAACGAGAAAAACGACGCAAGGAAAAGCTAAGTTGGAAAACTTTGGTAATTTTTCTTCATTACATTCGTGGCGTCCCTTGAACGATTCTGTGCTTTGTATGAAAAACCTACACGCGAAGGAACCTTTTCGCGGTCGACCTGTGCTGTAGCTTGCTTCGAGTCAGCTCGGCGAGCCTAGCAGCTGCATTCTGGCCTGGCAAGTCGCCTTGCCGGAAGCGGCACTCCCAGCAGGCTGCTAAGGACCTGTTCCTCAAAGCGCTCACGGCAAGTGTGCGCACCGGCAAGTTTCCAAACAAGCGTAGGGGCGCAATCATACAAAGGCAAAATAAGACAAGGGAAACAGCATGCATTCATCTAAGCCCGACAAATACTAGATATTCATTAAGCAAGTACTCGATTACATATTGTTGGTCCTTTGCCAGGGTTTATCTCGAGTGCAAGGAGGGCAAAAGGGGCACCTGGGCGGGGTCCGGCTTGTTCCCGGAACGCCAGATGATGGTGCTGCCGGCGATCAGCCAGACTCTTCGTCGTCGTTTTCGATCTTCACGCCCGGAGAGCCGTCGTCTTCGCCGTCATCATCGTCATCCTCAGCATCGCTGGAGGAAGCGGTGTCGCTGTCGCCCGACCTCTCCGCGCAGCACTCCAGACGAGCGCCTGAAGCCTGGAAGAACTTCACGACGAGCGTGTCTGGTCCATCCAGCCTAAAGTGAAGAAGGTGCCCCTGCCCCAAGCAACGGGCACGGGCGAAGGATTTCCACCCGCGCGTGAGGTACATGATGCCATTGTTGGAAGTCTCAATGGTCACCTAGACCGGGCCGTTGCAGCAGCCGTCCACGCGCAGCCATAAGCCGTGCAGGTGGCGGCCTTCCATCTCCCTAGCAAAAGGGTGAGGAAGCCGCAGCCAGCTCCGCGGCTGGTCACGCAGCTCCAAGATAAACTCCTCCGCTGTATCCACCGTGTGGCCTTCTGCTGGCGGAGGAAGGGCCAAAGACGGAGCGGCAAGCGCCCCGCTATGGCCGCCCCGACCACGGGCGCCGTGCCGCCCGCGACCGCGGGCCGCAGCTCTCCCTTGAGCGCTAGAGCCAGCCTCTGCAGCTGCAGTCGAACCATGAGCATGGATCCGCGAAGAAGCTCTCGCCGCGGTGGCGGAAGCACGACCGCGACCCCTTCCCCTCGCCATGCCTTCATCAAATGCGGAGGAAGAAGATACAAGAAAAAGGGCAGTAGTCGCTGGAGATTGAGGCAGAAAGAGATGGTTGAGCATCGCACCCCGCAGTCCCCCCTCTTTATAGGGGGAGTGTGGGGAGGCTGGCTCTTCACCGTCTTCGGGCGTCCGCCCACGATCACCAATCCCATGCCTTGCGCTTCTGGCGGGCGCGTTACTCCAGCAACCGCCCACGTTTGCCAATCCCGCGCCCTGCGCCCCCTGGCCCGGTGCATCACTCCAACGGCCGCCCTTCTCCACCAATCCGCTGCCTTGCATGCATGCAGACGCGCGTAATGGGGGTAGGTGGAGGCGCAGAAGGAGGAAGAATCGTGGCATGAGTGGCAGTTATTCCTTGCCATGCGTCGCCATGCACCTATTTAAGTTTGTTCAAATGGCGAGGCCTGCCGGAAAATGGCCAAAAGCACGCTCAAGGCCAGATTAATAAGGAAGCAAAGAAGATCTCAAGCGAAGATAACCATCATGACGAAAATAACAAAGGCGGTTTCCCGCCGCGTGTCTGTTCATTGCTTGGGCCTGGACCAACGACGCTTCAGACGCGTGTATGGCCCAGGCCCGGGGGCTCCTGTTGATGTATAAAACATGGGTATTTTATACCCTGACTTATGCAGAAACAGTAGCAGCCTCCTTGCCATCCAAGCCTTGCCGGGAACCGCCAAGACCAAGATTCAGAGCCCAGTCGCAGAAGCCACCAGAAAGAAGCTCAAGACACAGCTCAACTAGTACCGAAGATGAAGACTTTCCTTGCCGGCAAGGCTAAACCGGCAAGGTGAAGACCCGGCAAGCTTCGTACCGGCAAGCTTTTGCCAGCCCTCCTGCACTCCACGTCACCGCACAGATGTCCGCTAGTGGGTGAGGTGTCGACCGTGCAGGCTATTTGGTAAGGCTTGTCGGGCACGTGTCAGCACAGTGGGACAGGATTTGCCTTTAATGACACCCGTCCAGGAGGCGTGTCAGAATAATATGAGGTGGCTGGGCAAGCAGTGCAGAAACCTTGCCGGGACTACCTATTCACATGACACCTAACAGTGCATTTAATGCTTTTGTCCTAAACTGGCAGAGTTAGGTATGATAGCACTGTTTGCTATCTAATCGCTATGTAATTACTGTTTTGCCACTGTGGTAACCCCTTGAGCTATAAAAGGAGGGCCAAGGCGACAGTTAGGGGGATTCGGACCCCTTTTCAAACACCAGCACGCCTCGCGTAGCAGCTCTCTCCGCACCTTGCCGAGAGAAGCGCTCCTTGTACTTGTGCTCTCACACACCCAATACACCAAAAGCAGGAGTAGGGTTTTACGCTTCTCAGTGGCCCGAACCTGGATAAATCTCTTGCGTCTTCCATTGTTCATGCTCTTTGTGCATGTTGATCCCCCTTACCGAACCACAAGGGGCTGGATGGCCCCATAGATGGTCGTACCCACGACACCTTGTACCCTTATCATTTGCAAAAAAGAGCTGATTTGTTCTATGCCAAGCAGTGCCATATTCCAGAAGACTTGATCTCTGGGCTGGAATACGGGGCATTCCGGTCCCTCTGAGCCGGGGTGCCAGAACTGTTGGTATCAGAGCAGGTCTGGCTGTAGGACGCCCTAGTTAGCACGAGCGTTAGAAATCAGTAGTATAGAGGCCCGCCTGTTTGTTGCATTTGATTGCCGCACTTGGTTGTTGCATAGCATGCATATAGATTCCGTCTTTCTTCTTACCGTCTATTCCATGAGTGTAGATGGCTGCCATTCCTATTCAGTTCAACGCAGCCCCTGCACCGCTCAGCTTCGCATCCCTACTTCGCGATGTATGGCATAGTCTCTACCCCAATGGATATATTCCGAGGTATCAAGTTTTCGAGGTTCTGCTTGGAGGGAGATTACTGGAGTATGTCACCCATGTTTTTCTGGCAGCCAGGATCCCTATCAGAAGATGTACCTATAGATTCCATGGCACATATGGTGCCACTCCAGAACGTGCGGTGCAACTCGTAGCCCTGGCAGGAATTACTGGTCTTCGTCACCAAGAGCTTGTGATGCAAGAAAACCGTGCTTCTCAATACTACCCTACCATAGCCGAAAACCCCAGGTGTCGGTGTAAAAACCGGCAGACCTCAGGGTAGGGGGTCCCGAGCTGCGGATCTAGGATCGATGGTAACAAAGACAAGGGAGACGATGTTTTACCCAGGTTCGGGCCCTCTTGATGGAGGTAAAACCCTACGTCATGTTCTTGTTTATATTAATGGAGATGTATCGAGTACAGAGTAGATCTACCTCGAGATCGTAATATGTGTCTAACTTCTAAGGCTAGGTAAGTAATGTTGCCTTTTCTCCCCCCTACGGGCTAAACCCTATGGCTTATATACACGCCAGGGAGGGTATCTAGGGTTACAAGGTCGGTATCTTGGAGTAAGGCGGCTGGAGAAATCCTCAAGTGTACTGCAAGTCTTCGGTAGAGACAGCCTTGATCACGTCTCCCTTCTGTGGCCTCCGGAGTCCATATTGCTTACTTACGGGGGCATATCAGCCCACCCGAGGAGACGGGTCGGCCCGGTTAGCACCCCCTAATTACGTACGGGGGCATATCAGCCCACACCGTCAGTAGCCCCCGAATTGGTCTTCTACGCTGAGGACGATGGTCGACAGATATTGCTTTGGATCCGGAGTCTTTGGCTTGACAGACAAGTTCCACTTTGCATCTCGGATTTTCTTTAACAGAGCATCAACATCCGCGGTCCAACCGAGCTTCGTACCCTGCCCGAGGTGAAAAGGGTATCTTAGCCTCGAAGGCTTGCTGTTTAGGTATGAACAATCCAATCTGGCCTGACAGCTTTATCGGAGAGACTCGCCCCATGACAGATCGAGTAGTTACTGCTTCCCCTCAATTCGCATTTCGAGGCGGCTCTTTTACTGGCACCTCCCGTCGAGGCAGAGATCGTGCCCGCTTTCTTGGGGATATCATCAAGATTTTTGTTCCCCCCGCATGTTTCAACGGCATCTTTGATAATAATTGCGAATTTATCGTCGCAGCGAAGGGGGCTCTTGGCCTTTCATAGGCTTATAAAAGCAATGGGGAGAATAGCGCGATAGCTTACACTCCCATTCCTCCCTTGCTGCCGCTTCGTCTAGCTCCAACACCCAGATCAAGCCCTTACGCCTTGTACGCAAGCTCGATTTCCCCATCAGCCATGGCCGATACCCTTAAGGGGCACTGGGGCGGCTCCACCGTGACGGCGGTGACCATCGCCGAGCTACGCGACGCAGGGTATCTAGCCCCCGCCATTGCCGCCCGCGCTCCAGAGGCCGACGAGCTGGTACCCGCTACCAACGTCGGGTAGCGGGTGGTCTTTGTCCCCCACCTCATCCGAGGCTTAGGTTTCCCGCTGCACCCTTTCATGCGTGGGATCATGTTTTACTACGGGTTAGATTTTCATCACCTAGCCCCCAACTCCATCCTCCACCTCACCGCTTTCATAACAGTCTGCGAGTCCTTCCTCCACTGTGAGCCCCACTTCGGCCTATGGCTGAAGCTCTTCGGGATTAAACCAAAGTCAAGCGGCTCCAAACTCGCGGAGTGCGGAGGGGCAATGATCAGCAAGAACTAGGGAGCCACCTGGTTCAAAGGCACCTTCATCGAAACGATGAAGGAATGGCAAAAGGAGTGGTTCTATATCACCGAACCCCTGGCCGCTGGTCAAACCGAGGTCTCGACCTTCTTGGCCGGGCCTCCCAAGAAACTCAAGTCTTGGAAGGAAAAAGGCGTCGCCTGGGGGAAGCCCGAAGAGGTAGAGACCCTGATCGAGAGGATCGTGTGGTGGACCACCTCGGGGAAGGCTGAGCTGCCCGACGTCATCAACGTCATGCTCAACCGCCGTATCCTTCCCCTCCAACTTCGGGCTACCCCAATGTGGGCACAGAAGTCCGAGGACATGGACACCATCAACACCTTCTTCCACTCCACCTTGGCCACTATGTGGACAAAGCTCATCAAGCTGGCCAAGGACAAAATTCCCAAGGAGGGGGAGGACCGCGGCCTCGAGCACGGCTATGAGGCCCCCCCGGTGAGTGGTTCTGTCCTTCAATCTTTCATTCTTTGCTTATTGTTCCGAGGAGTAAAGTTGTTGCTTAAACTGTCATGTTATGTCGTTTTTCAGAAATGGTCGGCCTGGGTAAAAATTGGTAAAATGCCCCGCCCCACTACCGGAGCAGCCTCCAAGTGACCGAGGAGCCACATGTGGTGGCCTCCAAAGGGGCGAAGTCCCAGACGGGGAAGTCAAGTGCTCGGACCCAAGGAACTTCGGTCAATCGGTCCGAAGAGACCCACCATTCCGCCGCTCAAGACCACGGCGCCTAGGAGGGTGAGGAGGAGGAGATTCCTCCTCCAAAGGGGAAGAGGTCGGCGATAGAAGATGCCGACGTGGTCATGCTACCAAAAGGCTCAAAGAGGCCGAGGCGAGCCTCATCCGAGGCCGTCAACAAGTCGTCGGAGAGAGCCAAGCTCTCCGGTGACTCAGAGGAAGACCCCCTCGCAACGGGGAGGAAGAAGCCGGCACCTCGAGGGTAAGCCCTTATCCTTGTCTTTCTTGCCTGAGTCATTGTTTCATCATTGGGAATTTTACAGAAGCAACTTTTCATACGCAGTCCGCCGAAGGTGATCCCCAGCGGCTCTTCGAGTGGGTTGCCATCCACTAGCGGGACCCCAGAGCCCGCTGCTTCTCCCCCGACGCAGGTCGTTCTGGGGGAGGCGACATCCACCTTGGCTCCCGAAGTCAACATGGCGGGAGCCGGTGAGGTGGCGATAATGGCCGAGGTCCAAACCTCGGCCCGACAAGACCCGAGGTCGGAGCACCCCGAGGTCACAGAAGAAGGGCCAGGCCAGTCATTGGCTCAGCCGGAGTCTACCCCATCACCGCCTTCACAGGCAGAGGCTCCTCGTGTGGATTTATCCGAGGTCATCCCTCCATCCCAGCCTTCTGTCCAAGGACGGATCGGCATGGGGTGGGCCGAGGAGGCGGAGGAGGCCCTGAAGGGCTGTTCCCTCAAGGAGGAGCACCGTGCCTTGATAGGTACGGTGCTGGAAGGATACCGGTCCGCAGAGGCCGGCCTGCGTGAGGTTTTCGAGAGCTTAGTAGCAGGTTTCGAGGTACGCCTTCTACGAATTTGGTTTATTTTGGGTTGTTTTATTTTCTAATCTTTGTCCGAGGACATAATAGCACAGCCTGCTAAAGGGCGTGGTAAGTTAGTAGCAACCGAGCCCGAAGTCGGTTTCAAGAAACCGGCATCGGGGTCGTTTTTAGTAAGTGGGAGCTTGTGGAATAGCCCCTAGGACGCTACTCGGAGCGGCTGTCCCGGAGGGTATAAATGGTCTAAACCTTCTTCCCTCTAACAAGGATTTATTTCATTACAGGTTTCGACCTCGGTTCCGGCCTCTGTCTCTGAAGAGATGGCGGAGATGAGCCGGAGACTTGAGCGGTCCCAGGGTGAGTGAGTTGAAACTTGCTTTTTAGATTGCGAATGAAGAGGTATAATTTATGTTTAAAGAAAGAAGCTAAGGCTTTTATCTGTGCTGACAGCTGAGCTAGGGACACTCAAGGCTGAGCTCGAAGGGGCTCAGAAGGAGGTGCGGCAGCAGAAGGCTGCTGCCGCCGCAGCTGAGAAGGCACGGGCTGCCGAAATGGCGGCAGGGGAGAAGCACCAAGCCAGGGTGCTAGAGGTCGAGGAGACCCTGAAGGGCGTGTTTGAAGCACGCGACAAACTTCAGGAGGAGGGGCGGCGGACGAAAGAGGAACTCGAAAAGCTTTAGCGTGCCCACTCCGAGCTCAAGACCTCGGCCCGAGCGGACCGCGAGGTGCTCCTCCAAGTGGAGCAAATCGCCTCGGGTAAGATGTTTCTGTTGCAGTGTGCGTTTGGCGGCAAAGGGTATGTCGAGCTTACCCAAGTATGGCGTTCCGCAGAGGTCTTCGAGGATCTCCCGCAGAGCGCGGAGGATGCGGTGGCGTACTTCGGCCAGCTGGCGGGTCATGAGGCGGAGAAGGCCTTCTGGGGTCAATTCCCAGGATCGCCGTCCGCTCAGCTGCTAAACCATTGAGTGAAGCAGCTGGTCGAATTGTTCCGCATGATGAGGCCAGCGCACCAGGACCTCTGAGTCGCTCTGTGGCCTGCCGAGGCCATGCCGAGGAGTCTCTTCGGCCTGACTGCTCGGCTCCGCGATGCCGTACCATGCGTGGAACGCTGGAAGAGGTCCGCGTGCTTCGAAGGGGCTCGAAGGGCGTATGCTTGCGTGTAGACGCACTTCCGCAAAGTTGATGTGGAGACTTATGCTGCTTGCCCTCCGGCCGACAAGCCGCGGACCGCCGAGCAGTTCTTCGCCGAGGTGGAGGCAGGAGCTCCGACCACCGAGGCCATGTGCCGTAAGAACAGTTTGTTTTATTAAGTACACCGGGATGCCGGAGTGTATGATGTAAAAACTTTATCTGTTTAAGAATGGCTTTAAGATTCCATGCGTATTATCTTATAGTGTTGATTATTCGTCCTTTATGACTGTTCAAAATGAGAGTGGCCAGTCGTCGGCTTCGACCCCAGTGTAGGTCATACAAAGGGTGTTCCCAAAGTCACATTAGACCCTTAGTCGACGTCTCGGTGCCCGGAGGCGGTCGGTGACTTAGAGGAACTAGGCAATCGGACTATAGTGGCTTGACGTCTTTCATTTAGTCATAGGAGTTTGACTGTGGGGGTTTTGATAACCAGCCCCCGATATAAGAAGTGTTCGGCCAGTTCCGCCGAGGTCTATGCCAGGACACACTTCGGCTTAGAATAGAAGCCCTTCGTTTGACACGGGTGATCTCTATCGTCACATCGCTTGACGCGGTCTTCGGATGGCGGACCAGTTTGCGCATACCTAGATAGTCAGTTTTCGGCTTTCTCCACTGAGGCGCCATGCCAATAGACCTGGTCGGCGCAATCGCAGTGGTTATCCCGTTACACCCTTAGCCGAATTCATCGAAAACGTAAGGGGTACACATAGGAGCCGGGCAAATCAACTATTGAACGAAATCTAGGTTCGATACTGATGCATATAAGGCCAAAATTCGAGACGCCGAATACATCGGACTTTCTTATACAATTGCATGTTTGTTAAAGTACTTCATCGTCCCGGGGCTGTGCTCGATAAAGAAATACAATAGGGACCTTGAAAGGGCACGGTTTCTTCATAATATCAATCATGTACATGCCCTGTTGACGAGAGTAATGAAAAGAATACAATATAGATGGTAAAGAAGGAGGAGGAAAAAACAGGTCGGATAATTACTAACGGATTTTAAAGGATCCGGACCGAAGCCTGCCGCACGTCTGCATTTCCGAACTGTTGACCAGATCGCCCCGATTGAAGACGAAAAATTTGTGAAGGTCGATGCCCTTCTGGCCCTTTAGACACTCTAAGTGTTTGATGGACCGAGTTCCTCAAAGGGAGGTGTGACCGAAGTTATTCTTGTGGTTGAAACCACCTAGAGGTATTCATATTTGGCTGCTCCTTTTACAGGTGCTTGCCGGTGCTGGGGCTCTAAGCCTTGCCCTTGCGTGGTGAATCCGCGCCGGACGGTTGGTAATTGTTTTGGCTCCTCAGCATCCCAGGGAATTTTGAGTGCGAAGTTATGCACTTTGGGGACGTAGTGCCCGCAGAGGGGGTGCACGAGGAGCCCGCATCCCTATTTCGGGTGATGTGGTACTTGTCCGAGGTCGACTTGTGCAGCCCTGGCGCGCTTCAAAGAGCGGGCCCTGCGTTTATTGCTGCGGGCTGCCTCCTCGGACGCTTGAACCTCGGCTGCGAAAGCCGTGGTCTGTTCCTTTGTCCGGAGTGATCGTTCTGTATTACCATTGACAGTGATGACGCCGTTAGGACCCAGCATTTTGAGCTTGAGGTAGGCGTAATGCGGGACTGCGTTGAAGCGCGCAAAGGCTGTGCGCCCTAAGAGCGCGTGGTATCCACTCCGGAAAGGTACAATATCGAAGATTAACTCCTCGCTTCTGAAGTTCTCGGGCGAACCAAAGACTACCTCTATGGTGATTGTTCCTGTACAACGGGCTTCGACGCCCGGGATCACACCTTTAAAGGTGGTAGAGCTCGGCTTTATCCGAGATGAGTCAATGCCCATCTTCCGAACCGTGTCCTCGTAGATGAGGTTAAGACTGCTGACCCCGTCCATCAGGACGCATGTTAGATGATAACCTTCAACAATCGGGTCCAGAACGAGCGCAGCAGAGCCGCCATGCCTGATGCTAGTCGGATGATCATGCTTATCGAAGGTGATCGGGTAAGCCGACCACGGATTATACTTTGGGGCGACTGGCTCCAGCACGTATACGTCCCGAAGTGCACGTTTCCGCTCCCTCTTGGGGATGTGGGTGACGTAGATCATATTGACCTCTGTTACCTCGTTTGGAAACTTCTTCTGCCCTCCATTAGTGGGCTGCCGAGGTTCATCCTCGTCGTCGCTGCGGTGCTAGGCTTTATTCTATCCCTCTGCCGCTATCTTGCCAGCTTGTTTGAAGACCCAGCAATTCCTATTAGTGTGTGTTGCTGGTTTTTCCTGAGTACCATGAATCCCACATGGGCGGTCTAGGAGCCTGTCAAGCTGGCTGGGTCCATCTTTGTTCCCCTTATAGGGTTTTCTTTTCTGCCCAGATTTAGGTCTGGTGAATCCTGCGTTGAGCGCGGCGTCTTCAGTATCGCTTCCGCCATTTTTATACCTGCGCTTGTTTTTATTGCACTTTGGCTTTCCATTGGCGTCGTGAGTTTCCGAGGTGCCGGCTATCTTCTCCCGCGCAAAAACGGGTCATCAGTGAGGTCAGGGCAGCCATGGTTCTAGGCTTGTCCTGGCCGAGTTGTCGAGCCAACCATTCATCTCGAATATTATTTTTAAATGCAGCGATGGCCTCGGCTTCGGAGCAGTCTATGATCTGGTTCTTTTTGGTGAGAAACCTGTTCCAGGAAGGCAGTTGGGTGACACGGCCGAGGTCATCGGCGTCTGGAGGTCGAACATACGTGCCCTGGAAGCTCGCTCGAAAAGCATCTTCTAGGGCTTCCCAGCTGCCGATAGAATTGGGTGGGAGGCTGTTGAGTCGATGCCTCGCCGGCCCCTTGAGGTTGAGAGGCAGGTATTTAATGGCATGGAGATCATCTCCTTTGGCCATGTGTATATGTAAGAGAAAATCCTCGATCCAAACTGCTGGGTCTGTGGTGCCATCGTATGAATCTATATTGATGGGTTTAAACCCTTCCGGGAATTGATGTTCCATTACCCTGTCTGTGAAGCAGATTGGGTGAGCCGGACCTCGGGACTGAAGAGCATCTCGTCGGAGGTCGGGAGAAAATCGTGAGTAGGCTTGATCCCGGGCGCGGCCGTTCCTGTCCATCCAGGCATCGTAGCCGTCCGGCCCGGAAGGCGCACGTCCCCTTGACCCGTAGATGGGCCGAGGGGGAGCCCGTTTTTCCTCAATACGACGTCTCGCGTCGTGAGGATCTATGTAATCCATGGGGTCCTTGCCATGACGGCGTGCAGTTGGCCGTTCCCCGAGGTCTTCTTGTCTTGGCCTGTCCCGGCCTCTAGGGGGCCGATCGAGGTCGTCAGCGAGTTCTTCGTCAAATTCTGGTAGGAGGCGCCTACGAGGGTAAGACTTCGGCGCACTATGGCGTCGGTTCTCCATATCCTGCTTGGCGGAGAGCACTTCAACCCACTTTTCATTTAGCGCGTCGGTATTTTCCTGCACCTGCTGCTGCTTGCGTTTTAAGCTCCGGGCCGTCGCAACAAGGCGTCGCCGGAAGCGTTCTTGTTCGAAGGGGTCCTCGGGGACGATGAAGTCCTCGGTACCGAGGCTGTCGTCCTCCTCGGACTCCGGCATGTAATTGTCATCGGCCCGTTTAAAGAGGTCGAAGGGATCGGAGTCCACAAGAGGTCGGTCTGGTGAGTCGTTCCATAGTGGGGAGGCTTGAATGTCCTCCTCATTGTTATCGGCGTCGCCGTCCTCCTCGTTGCCATTATTTGCTGTTGCTTCATTGCCACTGGGTTCCCCATTATTACACATTCGGCGCCGTCGCCGGCGTCTTGGAGGGGATTTGGGGGTGTCCACCATGTAGACATCATAGGTGGATGTGGCGGTCCACTTGCCCACGTTGACCGAGGGCAAGTTGTTCTCGATGGGACCATCGGCGTCCTCCTCCATATCTGAGGGTTCGCCGTAGTCCAACACGTCGGTTAAATCATCGATCGTGGCGACTAGATGGGTGGTGGGTGGGATGTAAATTTCCCTATCGTCATCTTTAAGTCCGATCTGATCGTAGACCGAAGTCTTGCTGTCCGAGATGGACAGGCTCTGGATGCGACAAAGCATCTCATCAAGGTGAGATAACTCTTCGGGATCCATGGAAGCGCCATAGGCAGGGCTGATTTGAAGCACATCCGGTGTGTGACTAGGTGCGTCTTCAGAGCGAAGGAAATCTGAACATACTTCGGGGTTTTGATTCGAAATCAACTCCGGCATCGGTATCTCTTCGGGAGTGGGAGCCGGATCTCTTTCCGGACTAGTGGTCGTGGAGAGATCAGCTGGAGTGGCGGCGTCAGTAATCTCAAAAGATGTCAAGACAGAGTTCAGCTCCGGAGTCGAGCCTCTGGAACTGGTCGAGCTTTCGATCAAGCCGGGCGTCCATCCCGATAGGATGAGTTCGCCGCGGGAATCAGCAGTGTACTCAAGGCCACCGAAAGTTACGATCCGTCCCGGGGCATAGTTCTCGACAGAGATCAGACGACCCGTCGAGTCGGCGCAAAATACCATGCTGCCAAAGACGAAAAGCTGTCCGGGGGCGTAGACGTCCCCACAGCCGTTGATGCAGTTGATCTGCCGATGAGCCAGCAATCCCTCTGGTGATCGCGCGGCGGAACTCTCAATGAAAGCACCAGTGTCGGTGTAAAAACCAGCAGACCTCGGGGTAGCGGGTCCCGAGCTGCGGATCTAGGATCGATGGTAACAGAGACAAGGGAGACGATGTTTTACCCAGGTTCGGGCCCTCTTGATGGAGGTAAAACCCTACGTCCTACTCTTGTTTATATTAATGGAGATGTATAGAGTACAGAGTAGATCTACCTCGAGATCGTAATATGTGTCTAACTTCTAAGGCTAGGTAAGTAATGTTGCCTTTTCTCCCCCCTACGGGCTAAACCCTATGGCTTATATACACGCCAGGGAGGGTATCTAGGGTTACAAGGTCGGTATCTTGGAGTAAGGCGGCTGGAGAAATCCTGAAGTGTACTGCAAGTCTTCGGTAGAAGCAGCCTTGATCACGTCTCCCTTCTGCGTCCTCCGGAGTCCATCTTGCTTACGTACGGGGGCATATCGGCCCACCCGAGGAGACGGGTTGGCCCGGTTAGCACCGCCTAATCCTGGACACCGTCACCAGGCGAGTCAGGTTTCCCTCTGCTCGCCCTAACGATGATGTGGCCATCCCTTCCATGTCCCGCTTCATGACAGCCGAGTATATTCTTATTGCTGAGCTAGTCCGAGATGCGACTCGGGCCAGGAGATTGCTCGGTGCTGCAATTACTCCACCCCCATTGCCTTCTTCATCGACTTGTTCACCCCCAGCATCAACTGCTCCACCCACCCCTCCACTAGTTGTTTCATCAGCTACCCAGCTTTAACTTGTTCTTAGTGCCTTAGTGCCTGTATAGTCCATGTTGCATCAGTTGTAGTAGCATGCATGTTGTGGTTTGTGTTGAGTAATAATGGATGTAGTATTGCTTGTGGATGCTGGTGTGCCTATTGTGTGCCATTGTTAGATTGAGTTGTTTCTGATGTTTCTTTTGGGCCTTTGGTGTTACCTTATTTCCCCTTATGAAAGTTGCTCATCAATCACCACTGGACTCGAAGAAGCAATGTGAAGTTCATATACTGGTCGCAATATAAATGGTAGCCTGGATTTATTATCAGCGTCAAGTCTACATCAGTTGCGCAACCTTAAAAGCAGTAATGATCAAACCAGCAGGAAGACAAGTCAAGTACAAGGTCAACGATATATTTTCCATCGAAGGTATGGATATATATAAAGTTTTGTTTCAGCCACGGGTGAAACTTGAAATATGTTATACTCCGGAAGAAAGCCAGAAGGGGCTATGAGTTCAATATTCAGCCAGGAAGACAGTCAGGTAATGTAACCAACAACAAAAATGTTATGGGTATGTATACAACATTCAGTCTGCGGATCACAGTACGAAGCTTCTGGTGTAAGAAACTCATCCTTCCTCCACACGCTACCAGAAGAAGCTTATGATGCAAGGCTCCTCAAGTTTCCTCTGTACGACACATGGACAGCTTCCTGCCCAAGATACCCAGACTTCCACAGCAAGATACCTCGGTAAAAGCTTCCGGCATAAGGAAATGAATCTTCCTCAATACGCAACCAGATGAGAAGCTTCTCAGGCACAAAACCCAGCCTTCTCCAGCACGCTACCAAGGCAAAGGCTTCGAGCATAAGATGTCCAGTCTTCTTCAGCAAGCTACTCGGATCACTTCCAACATAAGACACCCAACCTTCTTCAGTACGGCACTACACACCGTCATCAGTATTGCTACAAGCTATTACACAGTGAGTTGGTAGTATATGACAGTATAGCTCAAGAATCAGATTCGCAAATTTTTTGTCAGAAGCACAAATCAGTCAAGACCCCTGCCTGCCTCAAGAAGCGAGTGTTCGGTTACATATATTTCCATATATATGGTGAGCATGCAGCCCAGGTCATGCAAGTCACTCGTACGAGGATGCAAGCTGATCTACCGAAGTAAGTTAAGAATCCAACAACCCCATGAGTTATGCCAAAGGAAGAAAAGTCAGATATACATCTCATGTGAATCAACAAATGGTGAAGCAGACAAGCTTAGAACAACAGTTTTGACAATGGCTACAAAGGTCAGTTTCTCGGTACCGGAAAAGGTGGTATCATGGACTCTTGTTACAGTCTTGTCTGATCAACTCGAACAACACACTCTGTACAACTATATGGTATGCCTCTGAGGACTCGTTTCATGCGCAAGAATAAGGTATGATAATGAAATATTGCACAAACAACAACTATGGTCACAAGAAGAACTGAGAATAAATAACGGTGGCCAAGCTCTTTCCGCAAGGGATTCCGACAAAGAAAATACTGACAATCAAGGAGTAAGTCTGACAGCAAAAGCATGACGATTCTTGCATGACCGTCAGGGTCCGGATACACAAACCAGCTTGAGACCATGATTCCATATGAATCAACATGGACATGCACTCAGAGGCCTACCCTGTTCCATAAGGACCTCATGTCCCGCTAACCTGTTTGTCCAACTACACATGCTCAGAATTGTCAGTATGGAATATCCAAGTCTATCTCGTCAGATCCAAGATTCCTTAGTCGCTTCAGCATGTAGACTTCAGCGACCGTGTTAAAATATCTCATGGCCTAGTAACCTAGATGACAATACCGACAGCATGGATAAGCCAAGGGCCGAGCAACCTGCTCGGATCAGGTGCTCTCACTGGTGGAACTGAGTACAAGGATAGCCTATCATGAAAAATATTTTCCCGTCAGCACAACGGTCAGTCCAGACTCGAGATGCTACTGTTTGAGGTATGTTACAACTATCGAGCCATACCCCTCTAAACTGCTCACAACAGGAGGCAAGCAAATCTTTGGCACAGAGTTCATGCTCGCGACAAAGAAACAACACAAGAGGATTCAGTATCACCAACGGGCAGTCAGATCCCGTCAAGAGAATGGTTTGGATTCCCAGCATTGGTTGAACTCGGAAGACAAGCATTTACTTGAGCAATCCGATGGAAGGAGTTAAAAGTTTTCATGCGCACAGAAAGTTGATTCTCAGATTCCTTGGATACTACAGGCAATACATCGAAAAGTGACAAGTCATTCGGAAATCACCACAGCCTGGTGGAAAGATCATATATCCCAGTTATGATAATATATCTGTAATGCCCCGGACACACTCGCCGGTGGTCGTTACTCCTGGCGAGATCTAGACTGGCCCCACAAATCAATACTAGTCTTTCCTGCGCACTTTGTCCTCACTCGTGCGCACCCGGGAGCAACTTCCCGGTCGGTTACCCATCCTGAAATTACTCCAAGCTGAGCACGCTTAACTTTGGAGTTCTGTCCGAATGGGCTCCCGGAAAAGAAGGAATTCCTTATTGATATGAGTAGTCTATCATCCCTATTAAGCCAGGCCATCACATACACCCCTACTCAGAGGAACCGACGTCCCCGTTGGGCCACAGGAACGTTCCCTCTTGGCACATACGTCTGTGCATTCAGTCCAGCACATGTGCCATGCCGTGTGCCATGACGGGTCACAAACGTCATGCATAACCTGACCGCGCACCTGTTCGCAAACATCTGCGTAACCGCAAGGGTCGGCACTGATACCAACTTGTAACGCCCCGCACACACTCGCCGGCGGTCGTTACTCCTGGCGAGATCTAGACTGGCCCCACAAATCAATACTAGTCTTTCCTGTGCACTTTGTCCTCACTCGTGCGCACCCGGGAGCAACTTCCCGGTCGGTCACCCATCCTAAAATTACTCCAAGCTGAGCACGCTTAACTTTGGAGTTCTGTCCGAATGGGCTCCCGGAAAAGAAGGAATTCCTTATTGATATGAGTAGTCTATCATCCCTATTAAGCCAGGCCATCACATAACACAACCGTTGGTCCACCTACCTAGCAGTCGGCGGAGCCACCTTGGGGCAACTCAAGGTATTTGGCTACCGTCCACTATGCATAGACGGATGATGCCCGTAGATAGAGAGTGCGCGGCTCTAGATACGGATCTGGCTCACCGGGAGGTCTTGCTGGTTTAGTTTTGCCTGTTACGAGTGGCTTGTCCACCGGGATTCCTTATCGTAAGCACCGTGTTATCATGGTGTGAGGATGTTCCATCGGATGCGTGTGGTAATTTATAATGGACTACTTGGAGCACCCCTGCAGGGTTAAATCTTTCGCGAAGCCGTGCCCGTGGTTATGTGGCCACTTGGAAATTTATAACCTCCGGTTGTAGAGAACTTGAAGCTAAATTCAGTTAAAATACACCAACCGTGTGTGTAACCGTGATCGTCTCTTCTTGTGAGTTTTGAACCAAGAAGTGAACATGGTGGGGTTATGTTTGACTCGTAAGTAGGTGTTCAGGATCACTTCTTGATCATTATTAGTTTGCGACAGTAATGCGTAGTTACTCTTCTTATTCTTGTACTCATAAGTTAGCCACCATACAATGCTTAGTGCTTGCTGCAACCTCACCACCTTACCCTTCCATACCCATTTAAGCTTTGATAGTCTTGCTACCCATGGTTATGGGATTGCTGAGTCCTCGTGGCTCACAGTTTACTACAACAACAGTTGCAGGTACAGGTAAAGCGATGTTTTGACGTGAGAGCAATGCTTGTTCTATTTGGGGTTCTTCTTCTGCTTCTTCGTCTTCGTCGATCAAGGGATAGGTTCCCGGTTGGCAGCCTAGGACTAGCAGGGCGGATGTCGTTCATCTTTTTCATTTGATTTCATCCGTAGTCGGATCCTGCTCTTCTGTATGCTTATTGCTATGTATTGATGTATTGATGTATTCATGTTGTAGCTTGTGGCGAGTGTAAGCCTTTATCTGGTATTCTCATCTATTCAGTACATGGTATGTTGTAATGATATCCACCTTGTGAAGCGTCTCCGATATGCGCTTCTATCCTTATTGGGATTTTTGAGTCCCTTGAGGATAGGACTGCATATTGGGGGTGACAATATCACACTCCCGGCTAAGTGGGCAGATAATTGGGGTCAGCGTATGGTTTGACCTATGAGGCAACACCCGTCAGAAATTCGAGAAAGGTGAAGCAAATCACCCCAAAGTCAGAAGGTCCGATCATATGAGATTCAAAGGGAACAATATACAAAGGAAAAGGATGCCCGAGTTGGAAATGGTTTCCTTAGGTCATACTTATTCCCTGGGCAATCAAATCTCGAGGACGAGATTTTTGTAAGGGGGGTAGGTTTGTAACACCCCGATTTTTGGCCCTTTCTTTTTCTTTTGGTTTTCTTTGGTTTTTGCTCTGGTTTTCTTTTTGGAGCAGTTCTGTGGACTTGAAACCTAGGAGATCATCATTTCTTCTTCTCCCAAGGCGTGCATCATCCTTGTATCTTTCCCAAGATCATGATATTTCTATTCTAGCCCAACCCCAAATTCTTTTCTTGGGAATATTCCTTTCTCTATTAAAGGAATAACCCTATTTGATCTAGGTTGTGAAGCAACCTATATTTCTGTCTTCCACAAAATTCCCAAATAATTCTCATAATTTCTTTGGATCATACTTTCCACAAATATGTAAAAACCCTTCCCTGCCTAGTTCAAAAATAATTCAGGAATATTCATTTTTCCTATTTTGTCCAGTATGGCACATTGTGAAGGAAGTGCTATTTATATTTTCTTGGTTTCCCTCAAACTTTTTGAGCACTCTTTCCAACCCAAATCATTGCCACATGCCAAAATTCAGCTTTATTTGGCTAGCCAATCTTCCTCAGGAAATTACCAAAGTTTCTGTCCAGAGAGAAGCTTTGTGAAGAAAGTACTACCTAGGCTAATCCAAATTAGTTGAAATTTTGCCATGTCCTTCATATGCTCAAATAATTCACCTCCACAAAATTTTAGCTCCATCCAACAATCTATGTGAGCACACCTTGAAATCTTATTTTTTGGTAATATTTTCAAGTTGTGAAGAAACTATATTTTCTATTGCTTCGTAAATTCTGAATTTAATCCAGGACATAAAGTCCCTATATCATTTGAGCATGCCAAAATTCACATCATGTTGCTAAGCCATTTGCTCTACAAAATTTCCCCAAGATTCTGTCCAGAGAGGACCTTTGTGAAGGAAGTACCATTTAGGTATTACCAAATGGCATGAAATTTTGCCAGTACCTACAGGGTCCTAAATCATAACTCTCCAACAAATTTCAGCCCAATACAACACTCTATGTGAGTGCAACATCCAAATCTAGTTTCTATTCTGTTTTTACAGTTGCAAAGCAACTATCTTCAAATCTTGTCATCATCATCTCAAAATTCACAGGGTTATAGTTCTTCCTACCCTAAACCCTTGTGACATCCTTCTTGGTCCTTTGGTCAAGTATTTTGACTACAACTTCTATCCCAAGTATGCTATAGCAACCTGCATCTGATGCATCCCATCAACCCATAGTCTCTTTGATCGAGCCATCACATCAGTGGAGATGTAGAATGGATGGACAACACCTTGGACAACTTTTCCCAGGCCCTCGTGCCCTCTCCTCCCCTTGCCATGCGGTGACCGCACTGTGGGTACACTTGCGCGCATGTTCTACGTGCTGTGGACGCGCTCTGGGTGTCGCCGAGCGTCGGGCTCGTTCTCCCCAGCCGTCTCCGCACGTCTGCTGGTACCGTCCACCCTCGTCCTTCTCCCACGTATCCCCTTGGACCCCCGCTCCTCCTCCTTCTTCCCTCTCCTTGTGCCACGGCGGCCCCTGTTTTCGCCACATGCGCGTGTACAGTGCCCTACTGGCCGACCGCGCGTGCCCCTCCCGCATCTGCTCCTCTGGCGCTCCACTCGCCCTCTCACATCACCGTCCGAGTCCTCCCATGCGCCCACGCGTCCGCGGTTCGCCAGAACTCTGGCCATCTTGCCCGTGGCGGCATCCGGTTCGGCATCCTCCTCCTCGGCTATTTAAGCCATCCCCGAACTCGTCTCCCCTCACCACTCGACCTTCTCCTCTCTGAATTGTCGCCCAGTGCCACCCAACCAAGCTCAGGGGCTCATCTTCTTCCTCTCCAGCCGGAGCTGCGCCGCTCGGCTTCCTCCTTGGCCAGCTTGCTCCGGTGCATCTCCTGACGAGCCAAGGCCACCATCAAGCTCCCCTCATCCCCCTAGTCCTCCTCAACCTCTTCCCCGGGGCAATGGCCGCCGGAATCGCCCACTCCGTCGTCGCCCGTAGCTCGCCGCCGCCGGAGATGTAGGGCGCGATGTCGTCCGGCCACCATTCTTCGAGCCACGGGTACGAGAAGCTCCACCTCGGTCCACCCGATCCATCCTTGCCGTCGCCTAGCTTCGCCGCAGCCTCCCTGCCGCCGTCCGACGCCGGTGAGTGCCGCCGCCCCTTGTTCTCTCTCTCTCCCTTCAATCTGACGGGGTGACCCCACCCGTCAGTCTCTCACCTCCCCGCCGAAGAATTTTAAGTGGAAGCGTAAACCCACTTTACGCTTTCGACGTCAGCCCCCTGGAGGTTTTCTGAAATTCATTTAAAATTCATTTTAAATCCAAATTTGACCACAACTTTGACCACGAATATCTACTAAACTACAAGTCCAAATGAACTGATTCTTTTTGCATTATTTTTCTTTTGATCTGCTTTATTTTCGGGTAGAGTTTGGTATTTTTCAATTCTGTCTAGAATTTATGGACAGAAGAATTTGCTTTATGTGATATTTATAAATGCTTTCAAAAATGTTTCCAGAGTGTTTGATGTGTGTTGGTGAAGACCAGGAGCATTCCAACACTCCCTTGGAGCAAGGCAAGCCACAACCTCCATTTGCATGATTGCAATGTAATGCCATGGTTTATTTAATAAATTTGCTTGAATATTCATTATTTAAATATGACTTATTCATGGCATTTCTTGGAGTTATATTTGATCTTGTTACTGCCATGATGATGCTTGGATTTCTAGGACTGATGCTTTGCAGATTGAGGGTGACATGTTGCTTCGGGATTACTAGTAGCAGTAGTCCTGCTTTCTTCATGATCATATTGAATTTTATTACTTATTGGAGTTCATAATAATGATATGGCTATAGTATTCGTTGGATTATTGGACGGATAGTGCTATGACTTGAATCACAGGTTGATATTTTATATTGGAGTAACAGTTCTATCACAGATATATCTTGGGGACAAATTTCGTCAATTTGTTGGTCGGGTGCCACCGAATCAAGCTCACCAGTGCAGCCACAGTTGCCTGCATGGGGAGGCCCTAATTCGGTCTATTGACATGCCTCTCGCCGGTGCCTCCAACTAGGGAAGGTTATGTGCTCGCGCTGGCCTGGCCCAGTAGGCGGCCGTACCCTTGTGTGCCTGAGTTGTGTTGTACCCGGGTGTCCCCGTTTGGGACGAGTTTGTGTTGGCCATGACGGTGGAAGCCACAAAGGTGGCGGATGTCACAGGTTGACATCGGGGCCACCCATGACATAGCCCAAAGGGGAGTTTGTCAGAGTGGCCGGGAGAATGTCATGCAATAGATTGGTTTTGTCGGAATGTCATTGGTCCACCCGAATGGGAGCACGAAGCCATGAGTTCCGTGGTGTGGGTACAGTGTACTAAACTATCGATAGCCGCGTCCTCGGTTATGGACATAGTTCGTTGTAGGTCACACCGTTCGATCAACCCTCACAATGATGGAATGACTTATATAAGGACTTATATTTGTATGTGAGCAAGTAACAGTTTGGCAGGATTCCGATGATAATATGGGGATGATCCTGAGGTTGATCATCGGATTATATTGTGATCACGCGGTGATCATGAGGTTATATTGATCCCGAGGTGGTCGAGATGATATGTTGCTTGGCTGGGTAGCCAAGAGTTAGATAGTTTCATGTGACCCAAGATGTTGGTTCATCAATATGCTAGCCGTATCATATCATGATTTTATTACCTCCACATCATAGTATTCGTTCATAACTCAACCTGTTAATGCTATGTTATTGTCTTGCCTTGATGCTTTTGGTTGTTATGAACTTGCGAGTACATTCAAAGTACTCACCAGGCATGTCATGCCAGATTGTAGGTGATGCCGTGATTGATTGCTTGTCCTGTATTCTGATCGTGCGAGCTAGACCGTGTCCCAGCCAGAGTCCCTGCAGAGTGGAGTCCATCAATGTCGTTGTTGTTCTGCTGCTAGAAGTTATTTCACTGCTACGAGTTGTTCTGCTGCTAGCGGAGAGCTACCTTAGCTGGCATAGTGTCACCGTGTAGTTGTAATCTTCGTAATAGCAGACCCTTGTACCCTTATCATTTGCAATAAAGAGCTGATTTGTTCTATGCCAAGCTGTGTCGTATTCCAGAAGACTTGATCTCTGTGCTAGAATACGGGGCGTTCCGGTCCCTCTGAGCCGGGGTGCCACATTGACGGCTGAGCCTGCTGAGATGGTGCGAACGGGCTCCACCTCTGCCCATTTGGTGAACTTGTCGATGGCGACGTAGAGGTAGCGGTAGCTGCCAGCTGCGCTTGGGAAAGGGCCCAGACTGTCCAGCCCCCAGACCGTAAAGGGCCATGAGAGGGGGATGGTCTGGAGGAATTGTGCCTGTTGGTGGATTAGCTTGGCGTGGAATTGGCAGGCTTCACAAGATTGGACCAGCTCGGTGGCATCTTGAAGCGTGGTGGGCCAGTAGAAGCCGCTGCGGAACACCTTGCTGGCGATCGTGCGCGACGAGGAGTGGTGGCCGCAGTCTCCACCGTGTACGTTGGCAAGCAGCTCACGCCCTTGCTCCTTGGAGATGCACCGCAGCGCGACGCCATTGGGGCGCCTACGGTAGAGGTCGCCATCCCTCAAGCAGTAGGCTGTGGCCTAGCGGGTTACGCGCTCGGCCTCTCAGTCCTTCTCTGGGAGGGTGCCGTCCTCCAGATAGGCCTTGAATTCGTTGGCCCAACTGTCAGCTTGCGGCTCCAGCGCTAGCAACAGGCAAGCGCCTGAAGATGGGCCGCAGTCGGGTGCACCTGTGGGGCGTGCGGGAGGTAGCTCCTCATGAGGCACCGTGGTGCTTGCGGCAGGTGGTGTGGCTGATGGCCTCAGGAGTCTTTCCTCGAAGACGCTGGTCTTTTGAGGCTCGTGTCGAGATGCCTGCTTGGCGATATCATCTGCTTCCTTGTTGCTACCGCGAGGAATGTGCTGGAGCTCCTTGCCGAGGAAGCGCTTCTCGAGCTTGTGCACCTCTTCCAGATAGGCAGCCATGTGCTTGTCCTTGGGCTTGTAGCTTTTGTTGGAGAAGCTGACGAGGAGCTGTGAGTCTCCCTTGATGAGGATGCGGTTGATGCCAAGAACAGAAGCAGCCTTGAGCTCGGCGATGAGGCCCTCGTACTCAGCGATGTTGTTGGAGACCTTGTCGTCGTGCTTGAAGCAGAGTTGTACAATGTAGTAAAGCTTGTCTCCTGTCGGTGAAGCAAGCACAATGCCAGCCCCTGCACCTTGCTGGGAGAACGCGTCGTCGAAGTGCATGATCCAGCCTCCAGGGGGCTCCTCACCAGGCAGGAGGGACTCATCCTTGCGAGGCTCCTCTTGATGCGGGTCCGTCCAATATGCCATGAAGTCTGCCAAAGCGGCACCCTTGATCGTCCTTGTGGTGAGGAATTCCAGCGCAAAGGTTTGTAGCTTGATGTTCCACTCAGCGACGCGGTCAGTGGCGTTGGAGCTGTGTAGGACCTCCTCTAGGGGATAAGAGGTGATCCCCTTGATGGGATGGTCCTGGAAGTAGTGGCACGGCTTCCTGGAGGCGATGAGGAGTGCAAGGAGGAGCTTCTGCTGCATGGGGTACCGCTCGCGCGCATCCCACAGCACCAAGCTGACGAAGTAGACGGGGTGCTCAACGAGGCGCGTAGCTATAAGCGTGGTAGCTTGTTCTTCGGGAAGCTCGGGAAGCTCAGGAGGTGGCCCGTTGGGGACCTGTTGAAGAGGATCTCCGGTTGGCACTGGCGCGGCCTCGGGAGGCGTTGGCACAGCAGGCTTCTTCTTGGCGATGGTAGGCCCTTCTCGTTCTGCCATGAGGGCCGCGCTAACTGTCTGGGGGGTGGCCACCAATTATAGGAGGAGAGGCTCGCGTGGGCACGGGGCGACCATGACAGGAGGGGTTGTCAGATATTTCTTGAGGTCCTCGAAGGCTGCATTAGCTTCAGGAGTCCACTTGAAGGGGCCCGATCTCTTCATGAGCTTGAAGAATGGCAAAGCTCGCTCACCGAACATGGAGATGAAGCGCCCAAGCGAGGCCATGCATCCCGCGAGGCGCTGCATTTCCCTGAGGTTCCGGGGAGGCTTCATTCGCTCGATGGCCTTGATCTTCTCAGGGTTGGCTTCGATGCCACGGTGGGAGACCAGGAAGCCGAGCAGCTTGCCGGAGGGGACTTCGAAGACGCACTTGGTGGAGTTGAGCTTGAGGTTGACCTTGCGGAGGTTGGCGAAGGTTTCTTCGAGGTCCGTGATGAGGGAGCAGGACTTGCAGCTTTTCACGACGATGTCATCTATGTAGGCCTCCGCGTTTCTTCCCATCCGGGGGCCCAGGGTGATACGCATCAGCCTCTGGAAGGTAGCCCCCGCGCACCTCCAGCCAAAGGGCATGCAGATGTAGCAGTATGTCCCACAAGGGGTGATGAAGGCTGTTCTCTTTTCATCTTCTATCACCATCTTGATCTGGTGGTAGCCTGAGAAGGCGTCCAGAACGCAGAGCAACTCGCACAAAGCGGTGGAGTCCACAATCTGGTCGATCCGCGGCAGCGGGAAGGGGTCTTGGGGGCAGGACTTGCTGAGGCTGGTGAAGTCGACGCACATGCGGCTCTCGCCGCCGTGCTTGGGGACGATCACAGGGTTGGCGAGCCATTCGGGATGGCACACCTCACGGATGACTCCTGCCTCTTGTATCTTTGGGACTTCTTGGACGTTGAACTCTTGCTTCTCGGGCACTTGGCGCCGTGCCTTTTGCTTGACGGAGCGTGCGTTAGGGCGCACCGCTAAGTGGTGCTCGATCATCTCCCTCGGCACACCGGACAAATCTGATGCTGTCCATGCGAACACATCAACATTTGCCCAGAGGAAGGCGACGAGCACGTCCTCCTATTTAGGATCGAGGCCGTTGCCAATGGTGAAGGAGGGCCCGGAGCCACTGCCATCCACCGACACCTTATCGTCTCTGCGCGTGCCTGAGAGAACACCTGCTTCTTCTTCGCGGGTCTGGCGTCGGGAGGCTCGACGTCATCCTCGTCGGCAGGGTACGCGGTAGCGGCAGCCTTGTAGGCGCGCTCGAGGGAGCGCACTCCATCTTTCTCATCGCAGTGGACGGTGATGATGTCGCTGCAGCCCAGCATCTTGAGGACATTGTAGGCATGATGAGTCACTGCCATGAACTTGGCAAGCGCGAGGTAGCCCAAGATGGCATTGTAGGGTCGGCTGATGTGCGCCACGTCGAAATCGATGAGCTCTCACTACAAAAAAAAGACACATCCATGACTTTATGGCCCGAACGAAAACTATTTCTATCATGGTTGTGACACTTCTATGACAATAATTGTGACAAAAACACGTATCATCATAGATGTGGTGGGCTCCTACTTCTATGACAAAAAATTATGTCAAAAAATGGGCTTTTCATGCTGGGCGGGCCAGAGACGCACACGCATGACATTCTTTGGGTCGTCCATGACGTAAAAAATTGGGGTAGAAGTGAGGGCAAGAAATTTTTGGGGAGTTCCCGGTTACAGTGGGTGGTCGGGGCCGAGCGATGCAATGTGGTTTGTGCGGTTCTCTCGTACGCGCATGTGTGCGAGGCGTTCGCTAACTGAACCCAAGCGAGGCGTTCGCTTACTGAACCCGATCGCACTAGCCAGCTACGTACTGAAGCCGATCAATCGATCCCTTCTCTGCTAACTGAACCCGAGCGATTCCTTCGCTGCTAACTGAACCCGAGCGCTTCCTTCGCTGCTAACTGAACCCGAGCCATCGATCGCTGCTGCATGTTGCTTACTAAAGTCGGTCGATCGATGCGTTGCATCGAGCCCCCATGTGCGAGACGTAGCCGGTTGGGTTGCCTCTCGATGAACTGTGCCCGTTGCTGCCGCGTGCGCGATACACATAGACACAAGTCAAGACGCATCGATCGATCCGGTTGGTTGGCTATGGATGAACAGTTCCCGTTGCTGCTGCCCGCTCGTACGCCCCACCCCAGCCGGTGGGGGTTGGATGAACAGGACCCCGGCCGGGTAGGCGGTTGGCGCTGGATGAACAGGACCCCGAGGAGGCCGCGCCGCGGTACGCCATACCCCAGCCGATTGGGGGTGGATGAACATGACCCCGTGGAGGTTGGATGAATGGTAGTCGGTGTAGGTTGGATGAACAGGACCCCATGGAGGCTAGATGAACAGTAGCCGGTGGAGGCTGGAGGAAGTCGACTGTGGATGAACAGTAGCCCGTGGAGTCCCGTTTTGCGGTACGCCACACCCCTCCCAATGAACAGGACCCCGTTTCGACCGTAGGCGTTCGAAGAGAAATCTGTTTCCTCCATTTTGCGGTACACCAGACCCCTCCCGATCAACAGGACCCTGTTTTGACCGTAGGCGGTTGAACAGAAGTCCGTTTCATCTGTTTTGCGGTACGCCAGACCGCCAGTCGATGAACAAGACCCCATTCCGATCATAGGCGGTCGAACAGAAGGCCGTTTACTCCGTTTTGCGGTACGCCAGACCCCGAGTCAATGAACAGGACCCCGTTTTGGCTGTTCCGTCCAAGCCGGTTGGCTCCCGATGAACATGACTCATTCCGACCGAGTCGGTTGCCTCCCGATGAACACGACGCTATTTCCTCCGTTCTGACCCAGCCGGTTGGCTGCCGATGAACAGGAGGCTGTTGCTGTGTACCCCCACCGTCGCCTCTCCATGTACACGAGCCCTGGCCGTACATATATGCGAGTACGCGTTCGAGACCCCGCCCGTATGTACGTACGTGCCCGTATTTTTTGCAGCATGCTTGTACGTACGTGTACACGATTTAGACGGGGCTGCCTGAACTACTACGTCGGGGGCTCTACTATGACACGTGCCGCTCCTTACACGCCCATGGTTCATTGTTGCAGAGAGACCGATCGACCAGTATGTACGTACACGTTCGCGACCAGACAGACAATGCTAGGTACGCTTCGACCGGTTGGGTCCCAGCTGTCAGGGAGGATAAGGAGGCACTTCCTTGCATGCGAAGATATAGCAGGTGGGTCCCAACTGTCATGGGGATGGATAATATTTTTTCTGCGTAATAAGGAGGCACTTCCTTGCGTGCGAAGATGTAGCTGGCGGGTCCAGCTGTCAGCCTCACCGCGTATAGTCCTCTTCCGATGGCTGTTGTTCATTGACCATGTTGACTACGCCACGCCAAGAGTACCAAGGCGGTGGACGACGGCGAGGCCTAGGAATGGAATGATGTGGAGCCGGGGAAGACGCGGCAGTGGATGCCCACGCGTAGGGGAGTATGAGGGTTGACTGGTTAGGATGCGGTGTGAGGCTGCAGTCGCCGGAGAATAACAGGGGATGTGGGTGCGTAGAGGGAAGGCCTGGCCAGCGGTGGGAGTAAGGTGGGGCGGTGAGGCCTGCGCGGCAGCACAACTAGCCACAGGAGGCAGGAGCAGGCGGCCCCGCCGGCACTGGTTTAGGCGACTGGAGCAAGAAGATCAGAGATTGAAGAAGCTGCACGGCCGTTGGATGAACATCCAACGGTCACTACTGCTAGAATCGTTTGTTGACTAAGTTGACAAAGCCCTGCGTATGCGTTAACTTAGTAGGCCCACAAGTCAGTCTCCAAATCTGGTGGGTCCCAGTTGTCATGGGGACGAATCATTTTTTTTCGCATAATAAGGAGGAACTTCCTTCCGTGCGAAGATATAGCTGGTGGGTCCCAGCGGTCAGGGGGAGGAATCATTTATTTTTCGCGTAATAAGGAGGTACTTCCTTGCGTGCGAAGATGTAGCTGGTGGGTCCCGGATGTCAGGGGGAGGAGTCATTTTTTTCGCATAATAATGAGGCACTTCCTTGCGTGCGAAGATGTAGCTGGTGAGTCCCAGCTGTCAGGGTGAGGAAACGTTTTTTCCGCGTAATAAGGAGGCACTTTCCTTGCGTGCGACCATGGACCTCGTGGGTCGCAGCTGTCAGCCTCTCCACATACAGTCGCCTTCCGATGACTCTCGTTTGTTGACCATGTTGAACAAGCCGCGCCAAGCGCACCAAGGCGGTGGACGACAGCGAGGCCCCACCGCCCCAGACAGGAACGCCCCGGAGATGGAGAAGACGTGGCAGTTGAGTCGCAAATGGAGATGAGTGCGAGACTTGACTGGTTCGGGTGCGGGGTGGGGCTACACTCGGCGGAGAACAACTGGAGGTGCGGAGGAGTGGAGGGATGGCCTGGCCGTCGGTGGGGTAGCGTTTCGCGGCGAGGCGTGCGAAGCAGCGCTGCTGGACGCCGAAGGCTGGAGCAGGCGGTCCCACCAGCGCTGGAGGAAGAAGACGAGAGATTAAAGAAGAATGTCGGCCATTGGATGTATATCCAATAGATAAGGCTGTCAGAAACTTTTTTGACTAAGTTGACAACGCCTTGCGTAGGCTTCGACCTATTGGTCCACATGTCAGCCAGTCCATTTGGTGGGCTGGGTGAAACAATAATGTAGTGTCTATGCAGCCCATTTATATATTTTGTTAGCATTTACAGCCTATTTGTATTATTTTTCAAAATACACGGTTTTGCTGGGCTGGGTGAAAATATCCTTTTGGGCAGGTCAGAGATATGTTATAAAAACATAAACCGGTGTTGGGCATTCTATTATAAAACTACATAATTTGCGGAGCATAAACACGTGATTGCATGTCTATTACTTCATTGGTCCGTAAAATCTTAGCAAGCTTATGTACGCAATCACCAGGAATTAACTTGCCAACTTATTGTTAAATAATAATAATTTTTTGGTAAGAACTTATCAATTTACCAAATAAAATATTATTTAATTTGAAGAGTTAATAAGATGTGGGGTATTATTATTTTTTAGGCTAGACGTGGGACAATTGAGTTGGTTTTAGGTAAAACTTGTGGGAGAAAAATCAGAGATAGGATTAATAAAAAAGAAAAATAAAGGAAGTGGGAAGGTCTATACAAAGGTTGGACGAAGGACAGGTCAAACGGGAACCATATGTTTTTCTAATATATGTATGTAGTATATGTAATAAAATAAAATATAAATATATATACTATTATAGAAGGGAAAACATAATTTGAGTTTGGCATTCTTATAGAAAAATAGAACTTCTTTTTTTGAGCAGTACTGAAAAATAAAACTAAGCTGTGAGTTGTCTTCAAGAAACAAACATAAGTTGGGCTGCTGATGTTATAAAACAAGCTAGGCTGGGAGGCCCAGAGGCCGATTGATACCTGCTGGACCACAAAAAAAAAAGTTGAAACCTGCTGGATCAACTGTGTCAGCATGTCGTGAGCTGCGCATGTTAAAAAACAGAACGTATGCTGGGCAGGCCACAGCCCAGTTGTTACTTGTTCGACCTCTGAAAAAAATGATTACTTGCTAGGTCCCGGATGACAGCCACCTTGACTACGTTGACAATCTCGTGGGCCCGACACATCAACATACCATAAGGAGGAAGCATATTTTTGCAATATATAAGGAGGCACTTGTTTGCGTACGGCCATGGACCTGGTGGGCCCGGACTGTGAGCCTCTCCACGCATAGTCATCTCCCGATTCCTCTCGTTTGTTGACCATGTTGAGAACGACAGATGACGGCGCCGCGGCGAGAGCACCAAGGCGGAGGACGACGTCGAGGCCTCGGACTAGAACGAACTGGAGCCGGGGAAGACGCGGGCGGAGGGTAGTACGAGGGTTGACTGGTTTGGGTGCAGGGTGGGCCGGTGGAGCTGCCGCGCCAGAGAATAAAAGTAGATGTGGGGGACTAGAGGGATGACCTGGCCAGCGCCATGCATAGGCTAGGATGGGTCGTCGAGGCGTGCGCGGCAGCGCCGCCAGCAGCTGTAGGGAGAGGACGAAAGATTGAACAAAATAAAGAAATACAAATGGATAGGTGGTTGGTCCCAGATGTCTCTGTACGAGACCTGCTGGGTCCACCTGAGAAGGGGAATATGTTGGGAGGAAGGAGATTCAAAGCACGCCAGCCGTTGGATTTCAATCTAATGGCACCAGAAGGACTGACGGAAGAGGTATCAAACTTAACTTGTTCTCGTCGTTTGTGATCAAAGATGACCACCCTGAGTGAAGTTATCTGATAATCTAGGCAAAAGGAACGACTGTGCAACCTACAGAAAACCGCACTCAGACTTAAAAAAAAACACAAAAAAATGATACAACTGCTGGATCCCCATAATTAAGCATGTCATGGGCCGCAGATGTCCTAAAAAAGAAACCTGGGCTGGGCAGCCACAGCCTAGTTGATACCTACTCGACCTCAAAAAAAAGGAAACACGACAGCCCTGTGAACTAGTACTCTTATTACATACATAAGCAAACAGATTCATAGCCACTCGGAAAAAAAGCAAATAGGTTCATTGGTTCTTAGACGAAATATTATGGATAAAACAGATAATTATGACACATAGGCTAATGAATGAAACACTCAGGTGATAAAGGTGCTTAAACAGACAAACTACACCATCTAGATCTTCCTGGCACGCTTGATCATGGCGCTGCGGCTGTCCGTGTACTCCTCGGTCACGGGAAGCAGACACACCCTCATGTCGAAGATCCGCCTGTACATGTCGTAGCATGCGTATGCGTCCTTGGCCGCGTATGTGATGTAGGCTAGATTCAGAGGTACCTCCCACGTGTTCAGGTCCTTCGTATCCACGTCTTCTTTAATGTTGGCGTAGCAGGGGTCGATGATGGCCACAGCGAGGTCAACCAAGGAGTCCTCCTCTAGCCCGTTGTCGATGATCTTGTATTGCTTCTGGATGTCGACAAGCTTCTTGCACCAGATGGCCGAATCGTAAAGCACAGTGGCGTTCTTCCAGCTCTCCATCGTAGCGAAGGTGCAGTCGGCAGTGCTGATGAAATGGGCGAATGCTCCAGAACCCCTGATGGCCCTATAGTAGTGGTAGACTAGAACCTTGTCCTGCACGCATACCTGGGCGATGGCGATCCGCTGGTCCCTGTCAGGAGACGGATGGATGGGCACAAGGTCTAGTCCCGCGACCTTGTGCTTCTCATCCTGTAGGTACTGCTTGAACTTGGCGACGCAGAGCTTCACCGAGTCCGGATTGTTGGTGTACATCACATTCAACCTGGTGCTGCCATGGGTCTGAACGATGAACTCCAAGGTGAACTCCTTGTTGGAGTCCATATCCAGCAGGCTCAACCCTCGGGTCGCCTTTGGAGTCTCTTCTCACGCAGAGTTGTTGTGGCAGTTCTTGTTTTGTGGGGATTGGGGGCAGGGGGAAGATGAAGACGATGGGGAGATATGGACAGCGGAGGGCTCCTTATTTACACTGGGGATCGGTGTGTAGTGGAGTACTGGGGGCGGCAGCAGCAGTTCGTTTTTCCAATCTTGGGGAACTATCACCACTGAACGTAGGGGGTAGGCGGTGGCAGCAGTTTATTTTTCTACTCTTGGGGAACTGCAATCGCTGGTGAACATAATGGGTACAGGCGGCAGCAGTTACTACCCCCTCCTCCCTCGCACGCTGCACGCCCCCTCGACCCATTCAAACGCCTCCATTAAACCGACGTGGAAGCCGAGAAACCATTCCGTCCACACGTTCTTTCACAAGAGGGTCGGCATTGGCACTGTAATAGCGAGTGTTAGTGTGGTCGCTTTACTTAAATTTTATTCTTAAAACAAGCAAAGCATTGGCTCGTTCTATCAGTGCCATAAAATCAACATGCAAAACAATTAGAATTATTATTCTCAGGACGCACGCGAACAGCTCATTTGCCGCACTTCCAGACAGACGATACTACCAAGTTTGAACAGATTGTTAGGGTTGCTGTCCTCTACATCATCATGCCGTGTTTCACATCTTGCAAGATTCACAGCAAACTCATAAGATTCAAATAATAAGTACAATAAAGATGCCTATGGATCTCAATGATTCACAGATCAGAGCCAGTAGTTACTGTTTAACTAAAACGTTGTGAGAATGTTAACAAATAAATAAAATCGATCGATGCTTCAAGTAAGCAATTTGATTCAAGGATTTGCTGAAACAATGAAACCAGTCCCGTTTACGACCATGCATGTCAAACATTGGCAGATGAACATTTTCTGGATAACTGGTGGCACTACCACTTCCAATATCTGCATAAGCGGGTCACCAAGATATTGTTTTTTGTGACATGCATTAACTTATTGTTAGTTAAATCCGAAGTCAAAATTTTGCACAAAACACGAAGGTGACCAATAAACCAGGGCAAAGACAGCGATACATATAATTAACACCAAATGAGAGCAAGGGATCACACATGTCATTTACGACTGGAATGATAATGCGATACAGTACGTGATGCAGTGCTGGTTACAGGAGGGAAGAAGAAAGATGCATCCATCGACGACCTCCTCCTCCTCGACTCGGGGCGCCGGCCCACCAAACAGCGGCTGAGGAGCGGCGGCTTTCATGGCGAGGTCAACGTGCTTCTAAACAATGGCGTCCAAGGCTTCCAGCATCTTAGCGTCGTCCCTAGCACTATAGTGGCCTATGTGGACAATTTCCTCATAGATATGGATGTGTAGGTCGATGGTTTCTTGTTCGGTGAGGCGCTGCACGGTGAGCGCGGCCTCGAGGTGGACATTCTTCGTCGCGACATCGGGCAGCTGCAGGGCCACCAGTGCGTTAAAGAGGTTGTCACCATGGAGGCCGATGAGGGTGGCAGCCAACAAGGAGCCTGGGCGCGCGGGCTGGAGGAGTACGGCAAGGTCGTTCATGCGCTTGTTGATGGCGGTGAACTTGCGGATGGAGCGGACCATCATCTCGCCAATGTGAGAGGCTAAGCCGTCGTTTGCGAGAGCTATGACGCTGGCGGTCGCCAGCACCGTCTGGAGACGCTGCTCGGTGCCGGGTCATAGGCTAGTGTCGTGGATCATCTGGCATAGCCACCTGTCGCTCGTGTCCATCGCCTCCATGGGTGGTTGTGGCTTCTGGTCACTTGGTCTTGGATTGGAGTGAGCAGTGTTGCGCAGACTAGGTGGGTAGTACTAGTAGGTGCGTACGATTCGGTAGATGGATTGGAGTGGAGGGGCGCCTTTTATGAGAGTGTAAACTGCGTTGCATTCATATCGTGCTGGCTCCATTCTGCTTCTCCAATTAATTCCCTCTGCATGCTTCCCTCCATTCCACAATGTAGTGCGCCCGCGCTTCCCGAGATCTATGTTTGACCATAAATTTAACAAACGAGACCGACTGCGGCAGGAGAAAAAATTATACCACTGAATTTCAGTGGTATAATTCAGTGGTATAAGTTTTGCTCCCGCCACAGTCGGTCTCGTTGGTTGAATTTATGGTCAAACTTAGATCTCAGGAAGCACAAAATTGAATGAGGATGCATAATTGACCGTTCAACATTTCGGGAACCGCTACCCTCTTCCTTGTTGGCATTCAAGCCGTATCAATGTAAATGTGTGTCAAAAAGAGACTAGTTTTCGCAAAAAAAAGAGACTAGTCAACAGTTCGCCATGAGCCTATAACTAGCGATCGCCACAATAACCGTAAGATCTGCATCTGACGGTGGCACCTATTGGACGCAAACAGCAATAAAAAAACAAATGCCATGGCATTTTACAAAACTGCCACACCACGCCCCTCCCCTACACATGAGAGACTGCCACGCGAGCATTCACAACTGCCACATTCGGGTTGCGCTTGGCTCTTCGCCTCTTCGGGAAGTCGTACTACTACAATAATACTAGTACTAAGTGCTTCTGGCAATCTGACACCGAATGAACTGCTGCATGTCCACCGCGTGGGGGAGGGACAGCGTGTTGTAAGCAAAAGCTTCTCATCGTACATGGGCAAGGGAGAGGGCACAGTAATCAAGCTTCTCCTTGTTGTACGAGTTGACGCAACACATCAAAGCAGTACAATTGATTTTCTCAAGAAGTTGTGTTTACCGATGCATAAATTACAATGCATGCATGCATGCCGTGAGTTTCCTTTTGATCCTTTCATGTGTTGATTTAATGCACCTTGATGTATGAACATGTGATGGTAAAACTTTCTAATGCCCTGGCACTAAAGCGAGAGATGGTGGTGCACGAGGAGAGCAAGATCATGCTGACGGAACAGGACCCGACGATGGACGTCTTTATGGACTTCACCATGCTCCACTACCCCTTCTGCATCCGCCCCTTGAAGCCTCTGGTGTACGAGGTTTGAATACATCTCGTCCGTTTGGCTGATCGAGCAACGCGCAGTTTTCTTGATTGATGTGGTGTTCGATTGATTTGTGCAGTGCAAGGGAGGGCATCTAGCCTGCGCGGACTGCCGCGGCGAGCGGCCCGGGAACCAGCAGTAGTGCCAGAATTGCGAGCGCGGCGGCGGCTTCGATGTGCGCAACACGGCGATGGACGCTGTCCCCTCCTTGGCGAGGGTGGAGTGCCCGCACGAAGGCTGTGGGCTCTACGTCACTTACCACAAGCTCCATGATCACCAAAGCGCGTGTCCGCTCGCGCCATGTAAGTGGCCCATGCCCGACTGCGGCTACGAAGGCCCGCCACCGGCACTCCCCAACCACCTCATCACCGTGCACCCCATGCTCGTGCATAGGATCCAGTACGGCAAGGTGCTCCAACTGCAGGTGCCGGTGTTGGAACCGCGGCGCTTGCTGTTCGCAGAGGAGGACGACCGCGCGTTTTTCATGGTCGGCGGCGCGCTCGGCATCGGCGCGCCTATCGCCGTGTCGGTCGTCTGCATCAGAGCGGGGGCGTCCCCACCGCCGCACTATGCGGCCAAGGTGTGGGCGAACAGGCCGCCGGGGGCGCCAATGGTAGGATCGATGCCGTCAAGGTGGAAATCGAGGGGACAAGCAGCAAGGAGCCCGGCGCCGTCACCGTGGAGGAGCTGACCTTCTTGATAGTGCCGCCCATGCTGCTGGCCGAGGCTAGGTCCACATTCGGATTGACAAGCTCACCTCCTAAATGATTCCACAATGCCTTCTAGTTATCTTAGTAATATGCTAATGTAGGGTTTAGTTTGGTCTACTTTACCTTAAGAGATGGTGGATTTTGGTGGGGATGCAGCAATTACTTCAACATCACATCAGCAGTTGAAGTAATTCCCAACAGTCCATGGGATATTTTGTGTCTGTTGGATATAAGATCTTTTGGGTAAGAAATAAACCTAAATATAAGATGCTTATATGTTTGTTTGTTAAGGAAGTGTTGTATACTTCTGCGAGTTGACGCGACACATCAAAGTAGTACTACTAGTACTCACCCGACTGCGCACCAGGCAGACCAATCTCGTGTCGTGTTGGTGCCGTGTGTGGTACCCACATTAAGCAAAACCTCGCGCCTCCAGCTGAGCCTGTGCATTTTGAACGTTTGAATCTGAAGGCCAAGGAGCAATGTGAACCTTTGATAGAGCGAATCGGATGGTTGAGAACACTACAATTCGTAGCTACAGATGCGTGTGTGAGAGAGGACAAGTGCATGCATGCACCTCTTCTCTCCGTGTCCGACGTACTAAACCTAGAGTACAAGTGTATGTGTGTGGCATCGACCTAGAGAGTTAGAGATGGTGTGTGCGAGAAGTCCTGAGAGACTCTTGAGCGTAGGTGTGTGCGTGGGAAAGCGGGAGAGAGATGATATGTGTCGATGTAATGTGTGTGAAAAAAAATTGTCAATTGTTCACCGCTAGGATATTCCTGGCGAACGCCCCAGTAACCGTAAGATCTGCATCCGACGGTGCTAGTTATTGGACGAAAACAGCAGTAAAAAAAGAAATGCCATGGCATTTTACAAAACTGCCACACCACGCCCCTCCCCACACATGAAACTGCCATGCGAGCGTTCGCAACTGAGGGAGCCATAGCCATGGTCTGCTCCTTGGTGTGATCTATAGAATTATTAAAAAGGCCGGGCTTAGGCGGGGGATCTTGGCCTGTCCGTTTGCTACTCCTCACATGCGGTCGTACATGTACCCCTAAAAAAATGCGGTCGTACATGTCAGTGATGTATCAAGCCGATGTGTGTCGAGCGGCAGGCCGGACCGACCGTCTGTTCGTACTACTGCTCACATGCAGTTGCACATGTCAGTGATGCACCTAGCCGATGCACGTCCCTTCGGTGAGCGGCGGGCCGGACCGACCGTGTGTTGGTGCGACACAAACGCGACGGGCTGTAAAGTTTACCGCCTAACTTAATACTATGTAAAGTGTAACACTTGCTTTCACTCCTTAACGAGATAGGTCGATAGAAATCCCCATTAGAAAGGTGAGGGCGGTGTTTTTCCAGCGCGGGAAGTGAGGGAGTTTTTTTTCTACTAGAGCGGAGGCGTGGGAGTTTGGCCGACGGTTTGCATACGTTTCTCGGACGCGTACGTGGGCCCGCACAATCGGAGGCCATCCTGGCGGAGCCAGACGCCCGCAACCTCTCAGACCAAAAAAAGAGGAGCCCGCTTCTAGCTATTTCTATAATTAGTTTTAAAATTCTCAATCGTTCACGTGTGACGTGATATCAGCCGTTCATTGATGTTGATCCAACGGTCTAGGTGTTTCGGATTCGCGTCTACAGTAACCTAAGTGTACCCACCCTCAAACAAAAAGTGTCTACATTCTTCTAGAACCATCAGCATGTCAGTGTGACCACATCCACATAGGAAGCTAGCAAACAACACCTCCACATGTGCCACGTGGCTTCATTGATGCCCCCCACATCATTTTATTTATGAATGTATTGACTGAAAAAGAGAGACATCACCCTAATTAAACAAGATCTTCCTCGTATTTTGTTTCCTACGAAGTAGTGCCATGCTATTGGAAATCCAACTTGGTTGCTTTGCACGTACTGGAAGTACTAGTGCCACATCATCTAAAAAGCCTTTCTACACACATCAAATTATCAATCACGTGGGCTACCTCTTCTTATAGAAATGTGCTCCACCGTGTACCCGTGTGTCTGTATGAGGGAAGGAGTGAGTGCGTGCGTGCACCTCTTCTCTTCGTATACATGTACCCCACCTAGTGGGTGTGTCAGAGAGAGAGAGATAGATAGAGAGAGATGGTTTGCGCGACATGCCTCTATACATATATTTGTGTCAAAGAGAGGCCTACATACATAGTATATGTATGTGCAGGGGGCGATATACGAGAAGAGAGGGGAAGGATATCGTTTACGCCAGATATCGATAGAGACGGATAGAGGGAAGAACTTTACGAGCGTACAAGCGCTAGGACAGAGGGGGGTGCTTGAAGATGGTGCGAGAGGCCAGGTAGACAACGATAAGGAAGGAGTACGAGTGCGATATCGATAATTAAAGTGAGGGGACAAGAACATGCGTGGGCGCGTGCGTCTGATTGATAGATAAAGCGGAAGGCATGGATGATGAGATGGGAGGGACAATTAATGTGTGTGTGGTAGGCGGTCCTATCGAGAGAATTCATAGCTCCGTCGATGTGTGTACGTGGGAAAAGAGGGGGAGACCTAACTAGAGATATAGATCGGTCAGTTTGTGTGGGAAAATAGCGAGAGAGACCTGGCTACACATAGAGGGAAATCGGTTGGTGCACATGCATGCATGTGTCAAAGATAAAGAACTCCCAGAGTGACGAAGAGAGGGAGACGTGTGTGTGGGGGGGGGAGGGATGCAGCTAGATAGCTAGCTAGCAACCTAGGAGATGGTGCGAGAGGCCTATTAGTAAGTTAGCTTGAGACAGTGTACGAGTGCCAGATGGATAACAACAGAGGGGGCGACAGTGCGCGCGTTCCTCAGAGTTAGGGCGGGAGGCATCGATGGTGAGAGGAGGGTAGGACCATATGTGTACATGTTTATGTGTGGTAGCTAGGCAGACCTAGCTAGAGGGGTATATCGATTGGTGTGTGTGGGAAAGAGGCAGATGGAGAGACCTAGAGAGATCATGGGAGACCGACCTAGAGAACGAGAACGTGTGTGTGCACGATGTAGAGGATGCCGAGTGGGGAGTGTGTGTGCATATATATATGCATGCACAATAGGAAAGTTAGTGGTATATATCCACAAAGAGAGGAGGAGTGTGTGAGTGGGTGTAAAAGACTCACATAGATGATAATCAATATAAAAATGGATTCAAATATTTGAATAAGAGATCATGATGTTTGTAACCCATGCATGCATGAATATAATGGAGATATGCATGTGGTTTTGAATCGAGCATGCAATACTATATACATGTCGAACAAGCCAAAATTGATTTGAATTTGAGACACCGATGGCAGGCATCGTTTGACCACATTGCATCCATGCATGGACATAACTATTCGAATTTGAGATAATGTGTGGTTTTCGCAGCTAACATCTAAATGCTGTGTGTGTGTGGGCGGGGGGGGGGGGCATGCATTGTGTGTGTTAAACACATTATACAAATGAAAACATGGTTTAGATAATTCCGAACGTCTAGCTAGAGCATTAAATGTACTATGATTTGAATTCAACATAAAATGGATACAAATATTTGAATTGGAGATCGTATGGTACATGTAGTTCATATTTAAATAGGATTACTACTACATGCATGTATTGTGTTATCAAGATAATATTTAAATGATGGTATAACTTGACAACAATCGTATTCAAATAGGGAAAATTGATTCAAATTGAGTCAATATGGTAGACGACAGTGTTTTGATTTCATTTTTTTGCGGGAGGTGTTCTGACTTGTTTTTTTTGTTGTTGTTGATTTGTTGTTGTTTTTGTTGTTGAGGGAGGTGCGAATTGATTTGGTATTGTACACGCTAAGCTTTGTTCTACCGAATTTGTTAGTTATTTGTTGTTGGCTTTGAATGGCATTTGTAATAATATTGTAAAACGGGACATGACTCTCTCTTGTCTTGTACGAATTGTCTTTTGTTTTGTTTTTTTGTACACGTTAAGCTTGTTCTCCCGAAATTCGAAGCCGCGCCTTGTTATCCCGAAATTTTCAAGCTAGAGTATCTCTTTGTCTCTTGTGGTGCGAAACTCCCGCCTCTTCAACCCACGCCTTGTTATCCCAAAATTTCAACGCGCGCGAAAACTCCCTCCTCATCCGAAATCGGTCGCGCCGCCCAACACGCGAAATCCCCCTTCTACCCCTCAGCCAAAAATACCGCCTCGACGTCCCATGGATAAAACGGGTGGGGGTACTTTCGTAACTTACCCCAAATTTCGGACAAGCGCGTCCCTAAGCCATGGCTCCCCCTCTCTTCCCCTGCGTTACCCCCATTCGTACACCGAGGCCGCCAAAAGCCGTGAAACCCCACCCTCCTCCCTCCACCACCCGACCGCCACCCAGCCGAAGCCTCTTCCCCGACGACGTCATCCACAACAACGGCTCGACGTCCCTCATCCACCGCTCCGGATGAGGATCTGTCGTCGATCTCGTCATCCCGCCGGTTTAGCCGCCCCGTCCTCCACCTCCAAGGAGCTGCCTCGACGTTCGCCTCATCTAACGCGCCACCTCCATTCCCGCAGCGCCGTCTTCACCTGCCCCACCAGAACCGTAGCACCCTCTTCAATTCCTCCGATGAAGCTGAAGCCTACTCGGCGCCACCAAGGAGGTTCTACACTCATCGCTGCATTTTCTCTTTTATTCGATCTCACAGGGCTGCTGGAGCTCGATCCGGAGCCACCATGGCGCGTCTCCATCGACGGCGGCATCGCCGGCCACTTCCTCCACTGTGTCTCTCCCCCATGGCATTGCACCCTCGGCGGTGACGTCCACATCAGCAGGAGCTGCTGCTGCTCCGGCTGTCGCTCGTGCTACTTCTCTGCTCTTGCTGTTGGTCTTGCTGTTGCTCTGCTCTTGCTCTCGTTCCTGTTGCTGCTGTGCTCTGCTCTTGCTCTCGCTGCTGCTGCTACATGACCTGCTGCAGCTACACGAGTTGCTGCTTTAGCTCTCGCTCACGCTGCTGCTCCGAGCGCAGCTGCTGCAGCTGCACGAGCTGCTCTCTGCTAGTGCGTTCACTACTTGAGCAGCTGCTGATTTAGATCACTGCTTCGGGAGCTACTAGTGCTCGAGCGGCCTAAACTTCTATTGCAGTGCTCTGCAACTAGTGCAAATAGTTTTGACAGTAAATTCAGTTTCGACTGTACAATTCAGTTTCTTCAGTTAAGTTCAGAGTCAATAGTTTTTACATCATCTATTGGAGCAACCGCGGCACGGCTGATGCATTTTACATCTAGCACTATCGGCTGATGTATTTTACATCATCTATTGCAGATGCTATTAGAATCCCACTTCAGATTAACGTTGTCTGTCTTGTCCTGCTTCAGCCTCACCATCGTACACCTTACCGGAGCTCCTCCAACGACGGAACCGTCCATCACAGAGGAGCAGTACCCTCAGCGCCATCTCCAAATGCCTCAGATCTTCCTCCCCGCCTCTGACAGTCACACCAGCTACACCATCCTCCACGACCAACCCAATGATGTCGAAGTCGACAAGGCTACGCCAAAGAGGTTGTACACTCGTCACATCCCTTTTTTACTCTACATTCACGTCGATCCCTTAGGGATCCTTTGGTTCAAAGCAGTTGCAAATCTAGAAAGAAATGGAGGGTGGTCTCAAAGTTAATAGGGAGAAAACTAAATGCTCTTTTAAACCACAATTTGAATCGGTTTAGCAAGATAGCCATTATCTCATAATCATGTGGACCAAATAAACTCACAAAATTTCAGATTACAACGGGAACATGTACTATTACTGAATTGTTTTTTTAAAGATATAATTTTTTACCCAGAATAATGGTCCTACTTATGTTGTCCATATAAGCTCAAATTTATTCAGAGTACAACAGAGCACATGTAGTATATATTGAAAAACTTTAGGTTTCTTTTCGAAAAATATCCAGTTCCTGCAGGCAAGAACACCCACTGAGAACACGTAGTAATGAGAAATACGAATAGTTTCTCCCATATGACAAGCAGTGAGCTATCCGTGTTGGACTCTCTCGGAAGCGATCATTTTTTCTTTCTGCATGTTGGAGCCATGCATGTGTAGATGGGCCTGGGAGTTGAGCTAGTTGGTTGTGTCCAAAATAGTAGTAGTACAAAAACATTATTCGAGGGCAGGCTTCAGCCTGTTGAAGACTGCCTACTAGAATCGCCACTGGTTCAAAGAAAAAGTGAAGGAAAACATAGGGCTTGGAATGTTTCCTATGGTACTACTATTCATGCATTTGGTTAGAAGGAATGGAGCAAAGCAAAACTGGAGGATTTTTTTTCTTTGGTGTCCCTCTTAAAGAAAAACCGTAGGAATTTTAATATCCACTTGGACGTCCTTTACAAATTCCTATGCATGAAGAACAAGACTAAGTGCATTAGTGGCATAATAAGATTCTAACTTTACATTTTCATGTGGTTTGACTTTAATTTGACCATGTTTATCTACATTCCTGTGTTCTTCCAATTCCTGTGAACAAAACACCCAGTTAGACAGAAATCATGTGTTTGCAAATGCTCTGTTTTGCACATGCATTCCTATCCTATTCATGTGTTTTTCCAGTCCATGCGTTTTTAGAAACCTCCAGTTCAAAGGAGCCATTACAGATTATTTCATTTACAGATAGGTGTCAAAGAAAACTCTATGTGGTTTGTCCCACTCCTGCCGTGCCGTCGTCCACCCCACCTGAGATGCTCCATCGACGGAGGCATCCACTGCAGCAGAGATCCCCACTCCAGACCTTCTTTTGCCGCCTCAGATCTTCTTCCCCGCTGCCGGCAGCCACATCAACTGCATTACCATCATCGACTGAGCAGATGAACGGGTCGACTAAACAGTTCTGGAAGAGCGGTCGCACTCTTTCGTGTCTGCTTACGTCATACATCGATTAATATTACCTGCTACTTTATCATCCTGTTCTCCTCTTAGACTCTTAGTCAGGTCCAAACTAATGTTCAGACTTGAGTTTTAAAATGCTTGTGGGGCACATATCGAGGCAGCAATGAATAGTATCTCTGTCTACTATCTGGTTCATCTCGGGTCTTCTATGTGGTTCATGTTGGATGGGCAACAAACAGTAGAGGAGCCATCATCTGTCTTTTTTAACTGAAGCTATCATCTGCCTGCTACCATTAGTTTTGGATCTATCCACTGGTTGCTACCATCAGTCTGGATTTCTGCATGCACCCCTTAGGCCTTACATAATCTGACTATGTGTTTTTATTATGCATGTCAGTTATTGTACACAATCGTACAGAACATGTAGAGAAAAAGAGAAGAGCGTTGTGTGGGAATATAATGTCATGCTCACGTCGCTCCATGGTGGGCGCAGTGGCAGCCCCCCTCCCCCCATTCCAGATTGTATTCCATAGGAAGATAACTATTCAGAGGGGAATTCAGAGGGAGCAGACCACTCCTATTTACCCCATGAGGTGTTTTCTCTAACTTGGCATGCTGATGTTGGTCATATCATGCATATAGCGCCTTGCATTGCTTACTTTATACATCGTATATGTCATTAGCTTAGTTTAGACATGCTTTGTGTGAATGCCACCTATTTGGTTTCTATATCATATATGTGAATTATGAAGTGCCATCTTGTTTAGCCAGGCATCATATTTGTGAATCATGCAATGCCATCCTGTTTAGCCAGTCATCGTATATGTGAATTATATCATGCCATACTATTTTTTTTCATCATGTATTCCATTTGTCGACAATGTTTGTACATTCATCTACTCTTTCTGTGCATCAGCCATTTGAGTCGGTGATGGAAAAATTTGGAGTCGGTTACAGATAGCTCCTCAGAGGAGCATTCTGAGATAGATGACCAGTCCTATTCCCCCCCCCCCGAGGTTTATGCTCTAGCTTGGCAGGGTTATATTGCTCGTATCATGCATATGGTGTCTTGCATTGATATGACATCTGCTTAGATTAGACCTACTTTGTGTGAATGCCACCTGTTTAGTTTCTACTCCCTCCGTTCCTAAATATAAGTCTTTGTAGAGATTCCGCTATGGACTACATACAGAGCAAAATGAGTGAATCTACACTCTAAAATGCATCTATATACATCCATATGTGGTGTATAGTGAAATCTCTACAAAGACTTATATTTAGAAATGAAGGGAGTATATCATATATGTGAATTATGCAATGCCATCTTTTTTAGCAAGGCATCATATATGTGAATTATGCAATGCCATCCTGTGTAGCCAGGCATCATATATGTGAATTATGACATGCCATCCTTTTTTTATTACATATTCCATTTGCCGACAATGTTTGTATATTGAACTACTCTTCCTGTGCATCAGCCATCTGAGTCGGTTATGGAAAAATCTGGAGTGAAAACAAGGTCTTGAAAGCAGACAATGCTACCTGTTGAAGTAGATATCTCGCTGGTTACAGGTAGCTCCTCAGAGGAGGACTCAGAGACAGATGACCAGTCCTATATCCCCCCTGAGGTGTATGCTCTAACTTACGATGGTTATATTTCTCATATCATGCATATGGTGTCTTGCATTGCTTAGTTTATACATCATACACACAATATTCAATGCCATCTGCTTAGTTTAGAGATCATATATGTGAGTGCCAGCTGCTTAGTATATCAATCATATAGGTGAATTATATCATGCCATCATGTATACTTAGACAACATGTACGTGAATTATTTCATGCCAACCTATTTTATAAAGACACCATATAGTTATGTCATGTCATCCTGTTTAGATAGTCATCATATGTTGAATTATGTCATTCTATCCTGCTTAGTTATCCATCATATACCTGAAATTGTGTCATGCTATCCTGTTTAGTTAGGCTGAGCCATCATATATGTGAAATTGTGTCATGCTGTCCTGTTTGGTTAGACAACATATACATGAATTACTGCATCTGTCTATCATACAATGTATGTACCTTCAATTTCTTTTCTTGTTTATCAGCCATTTGAATTGGAGGGGGTGATGGCAGTATCTAAGGGAGTAAAAACACGGTCTTCACAAAAGACGGTGCTACCCGTCGATGCAGATAGAACCACGGTTGTACATGCCCAAGAGACAGCCCCACCAAACATAACCGACACTCTTGTAGATTGTACCCCTACCCCGTTTGCCAGAGAACCAGCTACACCCCATCTAACCCCAACCCCAGCAGATAGTAACCCACTTCCAGTTGACACAACACCATCTCCACCACAGAGCACCCACACACGAGCAGTTAGTAAGGCAACTGTAGTGCCCAAAGCACGAGGACCACCACAACGAACCCAAACTCCACGCTTAAAGCAGAAGAACAACTGTTCTCAGGTTAGATTCCGTAGCTATGGTGCATTCTCCTTTGCTCTTGCATCACAGTATTTACTCATACCAACTCATTTCTAATTTAAAGGATCCAATTGAAACTCCAATGGTGCAAAAGGTATGTTTTAAACCTGTTTCTTTAACTGGTTTGCTGTTGTAACTTTTTGCTCTATGTTGATTTCAGTTTCAATTGTATAAACAATTATGTTCTCATGTCATGCACATTACAAGTGTTGTTAGTGCTGTGTAGTTTCCCACACTAATATTCCGTCTATGCTGCTTTGTCTTAAACAAATATGATTTGAATTGTGTCTCTATCTTGATTTGGCAACATAAACTAGGATGATATAGACAATACAGTGCCCATAGTACATAGATATACGTTTGTTTCATTCTGTTATTATGTACTACCTTGCAATACAAGACAAGTTAGTATAATCCTGTCAACTTTACTACTGAACTGGTTTACGAAAATGAGTTTCATATACTTGCTAAACCTGTGAAGTGACTGCTTGTTCCTCTTTTAGAATGCCGGCAGAATAGTGGAGAAGAGTACCAAATTATGCAATGGTAAAGGAAGTAATGCAGATAAGGTCCAAGATAATCAGACAACCCTGTTGTTCTCCAAGCTGATAAAAACTATCTTGAAGACAGTGAGACAACCCCAAAGTTTTGCCTTGATGTAGTGTTCGAGTTACTAGCCACTACCGCTGGCACAAGCCCTTCGAACTCGCTGCCTGAATCAGTTCGGCTTCTTGAGTCTCAATTACAAGCTGAAAGACAACGATCAGCTGTGCTGCGACAAGAAGCCGAAGGAGTAAGGAAGTCCCTTCAGAATCCAGATGCATACTTTCTGGAGAAATAGCAAGAGTTGGAGGATTTTAGCGCCAAACAAGAGAAAGCTAATAACCTTGCGAAGCTTCTTACCAGCATGGTGGGTGCGCAGGATATCGTTTCTTGAGCTCTTCTGAAGTGGTTTCAGTTCTGGACTTGTTTTGCTGCCGCGTTTATTTGCACTGGTGGCCAATTTAGACGCCCAGTGTATGTAATATGCTGCTTTGTTGTTCCCTAATATTTGCACTGGTAGCGAACTTTGATGCCCAGTGGATGTAATCTGTGTAATCGCCGTAATAGCCTAGCGTCAGTTGCTTTTTTATTTATTTACTTATAGTCTTTTGTTTATTTGTTTGCTTGTAGTCACTGCAGTTCTTTTTCCTCGGTTTGCTAGTGGCGGCAATAACCATGGGCCACATATGGGCCGTGGTAACGATGGGCCTCCTACGGGCCGTTGGATCCATGGGCCTCCTATGGGCCGTAGGATCCATGGGCCTCGTTCGCGCCATAGGATCCATGGGTTGTACTGTTCGTGGGCCAAAACCGGACCGCAATATGGTCCATAAACGGGCCAAAATCGGAACCATCCGTTTATGGGCCCAGACCATAACGGGCCGTTAACAGGCCGGAAGACAGTACAGGCTTAATTTTATCAAGAGGCATGATGGGTCAATAATGGGCTGGATTACAGGACAGGATGAAAACGGCCCAACGGGTTAACGGGCCACAAACGGACCGATTGTTACCACAAGCTGAATTTGGCCCATTAGCATAACAGGCCAGTAACGGACCGTAAGTAATCAAGGGCCAGAAATGAGCCCAAGAATGTATGGGCCCTTAGAGGGCCGAAAGGGAGCACAGGCTGGAAATGGCCCAACTGAATCATGGGTCGTTAATGGGCTCAAAGCAGTTTACTGTTAATGATGGGCCTGATTCACCACAGGTTGTCAATGGGCCTAGAGATGCAAAAGGCCTCATATGGGCTGAAAGACTTCACGGGCCATAGATGGGTCGAAAGTGACAACGGGCTGGAATCATATGGGACGGCCCACATGACGCTACTAGTCCGAATATTGAAAGGCCATAACGGGCCGTGAGTACCCGGGCCGTAGATGGGTTGTATGCGAATAGGCCGTTAACAGGCTTTCCTTGGGCCGGCCTGCTAACTTTTGACCAAGTCAAACGGGCTGGCCTTTTTAACCTAAATGGGCCACTGTTGGGCCATGCCACATGTCGACGTATCATAGGCGTCTCTCGTCCAATGAATGGATGACATCTGTCGCAACGCCGAGCTGACACATGGATCCGCCGGCAAATGAGAAATTTACACGTGGAAAATCGCCATTGGTTAGGGCTGCTAACGGGTTATCGGATCCAAACCCGCACCCGATAGCTTAATGGTGACCCGTTATGGTGGATGCCACGTGTCGGTTACCCTTGACGAAAACACTTCCATGACGCGACATTTATCGTCATGGAAGTGGACACTTTCGTGATGATAATTTCAGTATTGTCATGGAACACTTCTACGATAGCACAGGTATGACTATCTTGATTCTGTCATAAAATCATCACGGATGTACATGCATGACAGAAAACGTGACCTACTGTGACAAAGACGTATCATCACGGAAGTGTTTTTTTTGTAGTGTCTGTGTGGTAGTTCTTGCAGGTGCCGAAGGTGATGGGGAGGCGCACTTGCCCCAGAGGCAAGGTGGAGCCGTCGGTCACACCTGAGAAGGGCCTTGTCGGCATCAGGCGCTCATAGGGTACTTGGAGCTTCTCGAAGGTCATGATGGAGATCACGTTGAGGCCTGCGCCGCCATCGACAAGTGTCTTGGTGACGGTAACGTTGTTGATCATGGGTGTGCACAGCATGGGGACGGTACCCATACCCATTGTGGACTTGGGGTGGTCTGTGGAGTCGAAGGAGATTGCGTATTGTGACCACTTAAGGGCTGAGAGGCCTTAGACCTCGGGAGGGCCGCGTTCACCTCGCGAGAGAACTGCTTGAAATGGCGGTTGGATGAGGGAGCCTGGGCTCCATCGAGGATGTACGCCACTCCGCGAGGTTCCTAGTAGCCCCCAGCGTTCTCTTCAAGCTGGTTGCCATTGTTCCTGCCAGGTGGCGGTGGCGGCAGCGGTGCAGGGCGGCGTTGGCTTGAGGATTGGCCTACCGAGGCTGGTTCTGCCAGCCTTGCCGGAAGTTGTTGTTGCCATTGCCGTTGCAGTCTCCCCAGCGGTTGCTGTTGCCGCTGCCTCCGCAGCCAGCACCGTAGTCATTGCGGTTGCCGCGCCCGTCCTAGTGGCTCTCGCGGAGCAGCTTGAGCTTGTGGCAGTCCTCGGTGCTGTGGGAGTGCATGTCGTGGTAGGCGCAGAAGGGGCGGCCATCCTTCTTGGGCTAGTCGTGGTCATGGCCGCACTTCTGCTCAGGCTCCGATGCGAGCACAGCGGGGCCTTTGCGCTTGGCGTCTTTGCTCTTGGCCTTGGCGGCGTCAGGCTCCATGTCTGGGTCGTTGTGGGTGAAGAGGCGGCCCTCTTCGGTCTGGGCGCACCTGTCGGTGAGGTCGAACAGCTCGACTGTGATGTCAAGCTCGTCATTGATGCCCAGCTTCTCGTGCATCCGGACGTCCGTGACGCCGGAGGAGAATGCGGAGATGATGGCGGCATCGGAGGCGCGCGGGATCTTGTTGCGCACTTGGCTGAAGCACTGGATGTACTTGCGGAGGGTCTCATCAGGCCGCTGACGCACAACGCGTAGGTCGTTAAGCATGAGAGGGCGCTCATGCGTGCCCTTGAAGTTGGCGATGAACTGCCGGCACAGTTTGGACCATGAGGAGATGGAAGCCTCGAGAAGGTTCATGAGCCATGAGCGTGGGGCGTCCTTGAGGGCTATGGGGAATCAGTTAGCCATGACCTTGTCATCACCGCCCGCAGCCTCGATGCTCAGGGTGTAGAGCTGCAGGAACTCCATGGGGTTGGGGATACCATCGTAGCGGGGAGGCAAGTCCGGCTTGAACTTCTTAGGCCACACCACATGGCGCAGCTCACGAGTGAAGGCGCGGCAGCCCCCGTTGCTGGAGGCGACGCTGCCAGTGAGGGTGGCACGGTTCTGGCGCCCCGGCTGCGGCAACCTCCTGGATGGTGCGGTCCTGACGCTGGCGCTACTGCTCGAGGAGCACACGCACGTCGGGCGGTGCGCGGTGGACGATTTGGCAGCTCGCGTCGTCGGGGTCTGGTGAAGACGCGTTGCGGGACGGCTCCCACGCGCACGCACCGCGGCGATGGCCAGCGCCATCGGTGCTCGGATGAGGCGGAGGAGGCACGCCATGCTCTGCCTCTACGCCACGCGGTGGCAGAGGTGGAAGAGAGCGGGAGGGCGCTGGAGCGGCCCCAACGGTGTTGACGAGCTCGGTGATGCACGCGAGCTAGGTGTCGTAGCCGGCCTCGGTGGGGCGGTAGCGCAGTAGCTCCTGCGCCATGAGTAGCGTGGCCTGTGGATCCGGGCGCGCGAAGGAGGATGCAGTGGCGGTGCGGCCAGGCGGCCGCACTGACGGGTGCAGGGAAGAAGCCTCCTCCTCACCAGCCGCAGGGTCGGTGGTGGCGCGGGCATGGGAACGGCGCTTGTCGTTGGCGACAGGCTTCGTTTGGGCCACCCTGGCCACCCTGCGCAGAGCGCGCTCGCGTCAAGCATCGGCCATGGCGATGTCGAGGTGGAAGGAGCAGACGCAGCCCCTACCTGGCACGCCAAATGTCGGAATCGGGGCTCCGAGAGGACCCTGGTTTGAAATCTAGGGCTGCTTGCTGCCTAACTACCCGCCGGTGACCACAGCGAGGCTACGGTGAGCGGAGCACGGCGAGAGCGCGCACACACGCAGGGCACGGCGGGGACACGAGAACTACCCAGGTTTGGGCCACCCCGCGGTGTAAAACCCTACTCCTGCTTGTGTTTGGGATTATTGTGGACGAGAGAGTTCTCGCGTACAAGGGTGACAATGGAGGAAAGTCGATCCCCCTCTACGGTGGTAGCACTGCCCCTTTTATAGCCGCCCTGGTCCTCTTCCCCCGAAAATATTGGCAGGAAGGGTAGCCACATAACCACGGTTTGAAGGGGGACAGGCGCTCGGTCTTATCCTGACAAAACGAAGGTCTTCGCCTGCAAAGATGCTATCCATGACGCGCAGGTGGGCTTGGTGATGACATCCGCCCTGCGTGCTCCATCTTCTTGGTCTTCTTTCACCGAACGGGCAAGCTTTGGGACTTGCTTTGCAGGATGGCAGCTGGTGCTACTCCTTTATCACCAAAGAGGAAATCCTCCCTGACCGCGCCTGCTGGTACGGCCCTTGTCGTTATCTTTGTCCTGCGCGGGCGCGTCACCCATGTGGTGGGCACATGACCGCGAGGCTGGCGCAAGGTGGCGCCCTGCTTGGGTGGCTTCGAGAGGCTGCCTCGGCAGGCCGCCTCACGAGGGGGCCTCGCGAGGCTTCCTGTTGCTGTTGAGTCTTAGGTGGGTCCGCTCCGAGTGGAGAGGGTCCTTGTGAGGCTAGTGCCTCGCGAGGTGTCTTGCTTCTTGGCGCCCATAGCTGGGCCGCCTCTTGGGCCTTCGTCAGGCGTTGCTTCCTGGGCCCCAGGCAGATGGCCCGTGGTACCCTGGTTCCCACTGGGCCAACACGTGCCTTGGCTAGCTACGTTTGATTGCCTGCCCGCTCGACACCTATCACACGAGCTTATCTAGCTGGTGATGAGGTGGAGCGGTAACGGGACAGACAGAGCCCGCTGGCATGGAGCTTGCCGGGTCTTGGTCTTGCCGGTTTCCCACCTTGCCGGTGTGAAGCTTGCTGGCAAGGGTGATCTTGATCTTTAGTACTAAACTAGTACTTCTCGATGACCTGCCTGGAGGTCTTCTTCACAGTCTTCTGCATTGAGCCTTGAGTCACAGTAATCCTCCGGCAAGCCCTTGCCGTCAGGAAGGATACAACTGCCTGTGCACAAGTCAGGGTATGAAGGCACCAATGTTTTAGTACACCGACAGGAGCCCCTGGGCCTGGGCAACATGCGCGTGCTAGGCATCATTGGGCTGGGCCCAAACAATGCACAGGCACGCGTGGCAGAGGATAACTGTCATAATCTTCTCTTTTACCACACCCCCACGACGCGCATTAAATGCAGGCATGGGAGAGGTGGAACGAAATGGCCGCGGGAGGTAGTGCGCCAGAAAAGCGCAGCCACGTAGGACAGTAAAGAGCCAGCCCCCGCGCCTTCCCCATAAAAAGGAAACCGCGAGGGGCGATGCTCATTTACCCCCTTCTCCCAATCTAGCCATGTGCCATCGTCTTCTTCGTCGCGCAAGAACAGAGCACACCATCCGCTTCCGCCGCTGCGCCGCGCCCCCGCCTGCCCCCAGATCCGCTCTCTCCAAAGCAGCCATGGCACCCAAGAGAGGCCAAGGCAACCCAGAGAAGGTAGTCGATCCAAAGGCGGAGGCGAGGAAGGAGGAGCTGGCAGCGTCGCGGAGAGACAATGTCATCTTAAAGCCGGTGCTGGACCAGAGCGATTTGGTGAATCGGTACTCGATCATGTGGGGGAAGGAGACGACCACCCACACTACGCCAGAGGTTCTTCCCGGCTCCGTCAAGCCTAGTCCAGACAAGTACCCCTTCTTCACCGCCTATTTCTACTGCGGCCTTGTCCCGCCTTTCTCTGAATTCTTCGTAGAAATCATGTACACCTATGGGTTCCGTCTCCTAGACTTCACCCCCAACGCCATGACTTGTATGGACATTTTTGCGCATATGTGCGAGAATTTCGTTGGGGTATTACCCAGTGTAGCCCTGTTCTGCCACTATTTTACCCCACGCATCGAGGCAGATGCCCTCTCCGGCGGCATCACTTGGATCCCCAGGGACAAGGACGTCTACCTTCGGGGGCTGCTCCATCGGAAGTGGAACGAGTGGCGCGGAGAATGGTGTTGGATCAAGGAAGCTGATTTCCTGGATTTCTGCAAGCCCAGCATGACAAAAGTGGTGCGGGGTAACGACTGGAGCTCCTTTGACGCCAAAGACAAGAAGCTCACAATCGCCATGACACGCATCACTCGCCTCAGGGCTGCCGGTCTCACCATTGAAATGGTGGGGCCGATTTCCTTCGCCGCCGCATCGCTCCTCTCCAGAACAAGGGCAGGCCCGCCTGGGACTACAAAAATGCGGCAGATATTGATACGTCTCCAACGTATCTATAATTTTTGATTGTTCCATGCTATTATAGTATCAATCTTGGATGTTTTATATGCAATTATATTCCATTATATATCATTTTTTGGGACTAACCTATTAACCCAGTGCCCAGTGCCAGTTGCTGTTTTTTGTTTGTTTTTGTCTTTTCAGAAAATCATTATCAAAAAGAGTCCAAACGAGAAAAAAACTTTGGATTAATTTTTTCTGGACAAGAAGAGACCCACGAAGCTTCGGGAGAAGACCAGAGGAGCCACAAGGAGGCGGCAAGCCTGGAGGGCGCGCTAGGGGGGGTAGGCGCGCCCCCCTAGCTTGTGGGCCCCTCGTAGCCCCTCCTGACCTAATTCCAGTGCTATAAATTCCCAAATATTCCCAATATACAAGAGAGACAGAATAGAAAACCTTTCCGCCGCCGCAAGGCTCTATTCTTCTGCGATCCCATCTGGAGGCCTTTTCCGGTACTCTGCCGGAGGGCGAATTGATCATGGAGGGCTTCTTCGTTAACCTTGCTGCCCCTCCGATGATGTGTGAGTAGTTTACCACAGACCTACGGGTCCATAGCTAGTAGCTAGATGGCTTCTTCTCTCTCTTTGATCTTCAATACCATGTTCTCCTCAATGTTCTTGGAGTTCTATCCGATGTAATCTTCTTTTGCGGTGTGTTTGTTGGGATCCGATGAATTGTGAGTTTATGATCAGATTATTCATGAGAAATATTTGAGTCTTCTCTAAACTCTTTTATGCATGATTATTATAGCTTTGTATTTCTCTCCGATCTATCGATTTGGTTTGGCCAACTAGATTGGTTTATCTTGCAATGGCAGAGGTGCTTTGTGATGGGTTCAATCTTGCGGTGCTCAATCCCAGTGACAGAAAGGGACATGACACGTATTTGTATTGTTCTCATTAAGGATAAAAAGATGGGGTTTAATCATATTGCTTGAGTTTACTTTGTCTACATCATGTCATCTTGCTTACGGCGTTACTCTGTTTCATACTTAATACCCTAGATGCATGCTGGATAGCGGTCGATGGGTGGAGTAATAGTAGTAGATGCAGGCAGGAGTCGGTCTACTTGTCTCGGACGTGATGCCTATATACATGATCATTGCCATGAATCCATCATAATTATTTGCTTTTCTATCAATTGCCCAACAGTAATTTGTTTACCCACCGTATGCTATGTGTTCGAGAGAGAAGCCTCTAGTGAAAACTATGGCCCCCGGGTCTACTTTTATCATATATTAAAACCAAAAATACCTTTCTACAATTTATTTACTTTTATTTTATTTAGTATTTTAGTTTATGTATCTATCACTATCAGAATTAATCCTTATAAATAACCGCTAAGAGGATTGACAACCCTCTTATTTGTGTTGGGTGCAAGTGTTTGCTTTTGTGTGTGCAGGTGCGTTTAATGGGATTTTGCTTGGTTCTCCTACTGGATTGATAACCTTGGTTCTTAACTGAGGGAAATACTTATCTCTACTATACTACATCATCCTCTTCTCTTCGGGGAAATACCAACGCAGTCTACAAGTAGCAGGAAGAATTTCTGGCGCCGTTGTCGGGGAGACATCATCAAAATTACCAAGTACCTTCGCACAAACTATCATTCACTTGCATTTATTTTATTTGCCTTTTTATTTGCATTTGCCTCTCGTTTTCATCTCCCCCACTTCTAATTTTTTTTACAAAAACGCAAAAATATTTTTATTTGCTTGGTTGCTGGTTTGCTTGCTTCGTCGCGATGTCTCAAGAAAACACAAAATTGTGTGACTTTTCCAATACTAATAATAATGATTTTATTAGTACTCCTATTGCTCCTCCCGCCACTAGTGCGGAGTCATGTGACATTAATGCTGCGTTGCTTAATCTTGTTATGAAAGAACAATTTTCAGGTAGTCCTAATGAAGATGCTGCATCCCATCTAAATACTTTCATTGAGCTTTGTGATATGCAAAATAAAAAAGATGTGGATAATGATATTGTCAAATTAAAATTATTTCCGTTCTCACTACGAGATCGCGCTAAAACTTGGTTTTTATCCTTGCCTAGAAGTAGTATTGATTCTTGGGAGAAGTCTAAGGATGCTTTTATTGCCAAGTATTTTCCTCCCACTAAGATTATTTCTTTAAGAAATCAAATTATGAATTTTAAGCAACTTGAACATGAGCATGTTGCACAATCTTGGGAGAGAATGAAATTAATGATAAAAAATTGCCCAGCACATGGTTTAAGCTTATGGATGATCATACAAAAAATTTATGCGGGACTAAACTTTGTTTCTAGAAATTTTCTAGACTCTGCCGCAGGTGGTACTTTTATGAAAATTACATTTGGAGAAGTTACAAAACTTCTTGACAATATTATGACAAATTATTCTCAATGGCACACTGAACAAACTCCAACTGGTAAGAAGGTAAATTCTGTTGAAGATATTAATACTTTGAGTGATAAGATGGATGCTCTTATGAAATTGGTTGCTAGTAAAAGTGCTCATATTGATCCTAATGATGTGCCACTGTCTACCTTGATTACGCAAAATAATGATGCTATTGATGTGAATTTTGTCTCTAGAAATAATTTCAACAACAATGCTTATAGGGGTAATTTCAATCCTAGACAGTTTCCTAGAAATTCCTCTAATAATTATGGTAATTCCTATGGCAATCCATATAATAATAATAATAATAGGATACCCTTTGATCTTGAAAGTAATGTTAAAGAATTTATTAATTCACAAAAGAATTTCAATGCTATGATAGAAGAAAAATTGAATAGAGTTGATGAATTGTCTAGGAACATGGATAGAATTGCTCATGATGTGGAAAATCTCAAAATTAAAATTTTGCCACCCAAGCATGATATAAATGAGTCTATTAAAGCTATCTATGTCTCCATTAATGTAAGTAAAGAAAGGACCGTTAGGTTGAGAGCTAAGCGAGAATTTCTAGAAAACGCTATTCCACCCGGTTTCTATCATAGTAATGATGAAGATATTAAAATGATTGGTGTCACTCCTATTGAATCATTATTTAGTAATATAAAACTTGATGAAAAAGGGACTGAAGAAGAGTCAACTTTAGATAGAAGGAGTCCCAATTGCTTGGAGGGTGATAATCTTAATGATAAAAATGAGAAAAGTGGGTTTGGAGAGGTCAAAACTTTAAATAGTAATGCACCCACTACTTTGGATTACAAGTACTTTAATTATGATACTTTTGCTTTAATTGAGTGTATTTCCTTGTTGCAATCCATGATTAATTCACCAAATGCATATGAACAAAATAAAGCTTTTACTAAACATATTGTAGAAGCAATGATGAAAGCTCATGAAGAAAAACTTGAGTTGGAAGTTTCAAGTCCTAGAAAATTACAAGATGAATGGGAACCTACTATTAAAGTCAAAATTAAAGATTATGAATGTAATGCTCTTTGTGATCTTGGTGCTAGCATTTCCACTATACCAAAATCTTTGTGTGACGTGCTAGGTCTCACCAATATGGATCCTTGTTCCCTTAATTTGCATCTTGCAGATTCCACTATTAAAAAACCATTGGGTAGAATAAATGATGTACTTATTCTTGCAAAAAAAAAATTTGTGCCCTTGGATTTTATTGTTGTTGATATTGAATGCAATCCTTCTTGTCCTATAATACTTGGTAGGCCTTTCCTACGAACCATAGGTGCTATTATTGATATTAAAGAAGGTAATATATGATTTCAATTTCCATTAAAGAAAGGGATGGAACACTTCCCTAGAAAGAGAATTAAGGCACCTTATGAATCTATTATGAGGGCCACCAATGGAAATAACTTGAAAGATGACAACACTTGAAACTATGCATTATGCCTAGCTAGGGGCATAAAATAATAACGCTTGTTGGGAGGCAACCCAATGAATAAAATAATTTTTTTGTTTTACCTTCTGTTTTTGTGTGTTTACAAAATTATAGCCTCGGTTATGATTGTGTTTTTTATCTTTTAATTAGTGTTTGTGCCAAGTAATGCCTTTGGGATGATTTGGATGATAGTATAATTGATGCTGTTTGGAAAACAGAAAGTTTTGCATCCAGTGCTGGAATTTTGATTCTGTATTAGAGTGTCAGAAAAATCTGAAATTTTTACATAGTATTTGTATATGAATTGTCTACGTTGTCCTAATTGTTCAGAATTTTGGGAGTTACAGAAGTATGGATTTTAAAAAGATATTTACAGACTGTTCTGTTTTAGACAGATTCTGTTTTTGTTGCATAGTTTGCTTATTTTGATGAATCTATGGATCGTATCGGGGGCATGAGTCATGGATAAGTTGGAGTACAGTAGCATTATGCCAATATTAAATATGAATGAATTTACAGCAGTACCTAAAGTTTAAGATTTGTTTGCTATACTAACGGATCTCACGAGGTTTCTGTTGAGTTTTGTGTGCTGAAGTTTTCAAGTTTTGGGTGAGACTACGATGGATAAAGGAATAAGGAGCAGCAAGAGCCTAAGAGCATCTCCAGCCGTCCCCCCAGGAGCACTTTTTAAGCGCCGGCGACAAAAAATGTCCCAGCCGCACCCCCAGGGTCTCGTTTTGCGCCGGATTTGCTCAAAAATTCATCCGGCGATCCCAGGCGAAACCCAAGATCCTGGGGGGCAGTTGGGGGGCACCGGCGCTATTTTCTTTGCCTTTTTGGCCCACTGTCGGCGAATTTCCCCTCTTTCTCTCTCTCCTCTCTCCTCTGTCCTTTCTTTTTCTCTTTTTCTTCGCCACCGAGCACAGCACAGGAGGGAGGACACGAGGGACTTCCATGGCCGGGCGGTGCCACCTCCAGCCACGCCGCCGCAGCGTTCACCGGCGACGGGTGGAGGGACCAGGTGCTCCGTCGTCTTCCTCGGGAGAGCCAGCCACCGTCGACGTGCTCGCCGCGGGCAGCCTCCTCCGCTCCTCCGTCCGCGCTGCCGACGGGTCAGGGTCGAGCTCCAGCCCCACGCGTGCGGGTGTGGCCTGGGTGGGACGAGGTGGACAGGGCGGCGTGGCCGAGGATGAGTATGACGCGGCGGCCATGGCGGCTGCAAGCGTGGCGACGCCAGCTATGCGCCATGCCATCCCAGCACTTCCCCAGGAGCACACCCCTGTCGCCGCTCGTCGATTCCGGCGTGGCCGGCATGGCGGACAGGCCGGCGCGCGGATGGGGTGGCGCAGCCTGGGCGCGGCGCGGCCGCGGATGGGGCGGCGCGGCCTGGGCGCGGACGGGGCGGCATCAAGCCCACGCTGAAGCTGCCAGAGCTGCAGCACTCGCGCGGGGTGCACGTCACCTTCGTCAACACGGAGCACAACCACGAGCGGCTCCTGCGGACGGGCGGCGCGCGCCTCTCAGGCCGAGACGGCTTCCGGTTCGAGTCCGTCCCCAACGGGCTGGATGACGCGGACCGCGCCGCACCCGACAAGACGGTGCGGCTCTATCTGTCGCTGCGGAGGAGAGAGCCAGGGCGTGCCGCCCGTCACCTGCGTCATGCTCAGCGGCCTCGCCAGCTTCGTGCTGGGCGTCGCCGAGGAGCTCCGCGTGCCATCCTTCGTCATCTGGGGCACCAGCGCCATCGGCTTCGTCTGCATGCTCCGGCTGCGCCAGCTCAGGTAGAGAGGCTCCCAGCAGTTGTCGGGTGGGAGCATGGATGGAAAATTTTCACCCCCATGCCAAAATTTCCGCCGGCACAACCCCAAGCGGTTGAAAAAATGGTTCCTGGGGGGGGCAAACGGCTGGAGATGCTCTAAGCTTGGGGATGCCCAAGGAACCCCAAGGTAATATTCAAGGAAGACTCAAGTGTCTAAGCTTGGGGATGCCCTGGAAGGCATCGCCTCTTTCGTCTACAATCTATCAGTAACTCACTTGGAGCTATATTTTTATTCATCACATGATATGTGTTTTACTTGGAGCGTCTTGTGATATAGTTTGTTTGCTTTTGTTTGCTTTTTAGTTTGTCACAATCATCTTTGCTGAACACACCTTTTTGAGAGGGACACACATTATTCGTGATTTGTTAGAATACTCTATGTGCTTCACTTATATCTTTTGATCTAGGCAGTTGCTCTAGTGCTTCACTTATATCTTTTAGAGCACGGCGGTGGTTATATTTTAAAGAAATAGTTGCAGTCTCATGCTTTACTTATATCTTTCTGAGAGTCTAATGAATAGCAATGGTAATATGCATGGGTTATGAATTTGGTCCTAATATGATAGGTATTCAAGAGGGATATAATAAAAACTTTCAAGTAGATCACTGAATATGATAAGTTTGATTCCTTGCAATAGTTTTGCGGTATTAAGATGGTAATATGTGGGAGGTGCTAGTAGATAATTGTGGTTTAATAAGAATATTGGTGTTAAGGTTTGTGATTCCCGAAGCATGCACGTATGATCTGTCATTATGCTAAGAAGTTGGAGCATGATTTATTCTTGATTGTCTACCTTATGAGTGGCGGTCGAGGACGAGCGATGGTCTTTTCCTACCAATCTATCCCGCTAGGGGCATGCATAGTAGTACTTTGCTTCGAGGGCTAATAAACTTTCGCAATAAGTATGTGAGTTCTTTATGACTAATGTGAGTCCATGGATTATACGCACTCTCACCTTTCCACAATTTGCTAGCCTCTTCGGTACCGTGCATTGTCCTTTCTCACATCGAGAGTTGGTAAAAACTTCGACGGTGCATCCAAACCCTGTGATATGATACGCTCTATCACACATAAGCCTCTTTATATCTTCCTCAAAATAGCCACCATACCTACCTATCATGGCATTTCCATAGCCATTCTGAGATATATTGCCATGCAACTTCCACCGTTCCATTTTTATGACACACATCGTCATTGTCATATTGCTTTGCATGATCATATAGCTGACATAGTATTTGTGGCTCAGCCACCATTCATCATTTTTTATACATGTTATGCTAGTATCATTGCACATCCTGGTACACCGCCAGAGGCATTCATATAGAGTCATATTTTTGTTCTAGTTTCGAGTTGTAATTTTTTGAGTTGTAAGTAAATAGAAGTATGATGATCATCATTATTAGAGCATTGTCCCAGTGAGGAATTAAAAAAAAAGCGGTCAAAAAGAGCCCACAAAAAAAATTAGAGAAAAAGAGAGAAGGGGCAGTGTTACTATCCTTTTCCATACTTGTGCTTCAAAGTAGCACCATGTTTTTCATATAGAGTCTCCTATTTTGTCACTTTCATATACTAGTGGGAATTTTTCATTATAGAACTTGGCTTGTATATTCCGATGATGGGCTTCCTAAAATGCTCGAGGTCTTCATGATCAAGCAAGTTGGATGCACACCCACTTAGTTTTCATGTTGAGCCTTCATACACTTATAGCTCTTAGTGCATCCGTTGCATGGCAATCCCTACTCCTCGCATTGACATCAATTGATGGGCATCTCCATAGCCCGTTGATTAGGCTCGTCGATGTGAGACTATCTTCTTATTTTTGACTTCTCCTTATTAATATCTACCACCATACTCTATTCCACCCATAGTGCTATATCCATGGCTTGCGCTCATGTATTGCATGGGGATTGAAAAAGCTGAAGCGCATTAAAAAGTATGAGCCAATTGACCAACAGTAATTTGTTTACCCACCGTATGCTATGTGTTCGAGAGAGAAGCCTCTAGTGAAAACTATGGCCCCCGGGTCTACTTTTATCATATATTAAAACCAAAACTACCTTGCTGCAATTTATTTACTTTTATTTTATTTAGTATTTTAGTTTATGTATCTATCACTATCAGAATTAATCCTTGCAAATAACCGCTAAGAGAATTGACAACCCTCTTATTTGCGTTGGGTGCAAGTGTTTGCTTTTGTGTGTGCAGGTGCGTTTAACGGGATTTTGCTTGGTTATTCTATTGGATTGATAACCTTGGTTCTTAACTAAGGGAAATACTTATCTCTACTATACTGCATCATCCTATCCTCTTTGGGGAAATACCAACGCAGTCTACAAGTAGCAGATATCATGCAGGTTCGGACCGGACTACACGCCAATCTGACAATGCTGCAGCACAGGGTCCTCTGCGAGCAGCTCTTCCGCAGCACCAGCAACTTCAACCTGCCGGTAAGCGTGGTGCCTTTGTGCAACAATTCTGCCAGGGATTCCATCATTGTGATGATGCCGGCTTGCAATGCCCATCGCATCGAAGCGCTTTGGCAGGAGCCGCCCGAAGACGCGGTACAAGAGTGGTTTGATACCCTGGTTTAGAGGCCCGTCAGGGAGGAGAAAGACCTCATCCGCGACACCACCCCCGAAGAGTTGGCGCATATCGCCAACAGGGCGGCAGAGGCGAGAATGGCTGAAGGCGCTAGCGGCTCTGGGTCCATGGTAGCCCATGTGGATGAGGAGTCCGATGATGAAACGGCAGAGGAGCCTCCAGAGGAACTTGCCGGAGAGCAAGAGGAGCCTGCCGGGGAACAGGGCGAAGAGACCGCCGAAGAGCAGGTGCATAGCGAGCCCCCTGCTCCAGTTGTTCCGGCAAGGAAGCCTCGTGTCCTACGGAGAGCTGTCTCCAGAGAGCCAGTCCATGGAGTATCTTCAGGTGATGAAGTAGCCAACAAGGAGGCAGCCAGTAAGGCCACCGGATGGCAAGGATCTCGACCTCAAGCCCCTCAACAGCAGCGAGTGTGGCATACCTCTACGAGGAAAACAGCCGTACTGGCCGCCGGAGGAAGCGAGTCTTCTCGACTTGCCGCGCCCGCGGCAACCTTCCTTCAGCACTAGGCCTGAGAGCTTAGATGATCTCTCCATCCTTAGCGACGAGGAGGAGGAAGAAGAGTATGTATCTTCACCCCTTCCGTCAATTCTTGATTTCTTATTTGTGTTAATATGACTTGCCCCGCCTTGCCTTGATTTGACAGTGACGGGGAGACCTTGGCGCAAAGGATGGCCAAGAGGGCGAGAACCGCTGCAGAGGATGAGCCAGCAACAAGCACGAAGCCAGGCGATGACGTCGTAGATACCAGCCCTCGGCACAACCCCCAGCATGAGGCCACTATTCACTTTCCTTTGGCAAGTGTTGGTGTTGAGACATTCACCGCTGACATCAGCACAGGAGCAGGAGAAGAGCGCCACGAGGAGGAACGCCCGGAGGCAGATCCAACAGGGACGTCTCCGTCAACCGCTGCCCCGGCAAGTGGCTCTCCGGCAAGGACCTCTACAGACTAGCACGTTCGCGCTGACGAAGTGCCGGCAACCGAGGCCACCGGCAACCAGGCGATGACAACCGAGGTTGTCGGAGAGGAAAATGTTCCCTGTCAACAATCTCAGCCCGGTAAGCCTTCTGCCGTTAAGTACTTTTCTCCTTAAATCTTTGTTTTTGTTTTCTTGAACTTGATCTGAGTCCTGATTATCTCTCTTCTCCATCCTTTCAGATCTGCCTCCATCTGATGAAATGGATGTTGACGCCACCATTGAGGAGATCGCAAAGGACTCTTCTGACGAGGCCAGCACCATTGCTGCTGATGAAGCTGTCAGGATGACTGATGAGGAGTCCGCCAAGGCCGCTCATGAAGAGGCCGCCAAGGACGCTGCTGAGGAGGGCGGCAACAAGAGTGCCGAGGCCACTGAAGACATCCCTGTCTCAGGAGTGCCAAGCACTGACTCGGCCATGAGGGCATTCTTGACCGGCAAGGCGGCCATCGTCGACAACCCCTCGACATCAGAAGAGCCCTTCGCGAGTAGATATATGAAGGTTGGTGACAACCTGTTCGTCAGCATCCCTGGGACGTCGAGCATTCGGGCGCCCACGGAAGGGGAGATCTTAGAGGATGAAATCATTGCCGCTGCTGGGCTCGAAGTCATCGATGAGCCGCATGCCAACACCAACGAGACTAGAGAACAATAGCTCCTCATGGGCATGGGCATGAATTTTCAGAAGCTTCGGGCATGCTACCTTAGCCGTACCGAGAGCTTGGACTCCAGGGCTGCCGTCCTTGACAAGGCAGAGGAGGAGTTCAAGAAGCGTGTGGAGGAAACTTAGATCTGGTATGCGGAATGTCCATGATCTCCAAGAATAGCACACCTGGCTCTCTAAGGCCAAGGAACAGTTTGTCCTAGAAAAAGCTGAAGTCGACAAGGCACACCAGGAGGCTGCGCAGAAGATAGCGGCAACTGAGGCAGGATTGAACGAGCGCAAGGTTGGCCTTGACGCTCATGAAGAAGAGCTTGATGCTCATGAAGAAGAGCTTGCCGCTCATGAAGCAGAGCTTGCTAGTACGCTTCGCGGCAAAGATAATGAGATCCAGGCCCTCATCTTACAGCAGACCCAGGAGCTGGAGCGCAAGCACAAAGAGGCCATCGAAGCTCAAGCTATAGAGCATGCCAGCAAGATCAAGGTGGCCGCCGATGCTGCCGAAGCCGCAAAGGCCGCCAAGACCGAGCTAGAATTCAAGGTGCGAGCGCTCAAAGCAGATATCACCGTCAACGGCAAGGAGATCTTGGTGCTCAAAGCAGATGCAGAGAAGGAATCTCACACCTTGGCGTCGCTACAAACTTCGGTATCCGCCAAGAACCAAGAGCTCACCAAGGCCAACGACACGATTGAAGATCACAAGATGAAGCTGACCGCCTAGGAGAAGTCTCTTGATGAAGCCAAAAAGCGTGAGAAGATCTTGATGAAGGACCTCCAAGACGAGAAGACCCGTCTTGAAAGTGCCGCGAACTCCTTCAATGAATTCAAAGGTGCCTACAAGCTTTGGACTGATCACCTTGTGGTTGCCGTGGAGAATCTTTCTGCACAGCTATCTGCCATGGGCTTGCCGAAATACCACTACTCCATTGTCGAAGGGGACACCGCCAGTGCCAGGCTCACTTTCTTCTTCCAAAGTTTGGTTGAAGTGCTAGGGAAGCATCACGGGGCTCGAGCTGCATACCTTGCTAGTGAATCCCGCAAGCTTTGCCGGGCTGTCCTCTTCAAGGTGCTCGTCAAGGTGGCGTACCGAAACCCAGGCATTGATCTCACCAAAGTCTTCGCTAGTCTGCCGAGGGGAGCCGACACCAGGATCGCCGAAGAGCTCGTCGTGCCCATCGCTGACAGGGTTGGCCAGATCCCCAGGACAGAGGGTGGGGTCACCCATTGATCTTGCCATAAGTGGGGTCATGTAAAAGATAGATTCATCTTAAGTTAGATCCGCACTATGGTACTTATGTAATATAACTTATGCTTTGAATGGATGTATGCATGCAATACCTCTTGTCTTATTCTGTCTTTGCATGATTTCGGTACCCTACGCTTGCCGGAATCTTGCCGCTGCGCGCACTCTTGCCGCAAGCGCTTGAGGAACGGGTCCTTAGCAGCTTGCCGGAAGTGCCACTGCCGGCAAGGTTACACTTGACGATCACAACGCAGCCACTTAAGTTGTTGAGCGGATTCAAAACAAAGTAAGAGTGTAGCTAATCATGACAAGGTTCCTTAGCATGCAGGTTTCTCATACAAAGGCCAAAATCGTTCAAGGAGAAATTGCAACTACAACAAAGAATTTATTTCAAAGTTTTTCAACTTAGCTTTTCCTTTGCTATACTTCTTCTCGTAGAATGATATCTTGAACGTCACCTGGTATCCACACCGTCACTCCCCCCAGGAAATTTGCACGCGAGGAACCCTTCTGTCCTTTGAGAAAAAGAAAGAAGAGAAAAGAGGAGGCTGGAACCTTGACAGTTCATTAATCATCCTATGCAAGGTAAAATGTAGCACAACGCTACCTGCAACATATAAATAAATATGTACTTTGACAAAGAGTTGTGAAACACTTAGCTTTATTCATTGTGTATGGGATCTGCGACCGGCTCTATACAAAGGAATGCCTTGCCGGCAAACTTGTACAAAAGAGGTTGCCGGGCAGCCCGGGAACCGCGCCTTACGTGTAAAACTTGCAAAGATGTTCAATATTCCATGAGGTGAGCACCGGAGTGCCATCTTCGGTCTCCAGGTGGACTGTGCTAGGCCTAGTGAGTCGTACCACCCGGTAAGGTCCTTACCACTTTGGCGTCAACTTGTTTTGACCCTTTGTGGACTGAATCTAACGAAGAACAAGGTCACCTTCCTCAAGGTTCCTAGCGTTCAATTTGCGGCTATGGTAGCAGCGCAAAGCTTGCTGGTCACATGCAGCATGGCAGCAGCCCGGAAACGATCTTCCTCAAGGAGCATGGCATCATCTTGCCGCAGCTCATCTTGATCCTCCTCATCGAAGGCCAAAACTCGAGGTGACCCGTATCTAAGTTCCGTGGGGAGCACCGCTTCTACACCATAAACAAGGAAGAAGGGTGTCTGGCCAGTGGCTCAACTTGGTGTCGTTCTGATTAACCAAAGATCCGCCGGCAACTCTTCCACCCAGCGTCTTCCACACTTGTGCAGCCTGTCGAAAGTTCTAGTCTTGAGACCATGCAACACTTCTGGATTTGCCCTCTCTACTTGTCCATTGCTCCTTGGGTGAGCAACAAAGGTGTAGCAGATCTTGTTTCCAAGTTCTTGGCAATATGCTGTGAAGGCGTAGCTCGTGAATTGGGTGCTGTTGTCGGTGATGATCCTGTTGGGTACACCAAAACGAGCAACCAATCCTTTGAGGAACTTGATGGCTGACTGTGCCATCACCTTTCTCACTGGCTCTACCTCAGGCCACTTTGTAAACTTGTCGATTGCAACGTACAAGAATTCAAAGCCCCCGGTAGCACGGGGGAAGGGGCCGACGATGTCGAGCCCCCAGACCAAGAACGGCCAGGAGAGAGGGATGGTTTGGAGGGCTTGAGCTGGCTGGTTGATGTCCTTGGAGTGGAACTGGCATGCTTCGCACCTGATGACCACTGCCAAGGTGTCTTGAAGGGCTGTCGGCCAGTAGAACCCTTGATAGAACGCCTTGCCGACAAGTGCACGTGACCCAATGTGAGAGCCACACATCCCTTCATGCATCTCTTCCAGCAGCCTCTGTTCATCCTCCCGGCAGATGCACTTCAATTTCACCCCATTTGGTGTTTTTCTGTACAAAGTGTTGTCAACAAATTTGTACATCCTTGATTGATGGGCTACTCTTTCTGCGTCTTCTTGCTCATCGGGAAGATCTCCTGTTTGAAGGTACTAGAGAATTGGCTGTGCCCATGCCGGAGCCTGTAGCTCAACGACAAGGACTAAAGGTACTTCTTCCTATACGGGAACGCTTGCTTTGACGGCAAGAATCTGGCTTTCTTGGTGGCTGCCGGCAGCTCTGCCAGAAAGTAACCACCAATGTCTTGCTTTCTTTTCTTCGCTAGCCTTGATGGTGTGACGGCTGGTTGAGTCAGATGGATCACAAAAGTCCCTGGTTCCACAGGCATCTTTTGGGCGGCAAGCTTTGACAGGTCATCGACAATCCAAGTCTGGGCACGGGGAACGTGCTCTGCTTGCAGACCGTCAAAGTGCTCTTCCAACTTCCTCACCTCATCAACGTACGCCTCCATCAAGGGGCTCTGGTAATCCTTGTTAACCTGCCTCACCACAAGCTACGAGTCGCCTCTGATAATCAACTTTCGAATACCAAGGTCGATTGCAATGCGTAGGCCGGCAAGCAATCCCTCGTACTCAGCAGTGTTGTTGGTGGCCTGCTCCCTAGGAAAATGCATTTGAAGCACATAATTGAGGACCTCTCCGGTGGGTGCTATAAGCAGCGCGCCGGCACCGGCGCCTTTCAGCGTGAAAGCACCGTCAAAGTACATGATCCAATCGTCAATAGTTTCCTTGATGGGGAGAGAGGTCTTTGGGATTTCTATGTCTGGCGTTGGGGTCCATTCTACAATGAATTCTGCCAAAGCCTTGCTCTGAATTGTTGAGGTACTCTCAAACTTCAAATCAAAGCTTGACAGCTCCAATGCCCACTCCACAATCCTACCGGTAGCTTCTGGATTTTTCACAATACGTTGCAAAGGAAAGCGAGTGTCACAGCCCTAGAATTGATTGTAAATAGTTGCATTAAAGCATCCATGCATCATGTTTAAATTCAAAGGAAATTTGAAGTGGGGATGACCAAACCCTAGCACCAAAGTAATTCAAATAGGTTCAACTCAATATATTTTCAATGAACCCAAAATGCCCTTCAGAAAAGTTCATCATTTTTGAAATGGGTGAAAATCTCTGCCAAAAATGGTGCACATTTTTCTAGGTCGATTCTGGATTTTGAATTAAATCATAATGTATTTGAATTGGAGCATTTAATTGCTATAAATAATTTAAGTGCTCCAAAAATTCTAAAAACCATTGAGGGCTGTTGAAAATAATTCAAAATGTGCCCACAATTAAATTCAGGAGTTTTAAAAATGATTTAGTATTTTTACTAAATCAAAACAGAAAAGAAAAATAAAAAACAGAAGCAGAAATAGAAAGGAGAGAGAGATAAGGACTTACCTGGCAGCCCACCTGGCCGGCCCAACACTGTGCAGCCCAGCTGACAGTCATCGTCTCCACCGTGCCAGGAGTACGCAGGCGTGTGGCCGACGCGCGCGCATGGCCGTGCCGCCACACCACCTGCCTGTCTACCTCCCCAGGACACGTCGATGTCGTGGACGACCTCCCCATTGCCATTTGTGTCGAGAGGACCTCGCCATTCGCTCCCTGCTCTCTCCCTCACCTCCCTGGCGCCATGGCCGACGCTGCCGCAGTGCGCCGCCAGGCACCACCGTAGCCACCTGCCGTCCCTTGACCATCCGACGCATCCTAGCGCTCCGCCTTGACCTCCTCTTCCTCCAAACCGAGCCACATGAGTCGGGAAGCTCTGCTTCATCCTCAGTGCCGTCGTCTTCAACCTCCGGTACCTGAGATCGCCGCCGCCCGTACGTCGCCGTCCGTGCTTCCCCGAGCCCGCCGAGCCGCCATTCGAAGCGCTGTGAGCCTCTACTACGATCCCCCCTCTTCTCCGCGTTGCTTGCTTCTTCTAGCCACCGTTTTGCCGATGACCGAAACCCGCCGCCGCCTGACCTCGTCACCGATGACGCTCCGGTAACCATTTGGTTCCGGGCGTGTGTCCAACGAGCTCAGCACAGGCCGTAGAGCCTAGCTAGCACCTCGCCTCGCTCGTTTGCATGCCACAGCAACGACCCCGAGCACACCCAAACTCCGGGCGCCGCTGTTGAGCTCGCCGCTGTCAACTCCAGCCACTCCAGGCCCGACAACCACCACCATTCGATGCGCCGCGGCGCCAGCTCTCCAACGCGCCTAGCCACGCCTCGAACGGACCTCCACAGCGCAATCCCGAGACACCCCGCCGCCACGGCAAATCGTCGGTGGCTAAACGCCGGTGGGTTTGACCCCATTTGACCGGGGGTTTGACTCCCCTGGGTCACTAACATGTGGGCCCAGGCCCCTAATTAACCTAGGTTAGAATTAACATTAGTGTTAATTAAAACTGTTAGTTAGGTTAGACACTGACATACGAGTCCCACTAGTCAGTTTGACCTGGACCGCCTCTGTTGACTGCTGATGCCACAGTGACGTAATGCTGACACAATAAATCATTTTTCTGGATTTAGATTAATTTAAAATAACCAGGAAATTCCAGAAAATGCTATAAACTTCAAAAAATCATATAAAATCAACCGTAGCTCAGATGAAAAAGATTTATATATGAAAAATGATTAGAAAAATCCAATCTATCCATTGGTAGCATTTTCATGCATGACAAAACAACTTAAACCTGCTGAATATGTCAAATCAACTAAATGGTATTTGAATTACCATATGTGGAGTTTGAATTTGAATCTTTGATTCAAACCAACTCCAACCAATCTGTTGTTAGTTGCATTAGGTCAATCAATAGCATGTTGTGATGTCATGATCATGCATCATATTGTTGCATTGCATTGATTGTGTTCCTTCTTTTTGTCGGTGTTTGTTCCTTCTCGGTAGAAGATGGTTTCGATGTCGTGATCATTGACACTGATGAAGAACTAATAGCTATACTATCTTCAGAAGTGCCAGGCAAGCAAACCCCCCCTTGATCACTCTGATACAATCCCACTCTCTCACTCCTACTCTCTTTTATTGCATCAGGACAACAACGATTCAACTCTTACTTATTGCGGTAGTTGAACCCATTCCTCCGCATGACCTGTCTTTGCCACAGTAAATAGTTAAAACCCACTAGCATGAGTAGGAATTGCTTGAGCCATGTTGTGCCTACTCATCCATGCTTGCTTGTTATGCTTGCTATTGCTTAGAGTTGTGTCACGACTGACCCATCTGGGCGATGAATTAGAATGGTTGTGAACATGTCCTATTAATGAGAGCTAAGTGTGTGAACACGTTTTGGTAAAGGTAGCGATGAGAGGCCATGTAGGAGTACATGGTGGGTTGTCTCATTGAGACCGTTCTCAGGAAATGAGTTCTGTGTTTGTGATCCAAGACAGTTACTACCACACATTGGGCCCTTAAATATGACCCCGCATGACTTATTAATCGCCTTGATCTCTGTCTAGGAGTCGCAACTAGTTTCTGGTGTTTGTAGGATATGTGTTGGTGGCCGTGCATAGTGGTGACCTTAGGGGTGGGCTATGATACGGTAGAGACTCTGAGGCACGGTGTACCAAGTGACACCCGAATGGTGCTCTTGGGAACTCTGCACTCATCATTTGGGGCCGTGACAGAAACTTCGGCCGGACTTCCTTTGCGGATACAACCTCAAATAGGCGATAAACCTGGACTAGAGTCTTGTGTGGTTAGTCAGGTCGTGGTCTACACCCACGCCGGCTTTCGCTTGAAGTCTGCCGAGTACATTTCGCGTACAGGCGCTAAGTGGTGGAAACATGTGTGAAGAAGCACACCCCTGCAGGGTTAATGATCTATTTGAATAGCTGCGTCCGTGGATATGGACTACTTGGAAGCTTACATTGTTCATAGACAAGTTGAGATGGATACTCTAAAATGCGCAAGATAAGCGTGAGTGCTATGGATGGCCTTCTCGTAGGAGACGGGAGATGATCCATAGTGGTGTATTGATATGGTGAATATGTGGACTCATGTGCGCTCTCTCATCCCAAAGAAGTTACTGGTAGTCGTAGTTCAGGATAGCCACTGAGTCAAAGCTGGCTTGCTGTAGTTAAACTCCACAACCCCCCTTCATTGATACCTGATGCATATGTAGACAGTTTTGATGTAAGTCTTGCTGAGTACCTTTGTACTCATGGTTGCTTAATTTATGTTTTGCAGAGGAGACTTCAGTCTCGTTAGTGTTTTCCCCGATGAGTTCGATGTTGACCGATTAGCTTGGGAATCCCAGACAGAAGTCTGGTGCTTATGGTGGGCCGTTGTAGATAGACAGGCTTTCTAGCCTTCTTTCTTTTCAGCTGTCTGTACTCAGACAGGTTATGCTTCCGCTTGTTGCCTGTATGACTTTGTATGTTGGGTCATGAGACCCATGTTTGTAATATCATCCTATGTATGGCTCTTCGGAGCCTCTTAAATAAATATTTGATTCGTAGAGTTATGTTGTGATGCCATGTTGTATCTACACATATCGTGCATATTGTGTGTATGTTTTGAAATGCATTGGTATGTGTGTGATTCGACACCTAGTTAACTGCTTTGGTAGCCTTCCATACAGGGAAATGCCTCCTAGTGCTTCCACTGAGCCTTGGTAGTTTGCTACTGCTCCGGAACACATGGATTAACCGACATGTATCCTTCTTTGCTCCTGTGTCTGTCCCTACGGGGAAATGTCACGCGGTGCTACTGGAGTCCTGATAGCTTGCTACAACCTAGTACACATGCTGATGACCAACACGTGCATTGCTGGGTTACCTATGTCTGTCCCTGTACATTTGTGCCACCTTGGTTAATGACTAGTCATGTCGACCCGGGTTCTCTGTCATGTGGATGCTAGCATCGCAATCATATACGTGAGCCAAAAGATGCAAACAGTCCCGGCCAAGGTAAAGGCGGCAGCCGTGGGTTACCGTGCGTGAGGCCGCAAAGTGATATGATGTGTCTTATGCTAGATCGGTGTGACTTAGGATCGGGGTCCCGACAGCGAGTGACGACGGTGACTTGGTGTGCTTGAAAGTAGTGGCGCAGCTTCCTTGAGGCCATGAGAAGGCCAAAGAACCCCTTGCAGGAGGGAGCTGACAAAGTAGACTGGGCGCTGCACCATCTTCTTCTTCTACACGACTGATTGATCTGGTTCACTTGCTTGCACAATCTCTGGCATGTCGGCACCTGACCTTGCCGGAGAAGATTCTGGCTTGTCAGGTCGTGGCTCTGTGGCTGCTACCTCCTCTTCATCTGCCTCTCTTTCAGCCACCAGTGCAAAACTAACCACTTGATTTGTTGCCGCTAAGTATAGCAGCAACGTCTCTTGCGGCCTAGGCGCAACTAGGACTGGCGGAGAGGATAGGTACTCTTTCAAATCTTGGAGCGCGGCCTCCGCTTCCGGAGCCCAGTTGACTGGGCCTGCCTTTTTCAATATTTTGAGAAACAGCAAGGTAAGCTCTGCCAATTTGGAGATGAACCTGCTGAGGGCGGAAACACAGCCGGCAAGACGCCTGACGTCCTTGACGCGTCTTGGTGCTTCAATCTGCTCAATTGCTTTGATCTTGTCGGGGTTGGCTTCAATCCCTCTATGAGATACAAAGAACCCAAGAAGCTTGCCGGACCGAACACCGAACACGCACTTCGCGGGGTTGAGCTTCAAGTTGAGTTTGCGCAAGTTTGTAAATGTTTCTTCCAAATCTTGAATTAGTGTTGACTTGTCTCTGGTTTTGACCACAATGTCATCCATGTAGGCTTCTACATTTCTGTGCAGCTGTGGCTCAAAACCGATCTGAACTGCTCTGCAAATGTTGCTTCAGCACTCTTCAACCCGAAAGGCATACGCAAAAAGCAGTACGTGCCACATGGGGTGATGAACGCCATTTTCTCCTCATCTTCCTTGGCCATAAAGATCTGATAATAACCAGAATAGGCGTCAAGAAAAGAGAGTAACTCACAGCTGGCAGTGGAGTCTACAATCTGGTCGATGCGTGGCAAGGGGAAAGTGTCCATTGGACAGGCTTTAGTTATGTCAGTGAAGTCTATACAAAGCCTCCACTTCCCATTCGCCTTGCGCACTACCACTGGATTGGCTAACCACGTGGGGTGTAGCACTCCTCTCACCAGGCCTACCGCTTCCAACTTCTTGATCTCTTCGGCAATAAACTCTTGCTGCTTCAAGGCTTGCTTTCTAACCTTCTGCTTGATGGGTCTCGCATGAGGGCAGACAGCAAGGTGGTCCTCAATTACCTCTATAGGAACACCGGGGATGTCCGATGCTTGTGAGGCAAACACATCGACATTCGCCCGTAGGAAGGCGACGAGTGCGCTTTCCTATTTGTCACTGAGAGTGGCACTTATGGAAAAAGTGCCACTCTTCCCATCTCCCCTTGCAGACACTTGCTTGGTCGCCGGTGCAGAGGCCTTGGCTTTCTTGCTCTTGCTGGTAGAGCTCTCTGGTATGTCCTCAACAGGCGTGCTGCACTCTAAAGTGCGCTTCCTGGAGTCCTTATTAGAGGTTTTGCCAGTTTTCTTCTTCTTTCCTCCCCCGGGAGATTTGCCGGCAGGACCAGGTGCCTCGACGGCAGATGCTGCCACTGCCTCCTGGTAGAACTTGTCGGCGCAAATGATTGCGTCCTTTTGGTTGGACTTGATGGTGAGGACGCCCATCGGCCCTGGCATCTTGATGACATTGTACGCAAAGTGCGACGCAGCCATGAACTTGGCTAGCACCGAGCGGCCCAGAATTCCATTGTATGGCAGCGGCATCTTGACGATGTCGAAGACAATCTTCTCCGTTCGGTAGTTGAGGTCGCTACCAAATGTGATCGGCAGTGTGATCTGGCCCTTTGGCTTGTTCCTCCCCGGACTGATCCCTTGGAAAGTGCCTGTTTCCTCGAGATCCTTGTCGGGGATCTACAGCCTCTTGATCACATCGGGAGAGATCAAGTTCAAGCCGGCCCCACCGTCAACCCGCATCTTTGGAACCTTGAGGTTGCTGATTGTTGGTGAAACCAACAACGGCAAACACCCGACCGCAGTAGTGTGATTAGGGTGATCCTCGGCGTCAAAGATGATGGGCGTGTGTGACCACTTGAGTGGCTTCTATGCTCCCATCATGGGCTCCGCGGCATTCACCTCGCGGACCCATTGCTTTAGTTGCCGGTGCGAGGAGTGCAAAGATGCTCCTTCATCAACACACATGGCCTCCATTGCATTCTGGAACTCATTTTCGGACCCATCTTCGTCCTCATCACCCTCATCTTATTTTTGGCCCTGAGCGGCCTTCTCTTTTGGCTGCTTGGCCTTGCCGCGGCGGCCTCCGCGGCCACCATGGTTTTGCTTGTCGGATCCACCGGCACCATCTTGGCCCTTCTCCTTGTCGCGCTTCTCATACTCAGCTTTCTGCTTCCCGACAAGCTGCTCCACTTGCCGGCACTCATGGAGATCGTGGCCCTTGGTACAGTGGATCTTGCAGTATGGCCCACCGGTCTTGCCACCCTTGTCGCCTGCCGCAGCCTCCCGACAGTTAGCGTATCCGGCAACCTCCTTGCCGGGGCTTTCGGCCTTGGGCTTCTTGGCGGCGTTTGCATCACTGGGCTTTCGACTGCCATCACTGACTTGCCTTTGCGCTTCCTATTGCGCTTTCGGCCCTTCTTCTGTGGGGTTGATGCGTCATCTGCATCGTCATCTTCTGAATCGACTTCGGTGCCAGCATCTTCCCCAGGGAGTCGCCTCCCTTCCTCAGCACGTGCACACCTGTCTGCCAAGGCGTACAACTCGTTGATGGTTCTGACCTTCTCGATGTTCATCTCAGACCGCATCTTGCGGTTGCGCACGTTCGTGTGGAATGCGGCACACACAGCTGCGGGATGAACATCGGGGATGTTGTGGTGCACACGGCTGAACCTTTGTATATACTTGCGGAGGGGCTCGCCATCCCTCTGGGGTATCACGTGCATATCCCTAGCTTGACCAGGGAGCTTGTGGCCACCCTGGTAAGCACCAACGAAGCAATGGCACAGATCCGACCAAGAAGAAATGGAGCCCTCTGGCAAGTTCATCAACCACGATCTGACATTGGGCTTGAGCACCAACAGAAAGTCGTTGGCCAGTATCTTGTCGTGGCGCCCCTGGCAGCCTGCATCGCAATGGTGTAGATGCCAAGGAACTCTGATGGACTGAGCATGCCGTCGTATCTATCGGGCAGCTCCGGCTTGAAGGCACGGGTGGATGGCCAACAAACATGCCGCAGCTCACGAGTAAACGCTGGGTAGCCTACCTCATAAGGTAAACACGCAGGGTACGCTGGCATAGGCACGTCTGCTACCGGCCCGGCACGGTCGTCTGATAGACGGCGTGCCTCCCGGCGCCGCTCGATCTTCGTACGGGTGTCCTCGACGTGCTGTTCATGGAGCACTTGGCGCTGGTCTTGGGGCCCCACAGATCTGACGATGCCATGGACATCATGTCCTAGTCATCCGATCGGCGAGCTTGCCGCCGCTGTGGTTATTGACATGGAGGCGACTGCACCGTTGGTGCACCGTCTCTGGCACGGCAGCCAGTCGGTCCTTCCAGCACTGTGGGTGGTCGTCTGGAGGGTCCCACCTCCTATGTTTTGCCGAGATCGGGAAAACTGATGAGACTCTGGATGGTGGCCCTCCATTCGTCCATCTTGTCAGGAGCTAGTAGGAAGTTCAAAAGCATTTGAACCCGTGCCATGGCTTCTGCCACCGTGGTTGGCATGGCGGGGAACACGAAACGGGAGGGCGTTCGAGTCCTGGTAGGGCCAGCAGGAAGCTCGTTGCGTACCTACTGCCGTAGTGCATGCTCACCAATGGGTTGGCGTGGTGGTGGTGCCTGAACAACATGAGGACGATGCTTAGGGCCGGCTTGACGCCGTCCAGGACCACCAACATCGCGGGGAAGCGTGGTGCGCCCATCTTGCGATGGTCGCGGCACACGGCCCACCGCGGCATTGTTGGACGTCGCGGCGGCTGGGTCCTAGCTTGCACCGGTCCAGACCGTATTGCTAGGGTGACTGTGCTCACCAGAATGTCGTTCGAGTTGGCTGTCTGTGGCAGCTCCGGTGTGCTGACTGCGATCGCCGGAATGGTGGGGATGCTGGACACCCGCACCGCCGACGCCTCCTGCCCCGGCCATCCCAGCTGTAGCCCCCGTGCCGGCTGCGCCGCCTGCGGACGCCTGGGAAGGCCGCTCGGGGGTGGTGGGAGCCGTCGTGGCTCCGCTCTTCTTCTTCGGCGCCATCAACGAAGGTGATGGGGCTGGTACTCACACTACGAACACTGATTCGTAGTACAACACCCCCTGCCTGGCGCGCCAAAGATGTTGCGGGAAAATGATGATCTATGGGATCGAGAGGATCCCTTTGTGGTTCGGCTATGGGATCAATGTGCTACGAAGAGCAGGGCTAATAGATGTAAGAACAAGCAACGATTTATCCAGGGTCGGGCCATTGTGAGCGTAAAACCCTACTCCTGCTTTGGTGGTTTGATTGTGTATGAACTCAAGATTACAAGGAGCGCAGCTTGCCGGCAAGGTGCGCGGGAAGTGCAGCTACAAAGCGTAATTGAACTAGGTGTCAACCGTTCTAACTGTAGCCGTGGGCCTCCTTTTATAGGCCAAGGGGTTACCACAATGGCTAATACGTCCCTTACAGGGAGTGAACAGTACTTGCACCGTAACGAGGAGGCGAGGCTTTCAGCAAAAGATCTGTACCACCTGCCCAGCCGGCTTCCTGTTACCTTGACACGTCCCAGGTACGGGTGTCATTAAAGTTAATCCTTGCATGGCATGCTGACACATGCCTTGGCCAGGTACGTTTGACTGCCTGCCCGCTCAACACCTATCACACGAGCTTATCTTGTTGGTGATGAGGTGGAGCGGTAACGGGACAGACAGAGCCCGCTGGCACGGAGCTTCCCGGTCCTTCGCTTGCCGGCAAGTAGCTTGCCGGGTCTTGGTCCTGCCGGTTTCCCACCTTGCCGGTGCGAAGCTTGCCGGAAAGGGTGATCTTGATCTTCAGTACTAAACTAGTACTTCTCGATGACCTGCCTGAAGGTCTTCTTCATAGTCTTGTTCATTGAGTCTTGAGTCACAGTAATCCGCCGGCAAGCCCTTGCCCTCAGGAAGGCTACAACTGCCTGTGCACAAGTCGGGGTACGAAGGCACCCATGTTTTAGTACACCGACAATAGTGTAATAGTATATGTATATCCATGATCATCGCCCGAAGGGATCACGGCCCGATAATATAGCATGGCACACGGACAAGGGTGTAGGGTCACTAATGAAATACTAGCAGACCTATACTAAGCATATAAGATCTCCTGTAAAGTATCAACAGTAGTAGCAAGGACAGGCTATCCAACAGTATAGGATCAACTGATAAGCAGTAACAGCAACACTACTCTAATGAAGACAGTAGAGGGGAAGAATAGGCAATATGGGAATAATCAAGGGGGGTTTGCTTGCCTGGAAGCTCTGCTGAGAAGGATGGGTCGTCGGTGACGTAGTCGTACTCGGGGTCACCGACAGTCTCGGGGTGTACTGATAAGAATGGACGAGAGGGGGAACAAAATAAATAACGGGCATACAAGTGCAAAACAGATGCATGTCAGGGCAATGTGTGACGATGATATGCTCTAATGCATCCCTTAGCATTTTAAAAGAAGAGGGAAAATATCTAGTAATATTTTCCCAGGTCCAGGTATTTTTTGGTATATTGATCCAGGGGCAAATGTTCAAAGTTCATTATGTTAGGGAGGTCAGATAAGTACACGGATGCCATATTCAGATTCGTTACATTTTTCTAATCAACTTTCATATATAAAACTTTTTCATCCGAGTTACGGTTTATTTTCTATGAATTTCCAAATTTATTGCATTTTCTGAAATTCTTGGATTATTATTATTTCGAAAATATATTAAATGTAATTGCTATGGGTACACACAAAGTGTACCCAGCAGAGCCACGGAGAGGCTGACAGTGGGCCTAGGTCAACTGTTGGGTCAGCAGTCAACGCTGACCAGTTGACTGGTCAACTGGGTCCAGTGGGACCCAAATGTCAGTGACTGTTTAGTTAAATTGATTTGAATGATTTTAGTTTACTTTACAGGTGGACCCACATGTCATAGACCTAGGGGTTAACTAATTACTCCCTCTGTTCCGAAATGTAGGTCGCTCGGGGTTTTTAGTTCAATTTTTGTGTAGTAACAAAATATCCCCACTTTCCAATTTTACCCCCCGTGTCGCTCCACTCGCTCGCTCACTCGCCCAGCCGCACACTGCCCGCACTCACTCGCTCTTACTCGCCCAGCCGCACTAGCCGGCCTCCCCATCGCTCGCCGGCCTCCCCCTCTCCCCGTAGCTCGCCGGCCTCCCCCTCTACCCGTCGCTCGCCGACCTCTCCCTTCCCCCCTTACCGGCCTCTCCCTCTTCCATCGCAACTTTATCTCCACCACCCCGCCTCCACTCACACCATCAAAAAAATCAAATCTTTTGCGCCGGCGATGAGCTTCTACTCCACGGAGGTGTGGATGTGGATGTGGATGTGCTAGCACTGGATTCGGGCGACGGAGGCGTGGATGTGGAGCGGCACCCGAGCGACGGATCTGGAGCGGCGCCGGAGCTATGGAGCGGCGGATCTAGAGCGACGTCTTTATCCTCATGGTGCCCTGCCCTGCCACGCCACATCATCGTCGTCACCGGGGTAGCTGCTTCCTCCCGCGTTAAGTACTCCTGGTAGTCTTTCTTCCTGCCGGTCGATTTGTTTGATCTGAAACAGTTAGCTTCTCTGTTGCTTGGTTGGTTGGATACCAACAGTGAAAAGGGAGAGCGAGAGGGATGGGCAGATCATGGCCACCATCATGGATTTGAATCATCTCTTCTTACCTTGATGTACAATCACTTGGTAAACATCTTGCTCATGTACTGCTAGTTTTAGTTAACTGTTCATGTTAAACATCTTGCTCATGGATTTGTTTCCTTTTCTTCATTGTTGTACTGTTAAACATCTTGCTCATGTGGCCATCTTGCTTGTGGTGTGGGGAGTAGGTCTGAGGACTGTATTGGGCTCAGAGGAATTCCAGGCCTGATGTGCCCTTCTGGGAGCCATGGCTACTTCTTCCCATGCCTTGTGTCAGGTATCTACTCCTCCTTGCTTGCTTGTGTGAGCATTGCTAAATTTCTTAGCCCTTGAGCATGACTGAATTTATGTCAGAGATTTCCAGCAAGGATTGGTGCTCAAGGATTAGTGCTTGAGCATGACTGAAAAATCATGCTCAAGGATTAGTGCTTGAGCATGACTGAAAAATCATGCTCAAAGATTATTGCTTGCTGTAGTACTAGAGTAAATATGTACTGAAACTTTTGTTTGCATGCTTCTGAATGCTCTGATGAAAATACAGAGAAAACATATAGTAAAATAATAGTAGCTACAGCTCTGACAAATGGTGCAAATGCTTTGCTCTAGACACTAACTTTTTACTACTGGAGTACTCCAAGTAAATTAATTGAAACTTGTTGTTAAATCATTTGCTTGCTGTTCTTGTCAGTAAAATAACAGTAGGTTCAATCATTTGCTTGTTGTTCTTATCAACAGAGATAGTCACACAAAAGGAGTACAGTAAACTAACATTACTCCAGTGAGTACAGCTCCAAGTAAATTAACATTACTTAATGGAGTAGAAAATTCATGGAATATCAAATGCATTACTAGAAATTCGGTGAAATAGAAAATCTAGTGTGCATTACTACTCCAAGTGAATTAACTAAAACTTGTTGAGAGAAGACAATGCACTTGTTCTTCTCTTCTCTCATCTTTCTCTCTTAATTAACTAAAATATTGAAGAACTTTGCAAATTCAGTTTACAAAATTTCTCTTCTTAGGAGTAGCTCGAAGGAGTACAGTGCAGCTTCTCTTCTCTCTCTCTCTCTCTCCCTCTCATCTTTCTCTTATCTGTCTCTCTCTTATCTTTCTCTTCCCTTCTCTTTCTCTTCTCTGCTAACAAGAGCAGTGTAAATGAAACTTTTCCTTTAACTAAATACTCCTTTCAGATAAGAGTAAATGAAACCTTTTGTTTAACTAAAACTAAATGAAACTTTTCCTTTAACTAAATACTCCTTTCAGATAAGAGTAAATGAAACCTTTTGTTTAACTAAAACTAAATGAAACTTTTCCTTTAATTAAAACAAAATGAAACTTTTCAGTTAATTAAAACTACTCCTTTAAATGAAATTTTTATTAATGCTTGGTGATCTGCAGGAGTAAACAAGATGATTGGTGACCTGTAGGAGCAGGACAAGCAACTTCACTTCTCTTCTCAGCTTGCAAGGAGTAGTGCTTGAATTTTAGTTAATTAAAATTTTGGTTAACTGAAACCTTTTCAGTTAATTACTATCAAATTTTAGAGGTAATATTGCAGCAGTAGCATTAGCATTAGGAGTAGTTTTGCAGCAGTAGCATTAGGAGCAGTTTTAGAGGTAATATTGTCATGCATCAGTAGCATGTTTGCTTGTTTTGGAGTAAACATTTTAAGTTAATTGAAATTAAATTAAACCTTTTCAGTTAATTTAAATTAACTGAAACCTTTTCGGTTAAATACTCCTACTGAAATGATCAAATGATCAAATGAAATACTCCTACTGAAAAATATTACTTACGGCAAAGAAATGATCAAATGATCAAGTGATCAAATGATCAAAATGATCAAGTGATCAAATGATCAAAATGATAAAATTATCAAGTGATCAACTGATCAAATGATCAAGTGATCAAGTGATCAAATGATCAAACTGATCAAATGGAGTACAACATTAAATGGTCAAGTATTCAATTAGTGAAAATATTTAGTTAACTTTAAATGATCAAATGGAGTATAAGCTAACTAAATATTTTCAGTGAACTTTAACTGAATTTTTTCAGTTAAATTGAATTGAAAATTACAGTAAATTTGATCAAGCTCTACTTAAATTAGTCTATTTGCATAGTTGGATGATCTTAAATTAGTTCTTGTTGTATGTACTGTATGCATCATGTCCCAATTAAAGTTCTAAACTGAGCTGAGTATACTGTATGTACTGTATGCATCATGTATTGTATGCATCATAACAGTTGGAGTATTTGTTTTGCTGTATGTATTGTATGCATCATAATAGTTGGAGTACTTTATGCATCATTCATATGTCCGTGAAATGTTAGACCAAAATAGGCAGCATCGCAAATATACTTTCAGTGAAATGTTGGAACAAACTGAAACTTGGCAAATTGAGAGTACAGTTCTTGGAGTAGCCATCATTGATATGATCATGAATGCACATGCTCTCTACTCACATGCTAACATGTTCACATGATCATGTTTACTCATGGAGTACTCTCTATTTGAATGCATGTTCCTGGAGTACTCACCGCCTGCATCTTGCCCTGCATGATCTTCTTCCATGTTCAAATCACCATCTTGCCCTCCAGGTACGCCCTCTTCTTCGGCTGGAGTACAGTTTAGATCAAAATCCATAGTTGCTGTAGTTGCTGCTGATATGCTTAAGTTGCTGTTGATCTGCTTAAGTACTGTAGTACTCTAGGTGTACTTGCTGCTAGAGTTGCTATTTGATCTGCTAGCTCCAAGTCATGGCTGAGTTGCCGCTGATCTACTGCTCAAGGCTCTACCACAGTTGATCTGCTCTGCCAGAGTTACTGATCTGGCATTACTTCTTCCACGGAGCTCCTGAGCAGGGAGTTATTGATCTGCTAGATCTGCTGCTCGATCTACTCTCTGCTGATCTTTTAGCTGATGGATCTGACCACCATCGCCCTGCTGATCTGCTGGTCAAGTCATGGCTGGAGATGCTGCTGCTCCAGCCATGCCTGTTACTGCTTGATGCGACAGAAGGTTGGGGGCGGAGGAGCAGGGCGGCGCAGGTGGGGGCAGAGGATCAGGGCGGCGGAGGTGGGGAGCAGAGGTGGGCTGGGCGGAGGTGGGGAATGGAGGTGAGGGCTGGGCGGAGGTGCGGAGCAGAGGTGAGGGCTCGGCGGAGGTGGAAGACGATCTGGAGGCGGCTGATTCAAATTAAGCAAGGGTAGCAATGTAATTTCCTTACTTTTCACCTGGTTGGAAAAACTCCCCAGCCACCTATATTTCAGAATGGAGGGAGTAGTTAATTAGCACCATGGCCGGTCCCATGTGGCAGTTGCCCAGCCAGCTGTGGCCACGGCCGTGCTTGGGCATGCACGGACGCACACAGGCACCAGCGGCCACCACAAGCAGCAGCACGGACGGCCGGCGAGCGGGCAGCGCGGGGCAGGTGCAGGGCACGGGCAAACGGGCGAGGCCACGCACAGGCGGGCGACCGCGGAGGCATGAGCGGTGCATGCAGGGGGACAGGGGAGCACGACGGGAGTGGCGGGCAGCAGTCGGCGCGGCCGGCGCGGTGGGGTGTGGACAGGCAAGGCGGGGCATGTGTGGGGTGCGCGGCTAGAGCTGCCAGGGCGTGGCCCGGGCGCAGCGGGGCGTGGGGCTCGGGCGCGCGGAGAGACGGCGACTACAGGCAATGGCAGAGGGGGGAAATGACGCGGTGCTCATGGAGGGGCTCAAGAAAGACCCGTTGATGGATTAGGAGCAGCAGTGGTGGCGCAATAGATGACGAGCTCCGGTGGGTGCAGAGGAAGAAGACAGGGCCGATCCGGTGAGGTAGAGGCCCCCATCACGAACTCAAGGGCGGGGACGACGTAGCGGATGACGGCGGAGCTCGTGGACACGTTCCAATGGCGCGGGGGTGACAGTGGTCGCGGGATTGACGAGGGCCATGACGACGGAGCTTCAGCCAAGGTTTGCGAGGACGAAAGCGGCGTGAGGTGGGGAAGTGGCGAGGTCTTGGGTTGCGGGGGCGTCGAGGGGTACTTGTAGGATGCTGGGGATGCGGTGGATGGCCGGCACATGGCCGATGCATGGTGTGGACGGGCGCACAGCGGCCACCCAGCCCCCTATGAACACAGGAAGAAGAAGACGCGGGATTTGGGCTAGGATGTCACTGTTGACTTACAGCCCAATGGCACAGTAGGTGTTTTCTCTTTTTCTTTTCTATTTTAAATGAATTTAGTTAAAACTAATATTTAGCACATAAATACTAGGCAGCTAGTTTGAGCTAGCACAACAAGTCCCAATTTATTTTGAATAGTTTATATATTTATTTAAATTCAAATGGCTCAATTTAATGTTGTTGGTTCAGTTTCAAATAGGTTAAGGCCATTTTAAATATTCAAATGATGTTGGTTTCTTCATGACAATTACTTATTGAATATTTGCAACCCAACGAACATTTTTGCTTTACTGTTTGAAGAAATAATAATTTGACTTGCAACTTGAATTTGAATTTGAGTTTGGTTTTAATTAAGTATCAATTTGGCTTAGTAAAACATGATGACATTGCACCATTAGCATGAGTTTACTGTAGCATGACATCAGGGGCGTTACAAAGAATGATAGGTCTACAAGAGTGGTATAATAAAAACTTTCATGTGAGATCACTGAATATGAAACATGTGATTTAATTATATTGATGTAGTAATATGAAAGAGTATTAGGTCATAATCATTGGTTAGTAAAAATATCGATATTAAAGCTTGTTATGTATTACTCATTTAAGTGTCTGTCATGGCATGACGGGGATGTTGGAGCATATTTATTCCTCATTGAAATCCTTTGTGTTGTTCGAATCAGAGGCGCGCGCTGGTTAACTCCTACCAACCTCCTCCCTAGGGGCATGCGAGTAGTACTTTGCTTCAAGAGCTAATAAAACTTTCACAATAAGTATATGAGTTCTTTATGACTAATGTGAGTTCATGGACTAATACATCACTCCCACCTATCCACATATTGCTAGCCTCTCCGGTACCGTGCATTGCCCATTTTCACTTCGAGAATTGGTGAGAACTTCGCCGGTACATCACTCCCACAATAAGTATATGAGTTCTTTATGCAGGAGGAAGGCCAGCACCGATGGTGAAGGCAGGGTCGGAGCCGCTGCCATCCACCGACACTTTCTTCATCTCGGCGCGGTCCTGAGAGAATAGCTGCTTCTTCTTCGTGGGAGCGGCCGTAGGAGGCTCGACCGCGTCCTCGTCAGCTTGATGCGCGACAACGGCGGCTTTGTAGGCGCGCTCGAGGGAGCAGACCGCGTCCTTCTCGTCGCAGGCGACAGTGATGATGCCGCTGCAGCCAGGCATCTTGAGGACGTTGTAGGCATGATGGGTCGCCGCCATGAACTTGGCGAGAGCCGGGTAGCCCAAGATGGCGTTCTAAGGCAGGCCGATGTGCGCCACGTCGAAGTCTATGAGCTCGGTATGGTAGTTCTTGCGGGTGCCGAAGGTGATGGGAAGGCGCACTTGCCCCAGAGGGATGGTGCAGCCATCGGTCACTCTGGAGAAGGGCCTGGTCGGCATCAGCTGGTCATAGGGCACCTGGAGCGTCTCGAAGGTTTTGATGGAGATCACGTTGAGGGTCTTGGTGACCGCGACGTTGCTGATGGTGGGAGTGCACAACATGGGGAGTGCGCCTACGGAGGCCGTGGACTTGGGGTGGTCTGTGGAGTCGAAGGTGATGGCGTACTGCGACCACTTGAGGGGCCGCGCCACCTCAGACCTCGGGAGGGCGGCATTCACATCGCGAGAGAGTAGCTTGAAGTAGAGGTTGGACTCGGGGGCATGAGCCCCGCCAAGGATGCAGGCGACTGCGTGAGGCTCCTAGTAGCCCCCAACGCCCTCATCAGGCTGGTTGATGTCATTCCTCTGGGGTGGCGGCGACAGCGGCGGGAGAGCGGCATTGGCCTGAGGGTTCGCCTCGCGAGGCTAGTCGCGCCAGGCGGCCTCACGAGGCTGGTCGCGCCAGGCGGCCTCGTGAGGCTGGTCGCGCCAGCCCTGGCGGAAGTTGCCGTTGCCGTTGCGGCCGTCCCAGCGGTTGCCACCGCGGCCATTGCGGTCGTCTCGGCGGTGGCTAAAGAAGTTGAGACTAAAGAAGTTCTGAAGTTGAGACTAAAGAAGTCAAACAGATTTAGGCGGCGACTTCATCCAGCTTATGTCACTGCTATTAGCGAGTAACTTCAGCACTACATCAAGACAAGAATTTGGGGTTGTATCGCTATCTTCAAGATGTGTTGCCTTCTTCTCAGCAATATATGTTAGAGGGACAAACAATGAGTTCGTCTCACTATCATTGTGGCAGTTCTTCCTGGCATCAGAGATATCAATCTAAAAGAGAAACAAGTAGATAGATAACAGGTTTTGCATGTATAAGCATCAATGCTGTCAATTCATCCCATTTCTTATTGGCAAATAAAGAGACACGGTTTAAAATAGCATTAACATAATATGACATTGTTCATAGTTAAGACATGTCAGGAAATGGCACTGTGTAGGAGTGGCCAGCTTCACAAACCACGGGATTACAGATCAAGAACACAGGCATACATGCAGTGCTAAAGAACGTATAAGCATCAGTGGTCAGTGTGCTGTCATTTTATCCCATTTCAGATTGGCAAATAAAGAGACACGATTTAAATAACATTAACATAATATAGCATTGCTCATAGTTAAGACATAGTAGGATATGATATTATGCTGGAGTGGGTAGTTTCACCACACCACTGGATTACAGTTCAAAAACACAAGCATACATGCAGTGCTAAAGAAGATCACTTGCTCTATTTAGTTTAATTTACATGGTATGAATAAGGAACTTGGTTGTACAACTAAAAACTAAAATTGAGAAGGACAAACTTATGTTTATGAACTTCTTCATAATAAACTTTAAACATGCAATTTGATGCAAAAGCATAAAATAAACAGTAGTTGCAGTCATACCAATCCAAATATACACATCAAAGTTTGAAGGCTCGAGAAGGACAAACTTACGTTAGTGGTTAAGACCGGCTCTATAAAGCCCTTCTCCATGTTGATGGGGAGGCAATTCAATAAGTTTACCACAGAATCTTCATAAGCATTGCCTTTATTCTAGATTTTGTTAAGAGTAAATATACATGTGATAATATTGGAACAAATGGATGATATTTAAGCTATGAAGCAGAGTGATGCTACATAATCAACTAGCTTTAAATGTAAGTACATCGATACAGGCAAAAGGTACTAACAAGAGCAATGCAGAGCTAAACTTCTTCAGTAGCATTGGTTTTACTCAACATTTTGGTAAGAGTACATATAGTTCTGAAAATGTGGAGAAAATGGAGGGCAGGGAAAATAAGCTGCAGAGTGATGGTACATTACCAACTAGCTGTCAATATAAGTACTGTGATAAAGACAACAGGTACTTACAAGAACAATGCAGAGCTAAACTTCTTCATAAGCATTGGGTTTATTCTACATTTATGTAAGCATTAATATAGATCTGAAAATTTGGAGCGAACAGTGGATAAGCAAGCTATCATGCAGACTGATGTCACATAATCAACCAGCTATGAATGTAAGTATAGTGATACAGGACAATAGGTACTAACAAGAGCAAAGCAGCTTGCAGCATAGTTGTGATATCTTGTCGTCCATTTCGTACCGGTATTCTTCATCGACAAGTTTTCCTACAAAAGAGATCGGTAAGGCACATGCAAAAATGTAGGGGATATCATGGACAGTACCTCATGCTGGGGATGAGACCAGTGCATAACAAGGTTTTTCCATTCAATGTCTTGTAAATTTGGCATAGGAGACTTCACAAAATTTCGTTTATAGAATTGCCATCAAAGTGTGTTTTCCTCAGGTAACACCTATACTGCTGCAACGCGTCCTTGAAAAGCACAGGCAAGCTTTGCTTGTCATGACTATCCAGATTGACCCTCGCCTATTTAGAAGAATGTAAATCATTGATGTGTTCAATCAGTAGAAAACAAGGCAATAATCACCATGAATAAGAACAATTACACGTAAGTGGCACAGGAAGATGTGAAAATGGTGTCTGTCTTCATTATAATCTTCCCACGTTGGAAAGACACGCATGTGGTTCCTAACAACAATGAAGGCATTGTCTTTTAAACTAGGAATAACTGGAATGTGGTTCCAATCTACGGGAATTGGGGCTCTCTGCAGTTGGAATAGGTCCTTGGCCTATGGAGTTGTTGTACTTTTTGCTGGAATAGGATTTTTCTATGGTACGGCTGGTGCCATGGCAACTCAAATTGGCATACCTTTTGCTGGATTGCGGGTCCCGTGTGGTGGGGCCAGTGGAGGTACAGACTGCTAGACTCGGGCCTAGGTTTTGTGGCGTTTGTTCTATCGCCAATATAAGTGGGGTGCGATCTGATTTCTCCGGTACCACCACCTTTTTCAAAGACTTTGTTTGTACTCCTTCAGGTTCTGCAATCACCCTCTTCCTTTTGGATGTCTGATACACAAGAACAACATTTGAATGGAAAAAACATGGTATGATGACAGATGGAATAGGTATTGATAATGGTTGGGCATGGCACCTTCACATATATGATGAGTAAACTAAGCAGATGGCGGTGTAACGAAGTAGAAGAAATCCAAGACACCATATGCAAGATACGTGCAACCAATAAAACCTTGCCAAATTAGAACAACCACCTTGATGGGTGAACATGATAAGCCATCTGCCTTTGACTCCTTGAGCTCATAATAGTCATTAGGATCATATTCTGAACACGAATCTATAGGTGGGGAGCGTGCGGGTTTCATTGCATCCAGAATGGAACTCAATCCCTTGATGCTGAGTTTATTAGCCATTGCACTGTTCCGCAATATTCTTCTCATATCCGCATTCTCATGTTCATTGTGATCATGTTCAATATCTGAGATGCATGACAACATAAATAGTAGTGAGATTATCTTTGTAATGCATAGGATATTCTAATATAATAGGGGCTCCCTGTAAACCTTTATGTGCTATCTATGTAATTCTGATGAGAGAGCCCATGTGTGCTATAATTTGGTGCGTACATTAATATAATCTGGCACTACTACTCAAAAAAATAGGCTCCTTGTTGGGAGCTCCAAAAGTAATGATATTGGCAGATAATAGCTTCAAAATATACTGTATACAAAGTTTATTGCCAAACCATGATGACGAGAGCGCATAGAGAAAAAGTATTCCCTCATGTCTCTATATGTGGCACACATGCATTTCAAAACTCACGTAGTAACATTAGCTGACCGATTAAATGTGTCTCTATTTTATTAGTATTTGTATCATATCATATTCGAATTTGAATAACTAAGCTTTGGAATTATGGGTGGCATGTAGTTTAGCTTGCATGATGGAGTGCTGCTAGTTCGACACAAAGCATCTAGGCAGATCATAGTGTAGATAAAAGGGGGAAACCATAAACATCGTAAATAAATTGGGAAAGTGGAACTCGCTGGAAAATATGGGGTTGTATTACCGCTACTAATCAAAAGTCTTTCAATCCCCTACATGCCAGCTCTCTTCAACTGAAGGTGCTCTACTGTTACTATCAGTCTAGTCTCTCAAAGGCCACATAGCTCCCAACATTTGCTGGATATTATGGCAGACCAACTTGAAGTGCTAAAAGCTTCTAGCAGAAGCGGCCCAATAGACCTGTCGATTGCAGATGTCCCTGCTCCCCTTCCCAACAATGAACATACTATACTTATTAAAGAAGAACAGAAGAGGAACATGTTAAAGAATAGAAGAGGAAGCATATTATGGAGATTCCACTTCTTTCTATACAATGTTCGTTGCCCACCCATGATGAACCAGAGCACACAAAGAAATGCAATTCCCTGTTGTCTCTCTATATGTGGCCACATGCATTTGGAAACTCAAGTGGGAACATTAGCTGATCAATTAAATGTGTGTCTGTTAACTAATTTCAGTATTGTGATGCCCCCGAAATTAATCATGCACTAAACATCCACGCAGCATGCACAATCAAGATAAGTGACTCACGGTATAATATCACAACACAACTCTACGACTCAAATTTAAACAAAGAAACAATATATTACAAGCCAAGGTCGTAGGACCCGATCTTACATCAAGAGTTAGGTCTGACTACAGACAATTACAAGGGTGCCTTAAGAAGGCTGAGCAAAACAACGACACTAGATCGAAAAGGCGCAGGCCTCCTGCCTGGGACCTCTGAACTACTCCTCAACGTTGAACTCCAAGTAGCAATCATCCTCGGGATCCTCTGGCTCATGGACTCCACCATCTGATCGCAGCAACCGGGTAGAGGAAAAATAGAAGCAAAGCAATGGTGAGTAGTCATCCAAAGTACTCGCAAGACTTACATCAGAACTATGCTACATATGCATCGGTATCAAGTAAGGGGCAATGGACTAAACTGCAGAAATGCCAGAACTAGACGGAGAAAGCTCTATGAATCACAAGTGCCACCATGTTACATCAATAGACGAGAGGAGAGCAGATCATCTTGTAGCAAGGGAAGGAGTATGAGCGCATACGATACCAACTTGTAATTAACACATCAATACAATACCCTGAGATCCTTCCACGGCTCCCAGCGAGAAAAGATCCGCGGGCATTCCATATTTATGAGTAATGTATTTCATCAAGTATCTGGTTCAAGTTGTATAAGATCGGGATACTCTCATATATCCAAGCGTCCTGTTACCGTGGACACGGCGATTCGAATAAATTACTTCCCTACAGGGGTACACCACAGTACCCGATACACTTAATTACCTCTGGCCAGACACACTTTTCTGGGTAATGCCCGGCCTCGGATAATCGACATGCCGTAGTCCTACCTAGGCTCCGTAGAGAGGTCAGCACGCCAGTCTACATCCTAAGCATGATGGGGTCATGGGCCAATCACCCTAAGCACTCCTGGACGTTGCGTGGATGGCCCAACCTCACCTCAACCAGAGGATATCTGCTAGACCGTGCCGCTCAACTGTGACGTCTGACAGAGCTTTCGGGAGAATCATATGATGCCGAGGGCCTCATAAACCATTATCTCACGCGGCGGTTAGTGCTTATATGCCAGTGGCAATCTTGGAATGAATACCCAATACTCGTTTAGTCATGTTTTTTCATTCACTCATGGACTACGCCCAGGGCCCAAGCCCACCTCTCTCCTAGGTGGTCTCTACCTGCCCTGCCGCTACGACGTAGTGCATGTTTTCGTGTCGACTGTCGGGACAGATCCCGAGCTACCACCACATCCTGGGTGATACCGCTAACAGCCAGCCGCCACAGTGAATCACTCATGGGTGCTCTCCGAGCCGACCCGACTCCAACATATCATCACTTGCGGGTGCTCTCCGAGCCAACCCGACTTTAATATGAACATGTTTAGTGTAGTAGTATAATTATATCCGTGATCATAGCCCAAAGGGATCACGACCCAGTAATCTAGCTAGCAACACAGACAAGGGTGTCGGGCCATCTGATGGAACACCAGATAGCTAAACTAGGCATGCTAGGATAACAGGTAAGCATTTATAATAGGCGACAAAATCAAGCTATGCATCAGAATAGGATCTACCGAACAACAGCGGTAATAATACCTAATGCATGAAGTAGACAGAAAAAATAGGCGATATAGAAATGATCAAGGGGGTTTTGCTTGCCTGGTTGCTCTTCAGAAGAAAACTATGGATGGTCGGCGACGTAGTCGATCACAGGGACATCAGCCGTGGTCTCGGGGTCTATCGGAGAAGAAAGAGGGGGAAGAAACAAATAAATATAATGCATACAAATGCGACACAATGCATGGCATGGCAAATAGTTATGCTAGGGGTGCTCTAATGCATTACAATGCATTTTAAAAGAAAAGGGAAAATATCCGAGAATATTTTCCCAGCCCCAGGTACTTTCTTCGGTATTGATCTGGATGCAAAAGTCCAATGTTTGCTATGTTAGAGGCGTTTGTCATGTGTGTGGACGACATATTCAGATTCGTTATATTTTTCTGATCAACTTCCATATATAAATCTTTTTCATCCGAGTTACAGTTTATTTTATATGATTTTCCAATGTTTTAATGATTTTTTGGAATTCTGGAATATACATAATTCGAATTTATACAATAATTGCTATGTGTACCCAGTGGTTGTCTAGCCACAGAGGCTGACCTATGGGGCCGGTCAACTGCCCAGTCAACAGTTGACTAGTCCATGTTTGACTGGTCAAAGGTCCAGTGGGACCTAGCTGTCATACACTGTTAGTTATATCACGGTTAATTAATTTCGTTTAGCTAACAGTGGGGCCTACTGTCAGTTGCACATTAGGCTAATTAATCACTAAATTAACCCTAATCTAAACCTGCCAGGGCCCAAATGGCTGTGAGCCAGCCGGCCACACACACGCACACGCACAAAACCGAGCACACAGCACAGGCCAGACATGGCCGTGGCACGAGAGCACAGCGCGGAAGCGGCCAGGGAGCACGGGCTTGCGCGAGCGGGCGCGGCGGGGCACAAGCAGATGGGGCGAGCTGCAGGCAGCGGCGGGCGGCAGCAGCGGCAGGGAGCAGCAGCAGTGAGCAGCAGCAAGCGGCAGCGGCAACAGCAGCATCGACTGCGGGTAAGGGAGGCTGCAGGGGAGAGAGCGCCTGGGCAGCCACTGGTGACAGGAGCAACTGGAGCTGGCGCGCGTGGAAGCAGAGCATCAGCGGCCATGACGAGCTTGGGAGGCGGCGGCTTACGATGATGGATCGAGGGGGAAAGAAGGGGAATCGGTAAAGGAGCTCACCGCGGAGCTCGTGGACGAGATTAGGGAGGGCGGGGGTGGCCGGACGCGTCGATCCCGACGATGAGATGCGGCGGCTGTGGTGAAGAAGACCGGTGATGGCGAGGCTTGGGGCGGTCCTAGCTCGAACCCGTAAGTAAGGCCGAAGGAGAGGACGATGGCGGAGCTCCTGGACGTCTTGGCGTGACGAAGGAAGGCCGGTGGCCACGGTGGCAACGATGGCATGGCGACGGCGGCTCGGGAGCGAGCAAAACCGAGAGGGTGAGGATGAGTGAGGGGGATTTTGCGGGCTAGGATTTCTCTACAGCTTCGGGGGGGGGGGCTCTTATCCTTTTCGGGGGTCCGTTGGATGATCGACATGACCACATCAGTGGCCATGGCACTTTGGATGGTGGCCACGCCATGTCTCTGCCTCCTCCACTGTACAGCGGAAGGAGAAGGCCTGTGGTGGGCTGGGCCGTGCACTGTAGCGCTGGGCCATTAGTGCACAGTGAGTGCGTTTCTCTTCATTCTTTTTCTTTTTTTGCTTTGTATTTTCTCCACCGTTTTGCATTTTATTTTTATATCAATTGAATTTTACTAACAATGAAATTTTGCACATAAACAGTAGACAACATTTTGAGCTAACACAAATAGTTTCAATTTATTTTTAAATGTTTAACGATTTGTTTATTTTGGATTGCCTCATTTTAATGCTGCTGGTCCACTAAAATTGTTGCTAGGGGAAATTTGGGAATTCAAATATAGTTCACTTTATTTTTACCAGTGCTTGGGGATTTTATGACATATTGTAAACGCTTTTGTTTAGATGTTTAAAGAAATATTATTTTTGATTTGCAATTTGATTTTGAATTTGAGTTTGGTTTTTGTCAAGAGGCAATTTAGCTTGCAAAACATGATGGCATGGCATCATTAGCATGGGTCACTGTAGCCTAACTATTGGGGTGTTGCAAGTATCATATCACATTCGTATTTGAACAACTAAGCTTTGGAATTATGAGTGGCGTGTTGTTCAGCTTGTAAGGTGGAGTGCTGCTAGTATGACACAAAGCACGTACGCAGATCATAGTGTAGATAAAAGGGGGGAAACCCTAAGCATCAGGAGTAAAATCAGGAAAGTGGAACTACCTGAAAAATATGGGCTTGTATTGCCGGTATGGCTAGAAAGGCTTTGGTTCCCCTACAGGGGCAGGTCTCTTCAACTAAAGACGCACTACTGTTACTATCAGTCTAGACTCTCAAAGGCAACACAACTCCCAACATTTCCTAGATATTATGGCATACCAACTCGAAGAGTTGAAAGCATCTATCAGAAGCGACCCAATAGACCTGTCGACTACAAATGTCCCTGCTCCTCTTCCCGACAAGGAACATACTATACTACTATACATATTAAAGAAGAATAGAAGAGGAACATGTTAAAGAAGAGCAAGCAGATTTTGGATAATACAATGTTCGTTGCTCACCCATGATGAACCAGAGCACACAAAGAAATGCAAGTCCCTGCTATCCTTCTATATGTGGCACACATGCTTTTCAAAACTAAAGTAGGAACATTAGCTGACCAATTAAACCTGTCTCTATTTTAGTAATATCAACATCATATCAGATTCGTATTTGAACAACTACAGTTTGGAATTATGAGTGGCATGTTGTTTAGCTTGATGGGTTGAGGAGCAGTGCTAGCACGACATGAAGCACCTAGGATGATGGTAGTGAATATAAAAGGGGAAAACCCTAAGCATTACAAGTATAGTGATGACCATGCTATGGCAGGTCTGAAGGTGCAAACCGCACAAAGGCTACTTCGCAACCAATGTTTGCTTTCAACTAACAAGTAAGATTCTAAGTGACAGACAAGAAATTATAGTAAAGCAGCGGTGATCTATTTTCTGGCTGAGATGAATAACTTGAGCAGATATGAAAGAGTACCGCGTCTCTTGCGGCACCGTGTAGGCATCTGCTGTGACGTCGAGGGTGATGCAGTTGCGATGGCTGTCTGCAACATGGAAGGAGATCTAGGAGGGCAGATGGTGGCGCTAGGGGATATGTCCCAGCGCGGTGGACGAGACGGTCATAGGAGCGGCCCCAGCAAGGTAGACGATGAAGCAGATGAAGCGAGAGGACGCGATGCAAGGATCCTGGTGTAGCGCCATGCATGAGAGACATCGATCTCTTGTAATGGACAACGACGTCGGGGTAGCTACTCCGGCATGGTGGAAGAGGACGGCGGTGGATGGGGTGGTGGACGAAGGATGCCGAGGTGGAGAGGGTGTTTTGGCGCCCATGAAGTACGAATGGGGAAATGGAGGTAGAGAGGTAGGGAAACCATGTCCTTGGGACGCCCTTGTCTCAAATGCGGGGAAAGTTACCAACTTAGCCCATGTTTAAAATTTCAGACATCAGAGCGATATTTGTCGGTTGGGGATTGATACGTCCATTTTGCATCATGTTTTCCTACTATTATTAATAATGTTTTAGGTCATTATTTCACTTTATGATGCAATTCTAATGCCTTTTCTCTCTTAATTTGCAAGATCTACATGAAGAGGGAAACCACCGGTAGCTGGAATTCTGGACCAAAAAGAGGAACAACAGAGATAGCTATTCTACGGAGCTCCAAATGACCTGAAATTTCATGGAGATTTTTATTGAATATATAAGGATTTTTGGAAGGAAAAACCACCGGAGGGGGGCACCTGTTGCCCACAAGGCAATTGGGCGTGCCCTAATGCCTTGTGGGGCCCACAGATGCCCTCCGGCGCCCTCCGGTGCGCTCCTTCTGCTATATGAGGCCTTTTGCCCTAGAAAAAAAGAAGAGAAGACTTTCGGGACGAAGCGCCGCCGTCTCGAGGCGGAACCTGGGCAGGAGCACTTTTGCTCTCCGGTGGAGCAATTCCGCCAGGGATACTTCCCTCGGGGAGGGGGAAATCGGAGCCATCGACATCACCAACGATCCTCTCATCATGGGAGGACCAATATTCATCAACATCTTCACCAGCACCATCTCATCTCAAACCCTAGTTCATCTCTTGTATTCAATCTTTGTCTCAAAACCTCAAATTGGAACCTGTGGGTTGCTAGTAGTGTTGATTACATCTTGTAGTTGATGCTAGTTGGTTTATTTGGTGGAAGATCACATGTTCAGATCCTTAATCATATTCAATACCCTCTGATCTTGAACATGAACATGATTTGTGAGTAGTTACTTTTGTTCTTGAGGACATGGGAGAAGTCTTCTTATAAGTAATCATGTGAAGTTGGCATTCGTTCGATATTTTGATGACGTGTATGTTGTCATTCTTCTAGTGGTGTCATGTGAACGTTGACTACATGACACTTCACCATATTTGGGCCTAGGAGAATGCATTGGGGAGTAATAAGTAGATGATGGGTTGCAAGAGTGACAGAAGCTTAAACCCTAGTATATGCATTATTCTGTAAGGGGCTAATTTGGATCCATATGTTTCATGCTATGGTTAGATTTATCTTAATTCTTCTTTCATAGTTGCGGATGCTTGTGAGAGGGGGTAATCATAAGAGGCTTGCTTGTTCAAGTAAGAACAGCACCCTAGCACCGGTCCACCGACATATCAAATTATCAAAGTAGCGAACGCGAATGAACTAAACATGATGAACATGACTAGACGAGAATTCCCATGTGTCCTCGAGAGCACTTTGCTTTATATACGAGAAAATTCCGGCTTGTCCTTTGCTACAAAAATGATTGGGCCACCTTGCTGCACCTTTGTTACTATTGTTACTTGTTACTTGCTACGAATCACCTTGCTACAAAACTATCTATCACTACTGTTTACAGCACTTGCAAAGAATACCTTGCTGACAACCACTTATCATTTCCTTCTGCTCCTCGTTGAGTTCGACACTCTTACTTATCGAAAGGACTACAAGTGATCCCCTATACTTGTGCGTCATCAAGACTCTTTTCTGGCACCATTGCCAGGGAGTGAAGCACCTTTGGTAAGGAAACATTTTTATTACGTGCTGAAATTTATTGTTACTTGTCACTATGGAAAATAATCCTTTGAGGGGCTTGTTCGGGGTATCTTCACCTCGACTGGAAGTGTTAAGAGCCGGTCCTCAACCTATTGAAGCTACTGAAAATATTTATTATGAGATTCCCTCCGGTATGCTAGAAAAACTTCTGGCTAATCCTTATGCAGGACATGGAACAATGCATCCTGATATGTACCTAATCTATATAGATGAAATTTGTGGATTGTTTAAGCTTGCAGGTTTATCCGAGGATGGAGTTAAGAAGAAAGTATTCCCTTTATCTTTGGGGGAAAGGCATTGATATGGTATAGGCTATTGGATGACATTGGAACATGGGACTGGAACCGATTGAACCTGGAATTCCATCAAAAATTCTATCCTATGCACTTGGTTCATCGTGATCGGAATTATATATATAATTTTTGGCCTCGTGAAGGAGAAAGTATCGCTCAATCTTGGGGGAGGCTTAAATATAAGATGCACACATGCCCCAATCATGAGCTCTTAAGAGAGATGAATATACGGAATGTTTATGCTCGGCTTTCTCATAATGATCGATCAATGCTTGATACTTCTTCTGCTGGTTCCTTCATGAATAGAACAATTGAATTCAAAAGGGATCTTCTTTAGAGGATTAAACGCAACTCTGAAGATTGGGAAACCGACATAGGTAATGAGTCAGGTATAAAACTTCAGTATGATTGTGTTAAATCTCTTATAGAAACCGATGCTTTTCATAAGTTCAGTGCAAAATATGGACTTGACTCTGAGATAGTAGCTAATTTCTGTGAATCCTTTGCTTCTCATGTTGATCTCCCTAAAGATTAATGGTTTAAATTTCATCCTCCTATTGAAGAAACTTGTGATGAATCTATTATAGTTAAAACTGAAACAATTACTTATAATGTTAATCCAGTTGTACCCACTTCTTACATTGAGAAACTTCCTTTCCCTGTTAGGATAAAGGAACATGCTAAAGCTACAACTGTAATTCATAAAATTAATGTTAAAGCTTCTAAACCTTTAGAACAAATTAAAGTGGAACCTAGTATTGCAATGGTTAAAGATCTCTTGGCTGATAATATTGATGGTCATATCATTTATTTCTGTGAGGAAGCAACTAGGATCACTAAATAGGTTAATACAAAACAAATAGATAAGAGTAAACATGTAGTTGGCATGCCTGTTGTTTCAGTTAAGATTGGAGATCATTGCTATCATGGTTTATGTGATATGGGTGCAAGCGTAAGTGCTATTCCATTTACTTTATATCAAGAAGTTATGCATGATATTGCACCTATTGAGATAGAATATATTGATGTCACTATTAAGCTTGCAAACAGAGATACCATTTCACCACTTGGGATTGTTAGAGATGTCGAAGTCTTGTGTGGTAAGATCAAATACCCAACTTGTTGGGGATGTTTCCCAGCGTGTAGACCCGGCAGGTGAGAACCCGGCCATAGAGCGGACTCAGCGGGCCATCTCACTGCAGGGCTGAAGGATCCTTGACGGGCCGGCTTGATGGAGGCCTAGCGGGAAAGGCTGGCTTAGGATGTGGGCCGGCTTAAGACAAAGATGCATGGCTTCAGGATTGCCCTGGAGATCAAGTAGACTTAAGGTAGGAGCCGGGTTCAGATTACGACCCGGACTCTTGTGTAAATCTAGGGTTCCGCCTGTATATATAAAGGGGAGCACCTATATGAAAGAGTTGAGTTGGAATCTATCGAAAGCTAGGTTAGCGAATCCGCATCCTTGTATCGAGAACCACAGCAATATAATCAAGCAGGACGTAGGCTTTTACCTCCACCGTGAATAGCCGAACCTGGGTAACCCGACTTTTTCCCGTTCCCGATCAACCCCGTTAAGCTTCCAGACTTGTGCGATGGCCTCATCTCCAAGTCCTTTCACAAGGGCATCTGCCGTGACAAAACCACGAAAGTTGGCGCCCACCATGGGGCCTACGCACGGTGTAGTTGAGTTCTTAGCAGGATCTCTCCAAGGGTTCGGGAAGTACGCGGTTGGCATGATGACGAAGAGCCGCCGTGGGAAGCTATACATCAACGATTCATACTGGGCCGCGACGCCGAATCAATCGAGTACTGGTACCGGGTCCCCTTCAGCAAGATCCATACCTTCATCGGCGTGGTCGGCGAGTCAGCCGCCGAGTTGGAAAACATCGCAGGTGTAGAGTCGGCGTGTCACGCTAATCCGAGCCTGGCAAGACCTAGCCCCACTCGAGCCGGCCGGAGCCGTGCCTTCGTAGGATTCACCCAAGGGGTGGCCTTGTCAGAGAACTCCCTATCTGTAAACTCTCCTACAGTCATTCTTGCAAACCCAGACTTCTAACCCCTTTTAATTAAAAAAAGACTGTAGGAAACTCTCCTACAGTCATTCAAGGTTCAAAAAAAAACTCCCTATCTGGAGATGATACGCTCGTCCAATCTGACGGCGAGTCCTCAACAAGAGAAACCAAGTTGATCCGTCCTCTGCACGATGGAAGGCTCGAATACGCGGAGAAAGTCTTTCCAGAGATCCTAGATCCGCCTTGTTTTGCGGCGGTATACATGGCGGGAAGGCAAGACCCGGTGCGTGACCCGGCCGATCCCGCGGCCGGGCATAACCTTACCCTTGCTGGCCCAGGAGGAGCCGGCGCGTCGGCTGCCGGCTCATAGAAAACTAGGGTGCAGGCGCTCGCGGACTTGATGAACACACTGGCAGCCCTGTTGGTCGAGCCGGTCACGGCGGAGAATGCAGCAGCACGCAACACGGAGATCACGAAGTGTCGCGATCAGATGGCCAAGATCCAAGAGGACATCAATGCAGAGAACACAGGCATGGCTCAGGTGCAGGTCCGGCTTGCCAAGGAGCGGCAGCGTCTGGATGAGGAGGCGAGTAACCTAAGCCGCCAGCAGGCCGAGTCAGAACTTGTCCACCGGAGGCGTCATCAGAGCCGGCTTCCGGTCGATCTTGAGCCAACTCAGCTGTTCACCACGCCGCCGGCTCCAGCGAACCCGGGGCTGGAGTTGTTCCCCTAGGAGGACCGCCTCAACAGCAGCCGGCTCATCTGAGGGAGCCGGCCCAGCACCGCACGCCAGATCAGCAACAACAGCCGCCGTCTCACCAGTTCCAGACCCCAATTGGACACTACTCTAACCCAGTTGATAACGTGCTGGCAGCGACCCACAACTTGGCAGATATTCCGATCGAGGGGGACGACCCGATTCAGACAGAGGCCAGGAACGCTATTGCGATGCTCAAGACAGTAGTATTGCAGCAGGCCAACTACTTGCATAGCCAGCACCGTCTTCACTCAACCCCTCACCAGAGCCGTACTTGGAGCCAACGTCCGGAGTCACCAGCGGTATCCAGCAGCGCACACCGCAGGAGAGCCGCCCAGCCGCTGGCGGGGCAGCACCAGCCCAGGATCCCAGAAAACATTTTGGACGCCGCTCGAGCCCTACGAGCATGGGAGGAAGAAAACGCGTGTGCAAGGCACAAGCCACCGGCGCGCATCAATGAGCCGGCGCGCGTGCAGGGCGCAACCCGCCAATAACCCCCGTCCGGCCCACCGCAACCCAGATAGCCGGCCAGCTGGGGGGCTTATCGAGCCGCATGATCGGAACCCCTTGTTTGGTACCAGCGCTACGAGAAGTGCGCATACCCCCCAGATTTCAAAGGTCCTCGCATGGTTCCTAATTACACAGCGAATCTGGAGCCCACCGAGTGGGTCGAGAGTTACGAGTAGGCAATGGACTTATTGGGCGCAAGCGAGGCAGTGTGTGCACGTTATCTGCCTCTCATGTTGGAAGGCCCTGCTCGCACCTGGATGAAAAACCTACTGGTGAATTCTATCAACATGTGGCAGGAGCTGAAGGGGCGATTCATCAAGAACTTCCAGGGAACCTGTAAAAGGACAACCACCATTGTTGATATGGAACAATGTGTTCAGCGCGAGGATGAGTCGGCCCACCATTGGGCCCGCCGGGTTGCAGAGGTTATACACAGTTCTGACAGCATCTCGGCGGCCCAGGCGGTGCTTGTTCTAGAACGAACATGCAAGTTTCAGCCACTGGTCCAGAAATTAGGGCGACTCAAGAGAAAAACCCAGGATATGGGTGATCTGATGGATGTCTTAACCCGGTACACGGAGTCTGACAATACAAAAGACCCGCTGTCTGACGAGGAGAAAGCTGGTAAAGACAAGAAAGGCGGTGGCAAGGGTAACCAGCAGAACAACGGTAACGGGCAGAACAACAATGGTGGTAAACGTAAAGGTTATGACGGCAGTTTCGATTTGGTGGCGAACACAAACACAGAGAACAAAGGTCAGCGTCAGAATGACGATTCTAGGTGGCAGTCCTCTGGTAATCGCCCTCTCACTTACGAGGAAGCTCTAAAGGCCCCTTGTCCGAAACACAGTTACAATGGTAAGCCATCCAGTCACTCCTAGGAAAGTTGCTATGTGATGCAAGAGTTTGCCAAGCGGGTCTTCCAGAATCATCATAATAGGGGCGGCAACGGTGGACAACCCACCAACCAGGGACCCGGCTTCTCAGGAGCCGGCTTGCAGGGGCCCTTCGCAGGACCCGGTTTCCAAGGGAACAGTGGCCAAGGCGGCGGGTTTCGGGGGGCTAGTAATACTGGAGGCGGCAATCAGCGAAACAACCAGGGAAATCAGCACCAAGCCGGTGCGATAGGGTTTCAGAGTAACCCAAAACAGTTAAATATTGGACAATATCATGTTCACCACCAGTACCTGCAAACGGGATCGGAAGGTGCAACGACGAGCGCCCACGCGGTCGAGCCGACAACTCCATATTATCTCAACTGGTCTGAACAGCCGGTTACCTGGAGCAGGGCGGATCATCCTGTCCTCCTCGATCACCCTGGCCACCTGGCTTTGGTGGTTGCGCCACAAGTCGGCGGTTATACACTGACTAAGGTGCTCATGGACGGAGGCATCAGCATCAATATTCTGTAATAAGACACGTCCAGGCGGATGAATCTGTCCGACAAGCAGTTAACTCCGTCCTCTACAGTCTTTCACGGCATTGTTCCTGACAAGTCAGCTTATCCCATGGGAAGAATCTCCCTAGAGGTGCCCTTTGGCTCAGAGGAAACTGGCATTCTGAGTTTTTGTCCTTTGAGGTGGTTAAGCTTAAGAGCCCATACCGCGCCTTATTTGGCCGGTCGGCTTATGCGTGGTTCATGGCACGGCCGTGCTACGTTTACCTGAAAATGAAGATGCCAGGACCAAGGGGAACCATCACAGTGGAAGGCAACCGGAAGATTGCACTCGAGTGTGAGGAAGGAGACGCAGCGTATGCCGAGACGGCTTGCGCCGCAGAGGAGTTGCGGTATTATAAGGACAATGTTCCGTCTGACAGGACCTCCCTGAAGAAGCCCACGATGGAGTCAGAGCCTTTACTCAAGTTCAAGGCGGCCAGAGACACAAAGCAAGTCGATTTCACCCCGGGCAATTCATCGGAGCAGTTCACCATAGGGGCAAACATGGATCCTAAATAGGAAAGCGCGCTCATCGAGTTCCTTCGTGAGAACTGGGACATCTTTGTGTGGAAACCTTTTGACATGCCGGGTGTACCGAGAGAACTCGCTGAGCACTCCCTCAATGTGGATCCCAAATTTAAACCAGTTCGCCAGTATCTCCGTCGCTTTAATGAGGAAAGGCGGAAAGCTATTGGTGAAGAGGTGGCCCGGCTCCTAGCTACCAGGTTCATCGTTGAAGTCTTCCATCCTGAATGGCTGGCCAATAAGGTGCTTGTTCTGAAGAAAAACGGATTTGGCGGATGTGTGTTGATTACACAGATCTGAATAAGGCTTGCCCCAGTGACCCCTTTGCCTTGCCCCGTATTGACCAGATCATCGATGCTACGGCGGGTTGCGAGAGTTTATGCTTCCTAGATGCTTACTCTGGCTATCATCAGATCAAGAAGAAGGTGGAAGACCAGGAAAAGACGGCATTCATCATGCCCTTTGGAGCCTTCTGTTACACAACCATGCCGTTCGGTTTGAAGTGTGCATAGGCGACGTATCAGCGCTGTGTTCAAAGCTGTTTCCACAAGCAGATCGGACGGAATGTTCATGCTTACGTGGATGATATTGTGGTTAAGTCTCGAAAGAAAGAAACCCTATTGGAGGATCTCAAGGAAACATTTGACAATCTCCGTGTCTACCAGATGAAGCTTAACCCGGATAAGTGTGTTTTTGGGGTTCCTGCAGGCAAACTCTGGGTTTTCTCGTTTCCGAGCGTGGCAATGAAGCTAACCCGGAAAAGATCAAAGCAATCACAACCCTGGCTAAGCCGGCCAATCTGAATGCCGTGCAGAAGCTGGTTGGGCGGGTTGCGGCACTGAGTTGGTTCATAAGCCGGCTGGGAGAGAAGGCAATTCCGTTGTACCAATTGCTTAAGAAGTCAGATAACTTCGTCTGGAGTGATGCTGCAGATTAGGCTTTCGAGGCCCTCAACAAGCAGTTGTCTGAGCCACCAGTCCTTGCTGCCCCTCGCGAGAAGGAGCCGATGTTACTATATATTGCTGCTAATAACAAGGCTGTAAGCATGGCCGTCGTTGTAGAGTGCAAGGAGGATGGCAAGGAATATCCAGTTCAGCACCCAGTGTACTATGTCAGTGAAGTACTAACCAAGTCCAAGTAGGGATATCCGCATTGGCAGAAGCTGGTCTACGGAGTATTTATGGCTAGCCGCAAGCCGAAGCATTACTTCCATGAACATCCAATCACTGTGGTAAGCTCAATGCCTCTTGGGGATATCATCCAGAACCGGGAGGCCACTGGCCGGGTTGCTAAGTGGGCTATTGAACTCGGTTCGCATCACCTCAAATACGTGCCACGCACAGCAATCAAGTCCCAAGCATTGGTGGATTTTATTAATGATTGGACAGAGTTATAGGCACCCGAAGAAAAGCCCGACACAACATACTGGTCCATAAACTTTGACGGCTCAAGGCAGCTTGAAGGCTCGGGGGCTGGAGTTGTGATTACTTCCCCACGCGAAGATAAGTTCTGTTATGTTTTAAGACTCATGTTCCCCTGTACTAACAATGCAGCAGAATATGAAGCCTTACTTCATGGGCTTCGGATGGCTAAGGAGATGAACTTGAGCCGGGTCAGATGTTTGGGCGACTAAGACTTGGTGGCCCAGCAGGTTTCTGGTACATGGGATTCCAAGGATCCCCTTATGGCAGCTTATCGGCACGCGGTCACCAACATTGCTGGACACTTCAAAGGTTATCAAGTTGATCATATTGATCGCCAACAGATTGAGGCGGCAGACGCACTCTCTTGTTTGGGTTCTCAGCGCAAGCCGGTGGCGCCCAATGTGTTCCTGGACGTTTTACACAACCCGTCTGTCAAGCTGCCAACAGAGGAGGAATTGGCTATTCCTGACCCGGAGGCAGCTCTAGTGGCTGCTGTCCATGCTACACCTGATTGGACGGTCCCCTACTTGGCTTACTTAAGCCGGGGAGAACTGCCAACATAGGAAATCCTTGCATGATAGATCATCAGACGATCCAAGTCCATGACTATCGTCAACGGTGAGTTGCATTGGCGTAGTGTCACTGGTGTCTTTCAGCGTTGTGTTTCATCGGAGGAGGGCCACGCAATTCTCAATGAGATTCATTCGGGTGACTGTGGACACCATGCCGGCTCAAGGTCACTAGTCGCGAAAGCTTTCCGGCACGGTTTTTACTGGCTCACAGCTCATGCTGATGCAGAGGACATTGTACGCAAGTGTGATGGTTGCCATAAATATGCTCGCTAGGCTCATGTGCCGGCTCAAGAGTTGAGGATGATTCCGATAACTTGGCCTTTTGAGGTCTGGGGGCTTGATATGGTTGGACCCTTCAAACGTTCTAAAAACAAGCATACACACCTACTGGTGGCTGTGGACAAGTTTACCAAGTGGGTTGAGGCAGAGCCGGTCAGCCGTTGCGATGCTGCTACAATAGTCAAATTTCTGAAGAAGCTGATCTTTCGTTTTGGCTATCCGCACAGTATAATTACAGACAATGGCACTAATCTTTCCAAAGGAGTCATGAAGCAGTTCTGTCAGCAGGAGCATATCCGGCTTGATCTAACATCAGTTGCGCATCCCCAGTCTAATGGGCAGGCAGAAAGAGCCAATTAGGAATTGCTGCGTGGTATCAAATCCCGGCTCATGGTGCCTTTACAGCGCATGCCGGGTTGCTGGGAAGAAGAATTACCTGCAGTGCTTTGGAGCATACGGACTACTCCCAACAGGTCAATAGGCTATACACCGTTTTTCCAGGTCTATGGTGCAGAAGTTGTACTTCCAAGCGATATCCGTCATGACTTGCCTCGCGTGGCGGCATATGTGGAATCTGATAATGAGCAAGCTCGACAAGATGCTCTTGATGCTCTAGAAGAAGAACGCGAACTTGCTGCGTCCAAATCTGCAATTTATCAACAAGACCTACGTCGCTATCACAGCCGTAGAGTTCGCAGCCGCACTTTTCAGGAAGGTGACTTAGTGCTCCGTCTGATACAAGACCAGACAGGCATGCATAAGCTTTCACCGCCTTGGGAAGGGCCCTTTGTGGTTAGCAAGAATCTTAACAACGGGTCATATTACCTGATTGACATACGTGAGGCAGATAAATCACCTACCTCTGAGGAGGAATTAAGCCGGCCCTGGAACATTGCCCAACTCCGGCCATACTACACTTAAGTCATCGACTCGGTCACATCTTTGTACATGCCTTCTATCATGTATATACCTATTTTCGATCAAATAAAATAACGACCAGCAGCACTGTTTATAAGTGTTGTTTCGCCTCAAAATTTGTGTGCTGGATCTTTATTTGTTGATCTTCGTTACTTGGGGGCTTCCAACTCAATTGAGTTTAGCTTACAAAACCCTTTAACCCGGCGAGATGCCACAAAGTTGGTTAAACCTGCCTGTTAGCAAGATGCTACTCCCTAAAAGCGACCCGGCGTACGTCTGATGAGTCAATCACATAGGTGACCCTGAATTCATCAGAGTTAAAATGTTCGATTGGTTGCATGAGAGCCGGTTTTCAGAAAGCGAGGACAAACCAACAGGCCAACGTGCCAGCTTCATGAAAGCAAAATCAGACTTGAGCTTTATAAGCCGGTCTTTCAAAAGTTAGATTTTATGAAAACCGGCTTGTTGCAGTTATATTCTTTTTTCTGCCTTCATCTCATCTCTGCATGCATACATACATTCATACATGGCATTTACTTTAGTTCACTTTAATATTCTTGTTTCATTACACACAGTAACAAATATTCCTAGTCGTTTATGTGATTTCATCAATCACAGTTCTTATCATATGTAGTTGTTATTGTTTCAGCAGAATCACTCTCGTTGCAAAAACCGGCGCTCGAAGCCCAAAAGAGGATTCACAGAAGCACAAAGTATTTGTACAGACAATAAACAAGCACCGTACGCGATGGCACTGGCATCAGCAACAAGTGTTTCATGCTACACTATTACAAGTCGCCCATCAGGTGCGGTCACGACAAAGGTTTTTATAGCTCAGACTACAAATGGACAAGCCGGCGTTTTATGTCGCCGGGTTAGAACTGGCGCCAGCACCCGACGAAGCACCATGTGCCAGCTCTTCACGGCCGTCGTCATCCTCCGCCTCTTGACTTGATTCGCCGGTCGACCACTGAATTGAGCGCAATGCTTCAAATAGGGCATCGGCTGTTATCAGGGAGGAGGGGTCGACTTCAGGAGTGAAAGATGGCTTACGCATTCGGGTTAGGGCAACCGGCTCATGATTTGGCGTCTCCATCCGCTCGTTCTCCTTTGTATAGACGGCCTGGTAATTGGTCAGATCTGCTCCTTCGGCAATCTCGGTGGCAGCAACCCGGGTTTATTTGATGCAGCGTTGGATGTCTTTCTTGGTAAACGGCAAGTCATCCACATTGAACTCTGGATACCCGCCCACAATCTGAGCCGGATCGAGTTCTGGCACATATGCCTTGGCTCGAGCAAGCGCTGTTAGAGCCCCAGTGTGGCAAGCCGCCTTTTTCCAGTCATCGAACCACCTGGGCACGACTGACAGTTCTTTCAATGTGTCTGCAATCAACTACGGCGGCGCCTTGGTGTTCTTTGTGGCCATTATGCAACGACATCCGCCTATATACAGCTTCTCTACAAGGGTGTACACCGCCTTTAATTTCACCAGTGGTTGCTGCACCAGTGTTTGGTTCTTGCGGCCTTCAAGGACAAGTACGCACGATCAGTCAAGCCGGCTCAGTCTGATAAGTCGGAACAATTGGACTCATAATAGTCGTTTTACTTACCAAAGATGGCTCGGCAGATGGCTGTGATCTGACCCTTTAGAGTCGCTAGTTCTTGAGTTACCGGCTCAAGTTTGGCCTCGACTTCCTCCGCACACGCGGCCAAGGCGGCTCTTGCTGCTTCAGTTTTCTTGCAAGGTGCTCCTCACAATAACCAAAGATTTGTTAGCTTCAGCAGAGGATTCTTCAGCTCTTTTGTGCAGCTTCTTTTCCTTCCTTGCCTCCTTCCGGAAGAAGGAAGCCTGCGCCTCCACTTGATCCAGCATATCCTACAGGGCAATCTAGTATACATCATATACGCATGACCCGGGCCGCCCTAAAGGACAACCCGGCACATGGGGGTACATGTTTTCGAGCTTCTTAAAACAAACAGCAAAGCAAGTTCCATGCAGCTGTAGGCATTCTACATGGCACTTGGGGGCTAATGCATAAATTGATCTATCCTGCTAAGTTATGAAGACCTGCCCGTCATGAATGGCGAGCCGACCTTTGGGGTCACCGACTGAAGATTATGCATACAAGTTGAATTTTGAAGTCCCGGGTCATCATTCTATAATGACCTGGCCCTTGGGGGCTACATATATATATGGTTCATAAGAGGGTGCTAATTACCTCATATTTCCTCTTCAGCGAGGTTATCATAGCAATTTATGTGTCCCGGCTTTCAGACAGCCGGGTTAGCACATCCTGGTGTAAGGAGCTGGTGTCTTGGTCTTCAAAGGTGGAAAATTCAAGAGCCGTCTTCCCCTTATCTTCCGGGGCCGGCTCAGGCTTCGCAGGAACCTTGGTAAGAGCGGTGGAGGCTTCTGGCGCAGTAGTTTGCCGCTCACTCATCACCACTACTTCTTCTTGTGCTGGTGCCTCGGGCTGCTATTTGGGTTGGTCTTCAATTAAATTTTCCCTCTCCTGAGCAGCAGGAGAGGATGCGCGATGGTCTTTTTCTTGATGGCTTTGGCACTGTACAAGGAGCAGAGTTAATTCAGTTAAAGGTTATAAGGTAAAGAGTTGTTGTGCAATAAAGGAATAATCAATATGCTTACCCCGGGTTGATGTTGAAAGCTGGCGCCTGAGTAGCGCTTGACTCATCTGAGGAGGGGGACGTCTGGTATGCCAAGTCATTTAAATGTAAGGGTTCTTTGAAGCAACTAGCTAGAGGAAAAGAAGGGGTTGGACTGAGAAGCACCTCTGCCCGTGCTCTACGGGAAGGCGGCTCATATGGAAGCCCGCCACTCAACTCACCTTCGCTACTCCGGGTCTTCCTTTTTGATGTCCCGGCTTGCTGTGTTTTCTTCAAAACAAATTGGGGATCCAGATGAGCGTCCTGATTTAAAAAAGGGACTTTACGGACGGCAACCCGGGGTTTCCTTCGGACTTTGTGGATTGTAGTTCGGGTTTTCTTTTGGATGGGTTGTGGAGAGTCAGAGTCTGAAGAGATTGAAATTAACTCTGGCTCATTGGCGTGACTGATTTCAGCTTCTTCCTGTGAAGAGTCGGCATCAGCAAGCTGGTTAAAAAGGCGGCCAAGGGAGTCAAGTTCTACCTCGTTATCTTCATTGTCGTCTGAGTCCTCTCCATCGCTTTCCCAAGGGGTAGGGTCTTGAATTTCAACCCGCCACCAGTCATCGTCGTCCTGCAGCATGGTGGGTGGATGGGATCATGGCGAGGATAAAAAGATATTTGACAAAGTAAAATGCAACAAGGCGGCTTACCTTAGGTGCCTCGTTGTTTGAGTAAAATGGGGCGAGCCCCATGAGCTTGATGTCGTCCTTCGTTTCACCAAGAAGCTTCTTGGCAAATTTCAAGACGTCCTTCTCCTTGAGGTTAACCCGGCTAAACCGAAGTGGGTCTTCCCGGTGGCCGGTGTAGGAATACATGGACCGGGTCCTAAAGCTGAGCGGTTGGATTTGCCACTCAACCCAGGTCCGGGTCAGGTCGACGTCGGTGAGGCCATGGGCGATCAATGCATTCATCTTCGGATAGAGGGGTTTTAAACTCTCTCTTTCTTCCCTGGAAGCCAGACCCGGGAAGGCTGCATTGGCGGCAAGCCGGTTTGCCCTATAACCCAGCAGTGGATTTTGCCCTTCAGGGGAGGTGTCCTCGCAATAGAATCAGGTTCTGTGCCACCCATTGGGATGACTGGCCGGCTTGGCTTCAGGGAAGACTGTATTTTTTCTCCGTTGGATTGAGACTCCGCTGAGCTCAACGCTTGGGCCGTCTTTATGCTCCATTTGGTGATTTAAATAAAAGAATTCCCGGAACATATTGATGGATGGCTCAAGCTGTAGATATACTTCGCAGAAAACTTGGAACTGGCATAAGTTGAAGATGGAGTTGGGGGCCAGATCTTGAGGCCAGATGTTGAAGAAATGCAATACATCTTTGAAATTTTTTGAGCCGGGGGGACGGAAGCCCCTCAAAAGGTGTTCAGCGAATACAATGACTTCTTTCTGACCCGGCTGAGGGTGGATCTCCTCTTCAGGGGCACGCCACTTAATCGCTTCCATTGGCGGCAATAACCCGAAATCCACCAAGGCCTGCAGGCTAAGTTTAGACATGCTGGACTTGGCCCAGTTGACGACTTCGGGCTTAGGAGGCATGTTGTCAGCTGATATGAAAAAGAGAAGATACCATAAGTCGGCAAAGCATGAGCTTAGTTTAGTGTAAGTAATACAAATGAGTCGGCAATTGAGACAATATGTCGGGTTACGGAAGGAGGTGTAGCTAAAGTCCGGGTCAAGGTTCTAGACGAAAAAGAGCCGGATATTACATCGCCTGAATTTTTTACAAGTCTTGAGGCTTGGTTTGGGCTACGAGTCCATGAACCGATTTATATGAAGTAAGAAAATTTTACGGATCAGCAAAACAGATAAAAATGAAAAGATAAAGGCTAGGTATGTTCTTCACGCTGTAAGATGAAATGCAATGGGATTATCTAAAGCAGTACATCGGATCTACTGATGTTCAAGGTGTCGCGGGGCAATCGTGCGGACTAAAAACCAGAGGGACCACACGTGTTTTGGATCTGCAGCGATAGTGGTGAAGAACACGGAAGAACAGATGCTAATGGCGATGGGGGCAAAAAAACTTACAGATCTGGTTTTCGAATCCGAGGTCTTCGAGTTGCAGTGGATGCGGCCGCGCGGTGACGAATAGCTCCGGCGAAGAAGAGAAGAATGCGGCGAAATGCTGGCTCCGGTGGTGACGAGCTCGAACGGGCATGGTGGCATTGCAGAAGAGGGAAAGATGAGGAGCAGTAAAAGAGAAGGAGGAAGGCGATGGCCTATTTATGGGCTCCACTGGACCCCCAAACGGCATGCATGAAATCCTAGGCGACACAGTAAAACAGTGGCTAAAGGGTTCCTCGATTTTTGTGCCCGACGAGGCAATACAAATCCACTCAGATTCTGTATGACGTCATTCCGGATCTTGTGGAGATAAATTGAAACGTCATGAGACGAAGGCGATGAAAAATGCAGTCTAAAACCAGAGGAATGACCCGGCGTTTGGATTAACCCGGGAAATCATGACTGATAAGGACGGCGATCCGACAAACCGGCTTGAGAAGCCATGGAATAACATTTTGTTAGTGATTCTGCGTTTTCAGGGTGGAGTTTAACATGAATGAATTCAAGTCAAACTGAGGGCTAATGTTGGGGATGTTTCCCAGCATGTAGACCTGGCAGGTAAGAACCCGGCCATAGAGTGGACTCAGCGGGCCATCTCACCGCAGGGCTGAAGGATCCTTGACGGGCCGGCTTGATGGAGGCCTGGTGGGAAAGGCCGGCTTAGGATGTGGGCCGGCTTAAGACGAAGATGCTTGGCTTCAGGATTGCCTTGGAGATCAAGTAGACTTAAGGTAGGAGCCGGGTGGAGATTACGACCCGGACTCTCGTGTAAATCTAGGGTTCCGCCTGTATATATAAAGGGGAGCACCTATACAAAAGAGTTAAGTTGCAATCTATCGAAAGCTAGGTTAGCGAATCTGCATCGTTGTATTGAGAACCACATCAATATAATCAAGCAGGACGTAGGCTTTTACCTCCACCGTGAGGGGCCGAACCTGGGTAACCCGGCTTTTTCTCGTTCCCGATCAACCTCGTTAAGCTTCCACACTTGTGCGAAGGCCTCATCTCTTAGTCCTTTCACAAGGGCATCTGCCGTGACAAAACCACGACACAACTAATTTCTTAGTTTTTGGATCACCACATGATGATTTTTGTCCCATTATATTTGGTAGACCTTTCTACAATACTGTTAATGCTGAAATTGATTGTGCTAAAGAGAAGGCCAGTGTTAAATTTGATGATGTATCTCATGAATTTAATTTTTCCATGTTTAGTAGACAACCTCATGATAAAGAATTACCTCGTAAATATGAAATTATCGGTCTTGCTTCTTTTGCTATGCCTCCTACTGATCCATTAGAACAATATTTGCTAGACCATGAAAATGATAAGCATATGAATGAAAGAAATGAAATAGATGAGATATTCTTTAGGCAAGCACCTATTCTTAAACATAATTTGCCCGTTGAAACTTTGGGAGACCCTCTCCCCCCTAAGACCGATCCTATGTTTGAATTAAAGAAACTGCCTGACACGTTGAAATATTCTTATCTTGATTCAAAGAAGATATATCCTGTTATTATCAATGCTAACCTTTCAGTGCACAAAGAAAAGAGATTACTTAAAACTTTAAGGAAGCTTCGTGCTGCAATTGGATATACTCTTGATGATCTTAAGGGCATTAGTCCCATGTTGTGTCAACACAAGATTAATATGGAGCCTGATGCTAAGCCAGTTATTGATCATCAACATCGTCTGAATCCTAAAATGAAGGATGTGGTGAGAACTGAAATATTAAAGCTGCTAGAGGCAGGTATAATTTATCCTATAACTGATAGTAGATGCGTAAGTCCTGTTCATTGTGTTCCTAGAAAGGGAGGCATTACCGTTGTTCCTAATGATAAAAATGAACTTATCCCGCAAAGAATTGTAACTGGTTATAGGATGGTGATTTATTTCAGGAAGTTAAACGAAGCTACTAGAAAAGATCATTACCCATTGCCTTTTATTGATCAAATGTTAGAAAGGTTGTCTAAGCACACACATTTTTGCTTCCTAGATGGATATTCCGGTTTTTCTAAAATACCTATTTCACAAGAGGATCAAGAGAAAACTACTTTTACTTTTCCTTTTGGAACTTATGCTTATAGACCTATGCCTTTCGGTTTATGTAATGCACCTGCTACCTTTCAAAGATGTATGACTGCTATTGTCGGTGTCAAATACGGCATATCTCGTAGTAGGGGTCCTAAGCTAGGCGTCTTGGAGCGATGGTAACATGGACACAAGATTTTACCCAGGTTCGGGCTCTCTCGAAGAGATAATACCCTACGTCCTGCTTTTCATTGTATTCATATGGGGTGTAGTACAGAGTACATGTATCTACCACGAGATTATTCTAATGAATATGAGATGATCTATTGACTAGCCTGGCCTCGGTTTATATAATGTACCGGAGGCCTAGGGTTTTGGAGAGTCCTCGTCTTGGGCGCCAAGTCTTGTGGAATCTTCCTTGTATTCGTCATGGGCTGCCCGAAGTGGCCCATGAGTGAACCGCCATGGGGGTCCTCGGCTCAACCCACCTGATCGGGAGACGATGTGGTGAGTACCCCCTAGTCCAGGACACCGTCAGTAGCCCCTGAACCGGTCTTCAAGTTGGGGACGCTCCTCGGTTCTTCCGAACTGTTCTTCGTCTTCGGTCGTCGGTCTTGAAAACTGGTTCAACAAATCTTCCCATCTCCGATCTTGAGGATCGCCGAGGTGTATCCGAAGAGTTCATACGTCGGGTATCCGAGGAGTCCTTTAAGTTCTCGGCCTTTATCAATGCCTTGTTATTTTTTACACCACACCTCGGGTTCGAAGTGTTTCCAGCACGGAGGTGTCCTCTTTGCATCCGAGCTCCAGCGCCGGACTGCATCCAAGGTGTCTTCTTGCAGCCGAGCTCCAATGCCGGTCTGTATCTGAGTTACATTTTAGCAGCCGAGCTCCAAAATCGGTCTGTATCTGAGCTCCAGCGCCGGACTGCATCCGAGGAGGCATAGAGTACCTTGTCTTTGAAAAAGATTGAAGGAGTTCAGCCGAGCTTAATGCCGGAAACGCCCTCTACGGAGCCAGCCACTTGCATCCGAGCTTTACGCCGGACTGCTTCCGAGGTGGTGCACCACCTCGGCCGTGGGCCGTGGGCTGATTTTTTGTGGATTGGTGCAATTTATTCTCTGCCGAGATGTATAACCAGTATCCCTCAAGGGGTGTGCCGGCCTAAAATCCGGGATGCGCCTGAAGGATATAACAAAACCACTGATCCCAGTAGCCCCTGAGACTCAGGTCGATTCGCGAAATTGGCCTGAGGATCAACTCCTAGCTCGGCCGCATACTTAGGAATGGAAACGTGGTGTGCATAGTCCTCGAGACTCAGGTTGGGTGCGGCCAACCAACCTGAGGATTGTAATCTCCAAGGAAACTTTTTTGTACTTTTTTTATTGTCTGCATTGAATAGGCAATGCAGTAGCCCCCAAGACACTGGTCGGGTGGCAACACCAGATCAGGGGATCGATGTAACCCGTTGATGACTTTTACGTGAGAAGCGCGAAGGCCAGTAGCCCCCGAGCCATTACTTGGGCAAGGGTGGCCGAATTGAGGATCAATATCCGGAGTAAATTGATTTTAATCATAATTTATGTGTAATGATTCTATGTATCCAAGTACTTTACATCATTAATGCTCGGATCCGCATTGTACAAAACTTTGTCGACCGACCATCGGCTTCAACCTCCTCGGCCAGTAGCCGAGGAGTGTTTGTCCTACTTTATAAAGCCTTTATAAGGGCAAAGATTTACGGCAAACAAGGCAATCCGGCCATATGGTTTTATAAACAAAGGTACACGGAGAGATATGTTATATTACTATTTAACGTAAGAAACATATTCTGGGAAAAATAGTTCCTTTATAGGTTCCTTTTCGCAGGTTATCATGCTAACCATGATTATGTAACTTCACCTCTGATCTAAGTGGGTGAAAATAGTGAAGATTAATTCGGGGAAAATTCCCGAAGTATTTGGCTTTAAAAAACCGAGATTTTCACTTCCGTCGTTGCCGACCAATTATGATCTTGAGATTGCCAGCTTTCGGCTTCACCCAGTCTGAGGTACTAACCCGGATAACCCGGTAGTATCAATCACAGAGGTGCTCCCTTTACCCACTCGCTGGACAATCGGAAACGTAGGGGGTAAACACAAGAGCCAGGCAACACAGCTTGGCCAAAATCTTAAGTCAAATTGATGCATATTTATGGCTTTATAACGATGATTACTGAAGGCAGCACTCGTATATTGAATACAAACGCTTTTATGCTATATGCTATTTTGACTCCTTTGTGACCGTTTATCATTTGAGTGGCCCATCGTCAGCTTCTACCCATTTGTAGATGCTACGCAGGGTGTTTCCGCAGTAACAAGACAACCCTTAGCCGACGTCTCGGTGCCCGGAGGCGGTTGTGTTAGCGGAAACGAGGCAATCAGATATCCACGCTTTATAACTTTCACTTAGTCATAGGAGCTTAAAGTTGGGAGGCCAGTTACAAGCCCCCGGTTAGTGTTCGGCGTCAGCCGCGGTCAAGCCATTAACACTTCGGCCAATTTTATGAAAGGCGCATCGTTTAACACTGGGTAATCTCTATCGATCTATAGTTTGACACAGTCATCGGATCGCTGACCAGTTTACGCTCATTGTGACAGTCAGTTTTCGGCTTTCTCCACTGAGGTACTTGACCAGTTAAACTAGAAATACAATCACAGTGGTTCTCCCTTTACCCTTAGCCGAACAATCGCGAACGTAAGAGGCAAGCACAGGAGCCGGGCAACCCAACTATTAACCGAAGACACAATTCGAAACTGATGCATATAAAGCAATATCCGAGAATGTTTTGCCGAGGACTCCTCGGAGTACCTTGGCTTTTGGTGGGTTTGGCTCTAGTCGCAGCCCCCCGTTGATATTGCCGATGCTTTATAGGCATCCGACGTTGTACTGCGAGAGTTATGCTGGAGACACACAGTATCCCCCGAGACTCAGGTTGGGTGAAGTCGACCAACCTGAGGATCAAATCTCCTCGGGAACTAGTCCAGATGTCGTGTGTGTTTTGCCAACGCCGAGATGCAGGTCGGCAGGAAAGATGCCGAGCTGCGAGTCGGAAAAGATCTCCCGAGCTGAATTATTATGCAGGGCACCTCAGTCATGAGGACGTCCCGCCTCCTGAAAGAAAAACATACAAATAGCTTAAAAGTGCCATAAGCTCGAAAAGCCAAAAAACTTATGTAAAAACTTGACGTCCGAACTAAATCACGTTTTTTGGTGCCAATTCGAAGATTGGTCTTAAAATTAGTTTGTGCTTCCGTTGTGCTTTAACATGATAGATCCGATCTAAAGACTTCAAGCGGGTTAGCCTTCGGCTTCAATCTCCTAATCCCGAAGGCGGAGTGCTTCTCAGGCCAGTTTAGCGAACCAAACTCGAGCGACTTTAGAGAGAAACCAGGCTATCCGGCTATTGACAACACACTCATGTCGAGAAAGGAGTGGTAGAAAAAGACTTTGCAACGATTTAGAAGAAAACACCTATTATAAAATGGCTCGTATAAATTTAAGAGCCCCCAGTTAACATGGGAAAAAGAAGCGGTTTTTAACGAACCTCATTTTTAACAAACATATTTTAACATAAATATAATACTTGGTCGAACCGAACAAAAAAATTAAGAATTTAGAAAATTTAAGCATGAAAGCGACTTAGCTGGTTAATGTGCTCGGCGTTGATGACGTGGTGTGGGCTTGTGGCGGGACGAAGACGCATAGTCCTCGGCTTGATCGAGGTCCCAGACCCCAAGCCCGAGGTGGCCGAGCGAGGAGCTCGGCACTCCAAAGTAGCGACACAGTACGGTCGATGTGGCGAGGCGAAGCCCCCGGTCCAGCCGAGGTGACGAAGCTGATCGGCTGGTGACGCCGGAGTCTCCGAAGTAGGCTGATGAAGAGATGGCGATGCCCCCGGTCTAGCCGAGGTGTCGGAGTAGGTCGGTAAGGTGACGTTGCAACCCCCATGCCAGCCGAGGTGTTGAAGCAGAACAACGAGGTGGACGTCGGCTTGAAGAAGCAACGGTGCGGCGATGCCGACGCAGGTCGAAACTTTGTGACGCGCTCAATGCTGGCTTGAGAAGTAACCGCGCGGCGATGCTGGCATGCCCGACCCGTGCAATCCGTAAGGTGACGATGTTATCTTGACGATCATTAGGGAGTGCGGTGCCGAACTCTTGGTCGGCTCGCCGAGGTGATGATCCGAGGTGGTTGTCGTCGGATCGATGAAGCGACGGCGCAGTCGATACTGGCGCAGGTCGGCAGCCATGGAGCAACGTGGCCAGGCTGGTTTGACACCGGCGCGACGACGAAGATCGCCTCGGAAAAGGCTTAAAATTTGCAGGCACGTGCTTGAAAACAAAGCACAATACCCTATAAAAAAATTCCCTTCAAAAAGGATGTCCGATAATCTGTTCATGAAAAAGATGAACTCGGGCCAGATTCGTTTTCGCGCAGAAAACTGATCCGAAAATTGATTCACTCATCGGACGCTTCCCGGAGTTTGAACGGTCGGATCGAGCTGAAATTTTAAGGGGTGGTAGATATGGGAATTCCGCAGCCGATGAAAGGTTGGATCTTCCAAAGGACGTCCGAGCTGACTGCTGGACTCCTCGCCCTAAACTCGTCCAGATTCCCGTCCAGATTCTGCAGGGCTCCGGTATATCGGAGATCGCCGGAGATTCCTCCATCGGAACGCGACGAAATTTTGCGGGGTTGTTCTAGACTCAATTCTGCACAATTTCACTGAAGCAATCGTCAAAGCGACGCTCGAGGAGACGGGGACGGCGAACACGAATCCGCTGTCCAGAAAAAACTGCATGATCGCGCGAGGGCAATGTTGACGTTGAGCCCCCGAGCACCATGGACGATTTTTCCATGATCCCGGATGAGATCGGAGTTGATGATGATGAAGACATCCGTCCGAACTTGATGATCCAAAGTGGAGCGTAGTCCTTGGCCTAGCCGAGGTGACCAGTTGAGCCGGCCACGAAGATGCCAACATCGACAATAAAGCTCGGTTCCGATGCGTAAATCGCGCCGGAGACGATCTAAATTCCCATCGCACCGGGGCGACTGCCAGCAGGCTCTCAATGAAAGAACCAATGTCGGTGTCAAATCCATCATATCTCGTAGTAGGGGTCCTAAGTTAGGCGTCTTGGAGCGATGGTAACATGGACACAGGATTTTACCCAGGTTCGGGCTCTCTCGAAGAGATAATACCCTACGTCCTGCTTTTCATTGTATTCATATGGGGTGTAGTACAGAGTACATGTATCTACCACTAGATTATTCTAATGAATATGAGATGATCTATTGACTAGCCTGGCCTCGGTTCATATAATGTACCGGAGGCCAAGGGTTTAGGAGAGTCCTCGTCTTGGGCGCCAAGTCTTGTGGAATCTTCCTTGTATTCGTCATGGGCTGCCCGAAGTGGCCCATGAGTGAACCGCCATGGGGGTCCACGGCTCAACCCACCTGATCGGGAGACGATGTGGTGAGTACCCCCTAGTCCAGGACACCGTCAGCTATATTCTCTAATTTTTGTGAAAAGATTGTTGAGATATTCATGGATGATTTTTTCATTGATGGAACTTCTTTTGCTGATTGCTTGAGCAATCTTGACCGAGTTTTGCAGAGATGCGAGAAGACAAATCTGGTCTTGAACTGGGAGAAGTGTTACTTTACGGTAAATGAAGGTATAGTCCTTGGTCATCAAATTTCCGAAAGAGGTATTGAGGTAGACAAAGCTAAAGTTGATGCAATTGAGAAAATGCCATGTCTTAAAGATATCAAAGGTATAAGAAGTTTCCTAGGTCATGCTGGTTTTTATAGAAGGTTCATTAAAGATTTCTCTAAAATTTCTAGACCTCTCACTAATCTCCTACAAAAAGATGTTCCATTCATTTTTGATGATGATTGCGTAGAAGCATTTGAAATACTTAAGAAAGCCTTAATTTCTGCACCTATTGTTCAACCACCTGATTGGAACCTGCCCTTTGAAATTATGTGTGATGCTAGTGATTATGCTATTGGTGCTGTTCTAGGGCAAAGAGTTGATAAAAACTAAATGTTATTCACTATGCTTGTAAGACCTTGGATAGTGCTCAAAAGAATTATGCTACTACTGAGAAAGAATTTTTAGCAGTTGTGTTTGCATGTGATAAATTCAGACCTTATATTGTTGACTCTAAAGTTACTATTCACACCAATCATGCTGCTTTTAAATATCTTATGGAAAAGAAAGATACTAAGCCTAGACTGATTAGGTGGGTTCTTTTGCTACAAGAATTCGACTTGCATATTATTGATAGAAAAGGAGCTGAAAATCCTGTAGTAGATAATTTATCTAGATTGGAAAATGTTCTTGATGACCCACTTCCTATTGATGAAAATTTTCCTAATGAACAATTAGCTGTCATAAATGCTTCTACTTCACGTAATAATCCTTGGTATGCAGACTATGCTAATTTCATTGTTGCTAAATATATACCACCTAGCTACACATATTAACAAAAGAAAAAGTTCTTCTTTGATTTAAGACATTACTTTTGGGATGACCCACATTTATATAAAGAAGGAGTAGATGGTGGTGTTAGGCCTTGTGTACCTGAGCATGAACAGGAACAAATCCTACGGAAGTGCCATTTCGAGGCATACAGAGGGCACCATGCAGGAGACCAAACTGCACATAAGGTATTACAATCTGGTTAGGTGTTGTGTACCTGAGCATGAACATGAACAAATCCTATGGAAGTGCCATTCTGAGGCATACGGAGGGCACCATGAAGGAGACCGAACTGCACATAAGGTATTACAATCTGGTTTTTACTGGCCTACTCTCTTCAAGGATGCACGTAAGTTTGTCCTCTTATGTGATGAATGTCAAAGAATTGGTAATATTGGTAGACGTCAAGAAATGCCTATGAACTATTCTCTTGTTATTGAGCCATTTGACATATGGGGATTTGATTATTTGGGACCTTTTCCTAAATCTAACGGTTATACTCACATTCTAGTTGCTGTTGATTATGTTTCTAAGTGGGTAGAAGCTATTCCAACTAGTTGTGTTGAATACAACGCATCTATTAAAATGCTTAAAGAGGTTATCTTTCTGAGATTTGGAGTCACTAGATATTTAATGACTGATGGTGGTTCACATTTTATTCATGGTGCATTCTGTAAGATCTTAGCTAAATATGATGTTAACCATAGAATTGCATCACCTTATCATCCTCAATCTAGTGGTCAAGTTGAATTGAGCAATAGAGAATTAAAGTTAATTTTGCAAAAGACTGTTAACTAGTCTAGGAAGAATTGCTCTAAGAAACTTGATGATGCATTGTGGGCATATAGAACTGCTTATAAAAATCCTATGGGTATGTCCCCATATAAATGGTCTATGGAAAGGCATGTCATTTACCTCCTGAATTAGAACATAAAGCTTATTGGGCAATTAAAGAACTCAATTATGATTTTAAACTTGCCGGTGAAAAGAGGTTGTCTGACATTAGTTCCCTAGATGAGTGGAGAACACAATCTTATGAAAAGGCCAAGTTATTTAAAGAAAACGTTAAATGATGGCATGATAAAAGAATCCAAAACTGAGAATTTAAATTCGGTGATCAAGTTCTATTATACAATTCTCAGTTCAGATTCTTTGCAGGAAAACTTCTCTCCAAATGGGAAGGACCATACACCATCGAAGAAGTTATCGTTCCGGAGCTATGAAGATTAATAACGCCGAGGGCACCAACCCGAAGGTGGTGAATGGGCAAAGAATTAAACATATATTGCAGGTACGCCCATTAATGTTAAAACCAATATTATCCAAACACTTACACCGAAGGAACATCTAAAAGAGGCCATCCGGAACCGACTCCAAAAATTCTGCAAAACTAATTTCTATCCGTTTTAGAATATTAGAAAAATTACAAAAATAAGAAACAGTCGAGCGGACACACGAGGAGGTCACAAGGCAACAGGGCGCGCCGTACCCCCTGGGCGCGACGTGTTGCCTTGTGGGCCCCTCGTGTGCCTCCCTGACTCCGTTTTCTTCCCGTATACTTATTTTGCAAGACAAAAATTCATTATATATACTCCCGGATGTTTTTATCACTGTATCACAAGTTTCTCATCTGTTCTTGTTTTGGGCTGTTTTTTTGTCAGGTTTCGAGTCCCTGGCATCATGTCCTCCTCCGCCTCCAACAACGTGGGGGACGATGCTTGGTTGCTGCAGATAGAGCTGGAAAGAGAACTTGTCAGGTAAGTTACGGCGGAAGAGGGCTCCAGGGACTCTATGGAAGTACAACCAACTGCACCGGAGCGAGACACCCTCGCCGGCATCTCCACCACTCCAAGCTTAGAGCAAAATCATGAGGTACAAGAGGGGCCTGTCCCAAGGAGGCCCCTAAGCAGGTTACATGGAAATAACTTTCATAATTTGAGCCACAATTATGGGGTCGAAAACACCGCTCGTATGCACATACCTTCCAATTGGGATATTTCCCGTCCAAGTGAGAATGATGCAGGAAAGAGCTCATGGTGGCCGGAGAATAAACATATTATGGCGGAAGTGCAAAAGAATGCCACCATGATTCAGCACTTGCTTCGCGAAATTCAGAGTTTGAAGGATATCTTGTTGAATATTGTGAAGGACAAGCCTACCTCTATATCACCACCATCACCGAAGAAGGAGACTTGAGTACACGGGTATGGGCACCACCCTTGGCTTGTTCCAAGCTTAGGGGATGTGCCCTGGTATCGTATCACCATCACTTTTATCATTATTATCTATCTTAGTTTGATCCTTAGTTATTTCAAGATTTAGAAGAATAAAATATAAGCATGAATTAGTCTTGAGTGCTTGCTTAGTGATCTATCTATCTATGTAATCGTGTGTGAGAGTTATATAATAAAGAATAGTTTGAGTTTTGGTATTTACTTTCCTGTTTCAATCTTAGCAATAAAAAGAATAAAAGATCATATGTTAATCCCATGGGAGTGATGATTTCACATAGAAGAAGTATAGTTGATAAAATTTATTGGAGATTGACAAATATAGGATCCTCTAACATGTGGTGCTTGCTCATAATCTTTTGCTAGCCAAAACTTCGTACTAACTAGAGATACTACTTGTGCATCCAGAACCCCTTAAACCTAGTTTCTTTTCATGAGAGTCCACCATATCTACCTATGGATTGAATAAGATCCCTCAAGTAAGTTGTCATCGGTCCAAAGCAATAAAAATTGCTCCAAAATATGTATGATCTTTTATTGTAAGGGAAAGTAAACTTTGTATGATCTTGTGATGGCAAAGATATAAAAGCCATGGAATGCATAATAAAGGTTGCTATCAGAAGGGGCAATATAAAGTGATGTTCCTTTACATTAAGATCTTGCGCATCCCAATGAAAAAGCGCATGACAACCTCTGCTTCCCTCTGCGAAGGGCCTATCTTTTACTTTTCAGTTTTTACTTTCATGCAAGAGTCAATAATGTTCATCCTCATTCCATACTTAATTATTCTCCACTTCGCAAGCACCATGTGGTGGGGAAAGATCCAAGCACATATATCCAGTTGGATGTAGGTAATCATAAGTTATTATTGTTGACATTATTCGTGAGGTAAGTACGTTGGGAGGTGAAAACAATAAACCCCCATCTTCCTATGTGTCTGACGGAAATGTTTGTCCCAAAAATATGCCTTGAGTGTTAACATACATAGAAGACTATATGATTGCTGAGTATGGGGACTTGGTAAAACAAAAGCTCTTACATAGACTCTTCCTGGAAATATGATGAATTGTAATTGTTTCAATGACTAAGAACACAGTTTGTTTGTTTTCAAGAAAGTTTATGCTTCATACTTCAATATCGTGAATAAATTGTTACTCGATTATGAGAAGTTATATGACGAATAATTATTGTTATGATAATGATCATGATGCTTCTATCTCCGTATTTTGTTTTATCGACACCTCTCTCTCTAAACATGCAACCATGATTATAGAGTTCGGCTTTCACTTGAGGACAAGCGAGGTCTAAGCTTGGGGGAGTTGATACATCCATTTTGCATCATGTTTTGCTACTATTATTTATAATCTTTTCGGTCATTATTTCACTTTATGATGCAATTCAAATGCCTTTTCTCTCCTAATTTGCAAGATCTACATGAAGAGGGAAACCACCCGTAGTTGGAATTCTGGACTAAAAAGAGGCACAATAAAGATAGCTATTCTACGAAGCTCCAAATGACCTGAAATTTCAAGGAGATTTTTTATTGAATATATAAGGATTTTTGGAAGGAAAAACCACCGGAGGGGGGCCACCTGTTGCCCACAAGGCAACATGGTGCGCCCTGATACCTTATGGGGCCCACAGATGCCCTCCGGTGCCCTCCTTCTGCTATATGAGGCCTTTTGCCCTTGAAAAAAAGAAGAGAAGACTTTCGGGATGAAGCACCGCCGTATCGAGGCGGAACCTGGGCAGGAGCACTTTTGCTCTCCGGCGAAGCGATTCCACCGAGGATACTTCCCTCTGGGAGGGGGAAATCGAAGCCATCGACATCACCAATGATCCTCTCATCGTGGGAGGACCAATCTTCATCAACATCTTCACCAGCACCATCTCATCTCATACCCTAGTTCATCTCTTGTATTCAATCTTTGTCTGAGAACCTCAGATTGGTACCTGTGGGTTGCTAGTAGTGTTGATTACATCTTGTAGTTGATGCTAGTTGGTTTATTTGGTGGAAGATTATATGTTCAGATCATTAAAGCTATTCAATACCCCTCTGATCTTGAACATGAATATGATTTGTGAGTAGTTAATTTTGTTCTTGAGGACATGGGAGAAGTCTTGTCATAAGTAATCATGTGAATTTGGTATTCGTTCGATATTTTGATGCTATGTATGTTGTGCTTCCTTTAGTGGTGTCGTGTGAACGACGACTACATGACACTTCACCATCTTTGGGCCTAAGGGAAGGCATTGTGGAGTAGTAATTAGATTATGGGTTGCTAGAGTGACAGAAGCTTAAACCCTAGTTTATGCGCTATTCCGTAAGGGTCTGATTTGGATCCATATGTTTCATGCTATGGTTAGAGTTATCTTAATTCTTCTTTCGTAGTTGCGGATGCTTGCGAGAGGGGGTAATCATAAGTGGGAGGCTTGTTCAAGTAAGAACAGCACCCAAGCACCGGTCCACCCACATATCAAATTATCAAAGTAGCGAACGCGAATCAAACAAACATGATGAAAGTGACTAGATGAAATTCCCATGTGTCCTCGAGAACGCTTTGCTTATTATACGAGTTAGTTCCGGCTTGTCCTTTGCTACAAAAAGGATTGGGCCACCTTGCTGCACTTTTGTTACCGTTACTACTTGTTACTTGTTACGAATTATCTTGCTATCAAAACTACCTGTTACCGCTACTTTCAGTACTTGCAGAGAATACCTTGCTGAAAACTGCTTGTCATTTCCTTCTGCTCCTCGTTGGGTTCGACACTCTTACTTATCGAAAGGACTACGATTGATCCCCTATACTTGTGGGTCATCAATACTCTTTTCTGGCGCCGTTGCCGGGGAGTGAAGCGCCTTTGGTGAGTGGAATTTGGTAAGGAAACATTTATATTACGTGCTGAAATTTATTGCAACTTGTCACAATGGAAAGTAATCCTTTGAGGGGCTTGTTCGGGTTATCTTCACCTCAACTGGAAGCATTGAGAGTTGCTCCTCAAACTATTGAACCTACTGAAAATATTTTTTATGAAATTCCTTCGGGTATGGTAGAGAAACTGCTAGCTAATCCTTATGCAGGAGATGGAACGGTACATCCTGATATGCACTTGATCTATGTGGATGAAATTTGTGGATTGTTTAAGCTTGCAGGTATATCCGGAGATGGAGTTAAGAAGAAAGTATTCCCTTTATCTTTGGAGGGAAAGGCATTGACATGGTATAGGCTATGTGATGATACTGAAACATGGGACTGGAACCGGTTGAAGCTGGAATTCCACCAGAAATTTTATCCTATGCATTTGGTTCATCGTGATTGGAATTATATATATAATTTTTGGCCTTGTGAAGGATAAAGCATTACTCAAGCTTGGGGGAGGCTTAAGTATATGTTGCACACATGCCCCAATCATGAGCTCTCAAGAGAAATAAGTCTTCAAATTTTTTATGCTCGGCTTTCTTATAATGATCGATCCATGCTGGATACTTCTTCTATTGGTTCCTTTATGAAGAGAACTACTGAATCCATATGGGATCTTTTAGAAAGAATTAAACATAACTCTGAAGATTGGGAAATCAACAAAGGTAATGAGTCAGGTATAAATCTTGAGTTTGATTGTGTTAAATCTTTTATGGAAACAAATGCTTTTCGTAAGTTTAGTACTAAATATGGACTTGACTCTGAGATAGTAGCTACCTTTTGTGATTCTTTTGCTGCTCATGTTGATCTCCCTAAGGAGAAATGGTTTAAATATCATCCACCTATTGAATTGAATGAAGAACATGTTAGTGTTAAAGAAGAAACAATTGTTTACAATGTTGATCCAGTTGTGCCTACTGCTTATATTGAGAAACCTCCTTTCCCTCTTAGGATGAAGGAACAGGCTAAGGCTTCGACTGTGGTTAATAAGAGTAATATTAGAGCACCTAGACCTTCTGAACAAATTAAAGTTGAACCTAGTGTTGCAATGGTTAAAGATCTTTTGGTTGATAATATTGATGGACATGTGATATATTTCTATGATGAAGCAACTAGAATTGCTAAGCTAGACACTAAAGATAAAAACAAACCTGTAATTGGCATGCCTGTTATTTCTGTTAAAATTGGAGATCATTGCTATCATGGTTTATGTGATATTGGTGCTAGTGTGAGTGCTATTCCGTTTACTCACTATCAAAAAGTCATTAATGATATTGCACCTGTTGAGATTGAAGATATTGATGTTACTATTAAGCTTGCAAACAGAGATACTATTGCACCGCTTGGGATTGTTAGAGATGTTAAAGTCTTGTGTGGTAAGATCAAATATCCTACTAATTTTCTTGTTCTTGGATCACCACAAGATGATTTTTGTCCCATTATATTTGGTAGACCCTTCTTGAATACTGTTAATGCTAAGATTGATTGGACTAAAGAAATTGTTAGTGTTAATTTTGGTGAGATGTCTCATGAGTTTAATTTCTCTATGTTTCATAGACAACCTCATGATAAATAATTACCTAATAAGGATGAAATTATTGGTCTTGCTTCTATTGTTGTGCCTCCTACTGATCCTTTAGAACAATATTTGCTTGAGCATGAGAATGATATGCATATGAATGAAAGAAATGAAATAGATGAGCTGTTCTTTAAACAATCACCTATCCTTAAACATAATTTGCATGTTGAAACCTTGGGAGATCCACCTCCACCCAAGGGTGATCCTATGTTTGAATTAAAGCAATTACCTGATACACTTAAATATGCTTATCTTGATGAAAAGAAGATATATCCTGTTATTATTAGTGCTAACCTTTCAGAGCATGAAGAAAAGAGATTACTTATAACTCTAAAGAAGCACCATGCTACTATTGGATATACTGTCGATGATCTTAAGGGCATTAGTCCCACTTTATGTCAGCATAAAATTCATGACGAGCCAGATGCTAAACCCGTTGTTGATCATCAAAGAAGGCTGAATCCTAGAATGAAAGATGTGGTAAGAACTGAAATATTAAAGCTTCTGGAAGCAGGTATAATTTATCCCATAGTTGATAGTAGATGGGTAAGTCTTGTTCATTGTGTTCCTAAGAAAGGAGGTATTACCGTTGTTCCTAATGATAAAAATGATCTTATCCCACAAAGAATTGTAACTGGTTATAGGATGGTAATTGATTTTAGGAAATTAAATAAAGCTACTAGGAAAGATCATTACCCCTTGCCTTTTATTGATCAAATGTTAGAAAGATTGTCTAAGCATACACACTTTTGTTTCCTAGATGGTTATTCTGGTTTCTCTCAAATACCTGTGTCACCAGAAGATCAAGAGAAAACCATCTTTACTTGTCCTTTTGGAACTTATTCTTATCGTCGTATGCCTTTTGGTTTATGTAATGCACCTGCTACCTTTCAAAGATGTATGACTGCTATATTCTCTGACTTTTGTGAAAAGATTGTTGAGGTTTTCATGGATGATTTTTCCGTTTACGGAACTTCTTTTGATGATTGCTTGAGCAACCTTGATCGAGTTTTGCAGAGATGTGAAGAAACTAATCTTGTCTTGAATTGGGAGAAGTGCCACTTTATGGTGAATGAAGGTATAGTCCTTGGGCATAAAATTTCTGAAAGAGGTATTGAAGTTGATAAAGCTAAAGTTGATGCTATTGAGAAAATGCCATGTCCTGAAGATATCAAAGGTATAAGAAGTTTCCTCGGTCATGCTTGTTTTTTATAGAAGGTTTATAAAAGACTTCTCTAAAATGTCTAGACCTCTTACCAACCTCTTGCAAAAAGATGTTCCATTTGTTTATGACGATGATTGTGTAGAAGCCTTTGAAGTACTTAACAAAGCGTTAATTTCTGCACCTATTGTTCAACCACCTGATTGGAACCTACCCTTTAAAATTATGTGTGATGCTAGTGATTATGTTGTTGGTGCTGTTCTAGGACAAAGAGTTGATAAGAAATTAAATGTTATCCATTATGCTAGTAAAACTCTAGACAGTGCTCAAAGAAATTATGCTACTACTGAGAAAGAATTTTTAGCAGTTGTGTTTGCATGTGATAAATTTAGATCTTACATTGCTGATTCCAAAGTTACTATTCACACCGATCATGATGCTATTAAATATCACATGGAAAAGAAAGATGCTAAACCTAGACTTATTAGATGGGTTCTTTTGCTACAAGAATTTGACTTGCATATTGTTGATAGAAAGGGAGCTGAGAATGTCGTAGCAGATAATTTGTCTAGAATGGACAATGTTCTTGATGACCCACTTCCTATTAATGATGATTTTCCTGATGAACAATTAGCTGTAATAAAGGCTTCTCGCAATACTCCTTGGTATGCAGACTATGCTAATTACATTGTTGCTAAATACATACCACCTAGCTTTACATATCAACAAAAGAAAAAGTTCTTCTTTGATTTAGGACATTACTTTTGGGATGACCCACATCTATATAAAGAGGGAGTAGATGGTGTTATTAGACGTTGTGTACCTGAGCATGAACAGGAACAAATCCTACGTAAGTGTCACTCCGAGGCATATGGAGTACACCATGCGGGAGACTGAACTGCACACAAAGTATTACAATCTGGTTTTTATTGGCCTACTCTTTTCAATGATGCACATAAGTTGGTCCTTTCTTGTGATGAATGTCAAAGAATTGGTAATGTTGGTAGACATCATGAAATGCCTATGAATTATTCACTTGTTATTGAACCATTTGATGTATGGGGTTTCGATTATATGGGACATTTTCCTAAATCCAACGGGTATACTCATATTTTAGTTGCTGTTGATTACGTTACTAAGTGGGTAGAAGCTATTCCAACTAGTAGTGCTGAACATAACACTTCTATTAAAATGCTTAAAGAAGTTATTTTCCCGAGGTTTGGAGTCCCTAGATATTTAATGACTGATGGTGGTTCACATTTTATTCATGGTGCTTTTCGTAAGTTGCTTGCTAAATATGATGTTAACCATAGAATTGCATCTCCATATCATCTTCAGTCTAGTGGTCAAGTTGAATTAACTAATAGAGAAATAAAATTGATTTTGCAAAAGACCGTTAATAGATCCAGAAAGAATTGGTCTAAGAAACTTGATGATGCATTTTGGGCCTACAGAACTGCATATAAAAATCTCATGGGTATGTCTCCGTATAAAATAGTTTATGGAAAAGCGTGTCGTTTACCTCTTCAACTAGAACACAAAGCTTATTGGGCAATTAAAGAACTCAATTATGATTTTAAACTTGCCGGTGAGAAGAGGTTATTTGATATTAGCTCTCTAGATGAATGGAGAACCCAGGCCTATGAACATGCTAAGTTGTTTAAAGAAAAAGTTAAAAGATGGCATGATTAGAGAATTCAAAAACGGGAATTCAACGTAGGTGATCATGTTTTATTATACAATTCTCGTTTGAGATTCTTTGCAGGAAAGCTTCTCTCTAAATGGGAGGGTCCATATGTCATCGAAGAAGTTTACCGTTTCGGAGCCATTAAAAAAAACAATTCCGAAGGAAATAATCCGAGAGTGGTTAATGGGCAAAGAATTAAACATTGTATCTCAGGTACTCCCATTAATGTTGAAATTAATATTATTCAAACAATGACACCAGAGGAACACATCAAAGAGTCCTTCCGGAACGCTCCAGAACCCTGAAAAGGAGTAGGTATGTGATACGGTAAGTAAACCGACTCCAAAAATTCCATAAAAAATATTTTTGTCAATTTTGGAATATTAGAAAAATTACAAAAATAAGAAATAGCCAAGGGGACCCACGAGTCGCCCACAAGGCAACAGGGCGTGACTCGCCCCTGGGGCGCGCCGTGATGCCTTGTGGGCCCCACGTGTGCCTTCCCGACTCCGTTTTCTTTTCGTATGCTTGTTTTACAAGATAAAAAATCTTTATATATACTCCTGTATGTTTTGACCACCGTATCGCAAGTTCTCCTCTGTTCTTGTTTCGGGCTATTTTTCTGACAGATCTAGGTCGCCATGTCGTCTCCAAGCTCATCCAAGGACAAGTTCTATGAGAAGGTCATCAAGCCGTACCTACCGGAGGTGATGAAGCACCCTCAAGCCATTGAGATGCATGAGGGGGTGCTCCACATCCAAGACATTCAAGGACCTAAGAAGATCGGGAGCAAGAAGGCCAGGCTGGAAGCGGTGGAACAGGAGATTTTCAAGTTCCACTGCATGGTGGAGCGCGGACTTTGTGCTAACCACTCCATCACGGAATTCATCCGTGAGCACAAGGTGGATGGCAAGAATATTGGGGACATCATCTTCAAGCTCAATGATCAGATTGATTATCTTCAGGCCCAAATATATGATCTACAAAACCAAAATTTTGAGTATGAGGCAAAGTTCAAAGGTATGAGTTTAGCTGCAAATTTCAGGACTCCAGAAACACGTTCGTCCTTTTATGATGGAGAGCCTATGCCTTGGAAGACGGAGGACAAGCCCACCGCCTCATCATCACCACCATCACCCAAGAAGGAGAATTGAGTACATGGGTATGGGCACCACCCTTGGCTTGTGCCAAGCTTGGGGGAGGTGCCCTGGTATCGTATCACCATCACTTTTTCATCATCATTATCTATCTTAGTTCAATCCTTAGTTATTTCGTGATTTAGAGGAATAAAAATTTAGTATGATCTAGCTTTGGGTGTTTGCTTTGTGATCCATCTATCTATGTAATCGTGTGTGAAAGTTATATAATAAAGAGTAGTTTGAGTTGAGTGTTTTGCTTTTGTTGATCCAATCTTAGAAATAAATAAAGAAAAATAAGATCATATGCTAGACCCATGGGGAGTGATGACTTCACATAAAAGAAGTATAATTGATAAAACTTGTTGGAAGTTAACAAACATAGCATTGGTCATTGTTGCAATTCATGAAAAAGTAATTAAGGAAGAGAGGTCTCACATATAAATACACTATCTTGGACATCTTTTATCATTGTGAGCCCCCATCAAATATTCTATGTCAATTAGTTGACGTTGGACAAGGAAGACATCGTAATGGGTTATGTTTTCTTATATTCACATAGAAGTTATATTGTTTTGGATCCTCTAACATGCGGTATTTGCCCCCTATCTTTGCTAGCCAAAAATCCGCACCAAGTAGAGATAATACTTGTGCATCCAAAACCTTAAACCCAGTTTCATGCCATGAGAGTCCACCATATCTACCTATGGATTGAATAAGATCCTTCAAGTAAGTTGTCATCGGTGCAAAAGCAATAAAAATTGCTCCTAAATATGTATGAACTTTTATTGTAAGGTAAAATAAGCTTTGTATGATCTTGTGATGGTGGAGCAATAAAAGCGACAAACTGCATAATAAAGGTCGCTATCATAAGGGGCAATATAAAGTGATGTTCCTTTACATTAAGAGCTTGCACATCCAAAAACAAAAAGCACATGACAACCTCTGCTTCCCTCTGCGAAGGGCCTATCTTTTACTTTATGTATTTACTTTCATGCAAGATTCAATAGTATTCTCTTCTCTTCTATTTTTATTTTCTCTTTTGGCAAACATCATGTGGTGGGGATTGATCCATGCATATATATCCAGTTGAATGTAGGTGATCATGAGTTATTATTGATGACATTACCTTCGAGGTAAATACGTTGGGAGGGAAAATTATAAGCCCCTATCTTTCTATGTGTTCGACTGAAACTTTTGCTCCATAAGTATGACGTGAGTGTCAGCAATCATAGAAGACTAAATGATAGTTGAGTATGTGAACTTGCTAAACAAAGCTATTACATAGACTCTTTCTGATAATATGATGAATTGCAATTGCTTCAGTGACTGAGATCATAGTTTGTTAGTTTTCAATTTGGTTTATGGTTCATACTTAAACTTGTGGATGAATTGTCACTTTTTCATGAGAAGTTTTATGATGATATATTGCTATTATAATAATGATCATGATGCTTTCATGTCCGTATTTTATTTTTATCGACGTCTCTCTCTCTAAACATGTGGTCATGATTATCGATTTTGACTTTTCGCTTGAGGGCAAGTGAGGTCTAAGCTTGGGGGAGTTGATACGTCCAATTTGCATCATGATTTCCTATGAATAATTATTATGTTTTTAATCATTATTTCACTTTATGGTACAATTCTTATGCCTTTTCTCTCTTATTTTGCAAGATTTACATGAAGAGGGAGAATGCCGGCAGCTGTAATTCTGGACCTAAAATAGCCACATCAGAGATACCTATTCTACAGAGCTCCAATTGACCTGAAACTTCATGGAGATTTTTTATTGAATATATAAAAAATACTGGAGAAAAGAAATACCAGAGGGGACCCACCAGTTGCCCACAAGGCAACAGGGCGCGCCCCCCTTGGAGCGCCCTGGTGCCTTGTGGGGGCCCTGGCTGGCGTCTGGCCCCCTCCTTCTGCTATATAAGGCCATTTGACCTAGAAAAAAATGAGGAGAAGACTTTCGGGATGAAGCGCCGCCGTCTCGAGGCGGAAACTGGGCAGGACCTATTTTGCTCTCCGGCGGAGCGATTCCGCCAGGGATACTTCCCTCCGGGAGGGGGAAATCGAAGCCATCGACATCACCAATGATCCTCTCATCATGGGAGGACCAATCTTCATCAACATCTTCACCAGCACCATCTCATCTCAAAACCTAGTTCATCTCTTGTATTCAAACTTGTCTCAAAACCTCTAATTGGTACCTGCGGGTTGCTAGTAGTGTTGATTACATCTTGTAGTTGATGCTAGTTGGTTTATTTGGTGGAAGATTATATGTTCAGATCCTTAATGCTATTCAATACCCCTCTGATCTTGAACATGAATATGATTTGTGAGTAGTTACTTTTGTTCTTTAGGACATGGGAGAAGTCTTGTCATAAGTAATCATGTGAATTTGGTATTCGTTCGATATTTTGATGCTATGTATGTTGTGCTTCCTTTAGTGGTGTCGTGTGAACATTGACTACATGACACTTCACCATCTTTGGGCCTAAGGGAAGGCATTGTGGAGTAGTAATTAGATGATGGGTTGCTAGAGTGACAGAAGCTTAAACCCTAGTTTATGCGCTATTCCGTAAGGGTCTGATTTGGATCCATATGTTTCATTCTATGGTTAGAGTTATCTTAATTCTTCTTTCGTAGTAGCCGTTGCTTGCGAGAGGGGGTAATCATAAGTGGGAGCCTTGTTCAAGTAAGAATAGTACCCAAGAAGCGGTCCACCCACATATCAAATTATCAAAGTAGCGAACGCGAATCAAACAAACATGATGAAAGTGACTAGATGAAATTCCCATGTGTCCTCAAGAACGCTTTGCTTATTATATGAGTTTGTTCCGGCTTGTCCTTTGCTACAAAAAGGATTGGGCCACCTTGCTTCACATTTGTTACCGTTACTACTTGTTACTTGTTACGAATTATCTTGCTATCAAAACTATCTGCTACCGCTACTTTCAGTACTTGCAGAGAATACCTTCCTGAAAACCGCTTGTCATTTCCTTCTGCTCCTCGTTGGGTTCGACACTCTTACTTATCAAAAGGACTATGATTGATCCCCTATACTTGTGGGTCATCATGGGTCATCAGGGATATGATGGTAATCTCGCTTCTCCAGAATATTTGCCGACAACAATTTTGGTCGAGCAGAGTTTGTTTTGGCGCCCACTATTGGCGTCCACCGTGTATGAATCGGGGTGAGAGGCGATTAAGGTAGAGGAGAGTGTGTTTTGTCACCCACCATGTATGAATTGGGGTGAGAGGCGGTTTCGGCCGAGGAGAGTGTGTTTTGGTGCCCACCGTGTATGAATCGGGGTGTGTGGCTGTTATGTCACGTTTGAGTGAAATTACAAACCTACCCCTATCGAGGCCTTTACAGATCGCGCCGATATGTTTTGCGTGTCAGGGATAGATAGTAATTTCCATCTCCCAAAATTTGGTTGTGGGCGGTTACGGCCGAGGAGGGACTGGGTGTTTCGTCGCTTCGTTCAAATTTTAGGAGGTTAAGCTTTCACGTTTACCGTGCCAACTAAATTCAAATCCATTTTGTATTATTTTTTTCGGGCATGATCCATTTTGTATTCGAATACGAATCTATATACATCATTTTTTATATATACTTTCAAAAGCACAACCAAGAATACTGCCCCCTTTATATATAAATATGATTTACAAATGCCATGATCTCAAATTCATAAGGTTGAATCCACCTTAAGTTTAATTCAAATATTTGAAACCACTTTATGTTCAACTCAAATGTATGGATCACTAATATCAAGAAATTATATAACATACATGTGCCCAAATTCCAATGAATATGCATGTTTGATAGATCAATTTCTGTTCGAGTATGAATTACATGTATCATCATCTCTAATTCAAATATTTGAATCACTTTTATATTGACATCTTTTATACACGTAGCTAAATATTTGAATGTCCTTTCATGCCCATCTCTTTTTAGGTCTCTCCGGCGTGCTCCTTCATATAGCTATCACTCTCTATTCTCCATCTCACCCTCACACTCATTACATGTTTCTCTTTTTTCACAAACACAGTCTCTCACCGTCTCTCTCTTGAGGTGTCACACTCTCTCTATCTCTGTAGATCACCCGGCTTTCATTCTCTCTCACGTCTCTATCATGCTCTCGTATCTCTCTAGCTAGCTAGCATTCTTTTTATCCTCCTCAGACTCTCTCACTCGGTTTGCACTTTGTGTTTCTCTCTAGGGATCTCTCACGCTCCCTATATCTTTCTAGATATGCTCCTACCACTAAAATCTCTCTCTCACACACACACACCGTCTGTCTGGGGCTCCTTCTTTCCCTCTTCATCTCCGATCCAAAACTAACACAATTCCTTTTGTTTACTGATCAGACAAACTCTCTCTCTCTCTCTCTCTCTCTCTCTCCCTCTCTCTCTCTCTCACACACACACACACAACTCTTGCTTTCGCCCCCAACTCCTGTCTCTGTCACACACACTGATCGACCAACCTCTAGCTAGGTGTATCCATCTATCGCACACTCTCGCTTCCCCTCTCTCGTATATGTCTCTCTCGTGCTCCTTGTATCTATGTAGATATCTCGTCCCTTTTTGAAACACACCGTCTCTATGTAGTCTCTCATGCGCTCCCTATTTCTTTGTAGTAAGAACTCTCTTTCTCCCTAACACACATACACACACACTCGACGTTCTTTCTTCGACGCTCTCTCTAGGTCTTTCTCGCGTATAATATTGGTAGGCCCCTTTGTTTCACACACCCTATCTCTCTAGGCCTCCCTTGCACACAATGTATCTCGCTCCCTAACCATATATGCGTACTGCATGTGACTTCGCCCATTCTCTCTCTGTTGCACACACACGCGCTCCATCGATCAACGAGTCTTCTTCCCTACCTCTCTCACACACGCATACTCCGATGTCTCTCTCTGATCCTTGATCTTTTGTCTACCTCTTTTTCTCTCGATTGTGCACACACAGACTCCCCTCTCTCTTTATGTCGATACCTCTCACACACACACTCCCTCCCTCCTCCCCCTCCTCTCTCTCTCTTTTAGACACACGACCTATATCGAGGTCAATCTCTCGTATGCACACTCTGCCCCCTCTCTCTCTAGGTTACTCTCTTTCTCTATGTCGACTCTCACGCACACACACCATTTGTCTATAGGACGATCCCCTATAGGAAAAAATCTGGTGCTCCAAGGCCTCCCATGCTCCCATGGTATGAGAGCTCTCGGGCCGTTGGATCGTGGATACAGCCTCTGGACCTAAGCGAAAGTTCGAGACTCTTCACTACAAAAACAAACACTTCCGTGATGATATGTGTTTGTTATAGTAGGTCACATTTTCTGTCATGCATGTACATCCGTGACGATTTTATGACAGCATCAAGATAGTCATACCTATGCTGTCATAGAAGTGTTACATGATAATACTCAAATTATCATCACAGAAGTGTCCACTTCCATGACGATAAATGGCGCTTCATGGAAGTGTTTTTGTCAAGGGTAACCGACACATGGCATCCACCGTAACGGGTCGCCGTTAAGCTACCGGGTGCCAGTTTTGGATCTGATAACCCGTTAATAGCCCGGACCAATGGTGATTTTCCACGTGTAAAATTCTCATTCGCCAACGGAACCACGTGACAGCTCGGCGTTGCGACAGATGTCATCTGTCCAATGGACGGGAGGCGCCAATGAAACATCGACATGTGGAACAGCCCAGCAGTGGCCCATTTACATAAAAAGGCCGACCCAGTCAAAGTTAGCGGGCTGGCCCATTAACAACATGCTTGCACACGACCCATTTACAGGCACGGCCCATAAGAATAGTGTAAATTCGGCCCGTCACCGGCCCATTGTGGATTTATCATCATTGCAGCCCATGGTCACTTCTGGCCCGTTTACAGTCCGCTATGTATTTGGGCCCAATTATGGCCTAGTGTGTTTTCGACATGTTTAAGGTCTTGCTACATTTGGCCCCATTTGTTGCCCGATGATACTTTCGGCCCATAAACAGCCCGTGCTGGAATTGGGCCATTTTCGGCCAGGTTTGACTTTCGGCCTGTTAGCGGCCCACTATAGAGTTGGGCCACTTCCAGCCCGATGTGATTTTCAGCCCGTTAATGGCTGGTGCAAGTCATGGGCCATATGCGGCCCGACGTGACATCCGGCCTATTAAAGGCCCATATTCTCGATGACACAAATCCAGCCCGCCCGCACTTTCAGCCTATTAAAGGCCTGTGCAGTTGGTCGGTGCATTTATGACCTGTGTTGACTTTCGGCCTGTTAACGGCCTGCCATGTAAATGGGCCACCATGGACGGAGGTACATTTTGGCCTGCTAATGGCCAGTGCGCTATTTGGCACACTTTAGTCCCAATCATCTTTCGGCCTGCTACAAGCCCTGTGTATATTCTTTCCCAATCTGCGTTTCGGCCTGTTAACGACCCGTGGCATTTATGGACCAAATAAGGCCTGTGAGATATTTAGACATGTTAATGGCCCATTATTATTATGAGCCCATATTATGTTTAGGCCTGTTAATCGCCCACTATTGTCACGGGCCTACCAATGGGAAGATCAGAAATATGAAGAGCTTACGCTGATTTAGGCCCAGTTATTGTCAGTCGGCTACATGCCGATTCTGGCCCATAATTGTGTTAAGCTGCATTCGAGTTGTGGGCTAGACGAATATTGGCCCTTTGGGCTCCTACGATGCTTTCGGCCTATAGGAGACCAATGATGCCAGAGACATTACTAAGAATAAACCTACACTATACAAAAATGGCTTGCTAATTTCTACGGCCTTAGGCAGAACGATATATGTTGCATTGCAACAAAATAAATTACAGCCATACAACAAAAGGCCGGTTGGCATAAAAGTTTATAGTCCATGCATATAAATGCACCATGTGAAGTATAGGAGTAGAGATCATTTGACCTGTGTGGTAATGCTTCGGACTATAGAATTTGATGGAGCAGCATGACCTTCCCCTTTTTTCCTCCATTGCTCTTGAACAATGAAGCAAATGTCTGATAATCTAGTTTCAAAACCATTCATATCTTGACCCCATTTGTCAACCACTACTCTTGTATCAGAAACAACCTCCATTAGGGATTGGACTTGTGTCTGGAGCACAGATATATCACTCTGTCTAGCCGGAAGATCTTGTTCAGGAGACAGTTTTGACTAGGTTACCTTAACAACCAACCTAGAATTACGCATGAATGTGCTTTTGGCACTGTTAGTGGAGAGATACTGACGCACTGCAGCAAGAGGTGACATTGTGCCTGTGGTTGCCTCGTCACCTTCAGGAGATTGTGGCTGTTCAATCATTTGTTTCATAGCTTGCCGAAAGTTTGAATTTGTAGATTAGTAGTACCAGATAAGAAGTTACTAATGAGACAAAAACAAACAAAATAGCTTTCGCATTTATACATAACTTATTTTGGTGAGCCACTATAATACATTAGCATGTATTTTAGTGCAAAGTACATAATAAAATCACGTTCAGAACATATGTCCATGTAGCATGCCTAATGTATTGTCTATTGACGCGGTTTAAAGTATGATGAACATAGTATGACATCATTCATATCACCGCCAAATGGATATCAAACAAATAGACTATTGTATCATTGTGTCGTCACGTGAACAACACAACTAGATTACAGATCAAGAACAAAAGAATATCATTCCTCTCTTTTAAACCATGTAAGGTGAAATGATAAGACAACTATGAATGAAAGTAAACAGAGTAACTGACATTGGATGCAAACCAAGCAGTTAAATGCACACGTCATAGTAATAAGCAGTTCAAAGGCATGAGGAGTAAGGACTTACAACAGCGGCTTGGACTGGTGTAGTCACGCCCTTCATCTTGTTGGTGTGACAATCCTTGAAGATTAGCAGTGCATTCGGTTCAGGTTCTTTTTGGTCCGCACGGGCGTTCCTCTGTATTTGGAACAAGTCAATATAGATACGAAAATATGGCACGGCAAAAAGAAGGAAATATCAGCTATTTACAAGAGCCTCGCAGTGTGCAATATAGCTACGAGATCCTGTTGTCTGTTGGAATTTCACTTTAGAATGGTTGGTCTTGTTCTTCAAATAGTTAGCCTAGAAGAAGATAGACTTGTAAGGGAGATGCGCAAATATGGGTTCAATATGTGATCTGATCACATACATATACCATACCTGATACTTCGGATCAAACGAGTGTTTAACAAGGGCTGTCCAGTCTTCGTCCGTAATATATTCCGCTGGAGATATTTGGGTGATTTCATTGTTAGCCTTGCCTTCAAAGTGAGTGTTTCGAAGGTGATGTCGACACTGTTGCAAAGCATACTGAAAAACATGAGTGCATGCTTGTTTGGTTGCATCATCTTTCGGATCTAACTTGAACCTCATCTATTGAAAAAAGAATGGGAGTCTCATTAGGAGCAAGCTAGAAAGTATGGGACAGAGCAAGAAATATGACAAATTGTGATGAATAACATTACTTACAGATAAATGGTCAAGGAAGGTGTTAAATTGGGTTTCGTCTTTGTCATTCCTGTACTAGATCCACATTAGGAGGATACGTGCATGACACCTAATGGCTACGGCTGCCTCTGATACTAACTTGGCTGACTCTGTAGCATCACATGGCCTTTTTAAACCTGCCTCAAAATGGATCTCCATTCTTCCTCCTCTATATTTTGTTAACCTGTCAAGCATTATCCTTGATGTTTGATTCCTCTTGAGCCGAGGTGCTAGTTCAACAACAAATATGGAAAGTGTTAGTGCACATAAAACTGTGAGAGTACATATAATGGAGCATGCAACTGCAACATGACTCGGTCACGTACCTTCTTGGTGTTGATGCTCATGAGGTTCATCTGTTCTTGCCAAGTCCTGTAGTGTTAGTAGTGCTTCGGAAGTAGTGCTAGGTGGGAAAGCAGGTTGGGAACATGCCACTTGCGAATCATTCGAACGAGTAACTTGTTGAGATGTCGGTACTATGGAAGGAGGTGTTGCAGCCACTAGGGCTATCGTTGCTTGTTTAGTGGCAACTGTTCATTTGGTTCGTGCTATGTTTAATGGTGATGCAGCTGGTTGCTACTTGTGAGCTGCGTTGGGATTTTCCCTGAAGAGGAGGGGTGAAGCAATATAGTAGTGGATAGTATTTCCCTCAGTAGAGAACCAAGGTTATCGAACCAATAGGTGATTCACACAGACAAAGGTCGACAGTACCTACACACACACAAACAAAATACTTGCACCCAACGCGGGTAAGAGGGTTGTCAATCCCCTTGTACTCGTTAATTGCAAGGATTAATTCTGATAGTGATAGATATATAAATTGCAAACGGAAATAAAATGTAATAAATTGCAGCAAGTAAATTAGGGTTTTAGCAAATATGGTGAATGGACCCGGGGGCCATAGTTTTCACTAGAGGCATCTCTCTCAAGAACATAGCATATGGTGGGTAAAGAAATTACTGTTGGGCAATTGATTGAAAATCGCATAGTTATGATGTTATTCATGGCATGATCAGTACATAGGCATTACGTCCGTGACAAGTAGACCGACTCCTGCCTGCATCTACTACTATTACTCCACCCCTCGACCGCTATCCAGTATGCATCCTAAGGTATTAAGTTCATAACAAACAGAGTAATGCTTGATGATGACATAATGTAGACAAAATAAGACCAATCAATATGATCGAACCCCGTCGTTTTACCCTTAGTAGCAACAATACAAATACGTGCCTTGCTATCCCTTCTGTCATGAGGTGAGGACACCGCAAGATTGAACCTACCACTATGCACCACTTCCACTAAAGATCTAATCACCAACCTTTCCAAAGAAAACTCATAGATCGGAAAGCATTACATAGCTATAATAATCGGTTGGCGTATGACAATCTTTAGGACCAGCGTGGTCCCTTTACGGTTCGGCTGTGGGAATCACAGTGCACAAAGTGCAGATCCAGCAACGAAGTGCACAGAGATTTACCCAAGTTCAGGCCGCTGTGAGGCATAAAACCCTACTCCTGCTTTGGTGGATTATGACTGTGGAATGCCCAAGTTACAAGAGAGTGCATCCTTGCTAGCAAGGAGCTCGGGAGGTGCAGCTACCTAGTGCAATTGGGCAGGGCACTACTAGGAAAAGGGCTATAGATGATATGGCTACTAATGGCGCACCAGACATGTGGTGCGCCACTACTATATAGTAATGGCGCACCATGAGTTGGTGCGCCATTAGTGTGGTAGACACTAATGGCGCACCAGACCCACGGTGCGCCATTAGTGACAAATGTTTTTTTTTTCATTTTTCCAAAAATACTAATGGCGCACCAGGGAAGAGTGCGCCATTACTAGTTTAACTAGTAATGGCGCACGTCCAACACAGTGCGCCACTACTATTTTTTTTTTGCAAAACTACTAATGGCGCACCTCAAGCTGGTGCGCCATTAGTAACCAGGGTTACTAATGGCGCATATATGGGTGGTGCACCATTAGTAACCTGGGACCAGCTAGATATTTTGGACAGCCACACCTACACACTCACTTTCCCCACTTCATTCTCTCCACCTCCTCCTCCAAGATTGTGTCGGCTGCCTCCTCCTCCTCACCTCATTTGCACCATAGATTCATCAAAATTAGGTGGTTAAATTACCTTTTTTTGATAGGTAAGTAAGGGGAAAGCTATCTTTATGTTGTAGATCTACTTTTTTTCTCTCCCTCGCTCCAACAACGTGCACATGCACTTTTTATGGCCTTGCTAGATCTATGTATGTTTGTGGTGTTGCATATGTTTGTGGTGTTGCATATATGTTTGTGTTTGCAGGTACCGGTATTTGAAATGCGATAGTTGCCAATATTTTGCCGGAATGTTGATTCATTTCCGTTTCGGCGAGAATTTTGGCACTATGCATTCTTTTTGGTCCTATATATTTTTAGGGAAAGTCATGCCAAATTTTTTCTTGGTTCTAAAATATCGTTTTGCTCTACCCCGCAGGCGACCATGGTCCGCACGATGACCGAAGGCATCGTGAATAGGTTTTTGAGCTCCGCGAAGGCCGAGATGCTTCAAAAGAACGAGACGGAGATAAGATGTCCGTGTCGAAGATGCAAGCTGAAGAGCCTTATTGCAGACCCGGATTCCGGGCAGGTGCGGGACCACCTGCTCTTGCGTGGTTTCATGGATGGCTATCGGTGGCAAGGTGATGAAGATGACTATGAAGTCGTCCATGGGGGCCGGGCAAGAAATGAGGAAGGGCAGCAAGACAACCACCGCGGCGAGGGCGGTCGAGAAGACGAAGAATCTCCAGGACATGATCACGACGGTGATGCTGTACACAGTCATCATGTAGAAGATGCCGGACATGATGATGAGGAAGATCAAGACGAAGGGCATGATCATGAAGATGAAGATGCCGGAGCAGACGACGATGGAGGCTGGGTGCAGGACCCTCATATTCAAGAGCTGCTTCTCAAGCAAACGGATAACGCAAGAGCTGCCGCCCGAGAGAAAGCCAAGCTGGATCAACTGGAGATAGACGCGGTTACTCCATTGTATGAAGGATGCAGGCCCGAGGATACCCGCCTGAAAGTAACGCTCATGGCTCTGGAGATGAAGGTAAAACACAAAATGACCGACGCATGCTTCGATGAGAACATGTCATTCTGGCACGAACGTCTTCCCAAGGGGAACAAGTGCCCGACCAGTTTCGAGGAGGCGAAGAAAATCGTGTGTCATCTGGATTTACCGCACGTGAAATACCATGTGTGCAAGAACAATTGCATCATTTATCGGGACGAGCACGCGGAGTCTACCATATGTCCGGTGTGCGGCGTCACTCGATACAAGAAGAGGAAGAAAGCTCCTCGAAAAGTGGTGTGGTACTTTCCGATCACTCCTCGTCTGCAGCGGTATTTCGCGGACCCTAAGGTAGCAAAGCTCCTGCGTTGGCACGCGGATAGGGAGGAGAAGAAGCGAGAAGATGACGGAAATGATCCGGAGATAAATAAAAAAGACAAGATGCTGAGTCACCCTAAGGATGCGAGCCAGTGGCAAGCGTTGAACTTCGAAGACCCAGAATTTGGGAACGATCCAAGGAACATCGTGCTGGGCGCGAGCACCGATGGAGTCAATCCGTTTGGCAGCCAGAGAAGCACACATAGTACCTGGCCTGTGTTTGTGTGGATGTACAACCTTCCCCCCTGGTTGTGCATGAAGAGGAAGTACATTCACATGAGTATGCTAATTGAAGGGCCGAAACAACCAGGGAACGACATCAATCTGTATCTGGGGCTGCTGAAAGAGGAGCTAGACACGCTGTGGAAAACGCCAGCCAATACGTGGGACGCCGCAGAGAAAGAATATTTCCCTATGAGAGCCGCACTGCTCACGACGGTGCACGACTATCTTGGTTACGGATATCTCGCGGGGCAGGTGGTCCACGGATTTTCTGGATGCGTCAGGTGCATGGATGACACAACGTATCGCCAGCTAGATAGAGATCCTGGGTCTTCGAAAACCGTGTTCTTGGGACATCGAAGGTGGCTTCGCGACGATGACCCGTGGAGAAAACGCAAGGATCTGTTCGATGGTGAAACCAAACCCCGAAGACGCCCGCGTACGAGGAGCGGCGAGGAAATAGACGAGCTGTTGAAAAATTGGAAAGATTGCCCACTGCCGGGAAAGAAGCAAAAGGCGCCAGAGCCGGGAAAGAAGCGAAAGGCGCCAGAGCCGCTGCTGAAGGTATGGAAAACGAGGTCTGTTTTCTGGGACTTGCTGTACTGGAAGATCCACCGTGTGCCTCATAGCCTTGATGTCATGCATATCACGAAGAACGTGTGCGAGAGTCTGCTTGGTACCCTGCTCAACATGCCAGAGAGGACCAAAGATGGGCCGAAAGCAAGGGCAGACTTGAAATCAATGGGCATCAGGGAGGAGCTTCACGCTAATGATGATGATGATGAGGCGAAGCAGGACACAGAAAGTCGTCGCAAAGGCAAAAAGGCCAAGAAGACCGGAAATGACTACCCTCCCGCGTGCTTCACTCTAAGTCAGGAGGAGATCGAGCAGTTTTTCACCTGCCTCGTAGGAGTAAAACTTCCTTACGGTTACGCGGGGAAGATAAGCAGATACCTAGACCCAGCGAAGCAGAAGTTCAGCGGGATGAAGTCTCACGACTGTCACGTGCTGATGACGCAGATACTTCCAGTTGCAATCCGTGGGATCATGGACGCGCACGTCCGTGAAACGCTATTTGGCCTATGCAACTTTTTCGACGTCATCTCTCGGAAGTCGGTTGGCGTGAGGCAACTCAGAAGGCTACAGGAAGAGATCGTGGTGATACTATGCGAGCTTGAGATGTACTTCCCGCCCGCATTCTTCGACGTTATGGTGCATCTGCTGGTCCATATCGTGGAGGATATCATCCAACTCGGGCCGACGTTCCTGCACAGCATGATGCCGTTCGAAAGGATGAATGGTGTCATCAAAGGATACGTTCGCAACATGTCACGTCCAGAGGGAAGCATAGCCAGGGGCTTTCTGACCGAAGAGTGCATCTCCTACTGCACGAATTATCTAGGCATCGAGAACCCCGTTGGTCTGCCCGTCAACAGGCACCTCGGCAGGCTCGCTGGATGGGGTCACCGTGAGGGTCGGCGCGAAATGCATGTCGACTTCGAGGGTCGACTCGCCGACTTTGAAAGAGCAAACCTAGTCGCGCTACAACACATAGACGTGGTCGATCCTTGGGTGGTAGAGCACAAAACCTTTATTGAGAAGACGTATAATGACCGAGGCCAACAGAGGACGGACGGAGATATAATCAAAGAGCACAACTCATGTTTCACGCGTTGGTTCAAGCAGAAGCTTCTGTCGTACCCTTTACATGAGGATTCTTCCGCGGAAGAACAACTCATATTCGCCTTGTCACAGGGCGCCGAGCACAACCTGATGACCTATGAGGCGTATGATATCAACGGCTACACATTCTACACCGAGAACAAGGACATGAAGAGCGATGGTTATCAGAACTCCGGGGTAACGATGGAATCCTACACCGGTAACGACAAGGACAGATACTACGGAAGGATCGAGGAGATCTGGGAGCTGAGCTACGCTGGAGAGAAGGTCCCGATGTTTCGTGTCAGATGGGCCAAGAGCGTCCTAAAAGAAGACCGGTATTTCACCACCATGGTTATACCCGAAGCCAAATCCAAGACCGCGGGCGCAAACGTCACCGCGAAAAATGAGCCATGGGTACTGGCTTCCCAAGTAGACCAATGCTTCTTCATTACCGACCCGTCAAAGCCCAGTCGTGTTGTCGTGAGGAGAGGCAAAAGGAAGATCATCGGAATGGATGGAGTCGCCAATGAGCAAGACTTCGACAAGTACGGCGACCCGAAGATGGAACATGACAACGACGATGAAGTAGCAGCATACACCACAAGAAGAAGCAGGACCACCCTACCTAAAGGACGTCCGTTCCACAGAAGAACTCCATTTTCGAAAAAGAAGGGCAAGAAGATTGTGAACAGATAGCTAGCTAAGATCGATTGTATTTAAATCGTAGTCTTCATTTCTCGATTGTATTTCATGGGCACTTTTTGAACTCATGAATATTTTTAAATTTCATGGGCACTTTTTGAATTCATGAATATTTTTTCAAATTTGATGATATTTTTTCATATTCAATATGAAAAAATATTGAATATTCATGAGGACACTCGATCTCGATCCCCCTCCATCTCGATCGCTATCCCCCTCCATCTCGATCTCGATCCCCCCCGCACCCTCCCCCGCTAGCTCCACCGCCGCCGACGACCCACCGCACCCTCCCCCGCTCCACCGCCGCCGCCGACCCCCCGCACCCTCCCCGGCCCGCTCCACCGTCGCCGAGCACCCCCCGCACCCTCCCCCGCTCCACCGCCGCCGACGACCCACCGCACCCTCCCCCGCTCCACCGCCGCCGCCGAGCACCCCCATTTGATGATATTTTCAAATAACAAATTTGATGATATTTTTTCATATTAATAAAAAAATTATTACTGTTTTTATAAAAAATTATTACTGTTTTTATAAAAAAATATTAAAAAATAGCAACAAAAAATAATAATAAAAAAACATACTAATGGCGCACCGCTCGGGTAGTGCGCCATTGCTATCTAAAAAAAAAAGCTTTCTAATGGCGCACCTCTAAGGAGTGCGCCATTGCTATAAAAAAAAAAAACTAATGGCGCACCGCTCGGGGGTGCGCCATTAGTAAGCTTCCCCCTAGCTCTAACTCGCCCGACCCCTTCGTCCCTCCCTCTCGCCAGATCCACTTCCCCCCCGCGCGCTGCCCCGACCCACGACGCCGCCGCCCCCGCGCCCCCCACCACTGCAGCTCCGCCATCGCCGACGCCTCCGCGACCTCGCCGTTGCCGACAGCCTCCCCGCGTCGGCCCCTGCCCTGCGCCGCCTCTACCTCAGTCCGGGCACGGGGTGCAGGACGACGACCGCCGCCGACCCGCGAAGCACGTGGCCGTCGGCCTCCCCATGACCAACCGAGGCGCCCAGGAGGACCGCCGCCGTCTTCTTCTTCGACTACGAGGACCCGGACGAGCTCAGACGCCCTCGAGCCATCCCTTCAACGCCGCCGCCGCCGCCGATCCCGACCCCGACCCCGACCCCTCCGGCGACCGGCCGCGCCCGCCCAGGTACCTCTCCTCCTTCCTCCTTCCTCTGCCCTCCTCCTCTGCAAGTTCTTGTATTTCTTTCTCTCCTTTTTCATGGTGAGTAGAGAACAGCCCAGAATTAAAATGGACTGGGTGCAAAGAAAAGGGCTTGCACATGATGCAGGTTAAAAATAATTTTATTTGATATTTAGAAAGCTTGGTTAAAAAAAATAATATCTCCAGTCCTTCATTCCGCTTGGCATGGTAAACACTCGTACATGTCATGGAAATCTCTTGTAGAAAATGTGCAGGACTATAATCAATCCATGGTTCCTACTTGCTGAAGTTGGTTTTGGTTTGTAGGCTGATTAAGCTAACAATGTTCTATTCCATGCAGCAAAGGCAATTTTCATCTAAGTTGAGCTGATTTTGATTTCCGTATGTTATGGGGGGACAACAGATATTGCTATATGTTCATTCTTGAGGGTACAGACTTGCTAAACTATTGATGATTTTTTGTTGGGTGACCTATTAGATCTGGAATGGAAGCTCACATAAGTTGAGCTGATTTTTGTCCATATGAAAGCAGAGGACCATATGGTCTGTGGCCTTTTCATCCATATGAAAGTAGAGGCACATTGTGGTGCTAGTTTGCTGGGTTTTGTCTCCGACCATCGTGTCGTGATGATTTTGCAGGTACCCCGAGAGGCCCTTGAGTTTGCCGGAATGTCGATTAACTTCCGTTCCGGCAAATTCGGGTACTCCATATGTCCTATTTTCAGCAAAGGTCATGCTGAAATTTTCCGTGAATTTTAGCATGACTTTGCTAAAAATCGGACATATGGGGTACTTGCTACTAATGCATGGGCCGGGGTATCTTAGTACTTAATTAAGTAGCTTTTAGGGTGCCTCGGTGTCGATAAGAACCTAAATGATGAAAGCTTAGGCTTTTAGGGTGCCTCGGCGTCAACAAACCCTAAATGATAAAAGCTTAGCTTTTAGGATGCCTCGGTGTCGACAAACCCTAAATGATGAGACCATGATCTTGTTCCTTGACAATAACCAACTTTTTGACCAAACTTTTTTCCTATTTAGAGCGAAACATGGCCCACAACGATGAGGTCGGTGGTTTGGGCGGCAAGCAATTCTGGGAGCTGTCCCAGGAGATGGAGGAACAACCTCACCGCTATGAGGACGCCGCGGAAGACACCGATCCTGACTACACAACCCCTAGTGGCGTCGGGGATGACACCACTGATGGTGCCGCCGAGGATGCCACCACTGATGGTGCCGCCGAGGATGCCACCACTGATGATGGCACCGCACGCACAGATGGCAGCCAACCGAAGAGGCAACGGAAGGACCGGCGCCCGAACGTGCTCCGCACCGTCAAGGAGGAATTTACTCAAGTGGACTCCGACGGGCATCCAACGGAGCCCAAACAAATAGTCAAGGGGTACTCGGTTCAGCTCAGGTGCATTCTCCGGAGCACCGTCTCGATCAACACCGAGAACCTAAGGCATAAGGACCGAGGGAATTTGCGCAACCTCCTCTTCACGAAGCTGCACGAACGATACAAGTTCCCCGCTGAATTTGAAAACACACGCCTCTCAGGGAATAAAGTGAACAGTGCCGCCCTCACGAGGATGAGCACGGCCCTGTCTACTTGGAGAAGCGCGGTGAAAAGAATGATTGAGAAAGGTGATAGTTATGAGAAGATCAAGGCGAAAAATCCTTCGATCAGCGAAGATGACTACAAGGAGTTCAAGATCAAGTGCGAGAGCAGCGCAACCTCCGAATCAAGTCAGTGGGGGAAAGAAATGCGGGAGTTGAACTTAGGGGAACACAAACTCGGTCCCGGTGGTTACAGAGTGGCGGAGCCTATATGGGACAAGGAGGACGCGGAGCGTGCCGAGCAAGGCCTACCGCCCCGTTTCGAGAAATACCGTGACAAGCAGACCAGGAACTATGTCAGGGCCCGGTACAAGGAGGACCCGGTAACAAAGGAGCTTACCACGGATCCGAAGACCAGGGCGCTTGAGCTTGTTCTGGCGCAGGAGACTGAAAGCAGTAGCGTGGGGTGGTCTCAGAGCATCCCTTGGGACAGCACTCTAAATAGGGCGTTGAACGTAATGAAAAACAAGGATAAGCTCAGTAAGCCGTCGTCAGCTGGTCGTGTGGCCGGCAAAGGCTTGTCCACAAAATGGTCGTCATACTATAACGCTGGTGGGCGAAAGGTGAGAAAGACCAGCTCGGAAAGCCAGTCGCGCGAGGTTCAAAAACTCAAGGCACAAGTGGCGCGGATTCCGGAGATTGTCCAAGAGAAAGTGCAACAACAACTGGGATCGACGCTCACCGGCATTATGCCTACCTTGATTCATGGGCTGACGACGTGGGTTGCGAGCGGCCAACAGGGGCCGCCCCCGATTCCCAGCTTCACGGCCAGCAACTCGCACAACGCGCAGGCGGCGCCATTGGTGTCTCCGGCGGAGCTCGTATTGGTGTCTCCGACGCCGGCACGGGCATTGGAGCTTAATGCACCCGGGTGTACGCCGGCCGGCACCTCGGCAGCAAGCGGCCCCTCCGTCAATTGCACGCCCGCCGTTAGCGGTGCCTCGACATTAGCCGAGCTCGACGCCATCATCACGGTAACTAATTAAGCCTCTCGGCCGAGGACTTCATCTCCTTGCCTTTGACTGGGCATCCCTGACGCCCTACATGTTTTCGCAGGGCGCCGCCGACGTTCCGTGCACTCTCCTGCACTTCGTGAACAACGAGTTGGTCGATGTCGCCAAGGGCAAAATCGTTCAACCGGGCAACCCCGTGTTCCACGGTAATCCAATGCCACCCACCGTGTATAGGGTTCAACTGGTTCGGGTGCTGCCAGGCTGCGACGAGTTGTTACCTCCGATTCGACCCGCCGGGGCCGACGAAGATGATGTGATGACCCTCAGCGCCTGCCTAAGCTGGCCCCTGCTTTGGCCGAAGAGCCAGATTCGTTTGGGGGCGGGGGACACCACCCCAAAGACAACACCGCCAGTCGTGCCGGCGCCAAGCCATGGCAAGACCGCCGCAACGCTACCGGACATGCCGGACATGCATATGGCACAGGATCCGGGCATGCATATGGCACAGGATCCAGACGACGACGACAACGACGACGGTACATTTACCAACGTCAATAAGTACTTCAACGAACATGGGTGCGATGACAAATTCATGGGGCCTCCTTCTCAAGAACCCAACCCTGCAAAAGACGATCGCGATCTAGCTGGTACCGCGGAGAAACCCAATTGCAACAGGCGTCGTCTGGCGTTCAGTTCTCAGGAGACGCCTCCAGCTGCCGACTTCACCGAGCCTCAGATAGCCGAGGTGCGAAATATTATCAGCCCCAGCACACTCAAGAAGGCGGTCTGTGAGCAGAACTCGGTCCCATTACAGCAGAAGAAGAAGGGACGGAAAAGAAAGAGTAACAAGGGTGCGAGCCAGCCGGCACCGAGTACGACCCGTGCTCAGGACGGGCCACCTTCACCTAAGGATATCTCGAGGAGGGTGCATGTGGCGGGTAGGCCGATGCTACCGACTAATATGCTCAATGCTGCAACCGGTGCTATGCGGAGTTTGCATGACAGTGTTCTTTCTTTGGAGAAGCGGCGTCTCTGAGAGAATGACGTGGCATACCCGGTTTTCATGGCCAAGGTGCCAGAGGGCAAGGGCTTTGTGGATAGCGCCATCGGGGTACGATCGTCCTGCGGTTTGATGACATCTTCGCTATGTTTAACCTTCATCCGCTGCACTACACCTTCGTTCGGCTATTTTCGCTGAGTATGGAGATGCGGATCATTAGAGACAAGACCCCGGACATCGTGATAGTCGACCCCTTCTACATGCGTGCCAAGATCTTGGGCAGCGCTGGGGACCGGCAAGTCGCGAGTTCTTACCTCGAAGGCGTCATTCTGGCAAACCCAGATAAGGATAACTTCCTCGTGCCTTACTTTCCCGAGTAAGTCGTCCCCTCAACCGCCCCGTAACATATGATTTCTTAGATTTCGATTGTTTTTTTTAACATTCCGTGTTTTGTGCAGTGACACACATTGCACACTCATCCTCTTAAGACCGAAATATTCCATGGCCACGTATTTCGACTCGGACCGTCAGTCAAAGAAAGACTACACAAATGTCAAGAAAGTTCTTGATGATGTTCTCCCCGGCTACGCCAAATCTGGAGGCACCTTCACCAGGCCAGTTCGTAAGTACGGCAAGCACGTGTTCGCCCACAATACGACGTTCCCCTGCGTCAAGCAGCCGCCTGGCGGTCAGAAGGATGCCTACTACGCCCTCCATCACATGCGGGCGATCGTACAGGACCATAATCACCTTCTGCTACCAAATAATCTCAAAGCTTGGGCCGCAAGCTTGTCGGCAATCCAGGACACGGACATCAGACAAGAATTCTTTCGCATCCAGTCGGAGTTTGCGGAAATCATCCATCAAGATGTCCTTCGTACCTCGGGGCAGTTCTACCTCAGAAATCAACCGTCCAACAGTGAGATAGACACAACGCTACAAATGCAGGCTGACAACGCCCGCGATTTCATGACCATCACGATAGACGGCGGCTTCATCCATGCTCTGGTCCCTTGAGTCGAGTCGAAAGTAGTGATGCTATGTCTAGTTTTGAAACATCGATTGGCTCATGTTGTAATTAAACTTTGATGAACTTGTATGTCTCTTTGGTTTGGACAGTCGTTCAACATAGATGTAATCGATGCTATTAATGTCTTGCTTTTCTCTTCCGATCCTTTTGTTGCATACTTATATATTGCTTATGTATTGTCTGTGAATTGGTACTAACGTTTTGTTTGGCTAGTGCATAGAGATGCCGTCGTATGTTGTGTACAAGGGTAGGGTTCCCGGAGTCTACGACGACTGGGAGGAGTGTCGGACACAGGTTCACCGTTTCAGCGGTAACAGTTACAAAGGGTACACCACTAGGGCGGAGGCGGAATCTAGATACGCGCGCTATCTAGCGGGAGAGAGGAGGGAGCGTTGGAGGAACCGGATGAAGACCAGTTTCATCGCGATTATGCTCATCGTGATGACCGCAGCTCTCTTCTATGTGATGGTAGTTTAGATGATCGATATCGACTTGTAATGTGTAGACAAACTCGCTAATCGCGGTTTCGAGACTTGTAATGTTCTAACTTTGTTCGGTATTTTAAATTCGGAGACTAATATGATGAATTGTATTCGGACACTAATCTTCTATTGTATTCGATGAATCTGCTGTTGCTATGTGGTGCTAGCTATATTCTGTCAAATAATATATTTTGTAACCTGTGAAAATATCAGAAACAAAAAAAAATAATCCCTAATATTCATACTAGTGGTGCACCACCACATAGTGCGCCATTAGTAAGCCAGAGCACACTAATGGCGCATCATCCACCAGTGCGCCATTAGTATGCCAAAGCACATGGGTAAATATGGCCCCTGGGAGGCATACTAATGGCGCACCGTGGGCTATACTAATGGCGCACTGCATGGTGCGCCATTAGTATACCAGATACTAATGGCGCACCAGTGGTGCACCATTAGTAAAAAATTCTAATGGCGTGGTGCTAGTGGCGCACCTGTAGTGCGCCATTAGTAGCGAAAACAGGTGCGCCACTAGCAGCCCTTTTCCTAGTAGTGGGGTGTCGACCTTTGTAAAGGTTGCCATGGGCCTCCTTTTATAGATGGAAGGGGCTACCATAGTGGTAAAACAGTAATTACATAGTGGTATGATAGCAACAGTGCTATCATACCTAACACAGATGGATTAGGACAAAAGCAATAAATGCTCTGTTATGTGTCAAGCTGGGGATGAATGCCGGCAAGGGAGTCCAACTCCACCTATACTGCTCGCCCAGCTACCTCCTATTCTTCTACCACGCCCCTTGGACGGGTCCCAATAAAGTTGCTTCTTTAGCCACGGGTCGCCCCGTGCCCCGACATGCTCTAACAATCCGCCTGCGCGCTCGACACCTGTCGGCAAGTCTCTGACAACTGCCACGGTGGAGCGGTGGAATGGAGCTTGCCGGTCTTGCGATCTTTGTCTTGAAGTTTGCCGGCTCGATGCTTGCCGGCTACTTGAATCTTGTTCTTTAGTACTTCTTTAGTACTTCTCGATGACCTGCCTGGAGGTCTTCTTCAAGGTTTTGATTACCAAGTCTTGAGTGTTAATGAAGTGCTATCCTCCGACAAGCCCTTGACGCCGGGAAGGCTGCAACTTGTCTATGCATCGTCGGGGTATCAACACCCATGTTCAATACACTGACAAGAGTCCCCGGGCTTGGGCCACACACGTATGCAAGGCATTGTTGGGCTAGGCCCATAACAATGCACAGACACACGTGGTAGAGGATAACTGTCACAATGATTATCTTTACTGCACGCCCATGATGGCGCAATAAATGCGGACGTGGGAGAGGTGGACTGAAACGGTAACTTGTGGTTATGCACCTGAAAAAGCGCAACTGCGTCGAGCAGCGAAGAGCCAGCCCCCGCGCCTTCCCCATAAAAGGGAATCTACGGGTGCGGTGCTCAATGTCGTGGTTACTAGTTTGACAGTAAGTACTGGGGGTATGAATGAGGAGCAGAGCCTAGCTACAGCACAGATGTGACACTCGGACTTAGCGAGTTCAGGCCCCTCTTGAAGGAGGTAAAAGCCCTACGTCTCGTGCCCTGAGGCTTGTTTTCTCTAGGGGTGTCTGATTACAATGAGTGCTTAACCTTGCGACGGCAGGAGAGTGCGGCATATATAGGAGTTCGCTGCAGCCTCTCCGCCACCACGTCGCTGGGCTTTTATGACATTAACTACAGTAGTTAAGGGCATTTAACACTGATTAACACAGCTATGACTATGCCAGTTACTAGTAACGGTAGCCATAACTATGCTTAAAGTCTAGTTGAAGACTACCCGACCGTTGTAGCTCCACGCCGTCCGTATGTCTTCTCTGTCCGAGTGATGATGACTGGCCGACTGGAGAGTAGACGTCCGTCCGAGTGCTGTCCGTGCAGGGTCCGAGTGAATCCTTCGCGGTGTGCATCCGGTTGCACTTGTGACCCAGGGGTCTCTGAATAATAGTGTGAGCCTTAGGTGGGCCCTAGATGTCAGGTCCTTGTCCCTACCAGTGGTAGGTAACCCCATCGTTAGCCCCCAAATTGGTTGAGGCTTAACAGGATGAGTGGGTTGAGCTTTCGGAGTGGTCCTAGTGCCTCGGCGGCACTCGGCCTCCGCTCCTCCCGTGGTTATCCTCAGGAGAAGCCGCAACGGATTCTGGACTAGAGATCTTCCGAATGATAGGATAGTGTCGATTGCTGGGAAAAACTTGGTGGCATTCGCATGTCTCTCGGGAGAGATGGACTTGAGGCCGAGTGAAGGCATGCCATGAAATTCGAATGACAACGCCGGCGCGTGGACTAAATCTCCGGTGAGATGCCACTCCATATCCCAGGGGAACGCCAGTGCGGGCCAGCTCCGAGTCCAAATTTACAAGACACACGCCTTGGAGCCTTGTGAAAGGGCCAAGTTAACCCGCGGAGGGGCGTCGAGCTCATCCTTTTGCAATCCTGGAGGTGACTCCAGTCGGGTGTTTAACGTGTCCGAGTGCACGGAGGCCTGCGGAAGGCGGTCGGTCGGGCCGACGGGTGTTTCTTAGGAAACGATGCGGGTACAATCTGTCAAGCCGATTCGTTGCGGGATTTCCGGGATTCAAAATCATGCATGCACGCGCAGAAGCGGTTACGCCGCGGCTAGTGGGGAAAGTCAGGCTTGGCGCCTCGATTTTAAACCTGACAACCGCCACGTGCCCCGTCATGTCTACCCGTGTGCCCGCCACGGGTGCCGTCCGATCCAGGGATCTGCGGCTGAGATCTCTCCCGATGAATTTTTACCCGCGGTATATAGCCCACGCAGGCTAGGGTAAACCCCAGATCCCCTTTTCCTCTCGCATCCTCCACTCTCCCCTTCCTCTCGTTCCTCCGTCTCGAGCTCTCAAGTGCCTAAAACCATGGTGAAGGAGATGACAGCCGGGTTAGAGAGGGCAAAGAAGGCGGGGAAGGGCGTGTCCTCGAGTGGCAGCACGGTGGCGGGATGCATCTAGGGGGACTGGGTCCCCTCGCGGGTGACGGAAGGCCGGCTGAAGGAGCTGGAAGGTGAGGGACTGATCCCCGCGGGTGGCTGGAGGCTGCCTGAGGCGGATGAAGTCAAGCCTACGCCGAATGCCGACGAGCGAGTCCTCCTCGTCACCCGTGTCGAGCGAGGTTTTTTATGCCTCCGCACCCTTTCTTCCATGCATTCTTGGATTTCTTCAAGGCACAGCTCCACCACCTTCTGCCGAATGCGGTGGTTTACTTGGCGGCGTTTGTCTCACTATGTGAAAACTTCATCGGCTGTTACCCCCATTGGGGGTTGTTCAAACATATTTTCACCTGTCAGTTGATGACGGTGAAGAAGGACTCGCCCTGGGGTGCGAAGACCAGCGTGATGCAGCAGTGTGGGGGGTTAGGGATCCAGCTCAGGGGGCACATGGCCTTCCCCAAGATGAGCTTCCCTGACTCCGTCAAGGGCTGGCAAGACAGCTGGGTCTACTGCAAGGATGTCTCGAGTGAGGGGAGCCCGATTGGGTTGCCTCCGTACTCGGCGACAAGGGTCGCTGCCCCTCCATCTCTCATAGTCGCCAAGGAGGAGAAGGTGGACGTGGGAATCTTAGTGGACGCTTTGGTGGGAGTGGTGCAGGCCGGAGTCGATGGGATGGACCTGCTGGAGGCATTCCTTAGTCGGCGGATCCAGCCGCTACAGGACAAGGCGCACCCTATGTGGCTGTACCAGGGGCCGAGTGACCCCACTCGAGTGCACCCTGACGTCCTGTCGGCAAAGGCCCTCGAGGGCAAGATCAAGGCGATCACCTCAGTGCGAGACAATCCACGCGGAGCCAGGAGGGTGCCCCCGTACGACCTGGACAATCAGCCTATCAACGTAAGTTCCTGCTTCATCCGAGTGCTCCGTATGACAGTTCTTTCATGCCTGCTTATGTTTTGAGGAGTGATTTCTTCTCGCAGAGTTTCTAGAAAATGCTTTCGCAGGTGCCGGCTGTCAACAATGACCCAGAGGACGTGACGAGCGACACGGAGCACCAGCACCCAGACGACAGCGATGAGGAGGAGGAGGGCAACGATGAAGAAGAGGAGGAAAGCGACGAAGACGTGAGCGACACTGAGGAGGGCGAGGAGGCTGAGTCTTCCCCATCCGAGACTATTCCCCGAGAGCGCCGCACCAAGGAAAAGAACGACCCAGGTACAGGAGTAAGGAGCACTCGAGCTCCAAGTGATTCAAGGCCGATTGCTTCGGCTTCTTCGCGCGGAGCGAAGCACCTGAGGACAGAGGCTGCTGACTCGGCAGGGAAACAACCCAAACAGCCGAAACAAGTCTCCGCCAAGCCCCGGAAGGCGGCGGTACCAAAGATCAAGCTAGCGGTGCCACTGGCATCGACGTAAGTACTCGAGACCAGATCTCTTTCCATGTAATTTTCATTCATCCATGTGCCGAGTGATCTCCTATCTTGCAGCAACGAGACCTCAACGACTTCACCGGATCCAGATGCTCCAAAGCGAGGCCAGATGGAGGGTGATGCTGCCGACGCCGCTACTTCCAAGGGTAAGGTTATGCCGACTGCCATTCGTCTTGAATCTTGTCTGAGTGGTTTGGAGCCTGATGTTATCTCCCGAATGTCCATGCAGCCCCAGCTGAAATCATCCATCTGGACGAAGATGACAGGGCCAACCCGCCGAACCCGGAAGCCGACAAGGGGGTGCCGACTGGAACTGACATCATCATGCAGGAGGCTTCGCCTGGCCAGAAGACTCATGTTTCTCCTACGAAGACTGCCAAGGAACCAGTCGGCCCAAGTCCTCCGGCTCGGGCTAGCTCTTCATTGGTGCTCACTACACCGCCTCCCAAGCCTACGCCCGTGCCACCCTCGGCTCCCGCCACTACCTTCACGCTGCATCGGGTCCCGGAGGACAAAGTGGGAGTGAGCAAGGAAGCCTTGGTCCAAGTCGAGGTGATGAACAGTTGGCTGCGAGAAGCGTACGACGCCAGCGAGGCTCTGAGGACCAACGTCCGAGTAAGTACCATTGTAAGTGTTGTTCGAAGTTTCTGTTTTGAATTTGTAACTGAACTTCCGCCAGTGGGTTTGCGCGGGGCACACCCAATGGGTGTTCGTTTTTCTCCAGTGGGGGCACGCTGAGTGCACCCACTGGGTGTAGTCCCCGAGGCTCCCGTTGACTAGGAACAGTCAGCAGGAGTCTTAGAACTCTGTACTGTCGTTATTTCCACTCGGGTCGACCGAAGTCTTTACCGAGTGTGTCCTTTCCGGTGGAGGCACGCTGAGTGCACCCACTGGGTGTAGTCCCCGAGACTGCTATCGATTGCGAGCAATCGGTGGGAGTCTGATAAAACTCACACATAGTCTTTTTTTTAGCTCAACGCAAGTCATTTTCTAGTGGGGGCACGCTGAGTGCACCCACTGGGTGTAGTCCCAGAGACTGCCGTCAACTGGAAGCAGTCGGCGATAGTCTTAGACTTTTTTTTATAACACTTGGAGTGTCACCCCTCACTCAGCTGGCCGAGTGGGAGGCTTGGCGGACTAGAAAGCTTCGAGCTGATCGAGCTTGTTTGTCTTGAGGTCGACGATGAAGACCAGTGTGTTGTTGTCCTCGATCTTCTTCATTGCCGACTCGGTTGTAAGAGGGTACTTCAGGGTTTGATACTGGTCAAGCTTGTTCCTTCACCCGACTGACAACTTCCTTGTTTTGCGACAGAGGGCCTGCGAGCTGGGAACACACTATGCCGATTTAGAGAAGGAGGTATTGCAGCTCAGAGTGGATCTGGACGCGGAGAAGCACAGGAGCAGCCGCCTTGAGAAGGAGAAGAACACCTTTGGAGGTAAACCCCACTGTTAGCCGAGTCATATTTTTCTTTTGATCCTGGTCAATTCGCTTCTTCAGATGTCCGTGGTGAGAATGCTCAACTTGTAATGCGGCTGAGGACTTCTATTTCTTTAGACACCATGAAGCAGGCCCTGGAGGACAAGGACAAGGGGCTGGCGCTGGCGCAGAAGGAAGCCAGGAGCAAGACCAAGGTTGCTGAAGAGAAACTGGCTTCGGTCAGTAAGCTCGAGGAGGAGATCAAGACCCTGAAGGCTACCGCTGAAGTGGCCACGAATGAAGTTTCCGAGTTCAGGAAGACCAACGCCGAGTGGGAGGTGAAGCACAGCACCCAGGCAAGCATTTTTGAAGAGGAGAAGAAGACCCTAAACGACCAGATCACGAAGCTTCTTGAGAAGAAGGGTGAGCTAGAGCAGTACGTCCAAGAGTTTGGTGAGGATATGGGCAAAAAGCTTGAATGTAAGCTGCACTGCCGAGTGGATTTTATCCATTTATTCTAGAAGTTTTTGTCTTCTCTGACCCAAGCCATTTTTCTTCGTCAGAATTCTGCTATAACTTTGAGCTGGAGATGGACCGAGTGGAGAAGGACCTGGATCCCTCAAGGCAGCTCCTCAAGGATAGTGCCGCCATGGCCATTCTCCGTCTGGAGGAGCGCCTCGAAAGCGCCATGGGGTACATTATCCGACTGAGGTCTGCTCTATCCAAGATTGATCAAGAACTGCTCCCCGGTGAAGAGCTTCAGAGTGACGTGGAGTCCATGATGACTCGGTTGAAGGATATCCCAAGCCGTGTGCAAGCCTGGAAGAAGTCCGCTACTCGCTGCAGCGCCGACGTGGCTCTCGCACTCGTCCGCGTCCACTGCAAGGACGTGGACGAGGAGAAGTTAAAGTCGCTGAAGGTTGCCAACAAGAAGAAGCTCAAGTACGAGGACTTCATGGAGACGTTCATCGAAGTCGCGACCTGGATCGCAAACGACGTCGACCTGGACACCTTCATCAACCTAGCCAATCCTCCCGCAGCAGAGTAAAAAACATTTAAGTCCTAATTTTCCTCGGAATGCCGAGTGGTTAATATAACCGTGATACTTTAACGGGCCCATGGCTCGCGTACTTTGCTTTTGCTGAGAGAACTCGAGCAGATCGAAGTTTACTCGAATATTCGAGCCTGTGTTCTGTTTGCCAATGATGTTTTTGACTTAGGCAAAATCTGGTTCACGACTAAGCCCCCGAGTGTGGAGTGTGTCTGCACTCAGATAATCTTTAGCTTAGGCGAAATTTGGTTCGTGGCTAAGCCCTCGAGTATGGAGCATGTCCGCACTCGGATAGTTTTTAACTTAGGCGAAATCTAGTTCGCGGCTAAGCCCCCAAGTGTGGAGCGTGTCTGCACTCGGTTAGTCTTTAACTTAGGCGAAATCTAGTTCGCGGCTAAGCCAATACACCCAATGGAGGTGTGTTGTTAGTTTCCGAATGATGTAAGTCACCGGAGTGAAAACATGGTGTTGGTCCAAATTAAACGAAATACAAGAAAAGTAAGACTTTTATTCATTTAATTTCATTCGGAACATTATTACAATGGGGAGAAATTTATTCTAAGTGAAGAATTTGCGGAGCAGATACGCGTTCCATGCTCGGGGTCTTCCTCACTCTTGGTGAAGTTGTAGAGCCGGTAGGCTCCATTATTCAGTACCTTTGATATCGCAAAGGGCCCTTGCCATGGAGGCGCCAGCTTGTGAGGCTTCTGTTGGTCCAGTCGGAGGACCAGGTCACCTTCCTGGAAAGCGCGTCCCCTGACATGTCTATCGTGATAGCGACGCGGGTCTTGCTGATATGCAGTCGTCCTGATAAGAGCCAACTCGTGCTCCTCCTCCAGCAGGTCGAGGCCATCTTGAGATGCTTCCTCTGCCTCTGCCTCCGAGTATAGATCCACTCGGGGGGAGTTGTGGAGCAGATCACTCGACAGAACGGCCTCCGTGCCATACACCAGGAAGAATGGAGTGCGCTTTCTGGACCGGTTTGGAGTCGTCTGCAAGCCTAGAGGACCGACGGCAACTCGGTGACCCAGGCTTCCCCTACGTGCTTTAGGTCACACATGAGACGTGGCTTGAGTCCTTGAAGTATCAAATCATTTGCCCGTTCCGCCTGTCCATTCGACTGAGGGTGAGCTACGGAGGCGTAGTCAACCCGAGTGCCCTGGGAATAACAGAACTCGTGAAACTCGTCCGAGTCAAAGTTCGACCCATTGTCTGTGATGATGCTATGAGGGATTCCAAACCGGAAGATTATTTCCTTGATGAACTTGATCGCAGTCGAGGAGTCCAGCTTCTTTATGGGCTTCGCTTCGATCCACTTGGTGAACTTATCCAGTGCCACCAACAGATGTGTAAACCCGCTGGCCCCAGTCCGGAGTGGACCGACCATGTCGAGTCCCCAGACTGCGAACGGCCACGCGAGCGGGATTGTCTTCAGTGCGGACGCTGGTTTGCGTGACTGATTCACATAGAACTGACACCCAACGCACTGGTCAACGATATCATGAGTGGCTTCGTTGGCTCTGGGCCAATAGAAACCTGCCCAGAACGCTTTGGCGACCAAGGTCTGAGAGGAAGCATGGTGACCACAAGTTCCCGAATGAATCTCCTGTAGGATCTGCTGCCCTTCCTCTGGCGTGATGCAACGCTGAGTGACGCCAGTGGCGCTCTTCTTGTAAAGTTGATTTCCCATGACGATAAGGGCTTTTGATCGACGGATGATCTGATGAGCCTCTTCTTCATCTTCAGGGAGCTCCTGCCTGAGCAGATATGCGAGGTACGGCTCGGTCCACTCGGGAGTGATGACGAGCACCTCTTGGACCAGATCCAACACCGCTGGAATGTCAACTTCAGTTGGATTCGACGGTCCGACTCGTTGCGGGGGCTCCTCCACAAAAGGGTCTTCCTTGATTGTGGGTGAGTGCAAGTGCTCTAGGAACACATTCTTCGGGACTTTTTTCAGAGTAGAACCAATCTTGGCCAAGTCATCAGCCGCCTGGTTTTTGATTCACGGGATGTGGTTGAGCTCCAGTCCTTCAAAGTTCTTTTGAAGCTTCTGGACGGCATTGCAGTAGCCTGTCATAGCTGGGCTCAGGATGTCCCACTTCTTCATTACTTGGTTCACCACTAGGTCCGAATCACCATTGACCATCAGTCGGCGAATTCCAAGGGAGATTGCCATGCGCAACACATGCAAAAGGGCCTCGTATTCTGCCTTATTGTTCGAAGAGTCAAAGTGGATCTGAAGTACGTAGCTGAGCCTGTCGCCTTTGGGAGACACTAGGATGACACCAGCCCCCAAGCCATTCAGCATTTTGGAACCATCAAAGAACATAGTCCAATGTTTGGGGACACTCGGGACCGGCTGTTCCTATTCAATCCACTCGGCTAGGAAGTCCACCAGAGCTTGCGACTTGATAGCTTTCTTTGCCTCAAACTTGATGTCCAAAGGGAGGAGTTCGATGGCCCACTTGGCTACTCGGCCCATGGTGTCTCTGTTGTTCAGGATCTCCGACAGGGGAGCATCGCTCATCACTGTGACCGAGTTCTCTTGAAAGTAATGAGCCACCTTCTTCGCAGTCAGGTAAATCGTTTACACCAGCTTCTGGTAGTGTGGATATCTTTGCTTGGAAGGGGTCAGAACTTCAAAGATGTAATAAACTGGCTGCTGGATTTTGTAGGCCTTGCCTTATTCCTCACGTTCCACAGTAAGCACGGTGCTAACAACTTGGCTCGTGGCCGAGATGTACAAGAGCAAGGGCTCTTGGTTGCCCGGAGCAGCAAGCACCGGCTGGGTGGAAAGCAGGACTTTGAGTTCCTGGAACGCGGCCTGCGCTTCTCTCGTCCACTCGAACTTCTCTGACTTCTTCATGAGTCGGTAGAGTGGCAGGGTCTTCTCACCGAGTTGTGAAATGAATCTACTAAGGGCTGCGAGACAACCCGTGAGTTTCTGAACATCATGCAGACGTTGCGGCTGCTTCATTCGGATTATGGCATCGATCTTCTCGGGGTTAGCATTGATCCCTCGTTTGGAAACAAGGAAGCTGAGTAACTTGCCTGCGGGCACCCCGAAAGTACACTTAGCCGGACTGAGTTTGATGCCGTATTAGCGCAAGCTCACGAAGGTTTCGGCGAGGTCAGTCAGGAGGTCAGAACTCTTCCTTGACTTGACCACGATGTCATCCATATAAGCCTCCACGTTCTGACTGATCTGCTTCTGTAAGCATTTCTCGATCATGCGCATGAAATTTGCGCCGGCGTTCTTCAATCTGAAGGGCATTGTGGTGTAACAGAAACACCCGAATGGGGTGATGAATGCAGTCTTTATTTCATCTAGACCATACATTCGGATCTGGTGGTACCCGGAGTACGCATCCAGAAACGATAAGCGCTTGCACCCCACAGAGGGAAGTGGTCCTTCGGGCAGGCCCGATTAATGTGTTTGAAGTCAATACACATTCGGAGAGATTTATCTTTCTTGGGAACTAACACGGCGTTGGTGAGCAACTCGGAGTGGTATATTTCATGGATGAACTCGGTAGCCAAGAGCCGCGCGATCTCCTCGCCAATCGCCTTGCGCTTCTCCGTAGTGGAGCATCAGAGATGTTCTTTAACATGCTTCACTTTCGGGTCAACTCTGAGACAATGCTCAGCCAGTTCCCTGGGAACACCCGGCATGCCAGAGGGTTTCCATGCGAAGATGTCCCAGTTCTCTCAGAGGAACTGGATGAGCTCGCTTTCCTATTTGCCGTCGAGCGTTGTTGATATGTTGGTTGGGGCAGCGTCCGGGTCCTCCGGGTGAATGTGAACTTGCTTCGAATCGCCAGCCAACTGGAAAGCGGATTCCACAGCCGGCTTCTTGCTCTTGTGAAGATCACTGGAATCAACCGTCCTCTTGTACTCGTCTAACTCTGCCAACGCCATCTGCTCATCAGTGATCTGAGAACCTTTCTGCAAGCACTCTTCAGCTATCTTCCGATTCCCCATGATGCTGATCACGCCTTTCGGGTGTTGCATCTTAAGCTTAAGATACACGTAACATGGTCTGGCCATGAATCGTGCGTAGGCGGGCCTACCTAGGATGGCATGATAGGCATTCTTGACGTCCACCACCTCAAAGGTTAACCTCTCTTTTCTGAAGTTCTTTTCTCTGCCGAATACGACGTCGAGGGCAATTTTCCCAAGTGACTTCACTTTTTTCCCAGGAATAACCCCGTGTAACTGCATATTGCTCTTGCTTAGTCGGGACATCGGGATGCCCATCGCCTCTATAGTATCAACGTAAATGATGTTGAGCCCGCTGCCGTTGTCCATGAGGACTTTACGCAGTCGGACTCCTCCAACAGCAGTATCGACAACCAGTGCCTGCCGCCCGGGGGTCGGTATGTGAGCTGGGTGATCCGACTGGTCGAAGCTGACAAGGGTCTGGGCCCAGTCTAGGAGCTTGGTGATAGTCGGAACTGCCATATTAACCTCTCGATTAATCACCTTGAGGCGACTCTTGCTTTCAATGTCAGCAAAAATCATCAGAACCTTCTCGAAGTGGGGGTACCCGGAGGTGCCTTTATCCCCATCGTCGTCCTCGTCCTCATCCTTCCCCTTAGAGGGGTCCTGCCGCATCTCTTGCTTGAGCAGCCGACATTCCTGAGTGGTATGCTCTGGCAGAATCAAGTTGCCCTCTTCATCTTTCTTCGTGTGAATCTGACAGGGCTGATCAAGGATGTCATTTTTTGGGGTGGCCTTCTTCTTGCCAGCCCACTGCTTCTTCTGCTTCGGCCGGCCCTTGCCCTTGCTTTGTCTGGCGAGAGCTGCAGCCTCCGCATTGTTGGCTGCCTCGGCTTTGCGCTTCCGCTTCTTGTTCTTGTTGCTGTCTAACTGATTCGCATCTCTGGCTCGGCCATTGCTGCTCCTCAGCCGATCTTGCTCTTCGCCATTAGTGTGCTGATTGGCTATTTCCATCGCCCGACTGAGAGTCGGGATCTCAGTTCGGCCGAATTTCAGGGCTAACTCACGATACCTGACGCCAGCCTTGAAGGCGCAGATCGCCTGGTGCTCGGTGACGTTTCCACCGTGTTATGAAGGGTGGTCGATCGCTGGATGTACTCTCGGGGAGTTTCATTCTTCTTCTGGACGCAATGTTGCAGCTCTGACAATCCACCTGGGCGCTTGTATGTGCCCTTGAAAGTCTTGATGAAGACTCGGGCCAGATCATCCGAACAGTATATGCTGTCGGGTGCTAACTGGTTGAGCCAGGCCCTGGCTGACCCCTCGAGCCTTAGTGGCAAATGTTTCATAGCCACACTGTCATTTCCACCGCCGATTTGCACGGCCACTTGGTAGTCCTCTAGCCAAATTTCCGGCTTTGACTCACCAATTAACTTGCTGATGCCTGCCGCCAATCTAAACTTGTGCGGGATATCTGCTGCACGAATATACCGACTGAAACACTCGGGTCCGGAGGGTGTGGACCCACTCGGAACATCGGCGTCGAGACGTTCCCTCAGGGCCCGCCCTCTATCCACCAAGTTCTAGGTGAGGACAGATCTCGCATTGAACTGGGGGCCTGCGATCATTCCCGGGAGAGTGCCTGTCGCCATAGGGCTGGCACCCGTATGGGACGTCCCACGGAGGGGGCTTTCGGGTCCGATCATAATCATCATATCGCCGGGGTGAAACGGCTCGGTCGCGCCTCCGCTCCCCGTGGTGATCTCTGGAGGAAGGTGAAGCCCAGCGTCTTCCCGAACCCGGCAGGCTATGAGCCGACTGGACGGTCTCGGCGCGCACTGATGCGCTGTGGATGCGATCGCGGGACAGTGACAATGCCGTGTTCTGCGATAGAGCAGTCTTCAGGAGCGCTTGGATCTGCCAAATCCCTTCCCCAGCTGCGGAATCAGAGGGCTGGATGGAATCAGTGATCCTGGTAGCTGCCGCTAGGTTCTGCAGAGGAGTGTTCAGCACCTGGTACTTCCGAGGCTGATCACTAAGGAACAGCGGACGCTTGTGCCGACTGGAACTGGGTTGTTGGTGAGTACGATCGTCCAACTCTCTCTGCAGCCGCTCTAAGCGGTCTCGTTCGACCAGAGTGGCCAAACGCGCCGACTCCATGGCAAGTGCCTCAGGAGTCGTCCTAGTGACGGGAGTGTGCAAAGCTTGTTCATTTATCCGCCGGAGCTCATCGCTCTGCTCCCGAGTGAGAGCTTGCGGGATGTAAGGATCGTGATGAGGCAAACAGTTGTTCCCGTGGTTGTCTTTGTTGTTCCCGCGCGAAGTGCCCACGTGCCCTTCGCGGGGACCGGAATAACCCGGAGGGCCGTGCGGCTCTGTGCCGGCCATGAGAACCTCGGCGGTGCACTCCACGCTCTTGCACTCGGACTCGCTGAAAGAGTCCTCGTGGAGCTCAGCGAAGAGGTCTAGGGCGGGCTCGTTGGGATCAAGAGCCGCCACATGCTCTGCCACGGCATGAGCGGCCACCGCGTGCTTGATCCAGCGCTGAAGCCGTGAGTGCCCGGAGCGCTTGCGACGACGTCTAGCGGGAAGGACGAAAGCTACTCGGTACGGAACCGATGGCTGTCAAAGGAGGACTCCGAATGAAGATGCGTGGAAGTGCGCCGCGCCATAGATGGGCAGCGACTCCATGTCCAGGGGGGCCTCCGGGAGCCACGCTGAGTCGTCGGCGATGAAGCTAAGAGCTCTGAAACGGATTTCGCCGCCGACTAACATGGTGATGATGGGATTCCACCTGTATTGCTAAAAGTCGCTAGACGCTCAGCCCCACGGTGGGTGCCAACTGTTGTGGTTACTAGTCTGACAGTACGTACTAGGGGTACGAATGAGGAGCAAAGCCTAGCTACAGCACAGATGTGACACTCGGACTTAGCGAGTCCAGGCCCCTCTCAGAGGAGGTAAAAGCCCTACGTCTCGTGCCCTGAGGATTGTTTTCTCTGGGGCTGTCTGATTACAATGAGTGCTTAACCTTGTGACGGAGGGAGAGTGCGGCTTATATAGGAGTTCGCTGCAGCCTCTCCGCCACCACGTCGCTGGGATTTTAGGATATCAACTACAATAGTTAAGGGCATTTAACACTGATTAACACAGCTATGACTATGGTCGTTACTGGTAACGGTAGCCATAACTATGCTTAAAGTCTAGTTGAAGACTACCCGACCGCTGCATCTCCACGCCTTCCATACGTCTCCTCTGTCCAAGTGTTGATGACTGGCTGACTGGAGAGTAGACGTCCATCCGAGTGCTGTTCGTGCAGGGTCCGAGTGAATCCTTCGCGGTGTGCATCCAGTTGCACTTGTGACCCAGGGGTCTCTGAATAATAGTGTGAGCCTTAGGTGGGCCCTAGATGTCAGGTCCTTGTCCATATCAGTGGTAGGTGACCCCATCACTCAATCCACTGTTTCCTTCGCTTGCAATCCATCTCGCCACCCATCTTCTTCTTCCTCGCGTAGAAGCAGAGCTCTCCGCCATCGCGCCGCCCCGCCTGCGCATCCGACCAAAGCTCACCTCCTTCCAGTCGCCATGGCTCTGAAGAGGGCCAACCTGGAGGCGGAGAAGAGGAAGGCTGCCGTTGCCAAGCAGCGGAGGGAGAATGTCGTCTTCCCGCCGAGTCTGTATGTCGACGAACTCACAAGGAGATATTCATATGTGTGGGCGAGGCAGACCAAAGACCACCCGACCATAGAAGTGCTGCCAGCGGATCTCCCTCAAACAGATGATAAGTATCCATTCTTCGCTGGCTACTTTTACTACGGGTTGTGCCCCCCTTTCTCAGATTTCTTTGATGAGATCATGCTGTCGTATGGGTTAAAACTGCTTGATTTTTCTTCGAACACCATCACATGCATGTCCGTTTTTGCTCATCTCTGCGAAAACTTTGTGGGGATTCTGCCCAACGTGCCCCTTTTCCGCCACTTCTTCATTCCCCGGATTGAGAGCGGCGACGCCCTCTCCGGCAGCGTCACCTGGATTCCAAGGACGGGATTGAAGAAGCACTATCTTGACGGCAAGCTTCACATCAAGTGGCCTGAATGGAGGGCAGAATGGTGCTGGATTAAACATGCGAACTTCCCGGAATACTGCACTCCTAGAACCGAGAAGATCCAAAAGAATCTGTGCTGGGGTGATGTGGGCCCCAAGGATTACATGTTTGGCCTGGCTCTGGACAGAATTTCTGGCCTGACCATTGAAATGGTTGGTGCGGATTTCCTCTGGCGCCGTATCGCTCCACTTCAGGACAGAGGAGGCCGACGAGCTTGGGAGTATAAAAACCCAGCAGACACAATGCGGTTGCACCTTGGCCTCCACAACAACCTGACAGTGATGGAGCACTACTGGCTGGTTTGCCAGCTCTTCAACAAGGGTTGCCAGTTTGCCTTGCCAACAACTATTATCCCACTGTGCAGTAATAGTGCGAGGGATTCCATCCTCGCGATGATGATGGCATGCAATGCCAAGGGCATCGAAGCTCACTGGCAAGTACCCAACAAGGCCGAGGTGGGGGCATGGTTCAAAAACCTGACAGACACTCCAACCAGGCAAGAGAACGACATGATCCACCCAACCAAGGACGATGAACTTGAGTTCATAAACTTGCGGGTAGAAGAATTGAAGAAGGCGGCACGCTCCAAGGCAGTGGTTGCCGACACCGAAGAGGAGGAGCATGCCGACGAACCTGAAGGCGATGAGGGGCACGTGGAAATGTAGAAGGATGAAGAAGAGCATGCCGAAAAGCAGCACGGTGAAGAAGGGCGCGCCGAGGAGCATGTGGAGGAGGAGGACAAGAGGAAGAGCCCCCTCCTCCTCCTAATGGAACGAGGTCCAATGCTCCAAGGAGGCAAAATAGGAAGAAGCGGATGCGCAACGAACCACCAAGCAGCGACCTTGCCGATGCAGCTGCAACAGTCCAAGCTCCACGGCAATAACCTCCTCGGCAACAGCGCAAGCGCCCAGCTCCCTGGCGGCGGACTGCAGTAGCTGCAAAAGAAGCAGGAACTTCTCAGCCCCCGGCTTCTACCGCAGAAGAGCGCACCAAGTCTTCTTCACCTCTAGCCCCAGCCCCTGATACTGGAAACCAGGCATACTGGGACCTTTCTCACCTTTCCAAGGAGGAAGAAGAAGAGTAAGTACTTGCTTCTTCCTCTACTCACTATACTTCTTGATTATCTGTTGTTGCTGATTTGACGTGCTGTATGTTTTGCCCTTGCAGGGATGTGGGGCTGCTGCAGCACAGGTCTCAAAAGAGGCTTAGGACCACTGAGACAAGCGAGCCGGCGGCAAGCACTGAACGGGGAACAACAACTCCGGAAGTTGCTGTTCAATCCCCGCTGGCAAGCACCACAACTGACGCTCCGACCACCGAAGCTGACAAGGGGACATAAGGTGGCCGTCAAGAAGAAGAGCGCCAAGAAGCTGACCCCTTGGTGACATCTTCATCAACTACCTTCCCGGAGAGCAGCTCACTAGGAAGGGTCACTTTTGAAGAGCCCGTCCGCACTAAGGATGTGGCAGCAAGTGGAACTGCCAACAGCCAGGCGACAACAACAAATGTTGCCTGAGAGGAAGCTGTTCCCTCTCAACAGACCATCATAGGTAATCAACATCCTTCGAGCACTTCTCTTCCGCTATTAATCTTGAGTTGTTTTTGTTTTCTTGAACTTCATCTCTATCTTCTCCATCCTCGCCGATCCACCTCCACCAGAAGATATGGATATATCTGCTGACGTGGAAGGGATCACGAAGAGCGCCGCCGAAGAGGCCACCAGAATCGCCACATTAGAAGCTGACAAGGCTGTTGTAGAAGAGCTGCCAAGACTGCCGCAGAGGAGGCCACCAAGGTGGCAACAGATGAGGCCACTGGTGACACTCATGCCCCAGGAGCGCCAAGCGCTGGCATGGACATAGATGTGGGAGCAGCCAACAACACCTTGCCAGCTACTGGCGACCAACCATCTACATCCACTACTCCTCCAACGAGAGATTTCTTGATGCTCTTGGGCCAGCCGCATGAATTTGAAGCCCCCAGTTCATCTGGTGCTAGAGATGACACCCTCGAAAATGTGGATGGTGAGGTCGTCATGCCCATGTCTCGAAGCACTGAAGAGGTTCGCGCTGCCAACGACAATGCTACAGATCTTGCCTTCCTGAAGGCCATGGGTGATGGCTTCAACGACGTGCAAGAGCGCTACAACAAGCAATGGGAGAAGCTCTAGACACAGCAACTTGTCATAGAGATGGCCCAGGAGAAGTTGAGGGAGAAGATCGAGGAGGCCCACATGTGGTATGAGGACCGGCTCTTGAACATCAAAGAGCATGAAGCCTAGATTGCCGCTTCCAGAGAGGCTTTTATTCTGGAGCAAGCTGCCACTGACATGGCCAGTGAAGAAACCGGCAAGATAGCTGCGGCAACCAACGCTGGCTTGGTTGAATGCAAGATTGCCCTTGACTCTCATGAGGAGGATCTTGCCGCCAGAGAAGCAGACCTTGCCGCCAAGCTTCGCGCCAAGGATGATGAAATCCAAACTCTCCTGGCCAAGCAAACCGAGGAACTGGAGCAGAAACACCAAGAAGCCCTTCAAACTCAAGCTATGAAAAACACCGGCAAGCTCAAAGAGGCCTTTGATGTTGTTGATGCTGCAGATGCCGTCAAGGTTCAACTTGAATCCAGGATCAAAGAGCTTGAAGCAGATCTGGCCGCCAAGAATGAAGATATCGCTGCTCTCAAGGAGTCATGTCAGAAGGACACCCACACTTTGGCGGAGCTTCAAACTTCGCTGGCAACCAAAAACAGAGAGCTCCAGTCTGCTGGAAATGCCAAAGAAGACCTGCTGTCTAGGCTTTCCGGCTCAGAGAAATCTCTTAACGACGCCAACGCCAAGAACCGGCCCCTAACAAAGGAGTTGGAGGACTCCAATGTCCTTCTAGCTGGCACCGAAGAGAAGTTTGTGCAGCTGCAAGACTCTATGGCTGTCTGGACTAGCGGACTTGTTGATATTGCTAAACGCATCACCAAGCAGTTGGCGGTTATGGATATGGGAAGCTGGAGCTTCGAGCAAAGCTCCCACCAACCGGCAAGCGTGACGCTGACTCTGTTCTCTGAGGGCCTCTTGATGACATTGGACGCACACCATAAGGGCCACGCGAAGAAGTTTGTTGATGAAACGCGCACACATGTGCGCAGTCCTTTCCTGAGAAACTTCACCAAAGTGGTGCACTACAACCCTGGCGTTGATCTCTCCATGATCCTTAATGAGACTCCCAACAACATCGACACCTCAGCTCCTCAGCAACTTGTGACTCCCCTTGCCAATGAAATCGCCAAGAGATGCAGCCAGTGACAAGGCCAACTCAAGAATTAAATCCACGCCTTTGTTCTGGCAGCTGCCATGTAAAAGACACATTTATCCTTAAGTTAGCTCTGCTTTGTTATATGTATGATATAACTTTATGTCTAAAATTAATGAATGTATGAATCTTCCTTGTGTTATTTTTCCTTTGTACTTATTGTGACCTACGCTTGCTGGAAAACCTTCCCGGTGCACACATTCTAACCGACAGCGCTTGAGGAACGGGTCCTTAGTAACTTGCCGGAAATGCCACTTCTCGGTATGGTTAACACTTCCCGGTCTTGGCACAGCTACTTACATTGTTGAGCGGACTCGAAACAAGGAAGAGCGCAACCAATCCCGAAAAGGTTCCTTTGCATGCAGGTTTTTCATATAAAGACAGAAATCGTTCAAGGAAAAATGGCAAAAATCATCAAAGAAATTTATTCCAAAGTTTGCAACTTAGGTTTCTCTATTATGCTTCTTGTACTTGATGGTAACTTCAACGTCATTGGGTTTCGACACCATTATTCCCCCCCCCCCCCGGGAAACTTGCACGCGGAGGAACCCTTCTGCCTTTGAGAAAAAGAAAGAAGATAATCAAGTAGGCTAGAATCCTTGTCGGTTCATTAATCATTTCATACAAAATAAAATGTAACACAACATTGCATTTGACATACACAAGTAAATATGTACTTTGACAAAGAGTTGTGAAATAGTTAGCTTTATTTCACTAGCACGGGTTCTGCGTCCGGCTTTGTACATAGGATTACACGCCTTGCCAGCAAACTCGTACAAAAGGGGTTGCCGAGAGGCCCGGCAACCGTGCCTTACGGGTAGAACTTGCGAAGATGCTCAATGTTCCATGAGTTTTGCATTGGTGTGCCATCTTCGGTCTCTAGACGGACTAAGCCAGGTCTAGTAACTTGAACTACCCGATAAGGGCCTTCCCACTTCGGCGTCAACTTGTTTGATCCCTTCGCGGACTGAATCTAATGAAGAACAAGGTCGCCTTCCTCAAGCTTCCGGGCATGCACCTTGCGGCTATGGTAGAGGCACAAAGCTTGCTGCTAACGTGCAGCACGCACAACAGCCTAGAGGCAATCTTGCTCGAGGAGTGTTGCATCGTCATGCCTCAGCTCTTCTTGATCTGCTTCATCAAAAGCTTGGACTCGAGGTGATCCATATCTGAATTCTGTGGGGAGCACTGCTTCTGCACCATAGACAAGGGAGAAGGGTTTCTTGCTGGTAGCCCGATTTGGTGTCGTCTTGAGTGACCATAGAACTGCTGGCAACTCATCAATCAAGCGTCTTCCACACTTGTGCAGCTTGTCAAAGGTTCTGGTCTTGAGACCTTGCAGCACTTCAGCATTAGCTCTCTCTGTGTGTCCATTGCTTCTAGGGTGAGCAACAGAGGCATAACAGATCTTGCTGCCAAGCTCTTGGCAGTATGCTGTCAAGGCGTGACTTGCAAATTGGGTGCCATTATCAGTGATGATCTTGTTTGGTACGCCACAACGAGCAACCAATCCTTTGAAGAACTTGATAGTTGACTGTGCTGTCACCTTCCTCACGGGCTCTACCTCAGGCCAATTTGTGAACTTGTCGATTGCTACGTACAAGAACTCAAATTCCCCGGTTGCATGGGGAAAGGGGCCGAGCATGTCGAGTCCCCAGACCGAGAAGGGCCAGGAGAGAGGGATAGTTTGAAGGGCTTGAGCTGGCTGATGTATGTTCTTGGCATGGAACTGACAAGCTTCGCATCTTGTTACCATCGTCGTTGCATCTTGGAGGGATGTCGGCCAGTAGAAGCCTTGCCGGAAAGCTTTTCCGACAAGGCCACTTGACCCAATATGAGAGCCACAAATGCCTCCATGTATCTCCACCAGCAGCTCTTCTCCATCTTCCCGGCAAATGCACTTCAATTTCACCCCATTTGGTCTCTTTCTGTACAGGATGCTGTCAACAAACTGGTACATACTTGACTGTCGGGCTACTTTTTCAGCTTCTTCTTGATCATCGGGAAGTTGACCTATTTGAAGGTAATGGACAATTTGATGTGCCCACGTCGGATCCTGTGGCTTGATGACAAGGAGCAATGGTTGTTCTTCCTCTACGAGAGTGCATACCTCAACGGCAAGGGTTTACCTTGTCGGAGACTGCTAATCACCGGCAAGAGGTGTCTTGTTGGTGGCATCAACTTTGCCGGTGGGCACTGGCAGCTCTGCCGGAAAGTAACCACCAGTGTTTGATTTTCTTCTTTTTGATGGCTTCGTTGATGGTGTAACAGATGGCTGAGTTAGTTGTGATGGGTAACGAAGCATGAAAATCAAAAAATTTCCTATGAACACCCAAGATCAATCTAGGAGATGCATAGCTACGAGTGGGGAGTGAGTCTACATACCCATGTAGACGAAAAGCGTTAACGATCTAGAGATCATGGTTGGCGTAGTTGTACTCGCGTCGCGATCCAATCCGATCCAAGCACCGCACGTGTGGCACCTCCGAGTTTAGCACACGTATGGCCTGGTGACTTCTCCTCCTCCTTGATCCAGCAAGCGAGGGAGAAGAGGTAGATGAGATCTAATCCAACACGACGGCATGGTGGTGGTGGTGGCAGCAGAACTCCGGCAGGGCTTCGCCAAGCGCTAGACGGACGAGAAGTGGAGGGACAGGGAGAGGGCAGCCGCCATGGTCAATGGATGGGCTGCCCCTTGCGCCTCCTCTCTATTTATATAGGGTAGGGACGTGGCCAGCCCTTGCCCCTCCTCCAAGGGAGGCGGTGGCGGCCAAGGAGGGGAGGTGTGCCCTCCAAGCCAAGTGGGGGCCCTTCTCCTTTAGGGTTTTCCACCCCTAGGCGCATGGGCCTTGTAGGGGTTAGTGCGCCAGGCCCAATAAGGCCAGGGCGCCCCCCCTACAGCCCATGCTACTGTATGGAATGTGGTGGAACCCTCCGAGGACTTCCGGACCCCTCTGGAACCCTCTGGAACCATCCGGTGACTTCTCGGTACAATACCGAAAAAACCAAACTTTTTCCGTAACCTCGAAATCAACTTTCCATATATAAATCTTTACCTCTCGACCACTCCGGAGCTCCTCGTGACGTCCATGATCTTATCCGGGACTCCAAAAAACATTCGGTTACCAACATCAAATATCCCAATACTACTCTAGCGTCATCGAACGTTAAGCGTGCGACCCTACGTGTTCGGGAATCATGTAGTCATGACCGAGAGACCTCTCCGGCCAATAACAAATAGCGGGACCTGGATGCCCATATTGGTTCCTACCTATTCCTCGAAGATCTTTATCGGTTGAACCACGATACCAAGGATTCAGTTAATCCCGTATGCAATTCCCTTTGTCCAGCGATATGTTACTTGGCCGAGATTCGATCGTCAGTATCTCCATACCTAGTTCAATCTCGTTACCCGCAAGTCTCTTTACTCGTTCCGTAATACAAGATCCCATGACTAAAACTCATTAGTCACATGAAGCTTCTTGTGATGTTGTATTACCAAGGCCCAGAGATATCTCTCTGTCACTCGGAGCGACAAATCGCAGTCTCGATCCATGCAACTCAACAGACACCTTTGGAGATACCTGTAGAGCACCTTTATGATCACCGAGTGTCGAAGTGACATTTGATAGCACACAAGGTATTCCTTCGGTGTCCGAGAGTGGCATGATCTCTTGGTCTGAGGAACTGATACTTGATACGAAGAAAGCTATAGCAAATAACTAAGTGATACGATCTGATGCTAAGCTTATGGTTGGGTTTGTCCATCACATCATTCTCCTAATGATGTGATCCTGTTATCAAATGACAACTCATGTCTATGGTTAGGAAACCTTAACCATCTTTGATCAATGAGCTAGTTAGTAGAGGCCCACTAGGGACATGGTGTTGTTTATGTATTCACACATGTATTTAAGTTTTGGACAATACAATTCTAGCATGAATAATAAACATTTATCATGAACAAGGAATTATGATAATAACCAATTTATTATTGCCTCTAGGGCATATTTCCAACAAGTTTTACCACAAAAGTTCCCGGTTCCATGGGTGATCTTTCGGCGGCACGCTTTGATAGATCGTCGGTGTCGTGGGAAAACGACGATCTATGGGATCGAGAGGATCCCTTTGCGGTTTGGCTGTGGGATCAATGTACTACAAAGAGCAGGGCTATTAGATGTGAGAACAAGCAACGATTTATCCAGGTTCGGGCCACTGTGAGCGTAAAACTCTACTCCTATTCTTGTGGTTTGATTGTGTATGAGCTCAAGGTTACAAAGAGCGCAGCTTGCCGACAAGGTGCGCGGGAAGTGCAGCTACAGTGTGTAATTGAACTAAGAGTCGACCATTCTAAGGGTAGCCGTGGGCCTCCTTTTATAGGCCAAGGGGTTCCCACAGTGGCTAATACAGTCATTTACAGGGTATGAATAGTGACTTGCACCGTCACCACGTCTATCTCCTGACGGGGTAGGACAAGCACATTAAATGCACCGTTAGGTGCTACGTTGGGGGGGGGGGGCGAGGCTTTGGGTAAAAGATCTGTACCACTGGTCCTGGCGCCCTCCTGTTATCTTGACACGTCCAAGGGACGGGTGTCATTAAAGGTAATCCTTGCGTGGCATGCTGACACGTGCCTTGGCCAGCTATGTTGACTGCCTGCCCGCTCGACATCTATCGTATGTGCTTATCTAGCCGATGATGAGGTAGAGCGGTAACGGGATAGAACGAGCCTGCTGGCGCGGAGCTTGCCGGGCCTTCGCTTGCCGGCAACTAGAGTCTTGGTCTTCACCATGCCGGTACGAAGCTTGCCGACAAGGGCAATGTTGATCTTCAGTACTAGAATAGTACTTCTCAATGACCTGCCTTGAGGTCTCCTTCATGGTCTTGTTTAATCTAAGTGTTTAGTCAAAGCAACCCTCCGGCAAGCCCTTGCCGTCAGGAAGGCTACAACTGCCTGTGCACAAGTCAGGGTATGAAGGCACACATGCTTCAGTACACTGACAGGAGCCCCTGGGCCTGGGACACACGCACATGCGACGCGTCGTTGGGCTAGGCCCGAATAGTACGTAGGCATGCATGGCAGAGGATAACTGTCATAATCTTCTCTTTTACCATGCCCCCCACGATGCGCATTAAATGCGGGCGTGGGAGAGGTGGAATGGAACAGGCGCGGGGAGGTAGTGCGCCTGAAAAGCACATCCACGTAGGATGGTAAAGTGCCAGCCCCCGCGCCTTCCCCATAAAAAGGAATTCATGAAGGGCACTGCTCATTTACCCCCCTTCTCCCAATCTTGCCATCGCCGCCGTCTTCTTCCTTGTGCAAGAAGAGAGAGTGTCATTTGCTTCCGCCGGTGCCGCACTACGCCCCCGTCTGGCTTCTAATCCGCCCTCCCCAAGGCTGCCATGGCTCCGAAGAGGAACCAAAACAAGCCGAAGAAGGTGGTCGATCCTGACACGGAGGCGAGGAAGGAGGAGCTGGCAGCGACATGGAGAGACAATGTCACCTTCACGCCGGTGCTGGATCAGAGCGATCTGGTGAGTCGATATTCGATAATGTGGGGAAGGAGACGACCACCCACACCATGCCAGAAGTTCTTCCCGGCTCCATCAGGCCTGGCCCAGACAAGTACCCCTTTTTCGCCGCATATTTTTACTGCGGGCTTGTTCCCCCTTTCTCTGAATTCTTCGTAGAGATAATGTACACCTACGGGTTCCGCCTCCTAGACTTTACCCCCAACTCCATGACGTGTATGGCTGTTTTTGCGAACATGTGCGAAAACTTTGTCGGCGTACTGCCTAGTGTAGCCCTCTTCCACCACTACTTCCCCCCATGCATCGAGGCAGATGCCCTCTCGGGCGGCATCACTTGGATCCCCAGGGACAGGAACGCCTACCTTTCGGGACTGCTTCATCGGAAGTGGAACGAGTGGCGCGGAGAGTGGTGTTGGATCAAAGAAAGAGACTTCCCGGCCTTCTGCCAGCCCAGGACGACAAAGGTGGTGTGCGGCGATGACTGGAGCTCCTTTGACGCTGACGACGAGAAGCTCACCATTGCTACGACACACACCCTCTGTCTCAAGGTTGCCGGCCTCACCATCAAAATGGTGGGAGCGGATTTCCTTCGTCACCGCATCGCGCTTCTTCAGAACAAGGGCAGGCCTGCTTGGGACTACAAGAATGCGGTAGACATCATGTGGGTGCAGACCAGATTGCACGCCAACTTGATGGTGCTGCAGCACCGGGTCCTCTGCGAGCAACTCTTCCGCACCTCCGGCAACTTCAAGCTGCCGGCAAGCGTGGTGCCTTTGTGCAACAACTCCACCAGGGATTCCATCATTGCAATGATGCCATCCTGCAATGCCCATGGCATCGAAGCGCTTTGGCAGGAGCCACCCGAAGATGTGGTACAGGAGTGGTTCGACACCCTGATGGAGAGGCCCATCAGGCAGGAGAAATATCTCGTCCACGAAACCACCCCCGAAGAGTTGGCGCATATTGCCAACAGGGCAGTAGAGGCGAGACTAGCTAAAGGTGCCAGCAGTTCTGGGTCCGCGGTAGCCAACCCTGATGAGGAGTCTGACAATGAGACGGTAGAGGAGCCGCTGGAGGGAGTTGCCGAAGAGTAATAAGAGAATGCCGGGGAGCAAGGCGAGGAGACCGCCAAAGGGCAGGCGCAAAGGGAGCCCCCCGCTCCCACTATTCCGGCAAGGAGGCCTTGCGTCCTCCAGAGGGCTGTCTTCGGAGAGCCAGTCCGTGGAGCCCATTCAGGCAATGAAGCAGGCAACAAGGAAGCAGCCGTCAAGTCCACCGGGCGGCAAGGATCTCGACACCAGGCCCCTCAACAGTAGCAAGTGCGGCGTACCTCTTCGAGGAAAACCATGGTGCTGGCTACCAGAGGAAGCGGGTCTTCCCAACTTGCCACGCCCACGGCGACCAAACAGGCTAGGATTTCTACTCTGCCCCCTCCTCCAGCACCAGGCCCGAGAGTTTGGACGATATCTCCATCCTTAGCAACGAGGAGGAGGAAGAAGAGTATGTATCTTCGTTCACCTCTATCAATCATTGATTTCTTATCATTGCTAATCTGACTTGCCTCGTCTTGCCTTGATTTGACAGTGACGGGGAATCCTTGGCGCAGAGGATGGCCAAGAGGGCGAGGACCGCGGCAGAGGATGAGCCGGCAACAAGCACGGCGCCAGGTGATGATGTCGTGGATACTAGCCCTCGGCGCAGCCCCCAGCGTGAGGCCACTATCCAATTTCCTTTGGCAAGCACTGGTGTCGAGATATTTACCGCTAACATCGGCATGGGAGTAGGAGAAGGGCACCAAGAGGAGGAACGCCCGGAGGCAGATCCAACTGGGACATCTCTGTCAACCGCTACCCAGGCAAGGACCTCCACAGACGAGCCCGTTCACACTGATGAAGTGCTAGTAACCGAGGCCACCGGCAACCAGGCAACAACAAACGAGGTTTCAGTCCATAAGCCTTCTGCTATTGAGTACTTTTCTCTCTTAATCTTCTTTTTGCTTTCTTGAACTTGATCTGAGTCTTGGTTTTCTCTCTTCTCCATCCTTTCAGATCTTCCTCCAACTGACAAAGTGGACATCGATTCCACCATCGAGGAGATCGCGAGGGATGCTGCCAACGAGGCCAGCAGCATTGCTGTTGATGAGGCCATCACGGGGGCTGATGAGAAGGCTGCCAAGGCTACTCACGAAGAGGCCACCAAGGACGCTGCTGAGGAGGGCGGCAATAATAGCGCCGAGGCCACTGGAGACATCTCTGTCCCAGGAGCGCCAAGCGCTGACTCAGCCATGAGGGCAATCCTGGCCGGCAAGGCGGCCGCGGACAACCACCCTTCGGCATCTAAAGAGCCCTTCTCAAGCAAATATCTGAAGGTTGGCAACAACTTGTTCGTCAGCCTCCCTGGGACGTCAAACATCGGGGTGCCCACAGAAGGTGAAGTCTTGGATGATGATATCATTGCCGCTGCTGGGCTCGAGGTCGTTCATGAGCCGCATGCCAGCACCAACAAGACCTACGAACAGTAGCTCCTCAAGGCCATGAGCGTGAACTTTCAGAAGCTTCAGGCATGTTACCTCAGCCGTACTGAGAGCTTGGATTCCAGAGCTGCCTTCCTTGACAAGGCGGAGGAGGAATTCAAGAAGCGTGTGGAGGAAACACAAATCTGGTATGCAGAATGCCTCCAGGACCTCCAAGAACAGCACACCCAGCTCGCCAAGGTTAAGGAGGAGTTTGTCTTGGAGAAGGATGAAGTCGACAAGGCACATGAGGAAGCTGCGCAGAGGACAGCGGCAACTGAGGCAGGGCTGAATGAGCACAAGGTTGGCCTTGACGCTTATGAAGAAGAGCTTGCCGCTCGTGAAGCGGAGCTTGCCGCCACGCTTCGCGGCAAGGACAATGATATCCAGGCCCTCGTCTCACAGCAAACTCAGGAGCTGGAGCGCAAGCACAAGGACGCCATCGATGCTCAGGCTACAGAGCATGCCAAAAAGATCAAAGAGGTCGTCGATGCTGCCGAAGTCACAGAGGTCGCCAAGACCGAGCTGGAAGGCAAGGTGCGAGCGCTCGAAGCAAATATCGCCTCCAACGCCAAGGCAGAGAAGGCAACTCACACCTTGGCAGAGCTGCAAACTTTACTGTCTGCCAAGAGGCAAGAGCTCACCAAGGCCAACGATACTATCAAAGATCACAAGATGAAGCTGACCGCCTTGGAGAAATCCCTTGATGAAGCCAGAAAGCGTGAGAAGATCTTGATGAAGGACCTCCAAGATGAGAAGGCCTTGGTCGCAAGCACTGCCAGCACTTTCAATGAGCTCAAGGGTGCCTACAAGCTTTGGACTGACCGCCTTGTGGTTGCCGCGGAGAACATTTATGCACAGCTGTCCGCCATGGGCTTGCCGGAATACCACTACTCCATCGCCGAAGGGGACACCGCCAGTGCTAGGCTCACTCTCTTCTTCAAAATCATGATCGAGGTGTTGGAGAAGCACCACGGGGCTCGAGCCGCATACCTTGCCAGCGAATCCCACAAGCTTTGCCGGGATGTCCTCTTCAAGGTACTCATCAAAGTGGTGTACCAGAACCCAGGCATTGACCTCTCCAAGGTTTTCGCCAGTCTGCCGAGGGGAGCCGACACCAAGACCGCCGAAGAGCTCGTCACGCCCATCACCAATAGGGTTGGCCAGATCCCCAAGACAGAGGGTGGAGTTACCCACTAATCTTGTAGCCATACCTTGTCACGTGCATGATCATGTAGAAGACAGATTTATCTTAAGTTAGATCCGCACTGCGTTTTGATGTACTATAACTTGTGTTTTGGATAAATGTATGCATGCTATTCTCCCCATTCTATTCTGTCTTTGCATAATTCTTGTACCCTACGCTTGTCGGAAACTTGCCAGTGCACGCACTCTTGCCGCGAGCGCTTGAGGAACGGGTCCTTAGCGGCTTGTCGGAAGTGCCGCTGTCGGCAAGGATACACTCGACGATCTCAACGCAGCCACTTAAGGTGTTGAGCGGTCTCGAAACAAAGGAAGGGCGTAGCTGATCACGACCAGGTTCCTTAGCATGCATGTTTCTCATACAAGGGCCAAAATCGCTCAAGGAGAGTTGCAACTACAACAAAGAATTTATTTAAAAGTTTCTCAACTTCGCTTTTTCTTTGTTGTGCTACTTGCCGTAGGACGATATCTTGAACATCATTTGGTATCCATACCGTCACTCCACCCGGGACATTTGTACGCGAACCCTTCTGTCCTTTGAGAAAAAGAATGAAGAAAAAAGAGGAGGCTGGAACCTTGACGGTTCGTTAATCATCTTATGCAAGGTAAAATGTAACACAAGGCTTCCTGCAACATATAAACAAATATGTACTTTGCCAAAGGGTTGTGAAACACTTAGCTTTATTTATGTGCACAGGATCTGCGCCTGGCTCTATACAAATGTTAACTTGCTTTGCCGACAAACTTGTACAAAAGAGGTTGCCGGGCAGCCCGGCAACCGGGCCTTACGGGTAAAACTTGCGAAGATGCTCAATATTCCATGAGTTGAGCACCGGAGTGCCATCTTCAGTCTCTAGGCAGACTGCGCCGGGCCTAGTGACTTGTACCACCTAGTAAGGGCCCTCCCACTTCGGCGTCAACTTGTTTTGACCCTTCATGGACTGAATCCGACGAAGAACAAGGTCGCCTTCCTCAAGGTCCTGGCGTTCACTTTGCAGCTACGGTAGCGGCACAAAGCTTGCTGATACTGTGCAGCACGGACAGCAGCCCGGAAACGATCTTCCTCAAGGAGCGTGGCATCATCTTGCTGTAGCTCATCTTGATCCTCCTCATCGAAGGCCATGACTCGAGGTGACCCGTATCTGAGTTCTGTGCGGAGCACCGCTTCTGCACCATAAACAAGGGAGAAGGGTGTCTGGCCAGTGGCTCGACTTGGTGTTGTCCTGATTGACCAAAGAACCGCCGGCAACTCTTCCACCCAGCGCCTTCCACACTTGTGCAGCCTGTCGAAATTTCTGGTCTTGAGACCACGCAGCACTTCTGCATTTGCCCTCTCTACTTGTCCATTGCTCCTTGGATGAGAAACAGATGCGTAGCAAATCTTATTTCCAAGTTCTTGGCAATTTGCTGTGAAGGCGCGGCTCGTGAATTGGGTGCCATTGTTGGTGATGATCCTATTGGGGACACCAAAACATGCAACCAATCCTTTGAGGAACTTGATGGCTGACTGTGCCGTCACCTTACTCACTGGCTCCACCTCAGGCCACTTTGTAAACTTGTCAATTGCAACATACAAGAATTCAAAGCCCCCGGTAGCACGGGGGAAGGGGCCGACGATGTCGAGCCCCCAGAATGAGAAAGGCTAGGAGAGAGGGATGGTTTGGAGGGCTTGAGCTGGCTGGTGGATGTCCTTGGAGTGGAACTGGCATGCTTCGCATCTGATGACCACCGCCAAGGCGTCTTGAAGGGCTGTCGGCTAGTAGAATCCTTGACGGAACGCCTTGCCGACAAGCGCACCTGACCCAATGTGAGAGCCACACATCCCTTCATGCATCTCTTCCAACAGCCTCTGTCCATCTTCCCAGCAGATGCACTTCAATTTCACCCCATTTGGTCTTCTCCTCTACAAAATGTTGTCAACAAACTTGTACATCCTTGATTGACAGGCTACTTTTTCAGCGTCCTCTTATTCATTGGGAAGATCTCCTGTCTAAAGGGACTGGACAATTGGTTGTGCCCATGTTGGAGCCTACGGCTCGACGACAAGGACTAAAAGTACTTCTTCCTCTATGGGAGCGCTTGCTTCGACGGCAAGGATCTGGCTTGCCGGAAACTGCGGCTCACCGGCCAAGGGTATCTTGTCAACGGTATCCACTTTCTTGGCAGCTGCCGGTAGCTCTGCCGGAAAGTAACCACCAACATCTTGCTTTCTCTTTTTTGCCAGCCTTGATGGTGTAACGGATGGCTGAGTTAGATGGAGCACAAAAGTTCCTGCTTCCACAGGCATCTTTTGGGCAGCAAGCTTTGACAGGTCGTCGGCAATCCAATTTTAGGCACGGGGAATGTGCTCCGCTTGCAGACCGTCAAAGTGAGCCGCAGTGGAGTCTACAATCTGGTCGATGCACGGCAAAGGGAAAAGGTCCTTTGGACAGGCTTTATTTATATCAGTGAAGACTATACAAAGCCTCCACTTCCCATTCGCCTTGCGCACTACGACTGGATTGGCTAACCACGTAGGGTGTAGCACTCCTCTGACTAGGCCTGCTGCTTCCAACTTCTTGATTTCCTCGGCAATGAACTCTTGCCACTTCAAGGCTTGCTTCCTGACCTTCTGCTTGATGGTCTCGCATGAGGGCAGATAGCAAGGTGGTGCTCAATTACCTCCCTAGGAACACCGGGGATGCCAGATGCTTGCCAAAGCAAACACATCGACATTCGCCCGTAGGAAGGCAACGAGCTCGCTTTCCTATTTGTATTGAGAGTGGCACTTACAGAAAAAGTGCCACTTGTCCCATCTTCCCTTGTGGAAACTTGCTTGGTTAACGGCGCAGAGGCCTTGGCTTTCTTGCTCTTGCCGGTAGAGCTCTCTGGTATGTGCTCAACGGGCGTGCTGCACTCTAAAGTGTGCTTCCCGAAGTCCGTATAAGAGGTCTTGCCGGACTTCTTCTTCTTCTTTCCTCCCTCGGGAGCATTGCCAGCAGGAGCAGGTACCTTGACGGTTGGTGCTGCCACAACCTCGCGGTAGAGCTTGTCAGCGCAGATGATTGCATCTCTCTGGTTGGACTTGACGGGGAGGACGCCCATCGGCCCCGGTATCTTGATGACGTTGTAGGCAAAGTGTGATGATACGTCTCCAACGTATCTATAATTTATGAAGTATTCATGCCATGTTTATTATAGTTTTTTATGATTTTGGTGCACTTTTATATGGCTTTTATATGATTTTTTATGGACTAACATATTGACCTAGTGCCCAGTGCTAGTTGTTGTTTTCTGTTTGTTTTTGGTTTTCCAGAAAATCCATATCAAGTGAAGTCCAAATGCAGCGAAACTTTTTCACGATTTTTTCTGGAAGGAAACGGACCCAGGAAGCTTCAGGGAAGCAGTAGAAGAGCTACAGGGGCCCCACGAGCCACCTAGGCGCGCCTGCCCCCCCCCCCCAGGCGCGCTCTGGTGCCTCGTGGGCCCCCTGTGGCACCTCTTCGCGTGATTCCAGCGCTGAAAAATCATATATATTCAGAAACCCCCGAAACTTAACCTAGATGAGTTTTTACGCCGCCGCAAGCCTCTGTACCTCCACGATCTAATCTACAACCCTTTTCCGGCACCCTGCCGGAGGGGCGAATCATCACCGGAGGCCATCTTCATCATCCCGGCGGTCTCCATGACGAGGAGGGAGTAGTTCACCCTCGGGGCTGAGGGTTTGTACCAGTAGCTATGTGTTTTATCTCTCTCTCTCTCATGTTCTTGATTTGGCACGATCTTGATGTATCGCGAGCTTTGTTAATACAGTTGGATCATATGGTGTTTCTTCCGTCTCTATCTTTGTTGTGATGAATCGAATCTTTTCCCTTTGAGGTTTCGTTATTGTCGGATTGAATATTCATATTTGAGAACACTTGATGTATGTCTTGCATATGAATACCCGTGGTGACAATGGGGTGTTATATTGATTCACTTGATGTATGTTTTGGCACTCAACTCGTGGATTCCCGAGGTGACATTGGGGTAATCTATGCATAGGGGTTGATGCACGTTTTCATTATCTTTTCTCCGATAGAAACTTTGGGGTGCTCCTTGAAGTTCTTTTTGTGGATTGAATATGATGATTATGAAGTTGTTTGATGCATATCGTATAATCAACTCACGGATACTTGTGGTGACATTGGAGTATCTAGGTGACATTAGAGTTGGTTGATGTGTGTCATATGGTGTTATTTTAGTACGAACTATAGGGCTGTTTGTGACACTTATAGGAATAGCTCAACAGAGCGATCGGAAAGGATAGCTTTGAGGTGGTTTCGTACCCTACAAACAATTTCTATCTAATGTTCTCCTCTAATAGGAACTTTGGAGTGATTCTTTATCGCACGTTGAGGGATTGTTATATGATCCAATTATGTTAGCATTGTTGAGAGATTGCACTAGCGAAAGTATGAACCCTAGGCCTTGTTTCTTAGCATTGCAATACCGTTTATGCTCACTTTTGTTACTTGCTACCTTGCTATTTTTTATTGTTCGCACTACAAAAACCTATATCTACAATCCATACTACACTTGTATCACCATCTCTTCGCCGAACTAGTGCACCTATACAATTTACCATTGTATTGGGTGTGTTGGGGACACAAGAGACTCTTTGTTATTTGGTTGCAGGGTTGTTTGAGAGAAACCATCTTCATCCTACGCCTCCCACGGATTGATAAACCTTAGGTCATCCACTTGAGGGAAAATTTCTACTGTCCAACAAACCTCTGCGCTTGGAGGCCCAACACGAGTTTACAAGAACAAGTTGTGTAGTAGACATCAAGCTCTTTTCTGGCGCCGTTGCCGGGGAGGTGAGTGCTTGAAGGTATATCTCTAGATCTTGCAATCAAATCTTTTAGTTTCTTGTTTATCACTAGTTTGGTTTTATAAAAAGAAAACTAAAAAATGGAATTGAGGTTGCCTCATATTATTTGTCTCTATAATGTCTTTCTTGAAAATGATGGAGCGGAAAATTGTGCTCAATTGATAGTAGAAGAATTCAATAAAATGTTTGGCATAAAATATTTGAATGATGAGCATGATTTCAATGTTGCTAGTAATAATTCTTTGAATATCCATGATGCTAATGATATGCAAAGCCATAAGCTTGGGGATGCTATGTTTGATGAAGATGATCTTTTTACTCCCCCATGTTTTGATGAGAAAATTTATTATGATGACCGCATGCCTCCTATTGATGATGATTATATTGATGAAAGTGGATTTGGTGAAGTCATGACTTTATTTAATGATGAATCCACTATTTTGGAAGAGGTTTCAATTGATTATGCCAATCAAGTATCACATGAGAGTTATTTTGTTGAGTTTGCTCCCACTATCATTGATGAGAAGAAATTTGCTTATGTGGAGAGTAATAAAATTTCTATGCTTGTGGATCATGAAAAGAATGCTTTATGTGATAGCTATATTGTTGAATTCATTCATGATGCTACTGAAAATTATCATGAGAGGGGAAGATATGCTTTTACATATTTCAATAATATCAAGTTTCCTCTCTATGTGTTGAAAGTTTTGAAATTATACTTGTTTTGCCTTCCTATGCCAGTTGATTCTTGCTCCCATAAACAATTTGCTCACAAAATCCCTATGCATAGGAAGTGGGTTAGGCTTAAATTTGCTGGTCATATGCTTCATGATGCTCTCTTTGTGTTTCGATTCTTTACTTTTATGTGAGCATCATTGAAATCATCATGCCTAGCTAAAAAGGCATTAAACAAAAGCGCTTGTAGGGAGACAACCCAATACTTATACCTACTGTTTTTTTGTGTTCACATGATTAATCTACTGTAGTAATCATGTTTTATATGTTTTCTTTCAATAATGTGCCAAGTAAAGCCTTTGGGATAGTGTGGATACTTGTTGAATTGATTCTGTGCAAAAACAGAAACTTTTGCGTCCAGTACTGGAATTTCTATTCTGTACTGGAGCGTGAAAAAATTCTGAAATTTTTACACAATATTGGTTTACAAATTGTTTACGTTTTCCTAATTGTTTAGAATTTTTGGAGGTACATAAGTATGGTTTTTAAATCGCTCACTACATGCTGTTCTGTTTTTGACAGATTCTGTTTTTAGTGCATAGTTTGCTTGTTTTAGTGTTTCCATAACTTATATTGAGTAATATAAATTGTGGAAATGATAGAATATAGTAGGCATTATGTGATAACAATTATGAATCTTGTCTTGACAGTACCTAAGTGGATGATTTATTTTTATCATACTAACCTATCTCACAAGTTCCGTTAAGTTTTGTGTGATTGAAGTTTTCAAGTTTTGGGTGAGATATCGACATGAGGAGAATAAGGAGTGGCAAGAAACTAATCTTGGGGATGACCAAGGCACCCCAAGGTAATACTGAAGGAAGACTCAAGCGTCTAAGCTTGGGGATGCCCCGGATGGCATCCCCTCTTTCGTCTTCAACATTATCGGTATACCTCACTTGGAGCTATATTCTTATTCGTCACATAATATGAGTTTTGCTTGGAGAGTCATTTTCTTATGTTGATATTTGCTTTCTGTTATCAATAATCATGTTTTGTATCTTTTAGTTCAATAAAATGCCAATTATAGCCTTTACCATGCTCAGTTTGCAAGTTCATGTGTTGCTGTTTGAAAACAGAAAGTTTTCTGTTATGTCCAGAATATTCCTGAATAGTCAGAACATGATAAAAATCTGAAATTTTTACACAATAAGAACGCTTGAGTTCTTTGTCACATGGTAATTTTTCAGAATTTTTGGAGTTAGGGAAGTATGAATTCTTATTCACCCTTTACAGACTGTCCTGTTTTGGCAGATTGCTGTTATAGTTGCATTGTTTGCATATGTTTGCTTGTTTAATATTTCTATTTGTGGATAGGAGTATTAAATATGCAGAGGCATTTAGTATGCAATGTTAAATTATAATTTTAGTGATTTGTTACAGTAGAGAATGTTAAGGTTTTGAATTGATTTATACTAACTTATCTCACGAGTTCTTGTTGAGTTTTGTGTGGATGAAGTACTTAAGATTTAGGGAAACCATGATATGAGAGGAATTAAGGAGACACAAAAGCTCAAGCTTGGGGATGCCCATGGCAACCCAATATAATATTTCAAGAAGTCTCAAGCATCTAAGCTTGGGGATGCCCCGGTAGGCATCCCACCTTTCTTCATCAACAACTATCGGTCAGTCTTGGTTGAGCCTAAGTTTTTGCTTCTTCACATGATATGTGCTATCCTTGGAATGTCATATTATTTTTTTTCTTTGCTGTTTGAATAAAATACTTAAGATCTGAAATTTTTAAATGAGAGAGAGTCCTCACATAGCTACTTAATTACTTAACAACTCATTTGATCTTCACTTATATCTTTTTGGAGTAGTTTGTCATTTACTCTTGTGCTTCACTTATATCCTACGAGTGAATAGTTGAAATGAATTGAATATCATAAAGTTGAAATTTATATGCTTCATATGCTTGTCCCATGGGGAGTAGTGACTTCACATACAAGAGGTATAAGTGGTAAAATTTATTGAAAGTTAACAAACAAAGCATTGGTCACTTGAACAATTCATGAAAGAATATTGAAGGAAGAGAGATTTCACATATAAATATACTATCTTGGACATATTCTATGATTGTGAGCCCCCATTAATTAGTTTCAAACTTGATCAAGTAGTTGACGTTGGACAAGGAAGACAACGTAATGAGTTATGTTTTTTTATATTCACATTGAAGTTATATTGTCATGGATCCTCTAACATGTGGTGCTTGCTTAGGATCTTTTGCTAGCCAAAACTTTGTACTAAGTAGAAATACTACTTGTGCATCCAAAAACCCTTAAACCCAGTTTCTTCCCATGAGTGTCCACCATATCTACCTATGGATTGAATAAGATACTTCAAGTAAGTTGTCATCGGTGCAAAAAGCAATAAAAATTGCTCCTAAATATGTATGATCTTTTATTACAAGGGAAAATAAGCGTTGTACGAACTTGTGATGGTAAAGAAATAAAAGCGATGGACTGCATAATAAAGGTTGCTATCACAAGGGGCAATATAATGTGATGTTCCTTTGCATTAAGGGCTTGTGCATCCAAAAATAAAAAGCGCATGACAACCTCTGCTTCCCTCTACGAAGGGCCTATCTTTTACTTTTATGCATTTACTTTTATGTATTTACTTTTATGCAAGAGTCAATATTATTTCTTCTCGTTTCAACCTCAATTATTCTCTAGTTGGCAAGCATCATGTGGTATGGAATGATCCAGGCACATATATCCAGTTGAATATAGGTGATCATGAGTTATTATTATTGACATTATCCATGAGATAAATAAATTGGGAGGCAAAACATTAAGCCCCTATCTTCCTATGTGTTTGACTGAAACAGTTTGTTCTGAAAATATGCTTTGAGTGTCAACAAACATGGAAGACTAAATGATAGTTGAGTATGTGGAATTTGCTAGATCAAAGCTCTTACATAGACCCTTCCTGAAAATAAGATGAATTGCAATTGTTTGATGACTGAGAACATAGTTTGTTAGTTTTCAAGAAAGTTTATGGCCTATACTTTAAACATGTGAATAGCTTGCTACTTGATCATGAGAAGTTTTATGAGATGAGCTACTGATTATGATATATATTGATGCTAGAAAAAGTGATTGAAATTATCATTGATCAAACTTATGCACTATGCTAGCATTCACACTTCATAAATTATTTCTTTTATCATTTACCTACTCGAGGACGAGCATGAATTAAGCTTGGGGATGCTGATACGTCTCCAACGTATCTATAATTTATGAAGTATTCATGCCATGTTTATTATAGTTTTGTATGATTTTGGTGCACTTTTATATGGCTTTTATATGATTTTTTATGGACTAACATATCGACCTAGTGCCCAGTGCCAGTTGTTGTTTTCTGCTTGTTTTTGGTTTTCTAGAAAATCCATATCAAATGAAGTCCAAATGCAGCGAAACTTTTTGACGATTTTTTCTAGAAGGAAACGGACCGAGGAAGATTTGGGGAAGCAGCAGAAGGGCCACAGGGGCCCCACGAGCCACCTGGGCGGGCCTACCCCCCCCCCCCAGGCGTGCCTTGGTGCCTCATGGGCCCCCTGTGGCACCTCTTCGCGTGATTCCAGCGCTGAAAATTCATATATATTCAGAAACCCCCGAGAATTAACCTAGATGAGTTTTTACGCCGCCGCAAGCCTCTGTACCTCCACGATCTAATCTACATCCCTTTTCCGGCACCCTGCCGGATGGGGGAATCATCACCGGAGGCCATCTTCATCATCCCGGCGTTCTCCATGACGAGGAGGGAGTAGTTCACCCTCGGGGCTGAGGGTTTGTACCAGTAGCTATGTGTTTTATCTCTCTCTCTCTCTCTCTCTCGTGTTCATGATTTGGCACGATCTTGATGTATCGCGAGCTTTGTTAATATAGTTGGATCATATGGTGTTTCTTCCCTCTCTATCTTTGTTGTGATGAATTGAATCTTTTCCCTTTGAGGTTTCGTTATTGTCGGATTGAATATTCAGATTTGAGAACACTTGATGTATGTCTTGCATATGAATACCCGTGGTGACAATGGGGTATTATATTGATTCACTCGATGTACGGTTTGGCACTCAACTCGCGGATTCCCGAGGTGACATTGGGGTAATCTATGCATAGGGGTTGATGCACGTTTTCATTATCTTTTCTCTGATAGAAACTTTCGGGTGCTCCTTGAAGTTCTTTGTGTGTATTAAATATTATGATTATGAAGTTGTTTGATGCATATCGTATAATCAACTCACGGATACTTGTGGTGACATTGGAGTATCTAGGTGACATTAGAGTTGGTTGATGTGTGTCATATGGTGTTATTTTAGTACGAACTCTAGGGCTGTTTGTGACACTTATAGGAATAGCTCAATAGATCGATTGGAAAGGATTACTTTGAGGTGGTTTCGTACCCTACAAACAATTTCCATCTTATGTTCTCCGCTAATAGGAACTTTGGAGTGATTCTTTATCGCACGTTGAGGGATTGTTATATGATCCAATTATGTTAGCATTGTTGAGAGATTGCACTAGCGAAAGTATGAACCCTAGGCCTTGTTTCTAAGCATTGCAATACCGTTTATGCTCACTTTTGTTACTTGCTACCTTGCTGTTTTTTATTGTTCGCACTACAAAAACCTATAGCTACTATCCATACTACACTTGTATCACCATCTCTTCGCCGAACTAGTGCACCTATACAATTTACCATTGTATTGGGTGTGTTGGGGACACAAGAGACTCTTTGTTATTTGGTTGCAGGGTTGTTTAAGAGAGACCATCTTCATCCTACGCCTCCCACGGATTGATAAACCTTAGGTCATCCACTTGAGGGAAAATTGGTACTGTCCTATAAACCTCTGCGCTTGGAGGCCAAACACGAGTCTACAAGAACAAGTTGTGTAGTTGACATCATGCGACACGGCCATGAACTTGGCCAGCGCCGGACGGCCCAGAATTCCGTTGTATGGCAGCGACATCTTGACAACATCGAAGACAATCTTCTCCGTCCGGTAGTTAACGTTGCTGCCGAATGTGACCCGCAGTGTGATCTGGCCCTTCACCTTGTTCCTCCTTGGACTGATCCCTTGGAATGTGCCGGTCTCCTTGTAACACCCCTGTGTAATGAGCTACTGTGATCCATAATGATTATGCTAAGTCACCTTGATTAGCAATTCATGGTCATAGTGAATTCATATCTCATTTCAAATTCCACCACTGAATTCAATTCAAATTGCAAGTGAGATTTGAAGTTGCACAAAAGTTGCTGCAAAATAGTTCATCATTTAGCAAATATTCCAAAACAAATATTTGTTCAGGAAAACAACATCACCTATTTGCTAAAATGAGCTATAGCAATTAAAACAGTGTCGAAAGGAGCATTTTAAATGTCTTTCCATTTATGAAAAATTCAAATGAAATCATCTTGCCTCCAAACTTTTTGTGGCAGTGCTGTATAATGCAAGGTAATTATGTGGCCAAGTCCCACATTTTACAAAATACATTTGCTAGCTAAAAGAAAATGCAACATAAAGGAATAAAGAAAACAGAAGGTAGAAATAAAGAAAAAAGGGAAAAGGGCTACTGTTGACTGGGCCTTAGTGCACAGTGTGCAGGCCCAGCCCAACAGAGCCGTCGTCGTCTCCCTCCTCCCCGTGTCAGCTCGCGCGCGCGCCCGACGCCGCGCGCCGTCGCCGCCGAACCTCATCGCCGCCCCGCGCCGCTACAGCGCCGTGGAGGTGGATAAGAGCGCCGCGATGGCCCTCTGGGACTCGTGCCGTCCTCATCCCCCTCCTCCATCGCCACCCTCTCGCGCTCCCGAGCTCACCCGAGCACAACCGTCACCGTTTCCCGTCGATCCCATGGCCACCGTCTGCCTCTCGCCTCGCCGCCATGTCGTAGAGCTCCGCCGTCGACCGCTACGTCGTCTGCGTCAAGCCATTCGAGCCGGGGAGCACCGTAGAGACCGCATCGAACTCTTCTTCCTCCTCGGACCCGCCGGCGTTCTTCTTCGACTCCGGCACCGCTGCTGCTCCTAAGCTAACACCGGGCCCCCGTGTGCCTTCCCAATGAGCCTCTGCTCCCTTCCCCTCTCCTCCCGGCGTCGTTTGCCCCTCTGGCTGTCGGATTCGAGACCACCCGAGCATGCCACCGCTCGAGCTCGTCGCCGGCATATCTCCGGTGACCAAATGGTCACGCGCGTGCGTCCGTTAGCATCGCCGCAACATGTAGGCCCTTCCTATCTGCTCCATTTGCTCATTTGCGAGCTGCATCGCCGTTTCCGCCCGCACCTGAACTCCGGCCGCCGCTTGCGAGCTCGCCGCCGTTAAACCCGACCTCCTCAGCCGACGCCACCACCGCAGATCGACGCGCCGTCGAATACACGTTCGAACGCGCCATACCCCGCGCGAAATGGACGCCCATAGGCGATTTCCGGCAAGGTCCCATGCGCCTCCGCCGAGTTTTGGGGTCGCCGGCGTTTAAACGCCGGCGCCGCTGACCTGGCTGGCCTGGGGCCCACCCTGGGTCGCTGACTAGTGGGTCCCAGGGGCCCGGTTGACCGCATTGACCGGTCAACCGTGCTGACTGGGCAGCTCCAGTCGCTGACAGGCGGGCCCCGCTCGCTAATTAACATTTTTTATAAAATAACTTAATCTGGTAATTAGTTTAGTCTCTGACAGATGGGGTCCACCACTAATTAATTTCAGTTTAATTTAAATAAGCTCTAATTAGCCCTATGTCACTGACATGTGGGTCCCAGCGGTCAGGTTTGACCTGGACCGGCTGTGTTGACTGATGACATCACCCTGACGTATTGCTGACGCAATAAAGAATTTACAGTTATTTTCGGGTATAAAATAATTCCAGGATTTTACAGAAATTGTTTAAAACATTGAAAATTCGTAGAAATTCAACCGTAGCTCACATGAAAAAGTTTTCTACATGAAAGTTGATCAGAAAAATGAGACGAATCCGAATATGTGATCAAAATGCTTGACCATCAATCCTAACTAGATGAACATGGAACCTTCCCCTTCGGTTCATCTGTCTGACAGATGCCTAAAGCCGGGAAAATATTCCCAGATATTTTCCCACTCCGTCTGTAATGTGTAACACTGCGTTAAGTCACCCCAGCATAGCATATTGCCATGTCATTCATTGTGTTACACCTGTTTGCTTTGTATTTATTGTTTCTTCCCCCTCTTCTCTCCGGTAGACCCCGAGACCGACGCTGCTCCCGAGTACGACTACGCTCCAGACGTCCAGCCACTTGCCGCAGAGCTTCCAGGCAAGCAAACCCCCTTGATCATTCCAATATCGCCCATTCCTTTCTCTCTCCTGCTTGTAATAGAATTTGCTACTATTGTCTGAAATCCCCTAGTCTGATGCATAGCCTGTTTTTGTAACCTACTGTTGATACCTTACCTGCTATCCTAAATGCTTAGTATAAGTTTGGTTAGTGCTCCATCAGTGGCCCCGCACCGCTGTCCGTGTTGCTATGCTTAGCTTCCGGGTAATCGACCAATGTGATCGAGTTGCAGAGACCGACACATCACCACATACCCCCTTAGTTGTGCGACTCCGCAGAGCTACTATCGAGTGCCGAGGGTGATACCTCCTACCTCACTCCTAATAATATCTCTATAGCGTAGCTAGTCGGTTGTGGGTTACCGAGGGTGATTCCTCTTTCACCACCTCCGATGATGCCTCTGTCGTGCAACCCCTCATGCGTGAACCCAAAGAGGGTGATTCCTCTAAGTTCACCTTGATGGATACATCAAGTGGGAATCCATCAAGGGTGATTCCTCGGATTTCCCCCTTGATGTATGGACACACGGATACCCTATTTTTAACTCAGTCCCTTGTTGAAGTTAGGTCGACCCCGAGGGGTACCCACGAGGTAATTACGAGGCACGACCGGGCAGGCAGACCGCCCCAAGAGAGGGGTGGATGGGCTGGCCCTTGCCGTAAGTCCTTGAGATGGGGCGACAGGAGCACTGATCGTAACCGCAAGCTCCCAATGTACAAATGGGTTTGGATATGTGATCTGAGTAGGCCTCTGGCCTTTTTGCACTAACCACCACGGGGGAATAGTATGGGCACTCGGCATCATATGTTTCAGCCGAAGTTCTTCAGACGTCAGCAACTGAGCGGCGCGCGCCCGGGTGGAACGCGACAGCCTGCGTGTGTATACAGGGGCTAGGTCTGGTCCCGGCCGCGTTCGCAACACGCATGAGTGCAAAGGGCGATGGGCCCAAGACCCCTAAGCGCTTAGGGTGTAGACCGGCGTGCTGGCCTCTCTGCTGAGCCTAGATAGTAATACGGTGTGTCGATCAGCCGAGGCCGGGCATGGACCGAGTAAGTGTGTCCAGCCAAAGTTAATCGAGCGTGTTGGGTAAGTTGGTGCACCCCTGCAGGGAAGTATATCTATTCGAATAGTCGTGTCCATGGTAACGGACGCTCAGAGAGTATCCCGATCTACTATAACTAGAACTGGATACTTGAGATTCTTAATAATATGTTGGTTCCGGGATCGCTTTCTCGCAGGGAGTCGAGGAAGGATCTCTGGGAATTGCTACTATTACTTATTACTATATGTTATGATACTAATCTGCACTCTTCTAATGCTGCAAGATGCTAGTCTTCGATAGGCTAGGCCTTTCCCCTCTATTCTGGCATTTCTGTAGTCCAGTCCACAGATACAACTCCTCTTTGATTCCAATGCATAAATAGATTAGTTCTGATGTAAGTCTTGCGAGTACTTTGTGTAACACCCCAAAAATCGGGTTATCGATTTTTGAGCTGTTATTCCTTCCTAGCTTTTCTCTGGAATCTGGTGAGTGACCAGGTGAATCCAGACAATCCTCAGCCTCTCCCTGCCTTTCCCATGCTCTTGTGCCAGCCAAGCTTCTATCAGTAAACCCCGAATCTCATTCAAACCCTAGTTCCAAAATATTGGAACTAGAAATCCTGCCTTTGTGTTTACAAAGGAGCTATCATTTTCCTTGCTCTGTTAATCCTCTAAAAATTTCCAGAGATCGTCCTTTCCTCATAAACCCTAGATGTGCAAAAATATTGCTAAGTCATATGCAATATTTCTCATCTAGAATTAATTCCTCTTTCTGCCTTTCTGAGGAATTAAATCCAGGAAAATATCTATCCATCTCCAAAGTTCATGAAAACTTGTGGAGATATTCTTTGTGATCATATTGAGCTCTCAAAAAAATATTGGCCACAATTAAATAAGGAAAATTGCATTTTCCTATTTAAAGCAAATATTGCATTTTGGGGCCTTTCCAAAGGAACTACCATTTTGGTAGATAGGAAAAATGCCAAATAATTTGTGGAGCTTCTCTTATCCATATATTCACCATTTCCATCAAAATACCAAGTTCCACAAATCAAATTTTGAGCACAACATCCATTTGCAACTTCTGTCCAGATTTCCAGTTTGCAAAGGAAGTGCATGTTCCCTTGATCTTTTTGGGCTGAGATTTTTCAGCGTGGTTAACGTCGATAAATAACCACTGGATCCCAAAAATCAACCCATTTCATCTATCCAATTTTCCCTAGTAATTTATCTAAGTTTCTGTCCAGATTGCATCTCTGTGAAGGAAGTACTCTCATAGATGATCAATTTGAGCTGAAACTTTTCCAGCTATCTCTAATGACCAAATCATCTCTCCCCACCAAAAATCAGCTAATTCTATCTAGCCATTTGACCCCAGCATCCTCCTTCATATTTCTGGTTAGTTAGGTGCTTTGTGAAGAAGGTACCATCTAGAGTTGTCCATTTGTTCTGAAACTTGGCCAGCAAGACTACCGTAATGGATTATTAACCCATGCCAAAGATCAAGCGAATACGAGCACTGTGGTGGCCACACCACGTGTGCAAAGTTTGTTGCTAGAAACTATTTGACCATGGTGTAGTCACACCAGACCTCTTCCATCCCATCCAGATGCATAGGTCAACTCAGTGCTGCAAGGAGAAGACCCCAGACATGTTTTGGCAATGAGTGGGGCATGGTACCGCCGTGGCCACGTGGTGACCACGGGCAAAGCGCGCCAAATCGGTGCTCTCTGTGCGTTGGAGGCTTCGGGAGGCCGTCTCCAGTGGGTTCCGACTTGTCCGGGCACACCGGCGAGCTCCCCGCCGCACGCGTGGACGTCCAGAAGCATCTCCCCCTCGTCCGGTAGCTCCTAGCCGCCTCTGCCGACATGGATTCTCTGCTCGAGCTCCGCCATGGTGCCGCCCTCTCGGAGCTTCGACCGGCGTCGGCTAGCTCCTCCCCTCGCCTATTTAAGGCACCTCCGAGCTCGCCCTCCTCACCAGCAGCCTCCCCGCCCCCTCAGCCGAGCTCACCGAGCTCTTCTTTTCCCCATGGCCAAGCCCTGCTGCCGCCCAACCTCTCCCGATTCCGGACGTGTGGCCCTCCCCCTCCTCCCCATTCCTCGCCCTCGACCACCCCTGAGTGCTTGTAGGCCGCCGCCGTCTCCATTCCCGCCGGGAGGCCCTGTCGGAGCGGTCCTGTCGATGCCCGTCGCCGCCGCCCGCCTCTACTGACCCCCGCTCTCCCCCAGCAGCTCCGGTGAGCCTGGCAGCTACCTCTTATCATGAGCTCCGGACTTGCGTGATGACTTTGCTTGAACCCTGTGTGTGTGTATTGCAGTATATTCCAGATCATCTGTTAGTTTGCACTTACATAGCCCTGTTATTTCATCCGTGCCTAATGCTAGTGTTATTTACCATGTGATATCATGAATTGTTGTCGTGTCATATTTTCCCATGCTAGTAACAATATTTTAATACCGTTATCATGTTAGTGCTATGATTTGATCTCACGCCATGATTGTCAGTACCATTATGATTTTGCTATGCTGTTGTTAAGTAATTGTTCTTACTCATAAATGTTGATGTTATGATGAGATGATGGAAATATTAAATTGAACTTATAAATTAAAACTCCTCCGTCGTCGATGGGATCGAGTCATAGTGCCACCTATCCGGACTTACCCGTGCAGCCACATTTGCCGGTATGGGACGGCCTTGACTTGGTCTAGCTTTGTGCTCTTTTATCGGTACCACCAAATAGGGAAGGTTATGCGCGCGTGCTGCCCTGATCAGGTAGGCGGCGATAACCTTGTGAGCCAGTTGATTGTTTAACCTCGGAGTCCCCGTTTGGGACAGTTTAGTTTGGCCACGATGGTGGCAGGTGTCACGGGGTGACACAGGGACCACCCAGGACATGACCCTGGGAGGGTATGATTGTCGGTGGTACGGTGGAGGAGTCACGGGTTAGGCAAGTTTCGTTGGAGCAGCACCGGTCCACCCGAATGAGAACATGTACTAAAGTACGAGGCCAGGAGCTCCATGGTGTGGGTAAAGTGCCCAACCTCTGCAGAGTGTAAATCTATTCGAATAGCCGCGTCCTCGGTCATGGACAGTTCGTACTAGGCCACTATTTGGTCTTTGTCGATCTGGAGGATAAACCTGTCATAAACTTGCTAAAGAATGTGCTACTAGGTAATGTGGTAACTTGGAATATAGGATAATTGTGAGCAGTTACCATGTTGTTCTGATATGATCACGAGATGGGATCTCGGTGAGTCATAAGTTAGCCCAGTGGAGCAGTAAAACTGAATGAGGTTATAACATATTACTTTAATGCTTCACAGGAGGTAAGTGTATTGTAGGTTTCAGTTTAATCTTGGATGCCATGTCTCGTAGAAATAGCCATGCCATGTTATGTAGCTGATATGGTTGATTCATGCTATCCCATGCTTGATCCATGATTTCTTGTTAATTCCATGCCATGCTTAGAATAAATTCTTACATGAGCATAGGGCTCGCTTCGTCATCTACTTGTTTGGATGCTATGTATTTGGTTGTCTTGCGAGTACATTCAAAGTACTCACGTGGCCTTGCACGTGGCCAGTTGCAGGAGAAGATCCGTCGTGTTAGATCGTAACCCAGCCAGTCCTGTGAGTTGTGGAGCCCAGCCAGAGATGTCGTTGCTGCTGAACCAAAACCTCCGCTACCATTTAGTTAGCCTTGGAGCCATGTAATATTGTTGTAAGCAACAGTATTGTAAAACTCCATTTCATATAATAAAGCCATTTGTGTGCCTGGAATTGTTGTATCATGTCTCAGGCGTGCGCCAGGTCTTATCCTGGGACTGGCGTGCGTCGGCCCTCTATCGGGGTGCCACAAGACTTGGTATCAGAGCCAGGCTGGCTATAGGTTGCCCTAGCCTCAAACCACCCATAATTTCGACCGTAGTGAGCCCAATAGAGTTGACCCATCCCTGGCATCCGACATGGCCACTGTTGATCAATAGGCGGCGCAGTCAGAATTGACGTGTCCCTACCCAGCTGTCCGCCCACCCAGCTATCCCTGGATTGGACCGCGACCCTACCCAGTTGTCGGCCGTGCCGGCATATCCTCTACCCGGCACGAGAAGGATCCACGCCATGCTGGTATGTCCCAGCCTGGCTGCCTATTTAAAACCCCTCCCACCTGCGAGTCGCAACCCTCTCCGTTCAGTAAGCCAGATCCCCGCAAGAGAACCCAAGCCGGTATCCTCAAACCAGCAGCCATGGCTAGTTCTTCCCGAGCACCCACTTTCCATATCCGAACCTTGGCTAATGGTTATCCCGACATTCTGCCCATTCTTTCGAGCATGCTCACTCAAGCTCTTGGCTGTAGTACTAGCCCGGTGTATTTGGTGTTCCAATCAGAACCTGTCTCTCACCTTTGCCGATACTATGCGAATGCGCATATCTGCCCAGGTCCAGCAGAGGATGGGAAGCCCTTGACTTTCCAGGGCAAACCCATGCCCACCCCCGCGTTGGCTGTCCAGACAGCTCCTGCGGAAGCCATCCCACGTCTTCGTTTCCAGTTCTCGCAAGTAGCGGAGATACGGGAGTTCCGCTACTTTCCCTCTGCATCCAGCGAAGGCTGCATATTCTTCAGCACAGTCGAAGATGCCGACTCGGCAATGGCTCACCTGGTTCATTTCATTGCTACCCAGGGACTGCTGCTCACCGGCATTCTTGGAGAGTTTAAAGCCATTGACCGTGACACCACTCGGGTTGTTACGGAAGCATACCGTGAGGCCCGTCAAACTGCATCCCAAGCCACCAGTTCCTTGATGTCAAACCCAGTGCCACCTTCGCAGCTAGTGCCACCCTCGCAACCCGTGAACCCTTATCGACCAGGCATCATTTCTCCAAGTTCCTTCTCCCGAGCTATTCGGCGTCTTCGTCGTCGGGATGTGTTCCGTCAACTTCCAGCCGTAGTTCCAGCAGTTGAGCCCCAACCTGTAGAGGTGTCCGACGATGAAGACGGAAGTTGGCTCAGTCTACGTTCCCCAGGAGAGCCTCAGCAAGAGTAGAACCCTGTAGTTCGGAGTGAGTTGTTGTTCGCTGCCTAGTAAGGTTGCGTGATGTTGTATGCCTGTATTGCTTGTAACTCGTGTGCTGTTGTAACATTATGTATGTCTGTTTGCTCTGTGTGTTTGGTTCATCTGCCCCTCCATTAAGCAAAAATGCTTAACAGAGCCGGCAATGATTTCTTAACAAGATTTTAGTCAGTAGAGCACTTACACCTAATAACAACGGACTCGCCCGGAGTCCCTAATGAAATGCGAGCTGGTGTAGGTATATGTATACCAGGAGTACATACACCCACTAGCATTAAAACACCATAGTGTAATATGTTGGATGTGTTCTTTTCAATTGCATGTATGTTGCTCCTATATGCATTTGCCTGCATTTTGGTTTGAGTAGATTGCATGTGTATTGTGTGAGCAATGTCTGCACGCCAAGTCCATCTTCCTGAGTACAATCACAGCAGTACTCGGGTAGAATGCGAGCCGCATGCCCACATCCATTCGTGCTTCCTCCGATTGCCAGCCTCCCAAACCCAGAACGCTGGAGAGCCAGTTCTTCCCAAAAATCCCCGGTCCCAAAATCTTTTTCCCAGAGCTCAGCTGCAATCTCGGAGAAATTCTAAGAAATCTTATTGTAGCTTAAACCGTTACAACCTCTCCAGTCCAAGATCTAAACCCCGATTTTACCCCAACACCCACTCATTGGGGATGTTGTTTGACGAGGAGCTACCAGCAGCGTGATCACTGCCTTGGTAGAGCTCCGCTGACCACACTGCACTAGCCACAGACCCAGCGGCGCCTCTGTCACCGTCTTGAGTGACGCTGGATAGGCCGCCACCTTGCCCTACTGCAACCCACGCGCTTGTTCCGCTCGCCTGAGACGGCGAAGGAACCATCATGGATGTTCGCCAACCACTCTGCCAGCATTGCCTCGTCTCGACCCGCCGCGTCAGGACCCTCGTCATCGCGAGCCTGCTCTAGCAGGATGAGCTGCAGCAGCAAGAGCGATGAACCGATCAGCATAGCTAGCAGCGCAGTGAGGAACCACCGTAGCCCCACCAGGAACACCGCATGGCCGAAGGACCTCGGCTCGAGCTCGTCCAAACCGAAGAGATGGAATAGAGGCATGGTGGGTGTTGGACAGAGCCGCGTTGCCGTCGTCTTTTATAACCCAAGTCCGGTGTACGGTGAGCGAGGTCCAGGAGAACCGCGCGTCGCTCGATCATCAGCGTCCAGGAGGCGAATCAGTGAGCAGTGCCGACCGGCGCTGGCTCGCGAGATGAGTGCTCTCTGCGTCGGCCTCGTGCATGCCGCGCACTATCGTCGTAGGGTGCTTTGTGCCCTAGGAGCTAGATGCTCGTGCAGTAACCAGCCGCATGCGGAGCAGCGCGGGAACGAGAGAGAACCGTTGGCCGAAGAAAGAAGAAGGAGGCTGCCAGGGGGCCCTGGGCCCACCTGTCCGCAAGAAAGGCCACTGTTCATTGTGGTGCCCCTAGCATTTTTGGAAAAAGGAAAATTTTTCTTTTTCAAAAATGTCAGGGCTACGAGAGCCACCCAGCGACCCCTACCCATGGAGTAGATCCCGCGATGTCCGTATCTCGATCTGGGTGTACCAATTCTCGGTACTCTCAACTTGTTCCTTTCCAACCGCAGGGTTAAGACCCAACCCCGTGGTTTTTCCAGGACGAGTAGTTGTTTTGAGCTAACCCTAGGAATCTCGAGGACGAGATTCTCTTAAGGGGGGATGGTTTGTAACACCCCAAAATTCGGGTTATTGATTTTTGAGCTGTTATTCCTTCCTAGCTATTCTCTCCCGAATTTTTTCCTCTGGAATCTGGTGAGTGACCAGGTGAATCCAGACACAATCCTCAGCCTCTCCCTGCCTTTCCCATGCTCTTGTGCCAGCCAAGCTTCTGTCAGTAAACCCCGAATCTCATGCAAACCCTAGTTCCAAAATATTGGAACTGGAAATCCTGCCTTTGTGTTTACAAAGGAGCTATCATTTTCCTTGCTCTGTTAATCCTCTAAAAATTTCCAGAGATCGTCCTTTCCTTATAAACCCTAGATGTGCAAAAATATTGCTAAGTCATATGCAATATTTCTCATCTAGAATTAATTCCTCTTTCTGCCTTTCTGAGGAATTAAATCCAGGAAAATATCTATCCATCTCCAAAGTTCATGAAAACTTGTGGAGATATTCTTTGTGATCATATTGAGCTCTCACAAAAATATTGGCCACAATTAAATAAGGAAAATTGCATTTTCCTATTTAAAGCCAATATTGCATTTTGGGGCCTTTCCAAAGGAACTACCATTTTCGTAGCTAGGAAAAATCCCAAATAATATGTGGAGCTTCTCTTATCCATATATTCACCATTTCCATCAAAATCCCAAGTTCCACAATTCAAATTTTGAGCACAACATCCATTTGCAACTTCTGTCCAGATTTCCAGTTTGCAAAGGAAGTGCTTGTTCCCTTGATCTTTTTGGGCTGAGATTTTTCAGGGTGGTTAACATTGATAAATAATTACTGGATCCGAAAAATCAACCCATTTCATCCATCCAATTTCCCCAAGTAATTTATCTAAATTTCTGTCCAGATTGCATCTCTGTGAAGGAAGTACCCTCATAGATGATCAATTTGAGCTGAAACTTTTCCAGCTATCTCTAATGACCATATCATCTCTCCCCACCAAAAATCAGCTAATTCTATTTAGCCATTTGACCCCAGCATCCTCCTTCATATTTCTGGTCAGTTTGGTGCTTTGTGAAGAAGGTACCATCTAGAGTTGTCCATTTGTTCTGACACTTGGCCAGCAAGACTACCTTAATGGATTATTGACCCATGCCAAAGATCAAGCCAATAGGAGCACTGTGGTGGCCACACCACGTGTGCAAAGTTTGCTGCTGGAAACTATTTGACCATGGTGTAGTCACACCAGACCTCTTCCGTCCCATCCAGATGCATAGGTCAACTCAGTGCTGCAAGGAGAAGACCCCAGACATGTTTTGGCAATGAGTGGGGCATGGCACCGCCGTGGCCACGTGGTGACCACGGGCAGAGCGCGCCAAATCGGTGCTCTGTGCATTGGAGGCTTCGGGAGGCCGTCTCCAGTGGGTTCCAGCTTGTCCGGGCGCGCCGGTGAGCTCCCCGCCGCACGCGTGGACGTCTAGAAGCATCTCCCCCTCGTCCCATAGCTTCTAGCCGCCTCTGCCGACATGGATTCTCCGCTCGAGCTCCGCCACGGTGCCGCCCTCTCGGAGCTTCGACCGGCGTCAGCTAGCTCCTCCCCTCGCCTATTTAAGGCACCTCCGAGCTCGCCCTCCTCACCAGCAGCCTCCCCGCCCCCTCAGCCGAGCTCTCCGAGCTCTTCTTTTCCCCATGGCCGAGCCCTGCCACCGCCCAACCTCTCCCGATTCTGGCTGTGTTGCCCTCCCCCTCCTCCCCATTCCTCGCCCTCGACCACCCCTGAGTGCTCGCAGGCCGCCGCCGTCTCCATTCCCGCGGGAAGCCCTGCCGGAGTAGTCCTGTCGACGCTCGTCGCCGCCGCCCACCTCTGCTGACCCCCGCTCTCCCCCAGCAGCTTCGGCGAGCCTGGTAGCTACTGGCGGGTGCGGTGTGGCTCGGGGCAGCCGCCTCAGTCACCGGCTTGGCCCCTCGAGCCACGACGGCCGAGCACCCCGCTCCTCCTCTGCTTCTCTATCGCGAGGAAGGAGAGAGAGAGCGAGAGAGAAGGAGGATATGAGGCCGGGCCCGCGTGTAAGTCTCTGTTCGCTGACCTGGCCGGGCCCGTTGACTGAGTTAAGTGGAAGCGTATTTGCTAAATACGCCTTCCACTGGTCAAAGCATACTCCATCGCGTCATATGAGGGAAATATGCCTTCTATTATCGAAAGTGTACTCTGGAAAAGACGCTTTCAGCTCAGCCCGCAGCCGAAGTGGCTATATAGCGAACGTTCACCTGTTAAAGGCTAAAATGAATAGATTTCTGTTTGTTTTACCACTTAACGAACGAACGGCCGTTTCTCCGCGACCGTAACTCCGATTGAGGTAAATCCAACGCCCATGTATTCAGTTCATCGTGCCCTTTCCGATGTTATCATTTTCATAATGTTTTAACACTGTGAAAATGACCATTTTGCCCTTGCCCTTCGATCAGCCCCCTCGAGAGGGAAACTTTTCCGGCAAATCTTTCCGTGAGCCCATCGCACTTCTTCCCGGTGACTCCGTCAACCCCAAGGCAAGCCAACCTCTTATCATGAGCTCCGGACTTGCGTGATGACTTTGCTTCAAACCTGTGTGTGTGTATTGTAGTATATTCCAGATCATCTGTTAGTTTGCACTTACATAGCCCTGTTATTTCATCCGTGCCTAATGCTAGTGTTATTTACCATGTGATATAATGAATTGCTGTCGTGACATATTTTCCCATGCTAGTAACAATATTTTAATACCGTTATCATGTTAGTGCTATGATTTGATCTCATGCCATGATTGTCTGTACCGTTATGATTTTGCTATGCTGTTGTTAAGTAATTGTTCTTACTCATAAATGTTGATGTTATGATGAGATGATGGAAATATTAAATTGAACTTATAAATTAAACCTCCTCTGTCGTCGATGGGATCAAGTCATAGTGCCACCTATCCGGACTTACCCGTGCAGCCACATTTGCCGGTATGGGACGGCCTTGACTTGGTCTAGCTTTGTGCTCTTTTATTGGTACCACCAAATAGGGAAGGTTATGCGCGCGTGCTGCCCTGATCAGGTAGGCGGCGATAACCTTGTGAGCCCAGTTGATTGTTTAACCCGGGAGTCCCCGTTTGGGACAGTTTAGTTTGGCCACGACGGTGGCAGGTCTCACGGGGTGACACAGGGGCCACCCAGGACATGACCCTGGGATGGTATGATTGTCGGTGGTACGGTGGAGGAGTCACGGGTTAGGCAAGTTTCGTTGGAGCAGCACCGGTCCACCCGAATGGGAACATGTACTAAAGTACGGGGCCAGGAGCTCCATGGTGTGGGTAAAGTGTGCAACCTCTGCAGAGTGTAAATCTATTCGAATAGCCGCGTCCTCGGTCTTGGAAAGTTCGTACTAGGCCACTATTTGGTCTTTGTCCATCTGGAGGATAAACCTGTCATAAACTTGCTAAAGAATGTGCTACTAGTTAATGTGGTAACTTGGAATATAGGATAATTGTGAGCAGTTACCATGTTGTTCTGATATGATCATGAGATGGGATCTCGGTGAGTCATAAGTTAGCCCAGTGGAGCAGTAAAACTGAATGAGGTTATAACATATTACTTTAATGCTTCACGGGAGGTAAGTGTAGTGTAGGTTTTAGTTTAATCTTGGATGCCATGTCTTGTAGAAATAGCCATGCCATGTTATGCAGCTGATATGGTTGATTCATGCTATGCCATGCTTGATCCATGATTTCTTGTTAATTCCATGCCATGCTTAGAATAAATTCTTACATGAGCATAGGGCTCGCTTTGTCATCTACTTTTTTGGATGCTATGTATTTGGTTGTCTTGCGAGTACATTCAAAGTACTCACCTGGCCTTGCACGTGGCCAGTTGCAGGAGAAGATCCACCGTGCTAGATCGTAACCCAGCCAGTCCTATGAGTTGTGGAGCCCAGCCAGAGACGTCATTGCCGCTGAACCAAAACCTCCGCTGCCATTTAGTTAGCCTTGGAGCCATGTAATATTGTTGTAAGCAACAATATTGTAAAACTCCATTTCATATAATAAAGCCATTTTTGTGCCTAGAATTGTTGTATCATGTCTCAGGCGTGCGCCAGGTCTTATCCTGGGACTGGCGTGCATCGGCCCTCTATCGGGGTGCCACACTTTGGATGAGTACTCATGGTTGCTTTGCTACCTCTTTTTCCCCATACCCGATTGCTGCGATCAGATGATGGATCCTTGGCGCCAGCTGACCCCGTTGACGACTACTACTACCATGACGGAGCCTACTACTACGTGGAGACCGCCGACCAGGAGTAGTTCGGAGGCTCCCAGGCAGGAGGCCTACGCCTTTTCGATCTAGTTATCATTGTTTTGCTCAGCCTTCTTAAGGGAAACCTTTTTAAATTATGTCTGTAGTCAGATATTGTTGCTTCCGCTGACTCTTGTGTAACTCGAGCTTATGTATTCGAGCCCTCAAGGCCCCTGGCTTGTAATATAAAGCTTGTATGACTTTTATTTGTGTCTAGAGTTGTGTTGTGATATCTTCCCATGAGTCCCTGGGCTTGATCATGTGCATTTGCGTGTATGATTAGTGCACGGTCGAGTCGGGGGCGTCACAAGTTGGTATCAGAGCCGACTACCTGTAGGAACCCCCCTTTCCAACGCTTTGGCCGAAGTTGAGTCTAGTCTTTGAAAAACTGTTTTACTAACATGGCTGTGTGGCTTACAGGCCCACGTCGCCAGTGGTTGGGTTTAGGATCTTTTATTCCTCTCCTTTACTCTAGGACTCTGATCTCTCATCTATTCGGGTTAAAGATTTTACTAACTCTAACATTAGGTTCTCATGTTCACATTCACCCGGAGAGCTAGATTATTTGCAACCATTCCTTTCGACGTTACCATATGCTTCTCACACTGTCTTTTGACATCTTGCACTCCCTTGTTTCAGATGTGTCCCGCAAGACAGCTCGTACGCCAGACTATGGCTGTTGATGCGACTGGATTCCCTGCTATTCTGGTCGATCTCTTGACCAGGCTGGGATATCGCTGGTACCCCGGTTCGAACTTATGACAAGCAAAGTTATGAAGGAGGAACATGATACACCACTGTCTATTCATCCAGGTAGTACCAAGATGTATCACGACATCCGTCAAATGTACTGGTGGTCTAAAATGAAGCAAGACATTGCTCGCTATGTTGCTCAATGTGACGTCTGCGGTTGCGTCAAAGCAGAACATCAAAAGCCTGCTGGAATTCTGCAACCGCTTCCCATCCTTGTATGGAAATGGGATAAGGTTCAGATGGACCCCATTACTGGCCTTCCCAAGTCGCAGAAGGGTCATGATGCTATTCTTGTCGTCGTCGACCAATTATCCAAAGTTGCACATTTCTACCTGTCAAGGAGACGATCACTGCTAGTCAGTTAGTAGACTTGTATATCTCCAGAATTGTGACACTCCACGGTATTCCAAAGGAGATCAGTTCAGACCGTGGCAGCCTCTTCACCTCAAAGTTCTGGTCAAGTTTCCAAGAAGCGATGGAACTCATATAACCTGGAGCTCAGCTTATCACCACCAGTCCCAAGGCCAAGTTGAACGAGTTAATCAAGTGCTTGAAGATATGCTACGTGCTTATGTCATCTCATTTGGCAAGAAGTGGGAAGAATCTCTCCCATCTGCTGAATTCTCGTACAACAACAGCTATCAAGCTAGCTTGAAGATGTCACCCTTCGAGGTACTTTATGGACGTGAGTGTCGAACCCCTCTGAATTGGTCAGAAACTGGGGAACGGCCGCTCATTGGTCTGGATATTATCCAACAAGCCAAAGAGCAAGTCCGTATTGTCCGGGAAAATCTCAAGGCGGCCCAGTCCCACCAGAAGAGTAATTATGATCGAAAACACTGGGGATCGACCTATAAACCTGGTGAACAAGCTTATTTGCATGTCACTCCTTTGAAGGGCACTCATCGTTTTGGATCAAGGGCAAGTTAACTCCTCGCTACATTGGTCCCTTCCGCATCCTCGCTAGACGTGGATGGGTGGCTTATAAATTGGAGTTGCCACCGTAGTTCTCTCACATCCACGATGTCTTCCATGTGTCGCAACTTCACCGTTGCTTTAAGGATCCCCACCGTGCAGTGGATCATGAGCTGCTCGAATTACAAGATGATCTATCTTATAAGGAGTATCCGATCCGCATTCTTGATCAAGATGAACATCGGACCCGTCAGAAGACAACCAAGTTCCTTAAAGTGTAGTGGTCGAATCACACTGAAGATGAAGCCACTTGGGAACGCGAGGATCGTCTTCGTGAAGAATATCCCGATCTCTTTCCTTCTACCTCCTGAATTCTCGGGACAAGAATTTCTTTTAGAGGAGGAGAATTGTAACACCCCTGTGTAATGAGCTACAGTGATCCATAATGATTATGCTAAGTCACCTTGATTAGCAATGCATGATCACAGTGAATTCATATCCCATTTCAAATTCCACCACTGAATTCAATTCAAATTTCAAGTGAGATTTGAAGTTGCACAAAAGTTGCTGCAAAATAGTTCATCATTTAGTAAATATTCCAAAACAAATATTTGTTCAGGAAAACAACATCACCTATTTGCTAAAATGAGCTATAGCAATTAAAACAGTGCCAAAAAGAGCATTTTAAATGCCTTTCCATTTATGAAAATTTCAAATGAAATCATCTTGCCTCCAAACTTTTTGTGGCAGTGTTGTATAATGCAAGGTAATTATGTGGCCAAGTCCCACATTTTACAAAATACATTTGCTAGCTAAAAGAATAAAGAAAACAGAAGGCAAAAATAAAGAAAAAAGGGAAAAGGGCTACTGTTGACTGGGCCTTAGTGCATAGTGTGCAGGCCCAGCCAAACAGAGTCGTCGCCGTCTCCCTCCTCCCCGTGTCAGCTCGCGCGTGCGCCCCCGACGCCGCGCGCCTTTGCCGCCAAACCACATCGCCGCCCCGCGCCGCTACAGCGCCGTGGAGATGGATAAGAACGCCGCGCTGGCCCTCTGGGACTCACGCCCGTCCTCATAACCCTCCTCCATCGCCTCCCTCTCGTGCTCCCGAGCTCACCCGAGCGCAACCGTCGTTGTTCGCCGTCGATCCCGTGGCCACTGTCCGCCTCTCACCTCGCCGCCATGTCGCAAAGCTCCGCCGTCGACCGCTACGTCGACTGCGCCAAGCCATTCAAGCCGGGGAGCACCGCAATGACCGCATCGACCTCTTCTTCCTCCTCAGACCCGCCGACGTTCTTCTTCGACTCCGGCGCCGCCGCTGCTCCTAAGCTAACACCGGGCCCCCGTGTGCCTTCCCGGTGAGCCTCTGCTCCCTTCCCCTCTCCTCCCGGCGTCGTTTGCCCCTCTGGCTATCGGATCCGAGACCACCCGAGCGTGCCGCCGCTCGAGCTCGTCGCCGGCGTAGCTCCGGAGACCAAATGGTCACACGCGGGCGTCCGTTAGCATCGCCGCAACGCGTAGGCCCTTACTAGCTGCTCCATTTGCTCGTTTGCGAGCCGCATCGCCATTTTTGCCCACACCCGAACTCCGGCCGCCGCTTGCGAGCTCACCGCCGTCGAACCCGACCTCCTCAGCTGACGCCACCGCCGCAGATCGACGCGCCGTCGAACACACGTTCGAACGCGCCAAACCCCGTGTGAAATGGGTGCCCGTAGGCGATTTCCGGCAAGGTCCCATGCGTCTCCGCCAAGTTTTGGGGTCGCCGGCGTTTAAACGCCGGCACCGCTGACCTGGCTGGCCTGGGGCCCACCCTGGGTCGCTGACCAGTGGGTCCCAGGGGCCCGGTTGACCGCGTTGACATGTCAACCATGCTGACTGGGCAGCTCCAATCGCTGACAGGCGGGCCCCGCTCGCTAATTAACAGTTTTTTTATAAAATAACTTAATCTGGTAATTAGTTTAGTCACTGACAGATGGGGTCCACCGCTAATTAATTTTAGTTTAATTTAAATAAGCTCTAATTAGGCCTGTGTCACTGACATGTGGGTCCTAGCGGTCAGGTTTGTCCTGGACCGGCTGTGTTGACTGATGACGTCACCCTAACATATTGCTGACGCAATAAAGAATTTACTATTATTTTCGGATTTAAAATAATTCCAGGATTTTATAGAAATTGTTTAAAACTTTGGAAATTCGAAGAAATTCAACCATAGCTCAGATGAAAAAGTTTCATCATGAAAGTTGATCAGAAAAATGAGACGAATCCGAATATGTGATCAAAATGCTTGACCATCACTCCTAACTAGATGAACATGGAACCTTCCCCTCCGGTTCATCTGTCTGATAGATGCCTAAAGCCGGGAAAATATTCCCAGATATTTTCCCGCTCCGTCTGTAACGTGTAGCACCTGTTTGTTTTGTATTTATTGTTTCTTCCCCCTCTTCTCTCCGGTAGACCCCGTGACCGATGCTGCTCCCGAGTATGACTACGCTCTAGACGTCCAGCCACTTGCCGCAGAGCTTTCAGGCAAGCAAACCCCCATGATCATTCCAATATCGCCCATTCCTTTCTCTCCCTTGCTTGCATTAGAATTCGCTACTGTTGTCCGAAAGCTCCTATTCTGATGCATAGCCTATTTTTGTAACCTACTGTTGATGCCTTACCTGCTATCCAAAATGCTTAGTATAAGTTTGGTTAGTGCTCCATCAGTGGCCCCGCACCCCTGTCCGTGTTTCTATGCTTAGCTTCCGGGTACTCGACCAATGTGATCGTGGTGCAGAGACCGACACATCACCGCACACCCCCTTAGTTGTACGACTCTGCAGAGCTACTATCGAGTGCCGAGGGTGATACCTCCTACCTCACTCCTGATAATATCTCTGTAGCGTAGCTAGTCGGTCGTGGGTTACCGAGGGCGATTCCTCTTTCACCACCTCCGATGATGCCTCTGTCGTGCAAACCCTCAAGCGTGAACCCAAAGATGGAGATTCCTGTAAGTTTGCCTTGACAGATACATTGAGTGGGAATCCATCGAGGGTGATTCCTCAGATTTCCCCCTTGATGTATGGACACACGGATGCCCTGTTTTTTACTCAGTCCCTTGTTGAAGTCGGGTCGACCCCGAGGGGTACCCGTGAGGTAATTACGAGGCATGGCCGGGCAGGCAGACCGCCCCAGGAGAGGGGTGGATGGGCTGGCCCTTGCCGTAAGTCCTCGAGACGGGGCGACAGGAGCACTGATCGTCACCGTGAGCTCCCAATGTACTAATGGGTTTGTATATGTGATCTGAGTAGGCATCTAGCCTTTTCGCACTAACCACCACGTGGGAATAGTATGGGCACTCGGCGTCGTATGTTTCAGCCGAAGTTCTTCAGATGTCAGCAACTGAGCGGCGCACGCCCGGGTGTACCGCGACAACCTGCGTGTGTATACAGGGGCTAGGTCTGGTCCCGGACGCGTTCGCAACACGCAGGAGTGCAAAGGGTGATGGGCCCAAGACCCCTGAGCGCTTAGGGTGTAGACCGGCGTGTTGGCCTCTCTGGTGAGCCTAGGTAGGGCTACGACATGTCGATCAACCAAGGCCGGGCATGGACCTAGTTAGTGTGTCCGGCTAGAGTTAATCGAGCATGTTGGGTAAGTTGGTGCACCCCTGCAGGGAAGTATATCTATTCGAATAGTCGTGTCCACGGTAACGGACGCTCAGAGAGTATCCCGATCTACTATAACTAGAACTGGATACTTGAGATGCTTAATAATATGTTGGCTCTGGGATCGCTTTCTCACAGGGAGTCGAGGAAGGATCTCTGGGCATTGCTACTATTACTTATTACTATATGTTATGACACTAATCTGCACTCTTCCAATGCTGCAAGATGCTAGTCTTTGACAGGCTAGGCCTTTCCCCTCTATTCTGGCATTTCTGCAGTCTAGTCCATAGATAAAACCCCTCTTTGATACCGATGCATAAATAGATTAGTTCTGACGTAAGTCTTGCAAGTACTTTGGATGAGTACTCATGGTTGCTTTGCTACCTCTTTTTCCCCATACCCGATTGCTGAGATCAGATGACGGATCCCAGGCACCAGCTGACCCTGTCAACGACTACTACTACCACGACGGAGCCTACTACTACGTGGAGACCGCTGACCAGGAGTAGTTCGGAGGCTCCCAGGCAGGAGGCCTGTGCCTTTTCGATCTTGTTATTGTTGTTTTGCTCAGCCTTCTTAAGGCAAACCTTTGTTTAATTATGTCTGTACTCAGATATTGTTGCTTCCTCTAACTCTTGTGTAACTCGAGCTTATGTATTCGAGCCCTCGAGGCACCTGGCTTGTAATATAAAGCTTGTATGACTTTTATTTGTGTCTAGAGTTGTGTTGTGATATCTTCCCGTGAGTCCCTGGGCTTGATCGTGCGCATTTGCATGTATGATTAGTGCACGGTCGAGTCGGGGGCGTCACACTCCTCAAGATCCTTGTCGGGGATCTACAGCCTCTTGATCATCTCGGGAGAGATCCAGTTCAAGCCGGCCCCACCGTCAACCAACATCTTCGTTACCTTGAGGTTGCGGATTGTTGGCGAAGCCAACAATGGCAAACACCTGTCCGCAGTGGTGCAATCAGGGTGATCCTCGGCATTAAAGACGATGGGCGTGTGTGACCATTTGAGTGGCTTCTGCGCCCCCATCATGGGCTCCGCGGCATTCACCTCGCGGACCCACTGCTTCAGTTGCCGGTGCGAGGAGTGAAAAGATGCGCCTCCGTCAACACACTTGGCCTCCACTGCATTCTGGAATTCATTCTCGGACCCATGTTCGTCCTCATCATCATCATTCTGGCCTTGAGCAGCCTTCTCTTTTGGCTGCTTGGCCTTGCCGCGGCGGCCCCCTCGGTCACCACGGTTCTACTTGCCGGATCCACCGGCGCCATCCTGGCCCTTCTCCTTGTCGCTCTTCTCGTACTCTTGCTTCTGCTTCTCGGCAAGTTGCTCCACTTGACGGCACTCCTGGAGATCGCGGCCCTTGGTACAGTGGATCTTCTACTACGGCCCGCCGGTCTTGTCGCCCTTGTCGCCTGCCGCAGCCTCCCGACAGTCAGCGCATCCGGTAACCTCCTTGTCCGGGCCTTCTGCCTTGGACTTGTTGGCGGTGTTGGTGTCACCGGGGCTCTCGACTGCCATCACTGACTTTCCTTTGTGCTTCCTATTGTGCTTCCGACTCTTCTTCTACGGGGTTGATGCGTCATCTGCGTCGTCATCCTCGGACTCGACTTCGGCGCCAGCATCTTCCCCAGTGAGTCGCCTCCCTTCCTCAGCACGTGCACACTTGTCCGCCAAGGCGTATAGCTCGTTGATGGTCCTAACCTTCATGATATTCATCTCGGACCGCATTCTGTGGTTGCGCACATTTGTGTGGAATGCGGTGCAAATAGCTGCAGGATGAACATCGGGGATGTTGTGGTGCACACGGCTGAACCTCTGTATATACTTGCGGAGGAGCTCGCCATCTCTCTGGGGGTCACTTGCAAACCGCTCTCCTGTCCAGGGAGCTTGTGGCCACCCTGGTAGGCACCCACGAATTGATGGCATAGATCCGACCAAGAAGAAATGGAGCTCTCGGGCAAGTTCATCAACCACGATCTGACGTTCGGCTTGAGCACCAACGGAAAGTAGTTGGCCAAAAGCTTGTCGTCGTGCACCCAGCAGCCTGCACCGCGATGGTGTAGATCCCAAGGAACTCTGCTGGACTGAGCGAGACGTCATCTCTATCAGGCAGCTCTGGCTTGAAGGGATGGGTGGATGACCAGCAAACCTGCCGCAGCTCACGAATAAATGCTAGGCAGCCCACCTCGTAAGGTAAACACCCAGGGTACCCTGACACTGGCACGTATGCTGCCAGCCTGGCACGGTCGTCTGACAGACGGCGTGCCACCCGGCGCCGCTCGATCTTCGTACGGGCGTCTTCGTCGCGCCGTTCGTGGAGCACTTGGCGCTGATCTTGGCGGCCCCACGGATCTAACGATGCCATGGAGATAGTGTCCTGGTCATCCGATCAGCGAGCTTCCCACCGCTGTGGTTGTTGGCGTGGAGGCAACTGCACCGTTGGTGCACCGTCTCCGGCACGGCAACCAGTTGGTCCTGCCGGCACTGTGGGTGGTCGTCTAGAGGGGCCCACATCTTGTGTTTTTCCGGGATCGGCAAAACTGATGATACTATGGATGGTGGCCCTCCATTCTTCCATCTTGCCAGGAGCTGGCGGGAAGTTCAAAAGCATTTGAACTCGCGCCATGGCTTCTGTTGTCGTGGTTGGCATGGTGGGAAACACGGAACGGGACGACATTCGACTCCTAGCAGGGCTAGGAGGAAGCTCGTCACATACCTGCTGCCGCGGTGCATGCTCACCAACGGGTTGGCGTGGTGGTGGTGGAGCCTGAACATCATGAGGATGATGCTCAGGACCGGCTTGACACCATCTAGGACCACCAGCGCCGCGGGGAAGCATGGCGTGGCCATCTTGCGATGGTCGCTGCACACGTCCCACCGCAGCGTTATTGGACGTCGCCACTCCATCCTTGCACATCACGGTGGCGGGGTCCTGGCTCGCCCCAGTCCGAATTGTATTACTGTGATGATCGTGCTCACCTGAACGTTGTTGGAGTTTGCCGTCTGCACCATCTCCGGTGTGCTGACTGCGATCGCCGGAATGATGGGGATGCTGGACACCCGCACCGTCGGCGCCTCCTGCTCTGGCCGTCCCAGCCATAGCGCCCACGCCAGCCACGCTGCCTGCAGATGCCTGGGAAGGCCGCTTGGAGGTTGTGAGAGCCGTCGTGGCTCCACTCTTCTTCTTTAGCGCCATCAACGAAGGTGATGGGGCTGGTACTCACACTACGAACACTGATACATAATATAAGACCCGTTGCCTGGCACACCAAAGATGTCATGGGAAAACGACGATCTATGGGATCAAGAGGATCCCTTTGCGGTTCGGCTGTAGGATCAATGTACTATAAAGAGCAGAGCTAGTAGATGTGAGAACAAGCAACGATTTATCCAGGTTCGGGCCACTGTGAGCATAAAATCCTACTCCTGTTCTTGTGGTTTGATTGTCTATGAGCTCAAGGTTACAAAGAGCGCAGCTTGCCGGCAAGGTGCGCGGGAAGTGTAGCTACAGCGTGCAATTGAACTAAGAGTCGACCGTTCTAAGGGTAGCCGTGGGCCTCCTTTTATAGGCCAAGGGGTTACTATAGTGGCTAATACAGTCATTTATAGGGTATGAATAGTGACTTGCACCATCACCACGTCTATCTCCTGACGGGGTAGGACAAGCGCATTAAATGCACTGTTAGGTGCTACGTCGGGGAGGCGAGGTTTTGGGTAAAAGATTTGTACCACCGGTCCTGGCGCCCTCCTGTTATCTTGACACGTCCAAGGAATGGGTGTCATTAAAGTTAATCCTTGCGTGGCATGTTGACACGTGCCTTGGCCAGCTATGTTGATTGCCTGCCCACTCGACACCTATCATACGTGCTTATCTAGCAGATGATGAGGTGGAGCGGTAACGGGACAGAACGAACCTGCTGGTTAGAAGCTTGCCAGGCCTTTGCTTGCCGGCAACCAGAGTATTGGTCTTCACCTTGCCGGTACGAATCTTGCCGGCGAGGGCAATGTTGATCTTCAGTACTAGAATAGTACTTCTCGATGACCTGCCTTGAGGTCTCCTTCATGGTCTTGTTTAATCTAAGTCTTGAGTCTCAACAACCCTTTGGCAAGCCCTTGCCCTCAGGAAGGTTACAACTGCATGTGCACAAGTCAGGGTACGAAGGCACCCGTGCTTCAGTTCACCGAAAGTCGGCAACCTCATTTTGAGCATGAGGGATATGCTCCATTTGCAGACGGTCAAAGTGCTCTTCTAACTTCCTCACTTCATCAACATATGCTTCCATCAACAGGCTCTGGTAATCCTTGTTATCTTGTTTCACAACAAGCTGCGAGTCGCCTCTGATGATCATCTTTCTGATCCCAAGGTCTACTGCGATCTGGAGAACGGCAAGTAAACCTTCATACTCAGCAGTGTTGTTAGTAGCCTTCTCCTAGGAAAGTGCATTTGAGCCACATACTTGAGATGCTCTCCGGTGGCTATGACAAGCAGCACGCCAGCACCGGCACCCTAAAGTGTAAAAGCACCGTCAAAGTACATGATCCAATCATCTGTAGTTTCTTTGCCGGGGAGAGATGTTTCTTGAATTTCTTCATCTTGCGTTGGTGTCCATTCGGCAATGAACTCTGCCAAAGCTCTACTCTGAATTGTTGATGTGCTCTCAAACTTCAAATCAAAGCTTGACAGTGATGTCTACTACACAACTTTACTTCTTGCAGACTTTGTTGGGCCTCCAAGCGCAGAGTTTTGTAGGACAACAGCAAATTTCCCTCAAGTGGATGACCTAAGGTTTATCAATCCATGGGAGGTGTAGGATGAAGATCGTCTCTCTCAAACAACCCTTCAATCAAATACAAACAATCTCTTGTGTCTCCAACACACCCAATCCAATGGTAAATTGTATAGGTGCACTAGTTCGACGAAGAGATGGTGATACAAGTGTAGTATGGATAGTAGATATAGGTTTTTGTAATCTGAAATAATAAAACAGCATGGTAACAAGTAACAAAAGTGAGCACAAACGGTATTGCAATGCTTGAAAACAAGGCCTAGGGTTCATACTTTCACTAGTGCAATCGCTCAACAGCGCTAACATAATTGAATCATATAACAATCCCTCAACGTGCAACAAAGAATCACTCCATATGATAGCAAAACCACCTCAAAGTTATCCTTTCGGATCAATCTATTGAGCCATCCCTATAAGTGTCACAAATAGCCCTAGAGTTCGTACTAAAATAACACCATACGATATGCATCAATCAACTCTAATGTCATCTAGATACTCCAATGTCACCACAAGTATCCATGAGTCAATTATTCAATATGCATCAAACAATTTTAGATTCATAATATTCAATCCTACACAAAGAACTTCAAAGACTACCCCAAAGATTCTATCGTAGAAAGTAGGATGAAAATGTGCGTCAACCCCTATGCCTAGATTACCCCAATGTCACCTCGGGATTCCACAAGTTGATTACCAAAACATACATCAAGTGACTCAATAGAATACCCCATTGTCACCGCAGGTATCCACATGTAAGACATACAACAAGTGTTCTCAAATCCAAGATATTCAATCCGATAACAATGAAACCTCAATGGGAAAGACTCAATTGATCACAACAAGATAGAGAGGGAAGAACTCCATATGATCCAACTATATTAAGAAAGCTCGCGGTACATCAAGATCGTGCTAAATCAAGAACACGAGAGAGATCAAACACATAGCTACTGGTACATACCCTCAGCCCCGAGGGTGAACTACTCCCTCCTCGTTATGGAGACCGCCGGGATGATGAAGATGTCCTCTGGTGATGATTTCCCCCTCCGGCAGGGTGCCGGAACTGGGCTCCAGATTGCTTCGAAACAGGGGTTGCGGTGGCGGCGTGGAAGTTCTAGGTTTAGTTTCGGGGGTTTCCCAATATATAGGAGTTTTCAGCATTGGATTTATGCCAGGGGGCCCACGAGGGACCGACAAGCTCAGGGGGCGCGCCCCCAGGCTTGTTGCTTCCTTGTGAGTCTTCTGGTCCTTCCTCGAAGCTTCGAGGGTCTCGTTTGGTCCATAAAAAATCACTGTAAATTTTGAGCCCAATCCGAGAACTTTTATTTTTGCACAAAAAACAACACCACGGTAGTTCTGTTGAAAAAGCGTCAGTCCGGATTAGTTCCATTCAAATCATATAAAAGTGCACCAAAACCATATAAAATTGTTGTAAACATGGCATGAATACTTCATAAATTATAGATACGTTGGAGACGTATCAGACAGCTCCAACGCCCACTCCACTATCCCACCGGTGGCTTCTGGATTTCTCAAGATGCGCTGAAGTGGAAAGCGAGTGATGATGGTAACTTGGTGTGCTCGGAAGGAATGGCGCAGCTTTCGTGAGTCCATGAGGAGGCCAAAAAGCAACTTCTGCACACCAGAATATCTTGACCTAGACCCCTGCAACAAAGAGCTGACAAAATAGACTGGGCGCTGCACCATCTTCTTCTTCGGCACAGTTTGCTGTTCTGGAACATTTGCTTGTGTTGAACTAAACTTGTCGGCACCTGACCTTGCCAGAGAAGATTCTGGCTTGTCGGCTTGCGGCTCTGCAGTTGCTGCCTCTTCATCTTGTACCTCTCTTTCAGCCACTAGTGCAGCACTCACCACTTGATTTGTTGCCGCCAAGTATAGCAGCAACGGCTCTTGTGGTTTAGGCACAACTAGCACTGGCAGAGAGGAGAGATATTTCTTCAAATCTTGGAGTGCGGCCTCCACTTCTGGGGTCCATTTCATAGGACCTGCCTTTTTCGAGATTTTGAAAAACAGCAAGGCGCGCTCAGCTGACTTGGAAATAAATTTGCTTAGTGCGACAACACAACCGGCAACACGCCGTACGTCCTTGACGCGCTTTGGTGCTTCTATTTGCTCAATTGCTTTGATCTTGTCAGGATTAGCTTCGATTCCACACTGAGACACAAAGAACCCGGGAAGTTTGTCGGATGGGATGCCGAAAACGCACTTCTCGGGGTTGAGCTTCAAGTTGATCTTGCGCAAATTTGCAAATGTCTCTTATAAATCTTGAATAAGTGTTGATTTGTCCTTGGTTTTGACCACTATATCATCCATATAGGCTTGCACATTGATGTGCAGCTGAGGACCAAAACCAATCTGGACAGCTCTTGCAAATGTAGCTCCGGCACTCTTTAACTCGAAAGGCATACGCACGAAGCAGTATGTGCCACATGGAGTTATGAATGCAGTTTTCTCCTCATCTTCCTTGGCCATGAAGATCTGATGATAGCCAGAGTAGGCATCAAGAAAAGAGAGGAGGTCACAGCCAATAGTGGAGTCAACAATCTGGTCTATCCGCGACAAAGGAAAATGGTCTTTTAGGCATGCTTTGTTGATATTAGTGAAATCAATACAAAGTCTCCATTTTGCATTTGCTTTGCGAACCATCACTGGATTTGCTAACCAAGTTGGGTGTAGCACTCCTTTGACCAGACCTGCCGCTTCAAGTTTTTGGATTTCTTGGGCGATGAATTCTTGCTGCTCTAAAGCTTGCTTCCTAACCTTCTGCTTGATGGGTCTTGCATTAGGACAGACGGCAAGGTGGTGCTCAATTACTTTCCTGGGAACGCCGGGGATGTTAGATGGTTGCCATGCATACACATCGACATTCGCCCGTAGGAAAGCAATGAGTGCGCTTTCCTATTTGTCACTAAGGGTGTCACTTATGGTGAAAGTGCCTCCCGTCCCATCTTCCTTTGCACATACTTGTTTTGTTACAGGTGCAGTGGCCTTGGACTTCTTGCTCTTGCCGGCAGAGCTCTCTGGCTCCTCAACAGATGTGTTGCACTATGCAGTGCGCTTTCCGGAGGCCTTGCCGGAGGACTTGCCGGTCTTCTTCCCCCTGAGAGCTTTGTCGGCAGGACCAAGTGCCTTCCCGACAGATGCTGCTACTGCCTCCTTCTTGACGGACTGAATGGTGATCACACCCATGGCCCTGGCATCTTCAGGGTATTTTAGGCATAGTGTGAAGCCGCCATGAACTTTGCCAGGGCAGGGCGTCCAAGAATCCCATTATAAGGCATTGGGATCTTGACGACATCGAAGACTATCTTCTCTGTTCTGTAGTTGAGCTCGCAGCCAAAAGTGACCGACAACATTATCTGAACTTTGGGCTTGGTCCTTCCCGAATCGACCCCTTGAAATGGCACTGTTTCTTGAAGATCTTCATTGGGAATCTGCAGCCACTTGACTACATCTGGTGAAATCAAATTGAAGCCAGCGCCACTGTCAACAGCATTTTTGTGACCTTGAGGCTATGTATCGTTGGTGAAACCAACAACGGCAAACACCCAACCGTAGTTGTGTGATCCGGGTGATCCTCAACATAAAAAATGATGGGAGTGTTGGACCACTTCAATGGCTTCTATGCTGCAACAGTCGGCTCTGCCGCATTGATCTCACGGGCCCACTGCTTGAGTTGCCAGTGAGAGGAGTGCAAAGATGCACCTCCATCAATGCACATCGCGTCCACAACATTCTGGAACTCTTGTTCAGACGCTTCTTTGTCGTCATCACCATCGTCCTCTTCATCCTCCTTCTTGTCACGGCCACGTGCAGGTTTCTCCTTCTGCTTGACAGCCTTTCCGCAGTGGCCCCCGCGGGTGCCACGGTTCTTCTTGCCAGACTCACCAGCACCATCTTGGCCTTTCTCCTTGTCACGTTTCTTGTATTCGAGCCTCTACTTTTCAGCGGGATACTCGACTTGTCGGCACTCCTGGAGATCGTGACCAGCGGTGCAGTGGATCCTATAGTATGGACCATCAATCTTCTCGCCAGCAGCAGCCTCATGACCACAGGTGCACACGGCAACCTCCTTACCGGCACCTTCGGTCTTGGGCTTCTTGCCGGTGTCTCCAGATCCTTCAACGGCCATGACAGCTTTGCCTTTCCGCTTGCGATTGCGCTTATGGTTTTTCTTTTTTGGGGTGGTTGCATCATCGTCCTCTGAGTCAAGAGCGGCTTCTGCATCCTCCCCAGGAAGTCGCCTCCCTTCTTCAACATGTGCACACTTGTCGGCAAGTGCGTACAACTCTGCAATATCCCTGACCTTGTTAATGCTCATTTCCTCTCGCCTCCTGCGATTGCGTATGTTCGTGTGGAAAGAGGCAATCACAGCAGCAGGATGGACGTATGGGATATTGTGCTGCACATGGCTGAACCTCTGGATATATTTGTGTAAGGGCTTGCCATCCCTTTGTGGGAGCACATGCAGATCGCTGGGCTGTCCGAGAAGCTTGTGGCCTCCGGTATAAGCACCAACAAACTGATGGCACAAGTCTGCCCAAGATGAGATTGAGCCCTCCGGCAAGTTCATCAGCCAAAACCTCACATTGGGCTTGAGCGCCAATGGGAAGTAGTTGGAGAGAACCTTCTCGTCTCTACCACCCGCAGCTTGAACAGCTATGGTGTAGATGCCGAGGAACTCCGATGGGTTGAGCTTCTATCGTATTTGTCCGGCAGCTCTAGCTTGAAGCTTCGGGAGGAGGGCCCGTGAACTTGCCGCAGCTCGCGAGTAATAGCTGGGCAGCCGACATCATACGGCAAGCACCTAGGATACCCCGGCGTAGGTTCGTTCACTGCCGGCCCAGCATGGTCATCTGACTAACGACGTGCTTCCCGGTGCCGCTTGATGGTCATGCGGGCGTCTTTGACTTACCAGTCTTGCAACACCTAGCGTTGATCTTTCTAGCCTGGTGGATCCGATGACACCATGGACACCTCGTCCTGCGCATCGGTTCACCTATCTTGCTGGTGTTGCTGTGGAGGAGATTGCACCATCTGTGGAGTGCCTCCAGTTCATTCGCCAGCTGCCCTTGCCGGAGCAGCTAGTTGCTGTCATGAAGGTCCTACCAGCCGCGCTCCATCATTGTTGGTGAAGCTGATGAGGCTTTGGATGGTGGCTCTCCACTCATCCATCTTCTCAGGTGCTGGAGGAAAGTTCAGCAACAGCTGAGTTTGCGCCATGGCCTCTGCCGGTGTGTTCGGCATCACCGGGCGCGAGGAACGAGAGGTATCTCGACTTCTGACAGAGCTAGAAGGAGCTCCATCCCCCTCCTGCAGCCGTGGTCAATTTTCACTGGCAGGTTGGCGCGGTGGTTGACTGTGAGCATCTTGAGGACGATGCTCAGGGTTCTTGTCTTGACGTCGCCCGGAGCCACCCGCGTCACGCGGAAGCGTGTCGCGTCCATCTTGTGCTGGCCTTGACGTATGCTTTGCCACACCGTTCTTGAACGTTGTCGCGCCGTCCTTGGACGTCGCAGCACCGCCTTTGGACGTCGTGATAGCAGGGTCTTGGCTTGCAATGCTCCGGACGATGCTGCTCTGGTGACTGGGATCACCAGAACGATGCTGAAGTCGGCCGCCTCTACCGCATCTGCCGCCTCCGCGTCTTACGGATGTCTGCGATGGCAGCTTGGACGTAGACGGAGCTGTAGCAGTCGCACCCTTGGCCTTCTTGGGCGCCATGGATGATGAAGTTGACGCCTACATAGCTGGAGCCGATTCGTGTACGCGATCCCCATGCCCGGCGCGCCATAGATGTCGGCGTACGACAATCTTTAGGACCAGCGTGGTCCCTTTATGGTTCGGTTGTGGGAATCGCAGTGCATAAAGAGCAGATCCAGCAGCGAAGCACACAGAGATTTACCCAGGTTTGGGCCGCCGTGAGGCGTAAAACCCTACTCCTGCTTTGGTGGATTATGATTGTGGAATGCCCAAGTTACAAGAGAGCGCAAGCTTGCCGGCAAGGAGCTCGGGAGGTGCAGCTACCTTGTGCAATTGGGCAGGGTGTCGACCTTTGTAAAGGTTGCCGTGGGCCTCCTTTTATTGATGGAAGGGGCTACCAAAGTGGAAAAACAGTAATTACATAGTGGTATGATAGCAACAGTGCTATTATACCTAACACAGATGGATTAGGACAAAAGCAATAAATGCTCCATTAGGTGTCAAGCTGGGGATGAATGCCGGCAAGGGAGTCCAACTCCACCTGTACCGCTCGCCGAGCTACCTCCTATTCTTCTGCCACGACCCATAGACAGGTGGCAATAAAGTTGCTTCTTCATCCATGGGTCGCCACGTGCCCCGACAAGCTCTACCAACCTGCCTATCCGCTCGACACCTATCGGCAAGTCTCTGACATTTGCCATGGTGGAGCGGTGGAATGGAGCTTGCCGGTCTTGAGATCTTTGGCCCAAAGCTTGCCGGCTCTATGTGCTTGCTGGCTACTTGAATCTTGTTCTTCAGTACTTCTCAATGTCCTTCCTAGAGGTCTTCTTCCAGATTTTGATTACCAAGTCTTGAGTGTTAATGAAGTGCTATCCTCTGACAAGCCCTTGCCGTCGGGAAGGCTGCATCTTGTCTGTGCATCGTCAGGGTATGAACACCCATGTTCAATACACCGACACAATCACACATAATAAAGTTCGTAATATAACTCAATTACTTTCAGTGAACAATCTAATCATAAACCCACAATTCATCGGATGCCAACAAACACACCATAAAAGAAGATTACATCGAATGAACTCCAAAGAGAACATTGTATTGAAGATCAAAGAGAGAGAGAGAGAGAGAAATCCATCTAGCTAATCACTATGGACCCATAGGTCCTGTGGGAACTACTCACACATCATCGGAGCTGCAGCAAGGTTGATGTAGAAGCCCTCCGTGATCAATTCCCCCTCCGGCAGAGTACCGGCGGAGGCCTCCAGATGGGATCATGGAATAACAGAGGCTTCCAGCGGCGGAATAATTGTTTCAGGTCTCTCTCTTGGAGTTTCGGAATATTTGGGAATTTATAGCGCTGGAATTAGGTCAGACAGAGCCATGAGGGGCCTAGAGCACATCAGGGTGCGCCTACCCCCCTGGGCGTGCCCTATTGTCTTGCCGTCTCCTCGTCTCACTTCTGGTCCACTCCCGAAGCTTCTAGGGTCCCTCCTGGTCCAGCAAAAATTGTCAAAAAGTTTCGTAGCGTTTGGACTCCATTTGGTAGGGATTTTCTGTAAAACCAAAAACAAGCAGAAAACAACAACTAGCACTAGGCACTGGGTTAATAGGTTAGTTCCCAAAAATGATATAAAATGACGTATAAACCATATAAGATTGGTAATATAATAGCATGAAACAATCAAAAATTATAGATACGTTGGAGACATATCAGCATCCCCAAGCTTAATTTATGCTCGTCCTCAAGTAAGTGAATGACAAAAACAGAATTTTTGATGTTGAATTCTACCTAGCATGTTTATCATGTAATCCTCTCATGGTATGAATATTAGGATACGAATGATTCAGGGCAATAGACTATCATTTGAAATAAAGACATCAATACTAAGACATACTAGCAAACAATCATGCCCTTTCAAAATAAAGAATGCTAAAGAACATTATCCCAACAAAATCATATAGCTTAGCATGCTTAGTCTTCCTAACACAAGGTATTAATCATGAACTACCCTTTTGACAAGCTGAGTAATCAAATCATACTTTTTCTCGATTAAGCTTTTTCAACTTTCACGCAACACTTGAGCGTGAGTCAAGGACTTGGCACTTTGGATGGCAAAGAGAATGATGATGGGGGTTCATAAGGGAAGACAAAAATAGAGAAAGTCTCACATCAACGCGGCTGATCGTTAGACAATGGAAGGGCCTTACAATCGATGTTAATGCGAGGAGTAGGGATTGCCATGCAACAGATGCACTAGAGCTATAAGTGTATGAAAGCTCGCTATGAAAACTAAGTGGGTGTGCATCCAACTTGCTTGATCATGAAGACCTCGGGCATTTGAGAAAGCCCGTCATCGGAATATACGAGCTAAGTTCTATAATGTAAAAATTCCCACTATTATATGAAAGTGACAAATCATGGAGACTCTCTATGTGAAGAACAAGGTGCTACTTTGAAACACAAGTGTGGTAAAAGGATAGTAGCATTGCCCCTTCACTCTTTTCTCTCATTTTTTCTCATTTTTCATTTTTTTCTTTTCATTTTTTTAGAACAATATCATGAACCTCATCCCTACTTTTTAGGACTCATCAGTCTCCATCATTCTTTACCTCACTGGGACAATGCTCTAATAATGATGATCATCACACTTTTATTTACTTACAACTCAATAAAACCAAAAAAGAATATGACTCTATATGAATGCCTCTGGCAGAGTACAAGGATTTGCAATGATCTAGTGTAACATATATAATAATGATGAATGGTGGCTTTGCCACAAATATCATGTCAGCTCTATGATCATGCAAAGCTATATGATGATGAACACACAAGTGATGTGTATGACGGTGGAAGTTGCATGGCAATATATTTCAGAATGGCTATGGAAATGCCATGATACGTAGGTATGGTGGCTGTTTTGAGGAAGGATATGCAAGGCTTATGTGTGATAGAGCGTGTCATATGACGGGATTTGGATGCACCGGCGAAGTTTGCACCAAGTCTTGAGGTGAGAAAGGGCAATGCACGGTACCGAAGAGGCTAGCTGTCGGGGCCGGATTTCCGGGACACAAATATCTAAGAAATTAACCCCTCGTGTCACCACCAGCCCCAGGTTTACTGTTACTGGTGGACACGGCCTTGTTACAGATTACCAAGTGTTTACAAGAATTGAATACAAGAACATAAAGGTCTAATGATACAATAATGATTTCTAACAGCGGATGTCGGAAGTGACTCGTGGTTCTCCAACGCCGGTGGGGCTCCATTTCCATAGGAACAGCTGACCGGGATAATTCCTATCCCGCGTGGCTGCTATCCTAGGCTCCGCATGGACGTCGTCATAGTACTCCTTGTTGAAATCCTGACCTGGCCAATTAAATAGCCAGGGACAAGCCAGTGAGTACGTTGGAATGTAATCGCAAACATAATGAACAAAAGACATACCGAATGCATATGATCATGATGGGTTAAATTATATGCATATGCTGAACGAAATTAAAGCATGGTATGATAAATATTAATACAGTGCGGAAGAATAAATATAAAATTTTAGTGACAAACAAAGAAAGTTTATTCACAAGGTGCTGGACCGCCCGAGAATCCAAAAGGAAATATAAAAGTGGAGAATCGGGCGAGACAGGACCGCCCGAGAATCCAAAAGAAAATATAAAAGTGGAGAATTGGGCGAGACAGGACCGCCCGCGAATCCAAAAGAAAATATAAAAGTGGAGAATCGGGTGAGATAGGACCGTCCGAGAATCCAAAAGAAATGCCAAACGGGTGTCTAAAAGCGACGCATCGAGAGGTCTTGAAAAGAAATGCCAAACGGGTGTCTAAATGCGACGCCTCGAGAGGTCTTGAAAAGAAATGCCAAACAGGTGTCTAAAAGCGACGCCTCGAGAGGTCTTGAAAAGAAATGAGTATCCGGGTTGTCTAGCCATCCAATGAGATACCCAGAGAAGGAAATGAATATCCCGGGTAGTCTAGCCATCCCAAGAGATATTCATAAATGCACATAAAAGAAAAGGTTAGTCCATAATAATATTCATGATAACAATAATATTCATAATAGCACTAGTAGTGACAATAATTATCCTACAAAATGAACCATGCTCAGTTTAATTATTTCCTCCGGAGACCGACATTAAGACCGACACTTGACCAACCCAGACTGTAGTCCTTAACCGCGGACACGGCTATTCGAATAGGTATAACTCTGCAGAGGGTGTACTCTTTACCCACAAGTAAAGGATTTCTTTAGCCAGCACCGAGACGCTGGCTACTTCCCATTACGGCCTTTGGGTTGAAAACACACCTGACCCGCACACACCAGATTAACTTACCAAAGCCAGGAATCACCCAAGGCAATGATAAGTAAAACTCTAAGGGGAAGGCTTCTCACCTCCAATAGCATGGGATCACAATCTTATATATAACGTGTGCAAAGATGAGGGGCGCTACCCCTCTCGGCTTCAACCGAATACACCCATGCCCCCTGACCAAGTGACATGCCTACCATGGGCCAATGGTATATTTCACTATGGCCTCTCTGTACGGTGTGTGCACGGAAAGGGGTTAACAACTTACTGAACCATACCCTACCTGTGGCAGGGACAAGTGGTAGCACGGATCAAGTATGGGGGTTACCGTAACAAGACTCAATCTACAGTCGACTCAGGAGGTTTAAGTTTTCCCCTACAGTGGTTAGCACAATATATTTCTTTGGTAGTACCCAACAGGGTCACCATCTGGCATGTCCCAACATGCCCTCACTGATCATTCTCGTCACAACGAGATTTCAGTCTCACTGTCACTTTTCTCGTGACTGATTCTTTCCTGCAAATTAGCCCAGACCAACATATGCATATGTGACATGTGAAAATGACCATACTCACTAATACTTAAATGAAGATCAAATATTATCAGGGGATCATGCATGCATAGCTAGCAATATGCAAACTTTATTTCAATTCAACATATGCATGAATCCATTATTCATGCAACAATTAACCATGCATTCACCATATCAAGTGTTCAAGCTGCTTGCCTTGAGCATGTAGAAGTGTTGGGTGCACTCCGAAACTTTGAAAATTTTATCTTCCCTCCATTTCCTATTTTTAAAAATATTGCCATTACCACATAAAGCCAAAACAGTGCTAAAAAGTTGTTTGGAAATTTTTGAAATAAATGCTAAAATAAACTAGAGGAAAATTAAGGAATCACAGAAAAAGAATCAAATGATTTGGAGTAAATATGATTATCCTTGAGGATTTCTAAGCTGTAATAAATAAAGAAAAGGACTATTTAATGGATCCAGCAGAGATAAATCTTAGGAAATATGCTCAAACTAGCTGGATCAATAGAGCATGATATTAGGAGTATGTAGAATTTTCAATCATCAAATTTGGTGTTGAATTGGCCACTGTAGGATTATTTGAAATTGGCTGGATAAGAAAAATAGAAAAGGCAGAAGCGTGCCCCGATGGTTGCTTAGCCATGCAGTGCCACTGGGCCAGGCCCAGCCGCTCGGCCGCGCGGGAGGGTTGCGACATCGAAGACGTACTTACTGGATTACGTCTTCTGGTAGCGAAAGCGTATTCTTAAAACTGCGCTTCCACTTACAGACGGCTCGTCGTGGCTAGATTCGCTGACAGAGGGGCCCGCGGGCCCACCAGTCAGGTTTGACTGGTCGCCCGCGCCCTCTCTTTCCCGTGGCAGAGCGAAGGCGCGACTCCGGCGTCCGGCGCCGGCGAATGGCGGCACCTCTCGCCAGGCTGAGGACACGGGCGTGACCAGTGTACCGAGGCGAGCTTCCCGGTGTGCGGCATGACACGTAGGGAGCCCTATCTCGCCGGCGGCGAGCTCACCCGAAGAGCTCCGGCAGAGGCAGGGGAGGGCTTTCGCCTACGGTGCTGCTTTGGCAAAATTAAGAAGCGGGGTGGATGTGCGGTTGCTCCAGAACCCTAGTGGTGAAGGAAGTTGTGATGGGGAGGCTGTGGTTGCAACGGAATGATCGGAGAGGTTGCGGCGGCCGTGGGTGTCGGAGACGGGGAGGATGACCCCTTCCGGTTGTTCTGCTACTTGGGGAAGCTCCCAGAGAGGTGAGGAGGGATCGCCTGGAGCTGGGCGAGCTCAGGGGCCCTTTTATCGGGAGGGGGAGGTAGTGTCGTGGCTTACAGAGAACGGCACGGCTGCGGGCGGCCATTGTTGGTGGAGCTTTGCCGGTGGGAAGGTTGGTAGTGGACGGTGGGGTTGGTGAGGTCGGTGGCGGCCCGCAGTTAAGATGGGGCGTGTTGGTTGGCTTGGGAAGGCGCCAAGTGGCCTGGGCGGTGCCGTGCCCGAGCGGCGGACGACCGTTCCCGGTGCAGGTCGGTGGGGGTGGCGCTAGGGGGCGAGAGAGGTGTCGGCAAGGCACAGTGCTTGCCCGCGAAGCCGCCTGGGGTGGTCCTTGTGCGAGGGAGGCAGCAGGAAGGCTGCACGGGGGCGTTGCCGACGCCTGCCAAGTGGGCGCTCTGGCCACATCTAGTGCACGCACGCAAGGTCCTTGGCAGAATGCCAGGGTGCCCTAGAATGCCTTGATGCATCTAAGAACCTTCAGGGTGGCTGTGCATGGTCTTTTGAGGGTGATGGACATAATGGTTTGGCCAGCAGAGCTAGTGTCAAATGCAGTTTAGAGAGTTGCAAATTTCTGCCACGCTCACCACCTATTTGATAAAATGCTAAGGCAATCTAGGAATTTAGGTTGACTATGAAAATTAGCAGAATCATGCTTCATTGCATGATAGATGGGATGATGGAGTTGGATGGATCAGAAGAGAAACTTGCAAGTGCAAGTTTGAATGAAATTCCGTTCTGGACTGAAAATACAGAGAATTATTTGGTGGACCTAAATGAGGTAATTGGAGCTGATCTTCTTGATTTAAGGATTTGATTGGAAGGACTATAAGGTGGAATAATTTCAGAATTTTTGGAGCAAGAAAAATTGAGGTTGTAGTTGTAACTCAAAAATTGGATAGAATTGAAAACAGGAAGCTGTGCTCAAATTTTTCAAAAGACCAAGCTGAGTTCTTGCATAAAAGTGATCTATAGGCATCACATGACCCCTCATAATTTTGGTGGAATTTTATGAGAATTATTTAAAATAGTTGTAGTGCAATAGAAGCATTTCTAGTATTGAAAATGCTTTTAAAAGAATTATGTTGGGGCAAATTTTATTATGAGAATATTTCCTACTGTTATTTAAAATATAAATGAAAATATTTAAGAAAACTACCAAGGTCCATAATATTTTACAAAAATTTCTATATGGAGGGAAGAATTTTGGAAAACAGAAAATGGAAATTACGCAGAAATTAATAAAAGACCTAATTTAATTCAAAATTTTATTTCTGGCCAAATTTTACTTAATAAAAATATGGTTAAATTTCTGGGGGGTTACACTAGTAAAATATGGATAGGTGGAAGTGCTTCAGTCCAAGAACATCACATTAGTCATAAAGAACTCTAGTACTTATTGCAAGAGTTTATTATCCCTCAAAGAAAAGCATGACTTTTCATACCCCTAGGGGGACAGATTGGGAGGAAAAGACCATCGTGCTCATCCCCGACCGCCACTCATAAGGTAGACAATCAATAATAAATCATGCTCCAACTTCATTGCAAATCTAAAGACTATACGTGCATGCTTCGGGAATCACAAACTTTATCATCGATATTTCTACTAGACCATGATAATCAACTAGTACACCCTCATACTACTATCTTTATCTCAAAAAACTATTGCAAAGAATCAAACTTATCAAATTCAGTGATCTACAGAAAAGTTTTTAATATACCACTCTTGTATACCTATCATTTTTAGACCAATCATATAACCCATGCAAATTACCACTTCCTATTAAAAGACTCTCAAAAAGATATAAGTGAGGCATGAGAGTAATTCATTTATTTAAAATATAACCACCACCGTGCTCTAGGATATAAGTGAAGCACATGAGCAACTTCATAACTCAAAATAAATAAGCGAAGCACATAGAGTATTCTAACAAATCATGATGAATGTGTGTCTCTCTCAAAAGGTGTGTCCAGCAAACAATGGTTGTGGCAAACTAACAAGCAAGCAAAATAAAACTATGGCACAAGACGCTCCAAGTAAAACTCATATCATGTGATGAATACAAATATAGCTCCAAGGAACATACCGATGAATTGTAGACGAAAGAGGGGATTCCATCCGGGGCATCACCAAGCTTAGTCACTCGGGTATTCCTTGAATATTACCTTGGGGTGCCTTGGGAATCCCCAAGCTTAGGGTCTTTCCACTCCTTATTCCTTCATCCATCGTGATCTCACCCAAAACTTGAAAACTTCAGCACCCAAAACTCAACAGAAACTTCATGAGATCCGTTAGTATAATAAATCAATCATCCACTTTAGGTATTGTTATAAATTGATTCATAATTTTTCATGCATAATATCTACTGTATTCTAATTTCTCCATGACTTATACACCCCGATATAATCCATAGCATCATCAAAACAAGCACACTATGCAATAAAAACAGAATCTGTCTAAAACAAAATAGTCTGTAATGATCTGAATTAATGTCATACTTCTGTAACTCCAAAAATTCTGAAAACTTCGGAAAATGTAAACAATTTGCATTCCATTACTGTGTAAAAATTTCAAAATTTAATCATGTTCCAGTACAGAATTACAATTCTAGCACTGGGCGAAAAACTTTTTGTTTTCAAACAGCATGAATTATACTATCATTAAAATCATCCCAAAGGCTTTACTTGGCACAAACACTAATTAAAATATAAAAACACAATAGCAATAATCATGTCATCACACAAAAAGCAAAAAGCAAAAAGAAAAAATAAATATTGTGTTGCCTCCCAACAAGCGCTATTGTTTAATGCCCCTAGCTAGGCATACTGCATTGTTTCAAGTATTATCATCTTTCAAAGTAATTCCATAGGTGGCTCTCATAATGGATTCATATGGTGGTTTAATTCTCTTCCTTGAGAAGTGTTCCATCACTTTCTTTAATGGAAATTGGAACCTTATATTTCCTTCTTTCATATCAATAATGGCACCTATGGTTCATAGGAAAGGCCTATCAAGTATTACAGGACAAGACAGATTGCATTTAATATCAAGCACAATGAAATCCACGGGTACATAATTCCTATTAGTAATTATGAGAACATCATTAATCCTACCCAATGGTTTCTTAATTGTTGAATCCGCTAAGTGCAAGTTCAGGGAACATTCATCTATATCGGTGAGACCTAGAACGTCACATAAAGATTTTGGTATAGTAGGGACGCTATAACCTAGATCACACAAATCATTACATTCATAATCCTTAATCTTAACTTTAATAGTAGGTTCCCATTCATCTTGTAATTTTCTTGGTATTGATGCTTCCAATTCTAGCTTTTCTTCATTGGCTTTAATAATGGCTTCTATGATGTGTTTAGTAAAAGCTTTATTTTGTTCGTAAGCATTGGTGAATTTATCATGGATTGCAGCAAGGAAATACATTCAATCAAAGAACAATTATCACTATTAAAGTCCTTATAATCCAAAGTAGTGGGCACATCACTATCAAAAGTTTTTACATGTTCAAACCCACCTTTGTTGTTTTATCATTAAGATCATCCCCCTCCGAACAATTAGACGCCTTCTAATTAAAGTTGACTCATCTCCAGTCCCTTTATCATAAAGTTTTATATTACTAAACAAAGTTTCAATTGGTGTCACACCAATCATTTTAATGTCTTCAGCATTCTAGAAATTCTCGTTTAGCTCCTAATCTCTCAATTCTTTTTCTACTTTCATCCATGGTGACTTGGATAAACTTTAAAGATTCAGCTATTACATCCTTTTTATGTGGCAAATTTCAATTTTGAGTGTATCCACATCATGAGCAATTCTATTCATATTTCTAGACATGTCATCAACTTTGTTTAGTTTTTCTTCTACCATAGCATTGGAAATCTTTTGAGAACTAATAAATTCATTAATGTTGTTCTCAGGTGTAGTAGGTATCCTATTATTATTATAAGAATCAAACTGTGGGGCTTTAGCCCTTTCCTCATGACGCCGCTATGACTCGGGAATAGGATGACCCGCTGTGCCTTCGGGCCCTTGCTGGGTCATACCCTGAGCCGGGTCTTGGCCGTGGGTAATACTGCAACATCTGAGCCCCTCTGTAAATACATTCAAAGATTCAGTCATGAAGCCGTCGTCAGAGCCCATCGGAAACGTCGCGGCCGCATCGCTGACCTTCTTCATCTTCGAACTTTGCCCCGCGGATCTGTGAGTACTCCACTCCTCATCTGTGCCATTATAGTTCGTCTTGAGTTCATCGAAGTTCATCTCAATGTGAGGCCGTAGATCCAATCTTGCACCAAAACGCCGCCCATAGGGCATTTTAATCAGTGCCGCGATGTAGTTCATCTCACCTAAATCCCCCTTGTGCACTTAACGGACCCCCGTGCTATTTCGTTACCCAGCCACTCCTCCATAGCTAGGGTTTTTTCTTTTCTTTTCAATCATTTTCCAGATCTATAATTGTAACCATATCCGAACATTTTATGTTTTTGACTGCCATGACCCGGACCTTGTCTTGTCACTGATTAAATTTGCAAACTGCAGTTACTCTACATGTTCTGGTTTGAACTTTTGCAAGCTTGTAATTCCATTGTAATCTGTAGATGTTTATGCATGGCAGAACATGCTTATCTTGACAATCGCAACCCGGGTACTCTACCGGCTTACAATTTGATTCATAGTTGTCATAACCTGGAAAGCTTCCATGAGTTGCCGGCTTATACTTGTTCTTCATACCTCGTAGTTGAACCTTTACTATAGCTAAACTGATGGCTCCTAAAATCAACAAGGCGGTCAATTGGACCAAATCAAACATGTCTTAATTTAGGCTGCAAAATTAAGTGGACACCGGGTTGCTTCCAGCCCAAGATGAAATAAAATGGCATGCACCCGATGAAGAAATCCATCCTTAGCCGGGTCAAAATGAGATCGTCATATTTGGCGATCACCTGGATAGGGGCTTCTGTCCTCCGGGTTCAAAATTCTTCCACGATGTGCTGCATCACTTTGCCATTAGGCCTCAAGACCTTGGTCCCAACTACATTCTGAACTTGAGCCGCCTGTCAGCTTCTTCCAAGAATTTTTCTATCTTAATCATCAAACATAATGTAAAGGAGGACCAATTATAGAACTTGGAGGTGTCACTATCCAAAGGAGAACAAACTCAGCTTTTCCTGAAGTAAAACTGGCGGGTCATCCTAAAGGATGGCACAAGACTTGGTTTTATTGCAAAAACACCTCTCCCACAAACCAACACCAGCTGCTGGGTTTTAGGTTTGACCGGCTTGACGCTTCAACTTTATTCCCGGGCTTCGCCTCTCAAGCGGAAAGGAAAGCATTGCAGCCGTTATACTCCAAGATAAATGCCTTAATAGCTCACGGTCTTACTGGAGTTGATCTGACCCGGTGTTGGATGAGCTGGCGAGTCCAACCCCTCAGCCCAAGGGCCTGGCTCATGCACACATATACAGGCGAGCCGGAAGATGCATTGCGTTTTAGCCAGATCAATCTATCAGCCGTCGAACTTTCAAAATCTACCAAGAAATTGCTTGGCGAAACATGGGAAGCCATTGATCTTGTAGGGTTGGCTGCTTTCTTCATAGGCAACCCGGCACCTGCAGTGAGTCACCCTTTTATCTTCCCTTCATTCTGCTTACATAATTTTTGCTTTGCTACTTTATTTAATATGATGGCTTGTCACTTGCCCAGGAGCACTCTGAATGGTGGAAAACTGAACCTCAAAATCCTACTCCACCCAGGGACGAGGAGCCAGAAGAAGAGGAAATTGAGGTAGAAGATCTTAACTCTCTCGGCCGCCTTTTTAATGAACTTGCTGATGCCACCACATCGCAGGAAAATACTGAAACCATTCGAGCCAGCGAGATGGAGGTAAACCCCTCTTCTTCCGACTTAGAACCAGCTGTCCTGAAGAAAACAAGACGAGCAATCTGAAAGGTACCATTTTCACATCCAGATGCTCACTTAGACCCACAATTTCTTTTGAAGGAAACTCAGTACGCTGGCACCTCGAAGCGGAAGACCCGGAGCAGTTCTGGAGAATTAGCTGACGGCTTATCAAACGAACCAGCTTCACGAATGTCGGTGTACTAAGACATGGGTGCCCTTGTACCCAGACTTGTGCACAGGCAGTTGTAGCCTCCCTTCCGGCAAGGGCTTGACAGGGGATAACTACGACCCAAGACACAACACCAAGACCGTGAAGAAGACCTCAAGGCAGGTCATCGAGAAGTACTATTCTAGTACTGGAGATTGACGTTGTTCTTGCCGGGGAGCTTCGCCCCGGCAAGATGAAGACCAAGGTTATGGTTACCGGCAAGCTCCTTTGTCGGCAAGCAAGGCCCGGCAAGCTCCGTGCCAGCAGGTTTGCTCTGTCCCGGTACCGCTCCACCTCACCATCGACCAGATAGGCCCGTGGGCTATGTGTCAAGCGGGCAGGCAGTCAACACGGCCGGCCAAGGCACGTGTCAGCATGCCACACCAAGATTAACTTTAATGACACCCGTCCATAGGACGTGTCAAGATTACAAAAGGGCGTCAGGACCGGTGGTACAAATTTTTTTGCCCAAGGCCTCGCCTCCCCGACGTAGCACCTTACGACGCATTAAATGCGTTTGTCTTACCCCGTTGGAAGATAGACGTGATGACAGTGTAAGTCACTGTTCACACTCTGTAATGACCGTATTAGCCATTGTGGTAACCCCTTGGCCTATAAAAGGAGGCCCACGGCTATAGGTAGAACGGTCGACACCCAGCTCAATTACACGCCGTAGCTCCTTTTTCCCGAGCACCTTGCCCAAAAACTGTGCTCCCTGTAACCAGAGTTCATATTCGATCAACCAAAGAGTAGGAGTAGGGTTTTACACTCATAGCGGCCCGAACCAGGATAAATCCCCCGCGTGTTCTTGCACTTACTGAAAACTTGCTCTTTGTCCCATACACGTCCCCTGAGCCGAATCACAAAGGGACCCGTTCAGTCCCATAGATAGTTTTCCCACGACATCTTTGGCATGCCAGGTAGGGGCTGTGTGTGTCACAAATCAGTTCTTTGGCAGTGTGAGTACCAACTTCATCATCTTCGTCGATGGCGCCGAAGAAAAAGAGTGGAGCCACGAAGGCTCCTACCGCGTCCAAGCCGCCTGGGAGGCGGCGCAGCCGGCGCGGGCGCTACGGTTGGGACGAGCGGCACAGGAGGCGCAAGTGGTGCGGGTGCCCAGCACCCCTGCCATGATGCTGAGCCTAGCCACAGGGCCAGCGATGTCGCAGCCGGTCAACTTCCAAGACATTCTGGTGAGCGCTGTCATCATAGTAATATAATTCATACTACTGCCACCCAGAACCCAACCGCCGCAACGTCCCAGAATGGAGCGGCGTTGTCCAACAATGGCGCGGGGAGGCATACGTCGCGACCATCGCAAGATGGGCACAACACGCTCCCCCACGTTCCAGACGACCGCAAGGCGGGATCCCCGTGCAGCAACTTCCGATTCCTCACGAAGCACCGCCACCACCACCACGTCCGCCTGTTGGCGAGCATGAGCCGCGGCGGCGCGGACGTAACGAAGCTCCTTCTGGCTCCGCCAGGAGTCGAGCGACGCCTCGTTCTGTGCTCCCAGCCATGCCGACCACGGCGGCCGAGGCCATGGCATGGGTCGAAATACTTTTGAACTTCCCGCCAAGCCCAGACAAGATGGATGAATTGTAATACCCCAAAAATATTTTCTTTTGATTTTCAAAATCTTTTCTTTAAAATAAAATACTTTGGATTATGATGTCTCTATTTCTCTTTTTCTTTTGTTGTCAAAGTCATTTTTTTAGTTTTCAATTGGGGTTCAAATATTTTTTTAAATGGTTTCTTACTTGAGTAAATATTTTGTCGGAACAAAATTCTTTTCTCTTAGAAACTTTTTGAATAATTAATTATTTCAAGGAAATAGTCGATTTCATCTTTTTTTTCAAACACTTAGAAAATTCTCAAACAAATTCTTCTGTCATTTTCAAATTATCATCCAAGCCATCCTCTCACCCTAGGACAGTACCCAATACTTCTCCTCTTCACAAAAAAAATATTTTTATCATATTTAGCAAGTTCCAAAACTAGAATTTCATTTATTCCTAGTTCCTTTGATTTACAAAAGAACTATATTTTTCCTAGCTCTTCTGCACCCATAAAAATTATCCCAACTACATGATAGTACCCACACTCCATTTCACCAAAAAAAATCTGTTCCACAGTTCAAAAATTTCAAATTTCATTCAAATGAAATTTGGACCAGATTCAATCTCTCTGCTCAAAACCTAATTTAAACTACTCCAAAAAATTCTAAAACCTTGCTAGCACCTTTGTTATGCATCAGTACCTCACCACAAAAAGTTTCAGAAATTCCAAAAATGCCTAGGGCTATCTAGCATTTCATCAAACACCTTATGTGCACTATTGACTACTGTCAAAAAATCAGAAAATGCAGAAAGTTCAAAGAAGGATATCAGGACAGCAGTGCCGTGCCTTACACTCCTCCTCTTCATCGCTGCCTCACTCCAAACCATCAATGCTTCACCCCAGGCCCCCTCGTCAGTTACTCACCGTTGCCTGGCCGGTGGCAGGCCGGTGGAACAGCCGCTATTCCTGGCCACGGCGGGCCGAACAGATCAGCTCAGCCGCCTACTCGCCATCACTTCCCCTCAACGCTCTCTCCTAACTTCCTGCCACGCGGCACCCTCTCTGTGTCGCCTGACCACCGTCCAAACCACCAGCAACCCCACTTGCCAGTCGCCGGAGACGGACACCGCCGCCATGGCCGTATGGGTGCCGGTCGTGGAGAAGGCGATGGAACTCGCGGGGCGTCGCGCTGGCACTACCAGAAGCCTCCAATAGTCTCACTGATGCTCACCGTCCATGCTAACAACCCAAACCTACCTCGCCAGCAGGAATTACTCTGCCGCGATCTGGATAGCTTTGGTCATCTCCGCCTCGCCTATAAAAGGGACCCCGAGCTCCTTTCTGCACCCACTTGCCTCCACCCAGCCCCAATTGCCACCCAGAGGAGTCGGACAGCCTTGGGGAGGTCTTCTTCCCCGACTCCGGCCGCCCGATCCGCCACTGTCACCGAGAACACCACATCGCCGTTCGTCCATCTGCACCTCTCAAATTCCATCAGCAGGCTCCTGGTGCACAACCTCATCCATTCCGCGCGTCAATTTGACGTCCGGAGCCCTCCCCGACGAGATCCACCACTGAGGGTGTCCCGGACAAAGGGGTACTCGGGTTGCCGGCCTATCTCTCGTAGACTGGGCTGGTGGGCCGCTCTCTACTCGTCGATGGAAGGCCGGATTGTGAGCGACCCCGTGTATCAGAAGGAAACCTCCGAAGACTTGGCGTCTCCTCCAAGGAATAATTGGCGTAGCCGACATGTGTTATCCCCTGATGGTAACCGACTATATGTAACCCTAGGACCCTCTAGTGTCTATATAAACCAGAGGGTTTAGTCCGTAGAGGATCATTATATCCATTGCCTAGGGTTTAGCCCATTCGATCTCGAGGTAGTTCAACTCTCTAACCTTCATACAATCTCATCAATATAATCTAGCAGGACGTAGGTTATTACCTCTTCGAGAGGGCCCGAACCTGGGTAAATCGCCGTCTCTACATTCCCTGTTACCCATTGATTCCTAGACCTACAGTTCGGATCCCCTACCCGAGATCTGCCGGTTTTGGTACCGACATTGGTGCTTTCATTGAGAGTTCCGCTGTGGGTCAACAAGGATCAATGGCTCGCCTAGTCATCAGCAACAGTGCTAGCCGCAGGGACACTTTCGTTCCCGGCCAGCTCTTCGCATTCGGCAGCGTCATGCTACACGGCAATTCGGCCGGTCACCTTGGCCGGGTCGACAGCTTCACCCCCGACCAGGAGATCAGGTTCGGAAACTTAGAGTTCATCGCCGACTCCTGGGGAGATCTTATCCTCACGGGGTCCTCAACCTCGCCTGAAAGACCCACAAATCCTGAAGCACCGACTTCGAGTACGGCCAACCCCACTACCGAGACGGCCGCCACTGCGGATCCAGCCTTGAGCCCAGACCTAGTCTCTGCGCTCGGCTGCCGAAGATCAGCCTCGGCCGACTATGACCACGGGGCTAATTCAGATGCCCCCGTCACGGCCATACTGCGGGTTGACCCCGCAAACTGCCAGAACTTGGAGCCGACGGATCTCTCGTTATTAAACGGGATACTAGATCGGATCGAGGCCCTGGGAATCACCAATGGCTAGTCCTCGGTCTACGATCAGATCGGGCTTAAAATCGACTACAGGGAAATTCACAACCGTGCCACCACTCACTTGGTCGCCACTATCGAAGGCCCCACGGAGGGCTCACCCCTTCCCCCAGAACCGAAAGCGCATGAGGTGCAAGTTTCTAACCAGCAGGCTTCATCCTCCAGCTCGGCAACCGAACTCCGCACCGGAGAAGGTTCAGAGCCGAAGTCTGGTTCAGCACGCAATTCCGGATCCACGCACCCGCGCCCGGCCAACTATCCAGAGCTTAGTGCACTGGATTCCATGTCAATCTAGGATGCGGCCGCGAAAACTCTGGACTCACACTCTGCTGGGATCAAAAATTTTATCGCGCCCACCCCCCACATTGAGTACTGTCCAAATAACTCAGGACGGCCCGACATATGGGACCTAATGTACGTAAAGCAGCAGCCCGGAGAGACAGTTCGGCACTTCTGCGCTAGATTCCTTATTGTCAAAAACAAGATGACGGACGGCTGCAACAAGGACATTCTGGAGATCTTCCGACAGTACTGCCGAGACGAGGGCGTCTTAAACACCCTCGCCCGCCGCCACATCCAAAATTTCTCTGATTTATCTGATCTGGTGTCCAAATACTGCGCCATGGAGTACGCTTGGCAGGCTCAGCTCGAGCAAACGGAGTCAATCCGTACAGAACCAAACCGAGCTCGGGCAAAATGCGCACACCCTCGCTGGACACCCCAATACGAGCCATCCGAGAAAAGGATGAAACCCCTAACAAGATCCAGAAAGGTCCTTGATGAACTGCTGGATAAACCATGCCCCATACACTCCGTCCTCCTCAACACAAACCCAACCCACAGCCTTCGAGCTTGCTGGGTGGTCAGGCAAGTCGCCAAGAGCGGCGAAGTCATCCTCAGAGGCCCGTACTCAAATAAAAGTCCAGCAACGCCCTTTGATGATAACGCCGAGATCTTAACAATCCACGAGACGTATTCCTCGAAGAATCAAAGGAAGAGAGCCCTTCGAGAGCTCGCTCAAATTCACCATGTGGCAGAGACAGACTCATGGACAGACACACCCATCACTTTCAGTGAACAAGACCAGCCGAGGTCCCAACCTACTCGAGCTACTGCCGCCCTTGTCCTTGATCCCATAGTAGATGGATTCTGACTCCAAAAGGTGTTAATGGACGACGGTAGCGGGCTAAACCTTATTTACGAGGACGCCTTGGACAAAATGCAGTTCGACAGATCCCACATCGAGCAAAGTCACACCACCTTTCGAGGGATCATCCCCGGAAAGGAGGCGCGTTCTAGTGGCCGAGTGGCTCTTGATGTGGTCTTTGGAACTCCCGAGAACTACCGATCCGAAGAACTGCTTTTCCACATTGTGCCCTTCGCAGTGGCTACCATGCCTTATTAGGGTGTGATGCCTTCGCACGGTTCCATGCCGTCCCACATTACGGGTACATGAAGCTTAAAATGCCAGGGCCAAACGGCGTGATCACAATAATAAGTGATCCGGACAGAGCTCTTCGGGCCGAGAACAAAACAGCATCCCTCGCCCTCAAAGCGTTGTCTGGAGCCCTCGCAGCTGAAGAACTGACCGTGCTCCGCTCAACGGTGGATAAGCACGACGTAATCCTTGACAAAAGGCCCAAATCCACGTCCTTCAAACCAGCGGATGAAATCGTCAAATTCCAAGTGCACCCAACAGATCCCAACAAGACGGCGTCCATTGGAGCTCAGATGGACCCCATGGTCGATGAAGAGCTGCGCAAATTTTTGCGTGAAAACTGGGATATCTTCGCCTGGCAGCCGTCAGACATGCCAGGGATCCCGCGCAGATTAGCCGAGCACAGCTTGAACATCATTAAGGGTTTTCCGAAACCAAGCGTCAGGCTATGGGCGAGGAACTGGCAAAGTTGCTCGAAGCCGGATTCATCCAGGACATCAAACATCCTGAGTGGTTGGCCAATCTGGTCATGGTACCAAAGAAGGATAAGTCCTGGCAGTTGTGTGTCGATTTCAAGGATTTAAACAAGGCCTGCCCCAAGGATCCTTTCCCCTTGCCCCGCATAGACCAGATCATAGACGCCACTACCGGGCATGACTCACTGTGTTTCCTCGACGCTTACTCCGGATACCATCAAATTAAAATGAAGGAGTCCGACCAAGCGGCCACTGCATTCATCACTCCGTATGGACCATTCTGTTTGAACACAATGCCCTTCGGATTAAAGAACGCAGGGGCTACATACCAGCGCATGATTCAAACATGTTTGGAAAAATAAATCAGCAAAACAGTCGAAGCATATGTGGACGACGTGGTTATCAAAACCAAACACGTCAGCCAACTGGTGGACGATCTCTGGCAAACCTTTGATAGTCTTCGGACTTTCGATATACGGCTCAATCCGGAAAAGTGCGTCTTCGGAGTGCCGGCCGGTAAGCTGCTAGGATTCATCGTTTCCCATAGAGGAATAGAAGCCAACCCAGCGAAAATACGGGCATTGTCCGAGCTGGCTATCCCCACTGTTGCAGCCCTAAGCCGCTTCATCTCATGCCTCGGAGAAAAGGCCTTACCGCTATATAAATTGCTCAAACGGACGAAGAACTTCGAATGGACCAGTGAAGCGGTGGCAGCACTCAAAGAAATAAAAACTCTACTAGCCAGCAACCCGATCTTGACAGCACCCAGCCCGGGCGAGCCAATGCTGCTATATATCTCGGCCACGAATCAGGTGGTCAGCGCGGTTCTCGTCGTCGAACGAGAGGCAGGCGGTCACAAGCTCCAGGTGCAGAAACCTATGTACTACGTATCCGAAGTGCTCACCCCGTGTAAAACGAGGTACCCGCATTATCAGAAGATCGCCTACGCAGTTTTCATGGCATCCCAAAAGCTCCATCATTACTTCCAGGAGTGCTCGGTTACGGTGGCATCCGAAGTACCACTGAATGACATAATCAACAATTGAGATGCCACCGGTCACATAGCCAAATGGGCTATAGAACTCCTCCCCTTCGAAATCATATATCGACCACACCGAGCAATTAAATCTCAGGTTTTGGTTGATTTCATTGCGGAATGGATGGAAGCCGAACTCCCTAGGGAGTACAGTACATACTCGCATTGGACGATGTAGTTCAACGGCTCCAAAATGCTCGCCGGGCTGGGGGTTAGAGTGGTCATCACATCCCCCACTAGCGACAATATTTGGTACATACTCCAGATTATGTACACCGACTCCAACAACGCAGCCGAATACGAGGCTCTGTTACATGGACTTCGGATTGCGGTGTCAATGGGCATACAGCGGCTCGAGGTACGGGGAGATTCTAATCTCGCCCTCTCTCAAGTCAACGGCGAATTCGACGCATAAGACCCGAAAATGACAGCATACCGCAACGCCGTCCTAAAAATCTCCGCCCGTTTTGAAGGACTGGAGTTTCACCATATACCTAGAGACAGCAATCAAGCTGCCGATATCCTTCCTCGAATGGGCGCCAAGCGCGACCGTGTCCCTGAGAACACCTTTTTAGAACAACTCTTCAAACCGTCCGTGGTGTGGCAGGAGGACGCCCAGGGCTCAGAATCCAATACCTTAGGAGAGCTCGTCCCTCCACCTATCGAACCAGATGAAGGAATTATCGGGGGCTCGGCAATCGAAATGACATCTTCGGCTCACGAAGTCATGGCGGTAATCGCGGCATGGACCGAGCCCTTCCTCGCCTACCTCCTCCGCTAAGAACTACCGGCTGACCAGACTGAGGCAAGGCGTATCATTCGACGATCTAAAGCCTATAAAGTCCATGAGGGAGAACTATATAAGAAAAGCACTACTGGCGTCCTCCAAAGATGTATACCCGAAGAGGAGGGAAGGCAGCACCTGGCCGAGATTCACGTTGGCATGGGCGGTCACCACGCGGCAGCTCGAGCATTGGTCAGCAAGGCTTTCCGAGCAGGGTTCTTCTAGCCCACTACCCGAACAGACGCCCAAACATGGGTCCAACATTGCGTTGGATGCCAGCTCTTCGCAAATCAGAGCCATATTCCCCCCACGGCCCTTCAGACGATACCGATTACTTGGCCTTTCGTGGTCTGGGGGCTGGACATGGTCGGACCACTTAAAGGGGGGACCAAGAAAAATAAATATCTACTCGTCATGGTAGACAAATTTACTAAATGGATTGAGGCAAAACCGGTAACTTCAGCCAAGTCTAAGCCGGTCATAGATTTTATATCCGGCATCGTACACCGTTACGGTGTCCCCCATAACATAATAATGGACAACAGATCCAATTTTACCGCCCAGGAAGTCAAAGACTGGTGCGCTAATTTAGGCATTAAGTTCGACTATGCCTCGGTGTATCACCCACAGTCTAATGGACAGGTCGAGAGAGCTAATGGACTGATCTTGAGCGGCATCAAGCGCTGTTTGGTCCGCTCTTTAAAAGAATCCGACTACCATTGGGCCGAGGAGCTTGACTCCGTATTGTGGGGCCTACGCACCACTCCTAATCGATCCACGGGCTACACACCATTCTTCATGGTGTATGGGGCAGAAGCCGTCCTCCCCAGCGACCTTATTCACGACGCCCCTCGGGTGCATATGTATGAAGAAAAGGAGGCCGAGCTGGATCGGCAAGATGACCTGGACGCCCTGGAGGGCGAGCGCGACATAGCTCGGGCTCGTTCTGCTTTTTATCAGCAGCAGGCCAGACGTTATCAGAGCAGGGAAGTACGGGCGAAGGCCTACAGCGTCGGATATCTAGTCCTGCGCCTCCCAGAGAAGCAGAAGCATAAGCTGTCGCCCAAATGGGAGGGGCCCTTCATAATCGATCAAGTACTCGCGGGCGGAGCATATCGTCTCCGCGACCCAAAGGAGGACCGCCTCAAACCAAACCCATGGAACGCAACTCGGCTACGACGTTTCTACGGCTAACTCCGCGACCTTACCTTGTTCAGTTTATCTTTCTAGGATTTATATTTTTCTAGTCAACAGTCTCTCCTGGGTTGTGTTCGGATATGCCGAACTACGTCAAGTTTTTCTTCGGCAAACATCTTTGAATGTACCACAAGCTGTTACCTGGGGGCTTCTTTTACGGAGCCCATCATATTTTATTTATGCAATCATCCGTCTTTTCGAGTTTGCAACCTTCCCGCGTCGTTTTAAAGCCACTATATGCATCAATTTGACTTAAGATTTTGCCAAGCTGGGTTGCCTCGCTCCTGTGTTTACCCCCTACGTTCCTGATTATTCGGCTAGGGAGTAAAGGGAGCACCTCTGTGATTGTTACGTCCGGATTTCCCGGGTACGTACCTCAGACGGGTGAAGCCAAAAGCTAAAGTTCTTAAGAACACAGTTGGTCGGCGACGGGGGAAGTGAAAATAATTGGTACCTATCGCCAAGTTTCCGGGGTATTTTCCCGAAGTAACCATCCCCGTCTACTTTGGGTATTCGATTATCCATCCATGGCTAACGTGGTAACCCGGCGAAAGGGACCCATAGCGGAACTATTTTCGCCGGAAGATGTTTCTTACGTTAAACAGTAATATAACATAACTTCCTGAGCACGTTTTTGTCTGTTTGCACCACATGGCCGGATTGCCTAGTTCTCTGAAGTGTTTCCGATGTTTTCGGATCACACAGTAGGAAACACTCCTCGGCTCCTGGCCGAGGAGGCGGAAGCCGATGGCCAGTTAAGACAACGTTTTACGCACAGTTTGGAGACTACTTGATGTAAAGTACATAGATACATAGAATCAAACTGTTAAGCTTGATCAAGACCATCTATTATGGTCTCCAGAGCACAATCTGCTTGGGACAGCCGAGCTGCGGGCATAACCTGGTCATATACCAGATGCACTGGCACTTCCTGCCCATCTGGGCCTACTGGCCCAACCCTAGCTAAATGCTCCGGTTCCAGCTTGGTGAAGCGGGTCTTGATCATCGCCCAAGCTTCCCGTGCTCCTTCATGACAACATCACATCTTCCATAGCTCAAAGCAGTGCCGAGCTCCTTTGAATCGATTTGTGAGTTCAGCCATCCCTTTCGGAACCACCTCACCAGGCCACAATGCATTGAACATGCTCTTCATGGCCTTTCGGGCCCGCTCGTGCACGGCAGATAGCTCCTTCAGCAGGTCCCGCCCAAAAGAGCCGGCCTCCACTTTGGGGCGTCCGGTTAGAAGAACTACAATGAGACGCGGCGTTGTTCATATTGCTGTCTACTACGTACAGTTTATGAACTAAAAAAACTGGGTTGCACTCACCGAACATGCCCGCTTTTAGTCTCTGGTTCTCCTCTTGAGACAGGGCCAGTTGAGCTTTCAAACTTTTGATTTCTTGAGCCTGTTGTTCGCCTTCCGCCTTAAGCTTATCCCTCTCCTCATAACTTTGGGAAAGCACCCGGTAGCCAGCCTCTTGCTGTGACTCCATATACCTTTGAGCTTCCCTGGCAATATCTAGATCCTTCTACAGCTAATTTATCCACTCGGCTGCTATGGAATCATCTTTCATTAGCAGAGGTGTTCGATCGATTTTTTCTTCAACAACTTTAAGCCCGGCACTTACCATGTGCCTCTCTGGTGAATTTCTTCACACCCTCTAGCTCGGCCTTCACAGACTCTAACTTTGTTCGCGCCTGTTTGAGGTCCTCGGACAACTTTTTGTTTTGCTCCCGAACAGTCTGCACAATAGCAGGGCATTACAAATGTCAGACCCTTAACTCGGCCGTCCCGCCCAAATTAAGGCTCGGGGGCTACTGGGTTAGATACTAGTTGTCAAAACTAATACCATACCTGCATATTAGTTGACATGAGCTTCACGACCCCTTCAAGTCCCGTTTGGGCAGCGCCGAGGTATGCGTCTACCGAGCTAAGGGCATTAAACTCCTGATCAGAAAACGCGGAGTGCCGAAGTGATGCCTTACGCCGCCGATGATTCATCACACTTTCAAACTCCTGGTCGGCATGTCCCATCCGTGTGTACCGGGTTGCATCATCTTCCCCGTTGTAGCACCAAAGCGGGTGCATTCTCTGTTGGAGAGGTTGGACGCACCGGGCGATGGCTGCGGCTACCACGTCGATAACAGTTAGCCCGTTGTGGGCTGGCCACCTTACTTGAGCGGCCAGCCGAGTTACTTCGGCACTTTCCTCTTGGGAAGGACTCTTCGGGCGCCAGTTGAACCGCTTCTTCGGCGGGACCAATGAGAATTCGGGCAGCCCCCTCCGGACTGGATCGAATAGGGAGACGTCTTCGATATAAAACCATTCCGAAGTCCACTCTTCGGCATCTTTCTTCGGAGTCCCTACGGGGTATCTGGTTCTGGCGATGCGCCATACTTCGGCCCCGCCGACCTCGTAGATTGTCCCTCCTCGGGTACAAGGGACAAGGCAGAAGAACTTCCTCCACAACTCGAAGTGGGCCTTGCAGCCCAGGAACATCTCGCAAAGAGCGACGAAGCCCGATATATGAAGAATCGATCCTGGGGTAAGGTGGTGGAGCTGAATCCCGTAAAACTCTAATAGAACCCTAAAGAAAGGATGAATGGGGAATACCAGCCCTCGCAAGAGGAACGGCACGAAGCACACCCTTTCCTCCCCGTGGGGGGAAGGAAAGTTCTCTGCGAAAACCTCCCCGTCCGCGGAAGTTAATCCGGGACGGGTGGATGCGAGATGTGATGCGCGGAGGTATCCCTGCATCTCGAGCCTGCGTAATCGCATGCGGGATATGGAGCAGCTCGCCCAATCACCCTGATGGGGACCATGAGGGCGTGAGGAAGAACCTGGGACGCTCGCCATTGTTTGTTGGATGCGACCCCGCAGGGATGTGAGGAAGAATGGCTGGGGGTGGAGTACGTTAGCCTCCGTGCCTCTAGCCTATTAAAAGGGCACTGTCTCCCCCCTCCAACAAGGGGCATTTTTGTAAAAAACCATCAGGCCACTCGCATTCCTTCGATGCGTAGGAATCGAGGGCCGTCATTTAATTCTAGGCAGAAAGAAGCGGTATGGCGGGCCCCACGAAGCCCCACCCATCAGAAGATTCTTCGGCAACCAAGTTATTGGTGGCCGAACTATTGCCAAATCAAATAAAGGTAAAGGGAGGAACTCGCCACCCAAGCCGAAGACCTGCGAAGCATGAAGCTGCCGAAGACTGTGAACCTCGGCATTGGAGGCTAGTTCGGGGGCTACTGAGGGTGTCCCAGACTAGGGGGTACTCGGGCTGCCGGCCTATGTCTCGTAGGACGGGCTGGTGGGCCGCTCTCTACTCATCGATGGAAGGCCGGATTGTGGGCGACCCCGTGTATCAGAAGGAAACCTCCGAAGAATTGGCGTCTCCTCCAAGGAATAATTGGCGTAGCCGGCATGTTTATCCCCTGATGGTAACCGACTATATGTAACCCTAGGACCCTCTAGTGTCTATATAAACCAGAGGGTTTAGTCCGTAGAGGATCATTATATCCATTGCCTAGGGTTTAGCCCATCCGATCTCGAGGTAGATCAACTCTGTAACCTTCATACAATCTCATCAATATCATCTAGCAGGACGTAGGGTATTACCTCTTCGAGAGGGCCCGAACATGGGTAAATCGCCGTCTCTACGTTCCCTGTTAACCATTGATTCCTAGACCTATAGTTCGGATCCCCTACCCGAGATCTGCCGGTTTTGGTACCGACAACCACCACCCGACGCCACCGTCCGCCGGAGTTGACACCGCCGTCACCACGGTGCTCGCCGGCGACCACCACCATGACTCACCGACGCGGAACACTCCCCCGAGCACGTTCATATCATCGCCGTCCCCTGAAACGCCGGCGATCGCCGCTGGTGACCACCGCACCCTCTCTATACACGGGCGCGAGGCGCGTTCAAATTTCAAACCTGACGGGTGGGGCCCAGCCGTCTGTGTTTTATTCTTTTCTGGTTATTTCGAAAGCGTCTTCTGCCTCTTTATGTTTCCTGAACTGGAAAACGTATTCCTACCCGAGGCGCTTTCTATTATTACAGCAGGGACCCAAAAGTAGCTGTTTTATTTGCAGAAAGGTCCCTGGTTTTAAAACCATTATAACTTTTCAACCACAAATCATTTTCACCTGATTCTTTTTCTAAAAAAATTCTTTTTCACTCTAATTTTTTTAGTATTTATTTAAAAATATTTTGAGTCAAGTTTTTGTGATGTCACAAAAATTTTGATCGAATTTTGAATTCTTATTTTAGAGAAAACGAGGAGGGAAACTTTGCCGAAAATTTTGAGGGATCACCTTCTGCCTACTTTGATCAAGGCAAGCATTTTTGAACTTGGGATATGGTGTTTGCATGCATGTTTGCATAAGTTCGAAATGATCACCGGATATGTAGTGGATAGCAAGTGCCTACATGGTCATATCTCTTTTGTGCATTTCTTGCACACATTTTAGAACCATTCTAACTTGGATGAAATTGTGAGAAATCAGGGGTGTACCCCCTGTCTATGTCATGCCGGTGGGCACGGATCACATCGTGACACGATGGTGTCACTGTGGCATGTGAAGCGTGCCAGTCATAATAATAAAACCTCCTGAGCCAACTTAGATTGAGTCTTGTTCCGTCATGCCTAGATAAAAATAGTGCTGCCACTTGTCTTCCCGCAAGGGGAGTACGGCTTAGTAAGTTGCTAACCCCTTTCCAAGTAGACACCACATAGAGGGGCCGTGATGAGGGTTCCATGGCCATGGACTAATGCCAGTCATTGGGTCAGGGGGGATGGGTGTATCCGGCTGGGCCGAGAGGGGGGGACCCCTTGTATTCCGCGCGTTTTAAATTGTGATCCCATGCTATTCGAGATGGCGGTCTCCCCGTCTTAGAGTTTTTCTTGAACGATGCTTTGCGTGATTCCTGGCATCAGGAAAGTTAATCTGGTCTGTGCTTGTTAGGTGTGTTTTCAACCCAATAACCATGATCGGAATTTGTCAACGTTTCGAGGTTGGCTAAAGAAATCCTATACATGTGGGTAAAGAGTACAACCTCTGCAGAGTTAGACCTATTCGAATAACCGTGTCCACGGTCAAGGACGTTAGCTGGGAAGGGTCAAGTGTCGGTCCCGGTGTCGGTCTTCGGAGGAAATAATATAACTGATCATGATCCATTTTAATGAATCATTATTGTCACTACTGATGTTATCATGAATATTATTGTTAACATGAATATTACTGTGGACTAACCTTTTTTCTCTTATGTGCAACCTTGAGTATCTCTTGGGATGGTTGTGCCACCTGGATACTCATTTCTATTTTTTAGAGTATCTCTTGGGATGGTTGTGCCACCTGGATACTCATTTCTATTTTTTTGAGTATCTCTTGGGATGGTTGTGCCACTTGGATACTCATTTCTATTTTTTGAGTATCTCTTGGGATGGTTGTGCCACCTGGATACTCATTTCTTTTCCAGACCTCTCGAGGCGTCGCATTTAGACACCCGTTTGGCATTTATTTTCAAGACCTCTCTAGGCGTCGCATTGAGACACCCGTTTGGCATTCCTTTTCAAGACCTCTTGAGGCGTCGCATTTAGACACCCGTTTGGCATTTTTCTTGGAAATCCTCGGGCGGTCCAATGCCTGATGTTCCATTTTATTTTCTTGGAATCCTCGGGCGGTCCAACGCCCGATGTTCAATTTTATTTTCTTGGAATCCTCGGGCGGTCTAACGCCCGATGATTCATATCATATTTCTTGGTTTATTACTAAAATGATATATTTATCCATCCACACCGTATTGATATTTATCATGCCATGCTTTAATTTTGGTCAGTATATGCATATAAATTAATCCATCATGATCATATGCACTCTATTGCATTCGGTATATCTTTTGTTCATAATGTTAGTGAGTACATTCAAACGTACTCACTGGCTTGTCCCTGGCTTGTTAATTTGGCCAGACCTGGATGAAGACGATCTTATGGAGGAAGAGTGCGCTCGCGAGCCCGACGCTTAGAGGTGTTCCCAGTCAGTCACCTTGTGGTCTTGGAGTCTACCACGTTTATCATCTGCCGTGCTTCCGCCCCACTAATAAGATAGACAAGCCTCACACTGACGCTTGGCTTTACCTTATTGTACCAGTGTTGTATTATCTCCACACCACTGTCTGTACCGCCACTGTCATATATTGACAAGTCTGTAACAAATGTTGAGCACTCTGGCTCAACCTTGTGTAATATTATGTATGTACAGGATATCTATATCAAGGGAGTCCACCAGTTGTTCTGATCTTGGGGCTGGTGTGACTTGAGGCTATTCCGAGATTTATTCCAGAAACAGGCTCGACAAACCTTGGTACCAGAGCCCAAGGTGCGATCGCTAGTAGTAGAATCAGTTCTAACAATTTTTAGCAGCATCCCATGCATTGCAACAAATTTTCCTTGGTCATCATATATTTATGATATGACTGTTTGGATTTTTTGTCTACTGTTGTAGATGTCTGGCAGCAACTGGCCGACATAGATTTTCGCCAACAAGCCTGCGGGGTTTTCCCGCCTTCTCATCTACATAGCCAGGGTCGCGATGGGATCTCTGAGCCGTCCGGAGTACACAGTCTATCCCGACAGGATCTCGGACATCCTGACTATGTACCAGGCCTTCGTATATATTCTGGGTGGACATGTCGCGCCTCATCGCAACTATCAGTTTGTGGGGAGAGTCATGCCTACTGAGAGGCATGCTATCCAGATGGCTGCCCGAGACGCCATCGCTCGTCTTAGGGACATTCTTCTAGTCATGCAGAGACGTCCCTATCATTACCTTCCATGCCATGTCCCATACACTAGTCACTATGCTTTCTCTTGCACCGCGGGAGAAAGGGACGAGGCGATTGAGCCCCTTGTCCAGTACATCATGGCTCTAGAGTCGGTCTTCACCTCCCTGGTGGACGACTATCTCGCCGCACGGATGGACTTGGCTCGTGCGAGGGTTCCTCGCAGGAGTGAGTTCCGTTCTCCTTCACCACACGCTCCTCGCATTCTGACTCCACCATACGATCCTCCTACCCTTTCCGCAATTTGGCGCACAACCCCGAGCGATGAGTCTAGTCGCTTGGCTGCCCCCACTCTGGTTAGAGCTTCACTGCCTACGAGTACAGTACCACCATGGGTAGGCATGACATCGACAGCTGCCCGACTGGAGACCATACCCGAGGAGGAGGAGGTCGAGTCTTCAGCACCCTATCTGGGACTTACCCTCAGCAGGGCCTACGACGTTCCAGACACTCCATGATTGCAGACTAGGCATCAGCACTGCAGTCGCCATTTATGAGAGTGTAGCTGTAAAATATTTATTTTCTGTTTCTTTTCTTCTTTGCAAGATGGGGAGTACTAATCCTTGGATCGCGGCATGCTAAGAGGATGGAGAAGTGCACTAGTCTAAAGAAGCTGTCATATAAACATCACAACTAAGATGACAGTATTGTATAATTAAATCTTGCATGTATAATATAACTCGCTACTTTATGTACTTATGTTTTTGTGGGGGAAATTATTTTCAGTCTCGTAAAAATTTTCCTTTATAATTTCTTTCCTCATCGGTGTTTACACCAATACCCAGAAAGAAAATGCATCGTCCCTGGACTCGTTCTATGCCCAGTCCACTAGAGGACAACATTGCCCAAATGGGAAATAACTTCACACCAGGACAGACAAGTCAGCAAAGCTATGATTCAGCATTCTCACAAGTATGCCGTCTTTATGAACAAAGTCAGCAGCAGCACCAGGAAATGATGCTGCATTTGATAAATAGGGGAAATCACCAAGGACAACATCAACCTAGATCAAAATTATCTGAACTTCAGAGAACCAATCCGACTATCTTTTCACACATAGACAAACCTTTGGAGGCAGACGACTTGCTGCGTGATATTGAGAGAAAATTGGTCATAACTCAGTATACGGACCAGGAAAAATTACTATACACTCCACATTATTTATCTGGAACAGCAGAATCATGGTGGGAAAATCTATGCCACATGCATCCCAATGGAGAAGACATCACTTGGGAGCAATTTAAGGAAAGTTTCCGGGGAGCACATATTCCCAACAGCATCATGAAATTGAAGAAGAGAGAATTTGAGGATCTCAAGCAACGAGGCACAACGGTAACTCAGTACCTCGACCAGTTTACTCAGCTAGCCCGGTATGCCAATGATGAATATACGATAGAGAGCCAAAGGATGGACAAATTCCTCGACGGGCTTGTTCCATCTTTAAAGTGCCAACTGGTAGTCCATAACTTTCTGGATTTCAAGACACTGGTAGACAAGGCTATCATCCTGGAAAATGAGCACCACAACCTGAATGAGATTCGCAAGCGCCGCATGAACCAGTCAGTACAGGTTCATAACAACAGGCCCCAAAATGAACCCCAGAGACCTGTGGCACCCCGACCAGCAATTCCAACACCACGACCGCAAGAAAACCGCAGTTCCTACAACAACAGGGCCAAGGAAGCAATATACCATCCTAGCATCACCTATTATGCCTGTGGAGCAGAGGGGCATTATGCTAGGCAATGCCCAAAATAGGGGAATAATAACCAGAAACCCAACAACAATGGCCGCAGTACTAGTGCAGCTCCGCGACACAACAACCTCAACACCAACAACAATCAAAGAAAGGGGCAGGTTAACCACGTGACATTTGAGGAAGCACATAATGCACCGGACATCGTGTTTGGTACGTTTCCTGTCAACACCATTAATGCTACAGTTTTATTTGATTCTGGAGCTTCCCATTCATGCATCTCTAAAAGATTTGCCTCGAAGAATCAATTTTCTTTTTCGCCTTTGGAAAATTCGATGGTTATTTAGTCCCCGGGATCAAAGCAAAGCACACAATGGTACTGCCAGGATGTGAACATTGAAATAAAAGGAATGAAGTTTTTACCAAATCTTATTGTACAGTGACTCTCACCAATTGACAAGGGAAGACAGTAAAGTTTGGAACAAGGGGGAGTTCTACCTCGCAAGGAAAGTTAAATCAAGTGGACATGACAGAATTAAGGAAGGTTCCTGTGGTATGCGAATACCCCGATGTATTCCCTGAGGAGCTACCAGGTATGCCACCAGATCGCGAAATTGAATTTGTTATTGAATTAGCACCTGGAACGGCACCCATCTATAAGAAGCCTTATCGAATGGCTCCGACAAAATTGGTTGAGCTGAAGAAACAAATTGAGGAATTACTAGAAAACGGTTATGTCTGACCCAGCTCATCACCATGGGGATCACCAGTTTTATTTGCCAAGAAAAAGGATGGGACCCTAAGGTTATGTATTGATTACAGGGCACTCAACATGGTTACTATCAAAAATAAATACCCACTACCAACTGGTCGAAGCCAAAGTTTTCTCAAAAATAGACTTGAGATCAGGCTACCATCAGTTAAGAATCCGATCATCAGACATACCCAAGACCGCTTTTACCAACATATACGGATTATATGAGTTCACTGTGATGCCTTTCGGAGTGACCAACACTCCTGCTTATTTTGTACATCTCATGAACAAGGTTTTCATCAAATATTTGGACAAGTTCGTGGTTGTGCTCATTGATGACATACTTAGTTATTCCAAGACGCCAGAAGAACATGAGTAACATCTTCGAATAGTCCTGGAAGAATTACGGAAAAATCAACTATATGCCAAGTTCAGGAAGTGTGAATTTTGGTTATGAGAAGTTGGTTTTCTGGGACATGTAGTGACAAAGGATGGAATAGCAGTGGACCCAAGTAAAGTAAAGGATGTCCTAGGATGGAAGCAACCCACCAACATGACTGAGATCTGGAGTTTTCTTGGTTTGGCTGGCTACTATCGACGGTTTATTGAAGGATTCTCCACCATAGCCAAACCCATGACTCAGTTACTCAAGAAGGATAAAAAGTTTGAATGGACTGAAGCATGTGAGAAAAGTTTCCAAGAATTAAAAAAGAGGTTAACAACGGCACCTGTTCTGACCATGCCTGATGTGCACAAGAATTTTGAAATATACTGTGATGCTTCCAGAAAGGGCCTTGGATATGTATTAATGCAGGAATGAAAGGTCGTAGCTTATGCTTCAACATAGCTACGACGACATGAAGAAAATTATCCTACCCATTACTTGGAACTAGCAGCTGTAGTACATGCACTCAAGGAATGGCGACATTACCTTCTTGGTAATCGATGTGAGATATACACGGATCATAAAAGTCTTAAGTATATCTTCACCCAGCCAGAACTAAACCTATGACAACGTCGCTGTCTTGAGCTAATTAAGGATTATGATGTGGGAATTCATTACCATCCAGGTAAAGCAAATGTTGTGGCAGATGCCCTCAGCCGAAATCCATGCACCGACAATGACAGTGTGCAATTCTCACAACATGAGTTCAACTGAGGATTTTCCAAACTTAAGATGGTTCTAGTCACGGAAGGAACCATTGCTCACCTAGAAATAAAACCAACATTGGAGGATCAGATCAAGGAAACCCAGAAAGGACACCCCAGCATTGAGGGAATTAAAAGGAAAGTAAATTCAGGCAAGGCATCCGAATTTACCATTGACACCCTAGGAATCCTATGGTATGGGAAAAGATTATGCGTACCCAATAAGGAAGAGCTAAAGCAACAGATTTTGGCAGAAGCCCATACAACCCCATACTCCATTCACCCAGGGGGAACCAAGATGTACAAAGATCTTCAGGACAAATTTTGGTGGCACGGGATGAAAAGGGATATAGTCGTATATGTCGCACGTTGTGACTCTTGTCAGCATATAAAAGCAGAACACCAGAGGCCAGCAGGATTGTTACAGCCACTCAGAGTGCCTGAATGGAAATGGGATGAGATAGGAATGGATTTTATTGTCAGATTACCAAGGTCACGACACGGGAATGATGCTATCTGGGTTATCACAGATTTATTAACCAAGGTGGCACACTTCATTCTGGTAAAAACAACATATTCATCACAGAAGCTTGCTAAGTTATACCTCTCCTGAATTGTTTGCTTACACGGGGTACCCAAGACCATAGTCTCTAATAGAGGCACTCAGTTTGTCTCTAGGTTTTGGGATCACTTGCAGCAAGCCTTAGGAACTCAACTGGTATTCAATACAGCATACCACCCACAAACAGGAGGGCAGACTGAACGGATAAATCAGATATTGGGGGACATGCTGAGAGCTTGTATCCTTACCTATGGAGTCAGCTGGGAGGACAGTTTTCCATATGCGGAATTTTCATATAACAACAGTTATCAAGCCAGTCTAAAGATGTCACCTTTCCAAGCCCTATACAGACGAAGGTGCCATACCCCACTCAATCGGTCTAAAATCGGAGATAGCCGAATCTTCGGCCCGAAAGTTCTCAAAGAAGCAGAAACAAAAGTAAAACTTATCCGAGACAGACTGAAAGCAGCTCAGAGCGGTCAGAAGAGCTATTGTGACCAAAAACACCGACAAATCAGCTTTGAACCCGACGAATATGTGTATTTTAGGGTATCCCCTATGAGGGGACTACAGAGATTCAAAGTCAAAGGGAAACTTGCACCGTGATTTATTGAACCATTTAGAATAATTGCATGGAGAGGCAAGGTTGCCTACCAACTAGAGCTACTAGCAGAATTGTCAGATGTTCATGATGTGTTTCACGTGTCACAACTGAGGAGATGTGTCAGTAACCTGGATAAACAAGTCCAACATCAGGACCTGGATATCCATCTAGACCTTACATATAAGGCACGTCCTATATATATTTTGGAAGAGTCAGAACAGAGGACCCGTCGGAGTGTGATAAAGTTTTACAAGGTCCGGTGGAGTAATCACACTGTCGGTGTATAAAACATGGGGATTTTATACCCTGACTTATGCACAGACGGTAGCAGCCTCCTCGCTGGCCAAGGCTTGCCGGAAACCACCAAGACCAAGATTCAAGGCCCAGTTGCAGAAGCTACTGGGGAGAAGTTCAAGACACGGCACCAACAAGCACTCAACCAATGCTGAAGATGAAGACATTTCTTGCCGGCAAGTCCAAACCGGCAAGATGAAGACCCGGCAAGCTCCGTGCCGGCAAGCTTCTACCATCACGTCAGCGCTCCACCTCACCAGGCAGCTAGTCGCTAAACGGTGAGGTGTCGACCGCGCAGGCAGGTTGGTGAGATTTGTCGGGCACGTGTCAGCATGCAGGGAGAGGATTTGCCTTTGATGACACCCGTCCAGGAGGCATGTCAGAATAATACGAGGTAGCTGGGCAAGCGGTGTAGAAACCTTGCCGGAGCTACCTCTCCACATGACACCTAATGGTGCATTTAATGCTTTTGTCCTAAAGTGGCAAAGTTAGGTATGGTAGCACTGTTTGCTATCTAATCAACTTGTAATTACTATTTTGCCACTGTGGTAACCCCTTGAGCTATAAAAGGAGGGCTAGGGCAACAGTTAGAGGGATTCAGACCCTTTTTCAAACACCTGCATGTCTCGCGTAGCAGCTCTCTCCACACCTTGCCGGGAGAAGCGCTCCTTGTACTTGTGCTCTCATACAACCAATACACCAAAAGCAGGAGTAGGGTTTTACGCTTCTCAGCGGCCCAAACCTGGGTAAATCCCTTGCATCCCCCATTGATTCTGCTCTTTGTGCACGTCGATCTCCCCCGCCGAACCATAAAGGGGCTAGATGGCCCCATAGATGGTCGTTCCCACGACATCTTTGGCACGCTAGCTAGGGGAATCGGTTGTGCAAACCTGAATCAGTGGATTGCGCATCATCTTCATCAACTTCATCATCGTCCCCCTTGCTGTCGATGGCGCCCAAGAAGAAGGGCATCACGATGACGGCCTCCTCGCATGCATCCGTAGGCGGCACAGGCGGCGCAGCCAATGCGGGCGGTGCGGATACTGCGGTTGGCACGACGAGCGCAGGTGGCGCGGTCGCCATGCCCACCGTGGTCGGCACGGGAGACAAGAGCGCTGGAGGCAGTCGACTTCCTCGATCCTCTGGCAAACGAAGCCGCGACAACGCGGGCGGAGTGGACGGACGACCTCCTCCTCCTCCTCCTCCTCCTTGCCGCACCGACGAATGCAGCCACCGGAGCGGCAACGCCCGGGCCGGCTCGAGCCAAGACCCCACCGTGGCGGCGTCCAAAGATGCTGCTTACCGACAGACATCGCGCCCCTCGCACAACGGGTGCGGTATGGCTCCGAATGGCGCCAACGACTCCGGACAGCGGCGACCTGACGGCAAGACTCCTGTTGATCAAATCCCAGATCCTCAGGCTCCGCCTCCACCACAGAGACCCGCTACTGATCGTGTGCCGCGGTAGCAAGACCGCGATGGTGCTCCTGCTAGCTCTGCCAGGAGTAGAGCGACGTCGCGCTCTTCGCTTCCCGCCATGCCAGTCACGACATGGAGGATAAACCGGATATAATAAACATGTGCTATAAAGTAAAAGTGGTGACTTGGACTATGAGATAGTCGTGAGGAATCATCATGTTGTTCTGACATGATCACGAGATGAGATCTCGGTGAGTCATGAGTTAGCCCAGAGGGGCAGTGGCAGTAAAACTGATTGATGAACAATAGATAACTCTTCACGAGAGGTAATGGTAATTTTCTTTCCAGCTTAGTATCATGCATGTCTTGTAGATACAACTATGCCATCCTATGAGTTGCCATGTTTGATCCATGTTCATTTTAATGCCATGCCATGTTTAAGTTGTCGTCATGAGATAAATTTATGTATGAGCATAGGGCTTGCTTTGTCATCTGCTTGTTTGGATGCTATGTATTTGGTTGTCTTGTGAGTACATTCAAAGTACTCACCTGGCCTTGCACGTGGCCAGATTGCAGCAGAAGACTTGTCGTGCTAGACCGTAACCTCGCCAGTCCTATGAGTTGTGGAGCCCAGCCAGAGACGACGTGCCGCTAAACCAAGACTTCCGCTGCCATTTACATAGCCTTAGAGCTATGCAAACCCTTGTACTCATCCGCGATGTAATACTCCCTTTCATGTAAATGAAATATATTTTGTGCTTGGAATGCTGTACCGTGGACCTGTGATGCGTCGGGTGTTATCCTGGGCTGACGTGCGAAGGCCCCCTACTCCATGCGGATCGGGGTGCCACAGGAGATGGTATCAGAGCCAGGCTGGCAATAGGTTACCCTAGCGTATTATCACCGCTATCATCAACCCGTAATGATCCCAATAGGTTTGACCCAACCCTGGCGTCCGACAAGGCCACTGCTGAACAACAGGTGGCACAGTCAGAACTGACGCGTCCCTACCCAGTTGCCCCCTCCCACCTAGTTTTCTGGGATTGGATGGCGACCCTATCTTTTTGTCGTTAGTATCGGCGTATCCTTTCTCCAGTAGGGAAGGATTTACGCCGTACTGGTGTGTCCCCGCCTAGTTGCCTATAAAACCCCCACTTGCTAGCAGCAACCATAGCTCGGTAAGTCATATCCCTGCAAGAACCCTAGCTACTAGCCCCAGATCAGAAGCCATGGCTAGTCTTCCAAGGGAAGCCACTTTTCATAGCCGCACTTCCGTAGCAGGCCATGTTGGCTTTCCGCCCCTGCTTTCAGATATGCTCACCCGAGCCCTTGATTGCAGTACTAGCCCCGAGTACCTGGTGTTCCAATCGGAACCCGTCCCCCATCTTCATCGGTACCAGACAAGAGTGCAGATCTGCCCAGGTCCAGCAGAGGATGGGAAGCCCTTGATTTTTCTGGGCAGACCCATGCCCACTCCGGTGTTGGCTATCCAGACAGCCGCTGCAGAGGCTATCGCACGCCTCCGATCTCAGTTTCCGCGTGTAGCGGAGATGCAGGAGTTCCGTTATTTCCCCTCTGTGTCAAGTACCGGATGGGAGTTCTCCAACGCTGTCCAAGATGGTGACCCAGCGATAGCTCGCCTGGTTTAGTTCATCACTGCCCAGGGAATGATGATCGGTAGCATTCTGGGAAAGTTCAAAGTTATCGACCGAGACGCTACTCGGGTTGTCACGGAAGTATACCGCGAGGCCCGTCAAGCTGCATCCTAGATCGCAGACCCCATGCCATCCAGCCCAGTGCTCTCTTCTCAGCCCGTGCCTTGGTTGAAGCCAGGTACCGCCAACCTCCGCTCCATCGACATGACGGTTGGTCATCTCCATAGGTTCATACCCGCTTCATCCGCAACCTCAGCAGTTGAGCCCCAACTGATAGAGGTGCCTGATGATGAGGATGGAGATTGGCTTAGCCTGCGTCTGCCAGGTGAGCCCCAGCAAGACTAGGCCAATGTGACTCCTACCGCATAGTCAGGCGATGCTGTGGGTATGCCTAGTCCGCCTATTCATCCTCATTAGGAGGCTAGAACCATGTATCAAGGAGTGAGTTGTTGCTTTTCGATGCGTAGTAGGGTTGTGCTTTGTTGTATGCTTGTACTGCTTGTGACCTGTGTGTTCTATGTGTGCTCCTTTACTTTGTGGTTCATCTGCCTCTCTGTTAAGTAGAAATATTTGACAGAGTTAGCAGTGAACTTCTAATAAGATTTTAATTGGTAGAACACATACACCCACAACATTGGGCTCGCCCCGAGTCCCTAATAAAACGCGATCTGGTGTAGGTATATGTATGCCAGGAGTACATATAACCACTGACATTAAAACACCTTAGTGCAGTTTGTTTGATGTGTTTTTCTTTGCATGCATTTTGTATATATTGTTTTACAATGTACTGCATAATGCACGCATACATGGTTCACCCCGAGTACGATCGAGCAGTACTTCTTTTCTATGCATACCCCGTGTGCCAGATTTTCAGATCCAGAGCCTCAAAGAGGTAGTTCCTCGTGGCAATTCCTCGCCCCTAATTTTTCTAGGGCTCCCGTTTGCATTTCCGGAGGAACACTGCCATCTTTATTTCACTCGAACCAGTACAACTACCCCAGTACAGATTCGATCCTGACTCTACTCTGATGCCTACTCTTCGTGGAGCTATCCGCGAAGTTTTTCTTCCGTGGAACCAGCAACATGATTCCAGTGCTGGCGAAGCCACCTCTTCTGCATCTCACGATTCCCCGGAACCAACGGCGCCACCGTCACTGTCTTGGGTGACGCCGGACAAGCCACCATCCCGACCCGCCGCAACACGCAATCACTCCACCGGCGCAAAGCGGCGGAGAAGCAAGCGCGGGGGAGGAGCAGCCACCACACCATCACCACTATCCCCTCCAGCTGCCTCACCCTGATCCTCGTTGTCACGAGCCCGCTCCTGCAAGATGAGCTGCAGCAGGCAGAGCGACGAGCCGATCAGTATGGCAAGTAGCACGGTGAGGAACCACCGCAGCCCCACCAAGAACACGGCCTCGCCGAAGGACCTCGGCTCGATATCATCTAAACCGAAGAAATGGAAGAGCGGCATGGTGTGATTTGGGCAGAGCCGTGCTGCCGTCTTTTATAGCCCGAGATCGGTGTACGGTGAGCGAGGTCCAGGAGAACCGCGCGTCGCCCGATCACCGGCGTCTAGGAGGCGAATCCGCGAGCAGTGCCGACAAGGCGCTGGCCCGCGACGGGAGTGCTCTTTGTCTCGGCACCATGCACGCCGCGCACTACGATAACTAGGGTACTCAGTGCCCTAGGGGCTAGATGGGCGCTGTGCCAAACCGCATGCAGAGCAGCAGTGAGGAAGAAGCCGAGAGCTGGAGGTAGAAGAAGGAGGCTGCCAGTGGGCCCCGGGCCCACCTGTCAGCAGGAGAAACCACTGTTCATTGGGGTGCCTCCAGCATTTTTGGAATTTGATCCAAAGTGATCGTAGCAGTGGATATAGCCACGCTTTACCCGTGTCTCTCCCTGGGTGTATCAATTATCGGCACCCCAACTCAGTTGTATCCGACCAAAGGGTTAACAGCTTACCCAGAGGTTTTTCCTGGAGTAGAAACAATCTTGTTTAAACCCTAGGAATCTCGAGGACGAGATTCTCTTAAGGGGGGAAGGTTTGTAACACCCCAAAAATTGGGTTATTAATTTTTGTGCTATTATTCCTTCCAAGCTTTCTTTTTCAAAATCTTTTTCTGAAGTTTGCTGGATGATCAGGTGAATCCAGGCAATTTTCAACTTTTCAGAACTGTGTCCATGTCTTTGATGCTGCCAAGACCCAGTTGCATCATCCCAAAACCTCATCAGAACCCTAATTCCAATATTGGAATTTAAGATCCTGCCTTTGTGATTACAAAGGAGCCATCACTTCCCTTGCTCTGTTGATCCTCCAAAAATTCGCAGAGATCTTCCTACCCTTATAAACCTTGGATGTGCAAAAATATTGCCTAGTCATATGCAATATTTTTCATCTGGGATTAATTTCTTTTCCTGCCTTTCTGAGGAATTAAATCCTGAAGGATATTTAGACATCTCTAAATTTCATGAAAATTTGTGGAGATGATCTATGTGACTATTCCAAGCTCTGGTAAAAATATTGGCCAAATTTAAATAAGGAAAATTCCCTTTTCCTTGACAAGGCCAATATTGCCTCTCTGCCACTTTCCAAAGGAACTACCGTTTTGGTAGCCAGGAAAATTCCCAAATAATTTGTGGAGCTTTTCCTGGATATATCTTCACCATTTCCATCCGAACCCCATGTTCCATAGTTCTTAATTTGAGCACATGATCCAATGCAAGTTTCTGCCTTGTCTGAAACTTTGTGAAGGAAGTGCTTGATTCCTTGATCCAATTGATCTGAAATTTGGCAAGGTAGTGCATATGGATATATTACAACTGCAAACCAGAAATCAGCCCAATTCATCTATCCAATCTTTTTCTATAATTTTCTCAATTTTCTGTTCAGATTCCACTTGTGTGAAGGAAGTGCTATTTATATTTTCTGGATTGCCCTCAAAAATTTTGAGCACTCTTTCATATCCAAATTATTGTCACATGCCAAAATTAACCTCTATTTGCCTAGCCAATTTTCCTCAGAAAATTCTCTAAATTTCTGTCTAGTGGGAAGCATTGTGAAGGAAGTACCATTTTTATTTATCCAAATAGTATGAAATATTTACTGTGCCTTCATATGCCTAAATAATTGGTCTCCACCAAATTTGGGCCATTTTCATATACCTATTTTTTCCCCAGCACCCTCTTTTCCATTTCTAGATAGCTGGACACTTTGTAAAGGAAGTACCAGCTAGCCCTCTCTTTCTGACCTGAGATTTTGGCACAATGATCACCTTAGTAGATGATCAGCCTACCCAAATCCCAGGTCTAATGGAGCTGTACAGTGATCTCACCTTCTATCAAACACTTTGCTGCCGATAAAGGTTTGTGCATTCTGTGATTGCATCGTGGGCCATGGGAATCGTTGCTTTGCATCGAACAGCTTTTGGGGGAGTGAGTAACTCGCCAGACATACTTGGACCGGCCAGTGCGCGTGGGAGCACTGTGTGCACGCGGTGACCACACGGAGAGTGCGTGCGTCGCCTGCACACCACGTGCCCTGTGCTTCTCGGCCCCTTTGGGGAGGTCCACATGGTCGCCCAGCAAGCCATGGCGCGCCACGCACTCGCCCGTGTCGCCTGTGCCTCCTCGTCTCGTAGCCCTTGGCCGTGCACGATGGCATCGCGTCCGTCGCTGGCGTGCTGACACGTTGCTGCACCACGTGGCCTGTTTCCCCCCCCCCCTTCCCGAGCCTTCCTGGTAGCTTTTTAGCGCGTCCCCGAGCTCCTCCTCGCCACCTCAGCCTTCCCCGAGCCGCGGAGCTCCCTTTCCCCGCCAATGGCCTAGATGGCCGCCGCCGTACCCTCTTGGCCATCTCCAGCTCCTGGCCCTCCCCCTCCCTCTCTTCTGCTCCTAGCCCTCCCCTGGACGTTCACGCGACGCCGCCACCCTCCTCTCCGGCGGTGTAGCCCCACCGACGCGGCCTTCCCCATCCCAGGATTCGGCCGACACGGTCTACCCATGGCCCCAGTGCTGTGGGCCACCTCGAGCAGCCCCACGGCAACCCAGGAGTGCGGCGTGGTGTGGCGGAGCTTCGGCGCTCGTCGGCCAGTCCTAGGGAGCAGATGGGCGTCGGCTAGGCCGGCGGCCGGCCCGCCAAGTGCCCGTGTCGCGGTGAAGAAGATTGCCAGGGAGGAGAAGAGAGAAAAGTCACCATGGGCCCCGCTTGTCATACTCACCCCACAGACCAGGCGACTTCGTTGACCGGTTTAAGTGAAAGCGGATTCAACCGAATACGCTTTCTGGTGGGGGAAGCGTACTCTGCCGCTCCTATGGCCGAAATGCGCTTTCTTCGCGTGGAAGCATACTTCCAGAAATACGCTTTCAGCCCAGCCGCCGCCGAAACTAGTATTTTGTGGACGTTCGCCCGTTAAAGCCAGAAACGGACAGGTTTTGTCTGTTTTTATGCCTAACGAACGAACGGCCGTAACTTCGCGCCCGTAACTCCGATTGAGGTAAATCCAAAGCCCACGCGCTCAGTGCGTCGTGCCCGTTCCGATGGTGCCCTTTTCATCAAGTTGTCACATATTGAAAATACCATCTTTGCCCTTCCTCGAATCCAGACCTCTCCAGGGAGCACCGGTTTCGGCAACTCGTTTCCAGTGGATCGTCACACTTTCACCCGGTGTATTCGTCCACCCCAAGGCAGGCCAACCTCTTATCATGAGCACCGGACTTGCATGTTGAATTTGCTTGAACCCCATGCGTGTGTAGCTGCAGTATATTCATATGATGTTTCTGTCTGCAAATGTGGTGTATGTATTGCTTTTTATGTCATGCTATCACCAGATTTCATACTAGCTTCTGCCATGTTAGCAATAATGTTTTTATTGGTAATATCATGTCATTACTATATCTGTATCTCGTACCATGTTTGTCAGTACTATGGTGATCCTGTCATACCATATCGGTAGCATGTTACTGCCATGTTTCATATGTCATTCATTTAAGGAATATGTTCATTAATGCATTCATGATATTCATACTTATAATCTTGATGAGGTGATTAAATGATGGAGATGACAAGAACCTGTGTTAATAAAAACAACCACCTCGATCGACTGGATCATGTCATAGTGCCACCGAATCGAGCTCACCAGTGCAGCCACACTTGCCTTATGGGGGGCCCTAATTCGGTCTATTGTCATGCCTCTCGCCGGCGCCTCCAACTAGGGAAGGTTATGTGCGTGCGCTACCCTGGCCCGGTGGGCGGCCATAAGCCTTGAGTGCCTGAGTTGTTTGCACGCGGTTGTCCCTGTTTGGGACGGTTTGTTCGGTTTGGCCATGACGGTGGCGGCCACAAAGGTGGCGGATGTCATGAGTTTGTGGGAGTGGCCGGGAGAGTGCCATGCAATAGATTGGTTTTGTCGGAATGTCATTGGTCCACCCGAATGGGAGTACGAGGCCATGAGTTCCGTGGTGTGGGTACAGTGTGCTAACCTCTGCAGAGTGTATAATCTATCGATAGCCACGTCCTCGGTTATGGACATAGTTCATACTAGGTCACCTATCTGGTCTCTGTCGACATGGAGGATAAACCTGATATAATAAACATGTGCTATAAAGTAAAAGTGGTGACTTGGACTATGAGATAGTCGTGAGGAATCATCATGTTGTTCTGACATGATCACGAGATGAGATCGCGGTGAGTCATGAGTTAGCCCAGAGGGGCAGTGGCAGTACAACTGATTAATGAACAATAGATAACTCTTCACGGGAGGTAATGGTAATTTACTTTCCAGCTTAGTATCATGCATGTCTTGTAGATACATCTATGCCATGCCATGAGTTGCCATGTTTGATCCATGTTCATTTTAATGCCATGCCATGTTTAAGTTGTCGTCATGAGATAAATTTATGTATGAGCATAGGGCTTGCTTTGTCATCTACTTGTTTGGATGCTATGTATTTGGTTGTCTTGCGAGTACGTTCAAAGTACTCACCTGGCCTTGCACGTGGCCAGATTGCAGGAGATGACTTGTTGTGCTAGACCCTAACCTCGCCAATCCTGTGAGTTGTGGAGCCCAGCCAGAGACGACGTGCCGCTAAACCAAGACTTCTGCCACCATTTAGATAGCCTTAGAGCTATGCAAACCCTTGTACTCATCCGCGATGTAATACTCCCTTTCATGTAAATGAAATATATTTTGTGCTTGGAATGCTGTACCATGGACCTGTCGTGCGTTAGGTGTTATCCTGGGCTGACGTGCGAAGGCCCCCTGCTCCATGCGGATCGGGGTGCCACAGCGCGTGCTGAGGAAGGGAGAAGGCTTCCCGGGGAGGACGCTGGTGCCGAGGTGGATTCCAAGGATGACGATGCTGCCACCCCGAGGAAGAAGGGCCGAAAGCGCAACAGGAAGTGCAAAGGAAAAACTGTTATGGCTGTCGAGGGCTCCGGCAACTCTGAGTCCGCTAAGAAAGCTAAGACTGAGAACTCTGGCAAGGAGGCAGCTGTATGCGCCGCTTGCTAGGAAGCGGCAGCAAACAAGAAGGCCAGCAAGTCTGATGGGCCATACTGCTAGATTCACCGCACCAAAGGCCATGATCTCCAAGAGTGCTGACAAGTCAAGCACCTTGTTGAGAAACAGAAAGCTCAATACGAAAAGTGTGACAAACAGAAGGGTCAAGATGGTGCCGGTGGATCCGGCAAAAAGGGCTGTGGTGGTCGAGGAGGCCGTCGCGGCAAGGCCAAACAGCAGAAAGAAAAACCTACTAGAGGCCGCGAAAAGAAAGGGGAAGATGTTGGAAGTGAGGAAGAAGAGGACGACGGAGAGTCCGGTGAACAAGAATTCCAAAAGGCAACTGAGGCCATGTAAGTTGACGGAGGGGCATCGTTGCACTCCTCTCACCGCCAACTTAAGCAGTGGGCTTGTGAGGTTAATGCGGCAGAACCGCCAATGGGCTCTCAGAAGCCACTCAAGTGGTCACACGTGCCTATCAGTTTCGATGCCGTTGACCACCCTGATCGCACAACTGTGGTCGGGTGTTTGCGGTTGTTGGTTTCGCCAACAATTTGCAACCTCCAGGTCACGAAAATTTAATTTGATGGTGGGGCCGGCCTGAACTTGATTTCTCCAGAGGTAATCAAGAGGTTGCAGATTCCCGACGAGGAGCTCGAGAAGACAGGCACTTTTCAAGGAGTAAACCCGGGAAGAAGCCAGCCCAAGGGAAAGATCACAGTGCCGGTGACGTTTGGCGGGGAATTGAACTACAAAACAGAAAAGATCGTATTTGACGTTGTCAAGATCCCCTTGCCGTACAATGGAATTCTTGGCCGCCCAGCCTTGGTGAAATTCATGGCAGCATCTCACTATGCTTACAACACGTTGAAAATGCCAGGGCCGATGGGTGTCATTTCCATCAACTCCGACAAGAAAGATGCAGTCATTTGCATCGATAAGATGTACATAGATGCGGTTGTAGCACAGGCCGCCAAGCTGCTAGCTCCCGCCAAGAAGAAGGAAAGCAAGAAGTCCAACAAGACCTCTAGCAAGGATTTCGGGAAGCGCACCTCTTCGGAGTGCTGCGCGCCTATTGAAGACTTGCCGGAGTGCTCTGCCGGTAAGAAATCCAAGGCTACTTCACCGGCGACCAAAAAGGTGCCGGCGAGGGAGGACGGCACTGACGGGACCTTCACCATCAGTGCCACCCTTGACAGCAAATAGGAAAGCACGCTCATTGCCTTCCTGCGGGCGAATGTCGATGTGTTTGCATGGCGACCATCTGACATCCCCGGTGTTCCCATGGAGGTAATTGAGCACCAGCTTGCTGTCTGTCCCCACGCTCGGCCCGTCAAGCAAAAATTCCGGAAGCAAGCGTTGGAGCAACAACAGTTCATTGCCGAGGAAATCAAGAAGCTTGAAGCAGCAGGTTTGGTTAGAGGTGTATTACATCCAACTTGGTTGGCAAATCCAGTTGTGGTGTGCAAAGCAAATGGGAAGTGGAGACTTTGTATTGACTACACTGATATCAACAAAGCATGTCCAAAAGATCCTTTCTCCTTGCCGCACATTTATCAAATTGTAGACACTACTTCCGGCTGTGATTTACTCTCCTTCCTTGATGCATATTCTGGATACCATCAGATATTCATGGCCAAGGAGGATGAGGTGAAAACCGCATTGATTACTCCATGTGGCACATGCTGCTTCATGCGTATGCCTTTTGGGTTAAAGAGTGCTGGTTCAACATTTGCGAGGGCAGTCCAAATTGGTTTTGAGCCCTAGCTGCACAGGAACGTGGAAGCATATATGGATGATATATTGGTCAAAACCAAGGATAGATCAACCCTCGTTCAAGACTTGGAAGAAACATTTGCAAACTTGCGCGAAATCAACTTGAAGCTCAATCCCGAGAAGTGTGTGTTTGGCGTTCCATCCGGCAAGCTTCTTGGATTCTTTGTATCTCAACGCGAAATTGAAGCAAATCCCGACAAGATCAAAGCAATTGAGCAGATTCAAGCACCAAAAAGCGTCAAGGATGTACGGTGTCTTGCTGGCTGTGTTGCTGCCTTGAGTAGATTCATTTCAAAATCTGCTGAGCGCGCCCTGCCATTTTTCAAGATTTTGAAAAAGGCAGGTCCAATGAGATGGACTCCGGAAGTGGAGGCCGCGCTGCAGGATTTGAAAAGATACCTCTCCTCCGCGCCAACACTAGTTGCGCCTAAACCATAAGAGGCGTTGCTGCTATATGTAGTGGCAACAAATCAAGTGGCTAGTGCTGCATTAATAGCGCAGAGGGAAGTCGATGATGAGGAAGCGACCGCGGCAAGCCCGTCCAGCGACAAACCGGGATCTTCCCCGGCGGGGTCTGACACTGACAAGTCAAAAACAGCGCAAGCAAGTGAAGCTGATCCGCAAGTGGTGCCAAAGAAGCAGGTGGTGCAGCGACCCGTATATTTTGTTAGTTTCCTTTTGTAGGGGGCTAGGTCAAGATACTCCGGGGTGTAGAAACTGCTTTTCGGCCTTCTTATGGCCTCGAGAAAGCTGCGCCACAACTTCCAAGCACACGAGATCACCATCGTCACGCACTTTCCGTAGCAACGCATCTTGAGGAATCCAGAGGCAACTGGCAGGATAGTGGAGTGGGCGCTGGAGCTGTCAAGCTTTGCACTCAAGTTTGAAAGCACTTCAACCATTCAGAGCAGGGCCTTGGCGGAGTTCATTGCCGTATGGACGCCAACACAAGACGAAGAAATTCAAGAAACAGCTCTCCCCGGCAAAGAGACGGCCAAAGAATGGATCATGTACTTTGACAGTGCCTTCTCACTGCAAGGCGCCGGTGCCGGAGTGCTGCTTGTCACACCCACTGGAGAGAACCTCAAGTTTGTGGTTCTAATGCACTTTCCCAGGGAGCAAGCCACAAACAACACTGCTGAGTACGAAGGACTCCTTGCCGGTCTTAGGATCGCAGTGGACCTTGGAATCAGAAAGTTGATCGTCCGCGGTGACTCGCAGCTTGTTGTAAAACAAGTGAACAAAGATTACCGGAGCCCGTTGATGGAAGCGTATGTGGAAGAAGTGAGGAAATTGGAAGAACACTTTGACGGGTTGCAAACAGAGCACATCCCTCGTGCGGAAAACAGCATCGCTGATCACCTATCAAAGTGTGCCGCCCAAGAGCTACCTGTGGAACCAGGAACTTTTTTGCTCCATTTGAATCAACCAACAGTCACTCCATGAACACAGGCCAGTAAGAGAAGGAAGTTGAATACCGGCAAGTACTTTCCGGCAGAGCTCCCAGAAGCCACCGGCAAGGATGTTGCCGGGAACAACAGCACGGTTGTCGGTGAGCAGCGGCTTAGCGCAGAACCTCAGGTTCTTGCCGTAGAGGCAAGCACTCCCACAGTCGAAGAAATGCCTTTAGTCCTTGTCGTCGAGCCGCAGGCTCCGGCATGGGCATAGCAGATAGTTCATTTCCTTCAAACAGGAGAACTTCCCGATGAGCAAGAAGGAGCTAAGAAAGTAGCACGTCAGTCAAGTATGTATCAGTTTGTGGATAGCATTCTATACAGAAAGCGACCAAACGGTGTGAAATTAAAGTGTATTTGCCGGGAAGATGGACTGAAGCTATTGGCGGAGATACATGGAGGCATATGTGGCTCTCACATAGGTTCAAGAGCACTTGCCGGCAAAGCTTTCCGACAAGGCTTCTACTGGCCCACTGCCCTCCAGGATGCAACTGAGCTAGTAACAAAGTTTGAAGCATGCCAGTTCCATTCAAAGAACAAACATCAGCCAGCTCAAGCTCTCCAAACAATCCCTCTCCCCTGGCCCTTTTCGGTCTGGGGGCTTGATATCTTGGGCCCCTTCCCTCGTGCTGCCGGGGGCTTCGAGTTCTTGTACGTCGCCATCGACAAGTTCACAAAGTGGCCTGAAGTGGAGCCGGTGAGAAAGGTGACAGCACAATCAACCATCAAGTTCTTCAAAGGATTAGTTTGCCGTTTCGGGGTTCCTAACAAAATCATCAGTGACAATGGCACACAATTCACGAGCTGCACCTTCATGCAGTATATCCAAGACCTTGGCAGCAAAATCTATTTTGCATCTGTCGCTCACCCGAGAAGCAACGGCCAAGCGGAAAGGATGAATGCTGAAGTGCGGTGTGGCCTCAAGACAAGAACCTTTGACAGGCTGCGCAAATGTGGAAGGCAATGGATTGATGAGTTGCCGGCGGTTCTTTGTTCACTCAGGATGACACCAAATCGAGCTACCGGCCAAACACCCTTCTCCCTAATCTGTGGTGCAGAAGCAGTGTTCCCCACGGAACTCATATACGGGTCGCCTCGAGTGCTCGCTTACAACGAAGCTGAGCAAGAGCAGCTGCGGCAAGACGACGCAATGCTCCTTGAGGAGGATCGTCTTCGGGCGGCTGTGCTAGCTGCACGCTACCAGCAAGCCTGGCGACGCTATCATAGCCACAAAGTGCACGCCCGAATCCTTGAGGAAGGCAACCTTGTTCTTCGGCGTGTTCAGTCCACCAAGAAATCAAACAAGTTGACACCGAAGTGGGAAGGCCCTTATCGGGTAGTACGAGTCACCAGATCCGGCGCGATCGGTCTGGAGACCAAAGATGGCACCCCAGTGCAGAACTCATGGAATATTGAGCATCTTCGCAAGTTCTACCCATAAGGCGCGATTGCCGGGCCTCCCGGCAACCCCTTTTATACAAGCTTTGTCGGCAAGACTTGTAACCCTTTGTACAAAGCCAGGCGCAGATCCTGTGCATAATAAAGCTAAGTGTTTCGCAACTCTTCGTACATATTCATCTATATATGGATGCATGTGATGTTGTGATTTAAACTTTGGTTTATATGGAATGACTAATGAACCGTCAAGGTTCCCAAACCGCTCTTTTCTCTTCTTTCTTTTTCTTAAAAGGACAGAAGGATCCCTCGCGTGCAAGTTTCCCGAGGGGAGTGGAGATGGGATACCGTTTTAATGACGTTCAAGTGATCATTTCGTACGATGAGGGGAAAAAAGGCGCAAGAAAAAGCTAAGTTGGAAAACTTTGAAACTTTTTCCTTATTACGTCTGTGATTTTCCTTGAACAATTCTGTGCTTTGTATGAGAAACCTTCACGCAAAGGAACCTTGTTGCGATCAGTCCGCGCTCTAGCTTGCCTCGAGTCCGCTCGGCAAGCCTAGCAGCTGCATTCTGGCTCGACAAGTTGCCTTGCCGGCAGCGGCACTTCCAGCAGGCTGCTAATGACCCGTTCCTCGAAGCGCTCGTGGCAAGTGTGCGCACCGGCAAGTTTCCAAACAAGCGTAGGGAACGCAATCATGCAAAGGCACAATAAAACATGGGGAACGACATCCATTCGTTTAAACCCGACAACAATAGATATTCATTAAAAAAGTACTCGGTTACATTTTATTGGCCCTTCCCCATGGTTTACATCGAGTGCAAAGAGAGCAAAAGGGGTGCCTAGGCGAAGCCTGGCTTGTTCCCGGAAGGCCAGATGATGGTGCTGCCGGCGATCAGCCAGACTCGTCGTCGTCGTCTTCAATCTTCATGCCCGGAGAGCCGTTGTTATCGCCATCATCATCATCATCCTCAGCATCGCTGGAGGAAGCGGTGTCATTGTCGCTCGAGCTTTCCGCGCAGCACTTCAGACGAGCGCCCGAAGCCCCAAAGAACTTCACAATGAACGTATCTGGTCCATCCAACCTGAAGGGGAGGAGGTGCCCTTGCCCTAAGCAACGAGCACGGACGAAGGATTTCCACCCGCGTGTGAGATACATGAGCCATTGTTGGAGGTCTCAACGGTCACCCATACTAGGCCGTTGCAGCAACCGTCAACACGCAGCCACAAGCCGCGCATGTGGCGGCCCTCCATCTCCCTAGCAAAGGGACGGGGAAGCCATAGCTAGCTCCGCGGCCGATCACGCAGCTCCACGACGAACTCTTGCGCCGTGTCTGCCGCATGGCCTCTGCAGGGGATGGAACGGCCAAAGACGAAGCTACGAGTGCACCACCATGGCCACCCCGACCCCGAGCACCGCGTCCACGACTGCGGCCCGCGGTCTTTCCTCACGCGCTGGAGCTGACTCCCGCATCCGTGCCTAAGATGTGGGCATGGCTCCGAGGAGAAGCCTTCGTGGCGATGGCGGATGCATGAGCTCGACTCTTTCCCATTGCCATAGTAGCAGTGGACGCAGGAGGAAGGAAGAAGAAGAAGATGGTGGCTGCTGGAAGATTGGGATGGGAAGAAGTGGATGAGCATCGCATCCCGCAACCCACCTCTTTATAGGGAGAGCGTGGAGGCTGGCTCTTCACTATCTTCGGGCGGCCGCCCAGCCTCCCCAATCCTGTGCCCTGCGCCTCTGGCCGGGCGCATTACTCCAGCGACTGTCCGAGTTCGCCAATCCCGCGCCCTACGTCCCTGGCCCGGCGCGTCACTCCAACGGCCGCCCTTCTTCACCAATCCACTGGCCTGCATGCATGCAGACGCGCGTGATGGAGGGGCGCAGAAAAAGGAGAAGTAAAGACAGATATGGCAGTTATCCTTTTCCACGCGTGACTATGCGCCAGTTCGATTTGAACCAACGACGCCCCGCATATGAGCGTATTCCTGGTCTGGGCACGCCAAGCGGCTGTCCGTCCGACGGCAAGGTTTACTGGAAGGTGACCAAGAGCACGCTCAAGTCCAGATTAATGAAGAAGTAAAGAAGATCTCAGAAGATAATAACCATCATGACGAGAATTACAGCGGCAGTTTTCCCACCGCGTGTCTGTGCATTGTTTGGGCCTAGCCCAACAATGCTTTGGACGCGCGTATGGCCCAGGCCCGGGGGCTCCTGTTGGTGTATAAAACATGGGTATTTTATACCCTGACTTATGCACAGATGGTAGCAGCCTCCTCGCCGGCCAAGCCTTGCCGGAAACCACCAAGACCAAGATTCAAGACCCAGTTGCAGAAGCTACTGGGGAGAAGTTCAAGACACGGCACCAACAAGCACTCAACCAATGCTGAAGATGAAGACATTTCTTGCCGGCAAGGCCAAACCGGCAAGATGAAGACCCGGCAAGCTCCGTGCCGGCAAGCTTCTACCCACACGTCAGTGCTCCACCTCACCAGGCAGCTAGTCGCTAATCCGTGAGGTGTCGATTGCGCAGGTAGGTTGGTGAGATTTGTCGGGCATGTGTCAGCATGCAGGGAGAGGATTTGCCTTTGATGACACCTGTCCAGGAGGCGTGTCATAATAATACGAGGTAGCTGGGCAAGCGGTGCAGAAACCTTGCCGGAGCTACCTCTCCACATGACACTTAACGGTGCATTTAATGCTTTTGTCCTAAACTGGTAGAGTTAGGTATGGTAGCACTGTTTGCTATCTAATCAACTTGTAATTATGGTTTTGCCACTGTGGTAACCCCTTGATCCATAAAAGGAGGGCCAGAGCAACAGTTAGAGGGATTCGGACTCCTTTTCAAACACCTGCACATCTCGCGTAGCAGCTCTCTCCACACCTTGCCGGGAGAAGCGCTCCTTCTACTTGTGCTCTCATACAACCAATACACCAAAAGCAGGAGTAGGGTTTTACGCTTCTCAGCGGCCCGAACCTGGGTAAATCCCTTGCGTCCCCCATTGATTCTGCTCTTTGTGCACGTCGATCTCTCCCGCCGAACCACAAAGGGGCTAGATGGCCCCATAGATGGTCGTTCCCACGACACACACCGAAGAAGAAGCAACATGGGAAAGAGAGGATCACCTAGGGACTTAGTACCCGTACCTATTTGAGGGACAGCCGATATCTCGGGGACGAGATTTTTCTTAAGGGGGGTAGGTGTTGTATCACCCCAAAAATATTTTCTTTTGATTTTCAAAACCTTTTCTTTAAAATAAAATACTTTGGATTACTATGGCTCTATTTCACTTTTACTTTTGTTTTGAAAGTCATTTTTTTTTAGTTTTCAATTGGGGTTCATTTTTTTAAATGGTTTCTGATTTGATGGTTTCTTACTTGAGTAAATATTTTGTAGGACCAAAATTCTTTTCTCTTAGAAACTCTTTGAATAATTAATTATTTCAAGGAAATAGTCCATTTCATCTTTTTTTCAAACACTTAGAAAATTCTCAAAAAAAATCTTCTGTCATTTTCATATTATCATCCAAGCCATCCTCTCACCCTAGGACAGTACCCAGTACTTCACCTCTTCACGAAAAAATATTTTTATCATATTTAGCAAATTCCAAAACTAGAATTTCATTTATTCCTAGTTCCTTTGATTTACAAAGGAACTCTATTTTTCCTAGCTCTTCTGCACCCACAAAAATTATCCCAACTACATGACAATACCCACACTACATTTCACCAAATATATCCTGTTCCACAGTTCAAAAATTTCAAATTTCATTCAAATGAAATTTGGACTAGATTCAATCTCTCTGCTCAAAACCTAATTAAAACTTGTCCAAAAAATTCTGAAACCTTGCCAACACCTTTGTTATGCATCAGTACCTCACCACAAAAAATTTCAGAAATTCCAAAAATGCCTAGGGCTATCTAGCATTTCATCAAACACCTTATGTGCACTGTTGACTACTGTTGAAAAATTCAGAAAATGCAGAAAGTTTAGAGAAGGGAATCAGGACAGCAGTGCTGTGCCTTCCACTCCTCCTCTTCGTCGCTGCCTCACTCCAAACCATCAATGCTTCACCCCAGGCCCCCTCGTCAGTTGCTCACCGTTGCCTGGCCGGTGGCAGGCCGGTGGAACAGCCACCGTTCCTGGCCACGGCGGGCCGAACGGATCAGCTCAGCCGCCTGCTCGCCATCACTGCCGCTCAACGCCCTCTCCTAACTTCCTGGCACGCGGCACCCTCTCTACGTCGCCTGACCACCATCCAAACCTCTAGCAACCCCACTTGCTAGTCGCCGGAGACGGACAGCGCCGCCATGGCCGTACGGGTGCCCATCATGGATAAGGCGATGGAACTCGCGGGGCGTCGTGCTGGAGCTATCAGAAGCCTCCACTAGTCTCACTGATGCTCACTGTCCACACAAACCACCCAAACCTACCTCGTCGGCCGGAATTACTCCGCCGCGATCTGGATAGCTTCAGTCATCTCCGCCTCGCCTATAAAAAGGGCCCGCGAGCTCTGTTCTGCACCCACATCGCCTCCACCCATCCCCAATCGCCACCTAGAAGAGTTGGACGACCTCGCGGAGGACTTCTTCCCCGACTCCGGCCGCCCGATCCGCCACTGTCACCGAGAATACGACATCGCCGTTCATCCATCTCTGTCGGCGTTCGACACCTATGGGATCGCGTGGATCCCTTTTACGGTTCGGCTAGGGAGAAGATGTACACAAAGAGCGGATCCAACGATCAACACGGGGATCTTTTTACCCAGGTTCGGGCCGCTGATTAGCGTAAAACCCTACTCCTGCTTTGGTTTATTGTGGGTGTTTTAAGCCCGAGCTCCAGGAGCGCTTGCAATGAACAATATGTTCAAGAAGCAGCTACACATGCAGAATGGGCCAGAAGGTCTCCCCCCTGTAGCTTCGCCCTGGGCCTCCTTTTATATGACAAAGGGGTCACCAATAGTGGCGAACAGCAAGTACACGAGGTGTAAAGTTACTACAGTGTTTACATGCTTATCACTGACGACTTAGGACAAAACGCATTAAATGCTCCGTTTAGGTGTCCCTTTCTTTCTCGGGGACAGAAAAAGAGCCCGTCCCATCAGCGCCACTTAACCCCATCAGCCGCTAGTGCCATGACATGCACCCAGGAGGACAAACCCTAAACGACAGGCTGGTCACTGCGCTGGAGCGGTGGCAGGGCGGTGGGATCTTGCCGGGTGCGAGGCCTTGCCGGGCCTTCGCGAACTTTCCCGGCAAGATCTTGCCGGGAACCCAGCCTTCGATGTTCTGTCTTCTGATCATTAGCTTGAATGCCTTCTTGATAATCTTGTATTTGTTTCCAGCTATTCTCTGGCAAACCTTGCCGGGTCTTGTCTTGCTAAGAGATCATGCCGCTGGGAAGAAGCTTCTCCCCAACGAGCTCTTGTTCTTGCTTGTTAATATAATGCTTGCCAGATATGGTATTCGCCGGGAAGCTTGGCCCTACCGGTGTTACCAGGCAACAATCCTGGACGGGAATGACCCATGCTAAGAAGGTTGATGAGACCCTGGTTGTCATTACACCGACAGGAGCCCCCGGGCCCGCCTTCAGGAGAGAACTCAAAGATCTCGATGCTGGAGGTGGGGCCAAATTTGGCGTGGGTCATGACTGCCATGCCATTTCCTTCTGGAAGTATAGTTGTTTAAGAAAAACAGCCCTTGTCGGAGGGCATGGCTCGACGACAAGGTTGAAAGCCCCCTTGTCGGAGTGTATGGCTCGACGACAAGGTTGAAAGCCCCCTTGTCGGAGCGCATGACTCGACGACAAGGTTGAAAGCCCCCTTGTCGGAGCGCATGACTCGACGACAAGGTTGAAAGCCCCCTTGCCAGAGCGCATGACTCGACGACAAGGTTGAAAGACCCCCTTGTCGGAGCGCATGACCCCACGACAAGGTTGAAAGCCCCCCTTGTCGGAGCGCATGACTTGAAAGCCCCCTTGTCGGGGCACATGACTCGACGAAAAGGTTGAAAGCCCCCTTGTCGGAGCGCATGACTCGACGACAAGGTTGAAAGCCCCCTTGTCGGAGCGCATGGCTCGACGACAAGGTTGAGAGCCCCCTTGTCGGAGCGCATGCCTCGACGACAAGGTTGAAAGCCCCCTTGTCGGAGCGCATGACTCGATGACAAGGTTGAAAGCCCCCTTGTTGGAGCGGATGGCTCGACGACAAGGTTGCTATTCCTCCGCCGAAGAATATTTCTGGAAAAGTTTGCGATTTCAGCAGAGAACTTTGATGTTCTCGATGCCGGCCTCCGGCAAAGATGTTGCCGGGAAGGCTTATGACTTCAGCGAAGAACTTTGACGTTCTTGACGCCGGCTTCCGGCAAGAATGTTGCCGGGAAGGCTGCAAAGTAATCGCCCACCTGTATACCTGCAACACTGATTCGGACATGTAATGCCACGACAACATTTTAACACAACAAATTAATTAGCTTCTGGCTTTATGACTAATTTGTTGTAATTTTGACTTCTGCCGAATATCCCCTTGCCTGCCGGAACACTTTCCGGTGCGCACGATCCAGTCAGCAGCACTTTGAGGAGCAGGTCCTTAGCGGCTTGCCGGGAACACCGCCTCCCGAAAAAGGTTTTTCCTTCCCTGCTTTAGTGCAGCTGCTCACATCGCCGAGCGGACTCGAGGCGACAAGGAGCGCAACTAGCCCCGGGAAGGCTCCTCAGCATACGGGTTTACGCAGAAACCTTAAAATAAAACTTGCTAAGCCCTGTTCTTAAATGATTGCATTTTTGTACAATGAATCCCTATGCTTGCCGGAATACCTCCCGAATGCGCACGTCCTGGTCAATGGCGCTTAGGACCGGGTCCTGTCTAGCAGCCTATTGAGAACGCCGCCTCTTCGGGAGCTTAACGCTCTAGAAACAACTACAGCTGCATCTGTGTTACTGGGCGAACCCAGAACAACCAGGAGCGCAGAGTGTTTTAAGAGTGCTCCCCCGCACACAGGTTATACAAAAACACCATCAAGGATAAGACTACACAGCAGAAAGCGATTAAAGTTTTAGCACTTAGCTTTCGCAAAGAATTTCAGCCGCCCCCGCTTCTTCTTGGGCGCCATCATGATGAAGACGATCAAAAACTGATGCGCTGACCGCTAGATCGGGTTCGCACAACCTCTCCCCCTACCTGGCGCGCCAAAGATGTCGGCGTATGACACCTATGGGATCGCGTGGATCCCTTTTACGGTTCGGCTAGGGAGAAGATGTACACAAAGTGCGGATCCAATGATCAACGCGGGGATCTTTTTACCCAGGTTCGGGCCGCTGAGTAGCGTAAAACCCTACTCCTGCTTTGGTTTATTGTGGGTGTTTTAAGCCCGAGCTCCAGGAGCGCTTGAAATGAACAGTACGTTCAAGAAGCAGCTACACATGCAGAATGGGCCAGAAGGTCTCCCCCCTGTAGCTTCGCCCTGGGCCTCCTTTTATATGACAAAGAGGTCACCAACAGTGGCGAACAGCAAGTACACGAGGTGTAAAGTTACTACAGTGTTTACATGCTTATCACTGACGAGTTAGGACAAAACGCATTAAATGCTCTGTTTAGGTGTCCCTTTCTTTCTCGGGGATAGAAAAAGGGCCCGTCCCATCAGCGCCGCTTAACCCCATCAGCCGCTAGTGCCATGACACGCACCCAGGAGGACAAACCCTAAACGACAGGCTGGTCACTGCGCTGGAGCGGTGGTAGGGCGGTGGGATCTTGCCGGGTGTGAGGCCTTGCCGGGCCTTCGCGAACTTTCCCGGCAAGATCTTGCCGGGAACCCAGCCTTCGATGTTCTGTCTTCTGATCATTAGCTTGAATGCCTTCTTGATAATCTTGTATTTGTTTCCAGCTGTTCTCCGGCAGGCCTTGTCGGGTCTTGTCTTGCTAAGAGATCATGCCGCTGGGAAGAAGCTTCTCCCCAACGAGCTCTTGTTCTTGCTTGTTAATATAATGCCTGCCAGATATGGTATTCGCCGGGAAGCTTGGAGCTGCCGGGGTTACCAGGCAACAATCCTGGACGGGAATGACCCATGCTAAGAAGGTTGATGAGACCCTGGTTCTCATTACACCGACAATCTCCACCTCTCAAATTCCATCAGCAGGCTCCTGGTGCACCACCTCATCCATTCCGTGCGTCAATTTGACGTCCGGAGCCCTCCCCGATGAGATCCACCACCACTCGACGCCGCCGTCCGCCGGAGTTGACACCGCCGTCACCACGGTGCTCGCTGACGACCGCCACCACCGCACACCGACGCGGAACACTCCCCCGAGCATGTTCATACCATCGCCGTCCCCAGAAACGCCGGCAATCACCGCCGGTAACCAACGCACCCTCTCTGTACACGCGCTCGAGGCGCGTTCAAATTTCAAACCTGACGGGTGGGGCCCACTCGTCAGTGTTTTATTCTTTTCTGGTTATTTCAAAAGCGTCTTCTGCCTCTTTACGTTTCCTAAACTTGAAAACATATTCCTACCCAAGGCGCTTTCTGTTATAACAACAGGGACCCGAAAGTAGCTGTTTTATTTGCAGAAAGGTCCCAGGTTTTAATACCATTATAACTTTTTAACCACAAATCATTTTCACCTGATTCTTTTTTTGAAAATTTTCTTTTTCACTCTAGTTTTTTTAGTATTTATTTAAAAATATTTTGAGTCAAATTTTTGTGCTTTCACAAAAAAATTGATCGAATTTTGAATTCTTATTTTATAGAAAACGAGAATGGAAACTTTGCCAAAACTTTCAAGGGATCACCTTCTGCCTACTTTGATCAAGGCAAGCATTTTTGTACTTGGGATATGGTGTTTGCACGCATGTTTGCATAAGTTCAAAATGATCACCGGATATGTAGTGGATAGCAAGTGCCTGCATGGTCATATCTCTTTTGTGCATTTGTTGCATACATTTTAGAACCCCTGTCTATGTCATGCCGGTGGGCACGGATCACATCGTGACACGATGGTGTCACTGTCGCATGTGAAGCGTGCCAGTCATAATGATAAAACCTCCTAAATCGACCTAGATCGAGTCTTGTTCCGTCATGCCTAGCTAAAAATAGTGCTGCCACTTGTCTTCCCACGAGGGGAGTATGGATTAGTAAGTTGCTAACCGCTTTCCAAGTACACACCACATAGAGGGGCCGTGATGAGGGTTCCATGGCCATGGACTAATGCCAGTTATCGGGTCAGGGGGCATGGGTGTATCCGGCTGGGCTAAGAGGGGGGCACCCCTTGTATTCCGCACGTTATAAATTGTGATCCCATGCTATTCGAGACGGCGGTCTCCCCGTCTTATAGTTTTCCTTGAACGATGCTTTGGGTGATTCCTGGCATCAGGAAAGTTAATCTGATGTGTGCTGGTTAGGTGTGTTTTCAACCCAAAAACCGTGATCGGAATTAGTCAACGTTTCGAGGTTGGCTAAAGAAATCCTATACATGTGGGTAAAGAGTACAACCTCTGCAGAGTTAGACCTATTCGAATAGCCGTGTGCATGGTCAAGGACGTTAGCTGGGAAGGGTCAAGTGTCGGTCCCGGTGTCGGTCTTCGGAGGAAATAATATAACTGATCATGATCTATTTTAATGAATCATTATTGTCACTACTGATGTTATCATGAATATTATTGTTAATATGAATATTACTGTGGACTAACCTGTTTCTCTTATGTGCAACCTTGAGTATCTCTTGGGATGGTTGTGCCACCTGGATACTCATTTGTATTTATTTTTTTGAGTATCTCTTGGGATGGTTGTGCCACCTGGATACTCATTTCTATTTTTTTGAGTATCTCTTGGGATGGTTGTGCCACCTGGATACTCATTTCTTTTCAAGACCTCCCGAGGCATCACATTCAGACACCCGTTTGGCATTTCTTTTCAAGACCACTCGAGGCGTCGCATTCAGACACCCGTTTCGCATTTCTTTTCAAGACCTCTCGTGGCGTCACATTCAGACGCCTGTTTAGAATTTTTCTGGGAAATCCTCGGGCGGTCCAATGCCCGATGTTCAATTTTATTTTCTTGGAATCCCAGGGCGGTCCAACGCCCGATGTTCCATTTTATTTTCTTGGAATCCTCGGGCGGTCTAACACCCGATGTTCCATATCATATTTCTTGGTTTATTACTAAAATGATATATTTATCCATCCACACCGTATTGATATTTATCATGCCATGCTTTAATTTCGGTCAGCATATGCATATAAATTAATCCATCATGATCATACGTACTCACTGGCTTGTCCCTGGGTTGTTAATTTGGCCAGACCTAGATGATGACTATCTTCTGGAGGAAGAGTGCGCTAGCGAGCCCGACGCTTAGAGGTGTTCCCAGTCAGTCACCTTGTGGTCTTGGAGTCTACCACGTGTATCATCCGCCATGCTTCTGCCCCACTAATAAGATAGTCAAGCCTCACACTGATGCTTGGCTTTACCTTATTGTACCAGTGTTGTATTATTACCACACCACTGTGTGTACCGCCACCATCATATATTGACAAGTCTGTAATAAATGTGGAGCACTCTGGCTCAACCTTGTGTAATATTATGTATGTACTAGATATCTGTATCAAGGGAGTCCACCAGCTGTTCTGATCTTGGGGCTGGTGTGACTTGAGGCTATTCCGAGATTGATTCCGGAAACAGGCCCAACAAACCTTGGTACCAGAGCCAAGCTGACTGTAGGAAGCCCTAGGTGCGATCGCTAGTAGTAGAATCAGTTCTAACAATTTTTAGCAGCATCTCATGCATTGCAACAAATTTTCCTTGGTCATCATATATTTATGATATGACTATTTGGATTTTTTGTCTACTATTGTAGATGTCTGGCAGCAACTTGCCGACCCAGATTTTCTCCAACGAGCTTGCGGGGTTTTCCCGCCTTCTCGTCTACATCGCCAGGGTCGCGATGGGATCTCCGAGCCGTCCGGAGTACACAGTCTATCTCGACAGGATCTCGAACACCCTGACTATGTACCAAGCCTCGGTATATATTAAGGGTGGACATGTTGCGCCTCATCGCGACTATCAGTTTGTGGGGAGAGTCATGCCTACTAAGAGGCATGCTATCCAGATGGCTTCCCGAGAGGCCATCGCTCGTCTTAGGGACATTCTTCCAGTCATGCAGACACGTCCCTATCATTACCTTCCATGCCATGTCCCATATACTAGTCACTATGCTTTCTCTTGCGTCGCGGGAGAAAGGGACGAGGCGATTGAGCCCCTTGTCTAGCAGATCATGGCTCTAGAGTCGGTCTTCACCTCCCTGGTGGACGACTATCTTGCTGCACAGATGGACTTGGCTCATGCGAGGGTTCCTCGCAGGAGTGAGTTCCGTTCTCCTTCACCACGTGCTCCTCGCATTCCGACTCCACCATACGATCCTCCTACCCTTTCCGCGATTCGACGCACATCCCTGAGCGATGAGTCTAGTCACTTGGCTGCCCCCACTCCGGTTAGAGCTTCACTGCCTACGAGTACAGTACCACCACTGGCAAGCATGACATTGACAGCTGCCCGACTAGAGACCATACCCGAGGAGGAGGAGGTCGAGTCTTCAGCACCCCGTCTGAGACTTACCCTCAGCAGGGCCTACGACGTTCCAGACACTCCATGATAGCAGACTAGGCATTAGCACCGCAGTCGCCTTTTATGAGAGTGTAGCTATAAAATATTTATTTTCTGTTTCTTTTCTTCTTTGTAAGATGGGGAGTACTAGACCTTGGATCGCAGCATGCTAAGAGGATGGACAAGTGCACTAGTCTAAATAAGCTGTCATGTAAACATCACAACTAAGTCAAGAGTATTGTATAATTAAATCTTGCATGTATAATATAACTCGCTACTTTATGTACTTCTGTTTTTTGGGGGGGGGGAATTATTTTCAGTCTCTTAAAAGTTTTCCTTTATAATTTCTTTCCTCATCGGTGTTTACACCAATACCCCAGAAAGAAAATGCATCGTCCCTGGACTCGTTCTATGCCCAGTCCACCAGAGGACAACTTTGCACAAATGGGAAATAACTTCACACCAGGACAGACAAGTCAGCAAAGCAATGATTCAGCATTCTCACAAGTATACCGTCTTTATGAACAAAGTCAGCAGCAGCACCAGGAAATGATGCAGCATTTGTTAAATATGGGAAATCACCAAGGACAGCATCAACCCAGATCAAAATTATCTAAACTTCAGAGAACCAATCCGACTGTATTTTCTCACACAGACAAACCTTTGGAGGCAGACGACTGGCTGCATGATATTGAGAGAAAATTGGTCATAACTCAGTATACGGACCAGGAAAAAGTACTATCGCTCCACATTATTTTTCTGGAACAGCAGCATCACGGTGGTAAAATCTACGTCACATGCATCCCAATGGAGAAGACATCACCTGGGAGCAATTCAAGGAAAGTTTCCGGGGAGCACATATTCCCAACAGCATCATGAAATTGAAGAAAAGAGAATTTGAGGATCTCAAGCAACGAGGCATAACGGTAACTCAGTACCTCGACCAGTTTACTCAGTTAGCCCGGTATGCCAATGATGAATATACGACAGAGAGCAAAAGGATGGAGAAATTCCTCGACGGGCTTTTTCCATCTTTAAAGTGCCAACTGGTAGTCCATACCTTTTCGGATTTCAAGACACTGGTAGACAAGGCTATCATCCTGGAAAATGAGCACCACAACCTGAATGAGATTCGCAAGCGCCGCATGAACCAGTCAGTACAGGTTCGTAACAACAGGCCCCGAAATGAACCCCAGAGGCCTGTGGCACCCTGATCAGCAATTCCAACACCACGACCACAACAAAACTGCAGTTCCTACAATAATTGGGCCAAGGAAGCAATATACCGTCCAGGCATCACCTGTTATGCCTATGGAGCAGAGGGGCATTATGCTAGGCAATGCCCAAAATAGGGGAATAATAACCCCAAACCCAACAACAATGGCCGCAACACTAGTGCAGCTCCGCGACACAACAACCTCAACACCAACAACAATCAAAGAAAGGGGCAGGTTAACCACATGACATTTGAGGAAGCACAGAATGCACCGGATATCGTGTTTGGTATGTTTCCTGTCAACACCATTAATGCTATAGTTTTATTTGATTCTAGAGCTTCCCATTCATGCATCTCTAAAAGATTTGCCTCAAAGAATCAATTTTCTTTTTCGCCTTTGAAAAATTCGATGGCTATTCAGTCCCCGGGATCAAAGGAAAGCACACAATGGTACCGCCAGGATGTGAACATTGAAATAAAAGGAATGAAGTTTTTAGCAAATCTTATTGTACTGGAAGCAGTTGATTTGGATGTTATTTTGGGAATGGACTGGTTGACCACAAATAAAGGCTTTATAAACTGCTACAATCATACAGTGACTCTCACCAATTGTCAAGGGAAGACAGTAAAGTTTGGAACAAGGGGGATTTTTACCTCGCAAGGAAAGTTAAATCAAGTGGACATGACAGTATTAAGAAAGGTTCCTGTGGTATGCGAATACCCCGATGTATTCCCTGAGGAGCTACCAGGCATGCCACCAGATCGTGAAATTGAATTTGTTATTGAATTAGCACCTAGAACGGCACCCATCTACAAGAAGCCTTATCGAATGGCTCTGACAGAATTGGTTGAGCTGAAGAAAAAAATTAAGGAATTACTAGAAAAGGGTTATGTCTGATCCAGCTCATCACCATGGGGATCACAGGTTTTATTTGCCAAGAAAAAGGATGCGACCCTAAGGTTATGTATTGATTACAGGGCACTCAACATGGTTAATATCAAAAATAAATACCCACTACCAAGAATCAACAACTTGTTCGACCAACTGGCAGAAGCCAAGGTTTTCTCAAAAATAGACTTGAGATCAGGCTACCATCAGTTAAGAATCTGATCATCAGACATACCCAAGACCGCTTTTACCACCAGATATGGATTATATGAGTTCACTGTGATGCCTTTCGGATTGACCAACGCTCCTGCTTATTTTGTACATCTCATGAACAAGGTTTTCATGAAATATTTGGACAAGTTCATGGTTGTGTTCATTGATGACATACTTATTTATTCCAAGATGCCAGAAGAACATGAGCACCATCTTCGAATAGTCCTGGAAGAATTACGGAAAAATCAACTATATGCCAAGTTCAGCAAGTGTGAATTTTGGTTACGAGAAGTTGGTTTTCTGGGACATGTGCTGACAAAGGATGGAATAGCAGTGGACCCAAGTAGAGTAATGGATGTCCTAGGAAAGAAGCAACCCACCAACATGACTGAGATCAGGAGTTTTCTTGGTTTGGCTGGCTACTATCGACGGTTTATTGAAGGATTCTCCAACATAGCCAAACCCATGACTCGGTTACTCAAGAAGGATAAAAAGTTTGAATGGACTGAAGCATGTGAGAAAAGTTTCCAAGAATTAAAAAAGAGGTTAACAACGGCACCTGTTCTGACTGTGCCAGATGTGCACAGGAATTTTGAAATATACTGTGACGCTTCCAGAAAGGGCCTTGGATGTGTATTAATGCAGGAAGGAACGGTCGTAGCTTATGCTTCAAGACAGCTACGACGACACGAAGAAAATTATCCTACCCATGACTTGGAACTAGCAGCTATAGTACATGCACTCAAGGAATGGCGACATTACCTTCTTGGTTATCGATGTGAGATATACACAGATCATAAAAGTCTTAAGTATATCTTCACCCAGCCAGAACTAAACCTACGACAACGTCGCTAGCTTGAGCTAATTAAGGATTATGATGTGGGAATTCATTACCATCCAGGTAGACCAAATGTTGTGGCAGATGCCCTCAGCCGAAATCCATGCACCGACAATGATAGTGTGCAATTCTCACAACATGAGTTCAACCGAGAATTTGCCAAACTTAACATGATTCTAGTCACGGAAGGAACCATTGCTCACCTAGAAGTAAAACCAACATTGGAGGATCAGATCAAAGAAACCCAGAAAGGACACCCCAGCATCGACGGAATTAAAAGGAAAGTAAATTCAGGCAAGGCATCCGAATTTACCATTGACACCCAAGGAATCCTATGGTATGGGAAAAGATTATGCGTACCCAATAAGGAAGAGCTAAAGCAACAGATTTTGGCAGAAGCCCATACCACCCCATACTCCATTCACCTAGGGGGAACCAAGATGTACAAAGATCTTCAGGACAAATTTTGGTGGCACGGGATGAATAAGGATATAGCCGTATATGTCGCACGTTGTGACTCTTGTCAGCGTATAAAAGCAGAACACCAGAGGCCAGTAGGATTTTTACAGCCACTCGGAGTGCCTGAATGGAAATAGGATGAGATAGGAATGGATTTTATTATCGGATTACCAAGGTCACGACACGGGAATGATGCTAGCTGGGTTATCACAGATTTATTAACCAAGGTGGCACACTTCATTCCGATAAAAACAGCATATTCAACACAGAAGCTTGCTAAGTTATACCTCTCCCGAATTGTTTGCTTACACAGGGTACCCAAGACCATAGTCTCTGATAGAGGCACTCAGTTTGTCTCTAGGTTTTGATATCACTTGCAGCAAGCCTTAGGAACTCAACTGGTATTCAGTACAGCGTACCACCCACAAACATGAAGGCAGACTGAACGGATAAATTAGATATTGGAGGACATGCTGAGAGCTTGTGTCCTTACCTATGGAGTCAGCTGGGAGGACAGTTTGCCATATGCGGAATTTTCATATAACAACAGTTATCAAGCCAGTCTAAAGATGTCACCTTTCAAAGCCCTATACGGACGAAGGTGACGTACCCCACACAATTGGTCTGAAGCCGGAGATAGCCGAATCTTCGGCCCAGAAGTTCTCAAAGAAGCAGAAACAAAAGTAAAACTTATCCGAGATAGACTGAAAGCCGCTCAGAGCCATCAGAAGAGCTATTATGACCAGAAACACCGACAAATCAGCTTTGAACCCGACGAATATGTGTATCCCAAGGTATCCCCTATGAGGGGACTACAGAGATTCAAAGTCAAAGGGAAACTGGCACCATGATTTATTGGACCATTTAGAATAATTGCAAGGAGAGGCATGGTTGCCTACCAACTGGAGCTACCAGCAGAATTGTCAGATGTTCATGATGTGTTTCACGTGTCACAACTAGGGAGATGTGTCAGTAATTCGGACAAACAAGTCCAACATCAGGACCTGGATATCCAACCAGACCTTACATATAAGGAACGTCCTATAATTTTTTTGGAAGAGTCAGAACGGAGGACCTGTCGGAGTGTGATAAAGTTTTACAAGGTCTAGTGGAGTAATCACACCGAAGAAGAAGCAGCATGGCAAAGAGAGGATCACCTAAGGACTGAGTTCCCGTACCTATTTGCCGAAATCTCGGGGACGAGATTTTTCTTAAGGGGGCTAGGTGTTGTATCACCCCAAAAATATTTTCTTTTGATTTTCAAAATCTTTTCTTTAAAATAAAATACTTTGGATTACTATGGCTCTATTTCTCTTTTTCTTTTGATTCGAAAGTCTTTTTTTTAGTTTTCAATTGGGGTTCAAAATTTTTAAAACAAATGGTTTCTGATTTGATGGTTTCTTACTTGAGTAAATATTTTGTAGGACCAAAATTCTTTTCTCTTAGAAACTTTTTGAATAATTAATTATTTCAAGGAAATAGTCCATTTCATCTCTTTTTTTCAAACACTTAGAAATATCTCAAAAAATTCTTCTGTCATTTTCAAATTATCATCCAAGCCATCCTCTCACCCTAGGACAGCACCCAATACTTCTCCTCTTCACAAAAAAATATTTTTATCATATTTAGCAAATTCCAAAACTAGAATTTCATTTATTCCTAGTTCCTTTGATTTACAACGGAATTATATTTTTCCTAGCTCTTCTGCACCCACAAAAATTATCCAAACTACGAGACAGTACCCACACTCCATTTCACCAAAAAAGTTATGTTCCACAGTTCAAAATTTTCAAAAAAAATTCAAATGAAATTTGGACCAGATTCAATCTCTCTGCTCAAAACCTAATTTAAACTGCTCCAAAAAATTCTGAAACCTTGCCAGCACCTTTGTTATGCATCAGTACCTCGCCACAAAAAATTTCAGAAATTCCAAAAATGCCTAGGGCTATCTACCATTTCATCAAACACCTTATGTGCACTGTTGACTACTATCGAAAAATTCAGAAAATGCAGAAAGTTCAGAGAAGGGAATCGGGACAGCAGTGCCTTGCCTTCCACTCCTCCTCTTTGTCGCTGCCTCACTCCAAACCATCAATGCTTCACCCCAGGCCCCCTCGTCAGTTGCTCACCGTTGCCTAGCCGGTGGCAGGCCGGTGGAACAGCCGCCGTTCCTGGCCACAGCGGGCCGAACGGATCAGCTCAGCTGCCTGCTCGCCATCACTGCCCCTCAACGCCCTCTCCTAACTTCCTGCCATCTGGCACCCTCTCTACGTCGCCTGACCACTGTCCAAACCACCAGCAACCCCACTTGCCAGTCGCCGGAGACGGACACCGCCGCCATGGCCGTACGGGTGCCCATCATGGATAAGGCGATGGAACTTGCGAGGCGTCGTGCTGGCGCTACCAGAAGCCTCCACTAGTCTCACAGATGCTCACCGTCCACGCTAACCACCCAAACCTACCTCGCCGGCCGGAATTACTCCGTCGTGATCTGGATAGCTTTGGTCATCTCTGCCTCGCCTATAAAAGGGGCCTCCGAGCTCCGTTCTGCACCCACATCGCCTCCACCCATCCCCAATTGCCACCCAGAGGAGTCGGACAACCTCGGGGAGGTCTTCTTCCCCGACTCCGGCCGCCCGATCCCCACTGTCACCGAGAACACCACATCGCCGTTCGTCCATCTCCACCTCTCAAATTCCATCAGCAGGCTCTGGGGGCACCACCTCATCCATTCCGCGTGTCAATTTGACGCTCGGAGCCCTCTCGTACGAGATCCACCACCACCCGACGCCGCCGTCCGCCGGAGTTGACACCACCGTCACCACGGTGCACACCGACGACCACCCCCACCACCCACCGACGCGGAACACTCCCCTGAGCATGTTCATATCATCACCATCCCCTAAAACGCCAGCGATCGCCGCCGGTGACCACCGCACCCTCTCCGTACACGCGCGCGAGGCACGTTCAAATTTCAAACCTAACGGGTGGGGCCCACCCGTCAGTGTTTTATTCTTTTCTGGTTATTTTGAAAGCGTCTTCTGCCACTTTACGTTTCCTGAACTGGAAAACGTATTCCTACCCGAGGTGCTTTCTGTTATTACAGCAAGGACCCGAAAGTAGTTGTTTTATTTGCAGAAAGGTCCTTGGTTTTAAAACCATTATAACTTTTTAACCACAAATCATTTTCACCTGATTCTTTGTCTGAAAATTTTCTTTTTCACTCTAGTTTTTTTAGTATTTATTTAAAAATATTTTGAGTCAACTTTTTGTGCTGTCACAAAAATTTTGATCGAATTTTGAATTCTTATTTTATAGAAAACGAGGAGGGAAACTTTGCTGAAAATTTGAGCGATCACCTTCTGCCTACTTTGATCAAGGCAAGCATTTTTGAACTTGGGATATGGTGTTTGCATGCATGTTTGCATAAGTTCGAAATGATCACCGGATATGTAGTGGATAGCAAGTGCCTGCATGGTCATATCTCTTTTGTGCATTTATTGCATACATTTTAGTACCATTCTAACTTGGATGAAATTGTGAGAAATCAGGGGTGTACCCCCTATCTATGTCGTGCCGGTGGGCACGGATCACATCGTGACACGATGGTGTCACTGTCGCATGTGAAGCGTGCCAGTCATAATAATAAAACCGCTTGAGTTGACCAAGATCGAGTCTTGTTCCGTCATGCCTAGCGAAAAATAGTGCTGCCACTTGTCCTCCCATGAGGGAAGTTTGGCTTAATAAGTTGCTAACCCCTTTCCAAGTACACACCACATAGAGGGGCCGTGATGAGGGTTCCATGGCCATGGACTAATGCCAGTCATCGGGTCAGGGGGAATGGGTGTATTCGGCTGGGTTGAGAGGGGGGCACCCCTTGTATTCTGCGCGTTATAAATTGTGATCCCATGCTATTTGAGACAGTGGTATCCACGTCTTAGAGTTTTTCTTGAACGATGCTCTGGGTGATTCCTGGCATTAGGAAAGTTAATCTTATGTGTGCTGGTTAGGTGTGTTTTCAGACCAAAAACCATGATCAGAATTAGTCAACGTTTCGAGGTTGGCTAAAGAAATCCTATACATGTGGGTAAATAGTACAACCTCTGCAGAGTTAGACCTATTCGAATAGCCGTGTCCACGGTCAAGGATGTTAGCTAGGAAGGGTCAAGTGTCGGTCCCGGTGTCGATCTTCGGAGGAAATAATATAACTGATCATGATCCATTTTCATGAATCATTATTGTCACTACTGATGTTATCATGAATATTATTGTTAACATGGATATTACTGTGGACTAACCTTTTTCTCTTATGTGCAACCTTGAGTATCTCTTGGGATGGTTGTGCCACCTGGATACTCATTTCTATTTTTTTTTTGAGTATCTCTTGGGATGGTTGTGCCACCTGGATACTCATTTCTATTTTTTTGAGTATCTCTTGGGAGGGTTGTGCCACCTGGATACTCATTTCTATTTTTTTTGAGTATCTCTTGGGATGGTTGTGCAACCTGGATACTCATTTCTTTTCAAGACCTCTCGAGGCGTCGCATTCAGACACCCGTTTCGCATTTCTTTTCAAGACCTCTCGAGGCATCGCATTTAGACACCCGTTTGGCATTTCTTTTCAAGACCTCTCGAGGCGTTGCATTCACACACCCGTTTGCCATTTCCTTTCAAGCCCTCTTGAGGCGTCGCATTCAGACACCCGTTTGGCATTTTTCTTGGAAAGCCTGAGGCGATCCAATGCCCGATGTTCCATTTTATTTTCTTGGAATCCTCGGGCGGTCAAACGCCCGATGTTGATGTTATATTTGATTTTCTTGGAATCCTCGGGCGGTCTAACGCCCGATGTTCCATATCATATTTATTTGTTTATTACTAAAATGGTATATTTATCCATCCACACCGTATTGATATTTATCATGCCATGCTTTAATTTCGGTCAGCATATGCATATAAATTAATCCATCATGATCATATGCACTCTATTGCATTCGGTATATCTTTTGTTCATAATGTTTGAGAGTACATTTAAATGTACTCACTGGCTTGTCCCTGGCTTGTTAATTTGGCCAGACCTGGATGAAAACGATCTTATGGAGGAAGAGTGCGCTAGCGACCCCGACGCTTAGAGGTGTTCCCAGTCAGTCACCTTGTGGTCTTGGAGTCTACCACATGTATCATCGGCCGTGCTTCCGCCCCACTAATAAGATAGTCAAGCCTGACACTGACGCTTGGCTTTACCTTATTGTACCAGTGTTGTATTATCACCACACCACTGTCTGTACCGCCACTGTCATATATTGACAAGTCTATAATAAATGTTGAGCACTCTGGCTCAACCTTGTGTCATATTATGTATATACTGGATATCTATATCAAGGGAGTCCACCAGTTGTTCTGATCTTGGGGCTGGTGTGACTTGAGGCTATTCCGAGATTTACTCCGGAAATAGGCCCGACATGAATGGAGAGCCACCATTCAGAGCCTCGTCAGTTTTTCCAATCCCAGCAAGACACAAGACGTGGGGCCCTCACGGCGACCACCCACCATGACAGCTGGACCCTCCGGCTACCTTGCCAGAGACGTCGTGCAGACGGTGCAGTCGCCTCACCACCCCCCACCGTCACAAAGGCCAGCCCGCCGGTTAGACGACCATGACGTGCTGTCCATGGCTTCGTCAGATCCGCGGTGCCGCCAAGATCAGCGCCAAGTGCTTCGCGAGTGGTACGACAAAGACGCCCGCACGAAGATCGAGCGGCGTCGGGAAGCACGTCGTCAATCTGACGACCATGCCAGGCCAGCGGTGAACGTGCTCGCTCCGATAGCCGCTGGGTACTTGCCCTATGACGTGGGCTGCCCAGCGTTTACTCATGAGCTGCAGCAGGTTCGCTGGCCGTCCACCTGAGCCTTCAAGCCAGAGCTGCCCGACAAGTATGACGACACGCTCAACCCAGCTGAGTTCCTTGGCATCTACACCATCGCGGTGGAGGCTGCTGGGGGACGAGATGAGAAAGTGCTCGCCAACTACTTCCCGTTGGCGCTTTGGCCCAATGTCAGGTCGTGGTTGATGAACCTGCCTGAGGGCTCCATCTCTTCTTGGGTGGATCTGTGCCATCATTTCATTGGCTCTTACCAGGGTGGCCACAAGCTCCCGGGTCAGCCCAGCGATTTGTAGGTGATCCCCCAAAGGGATGGAGAGAACCTTTGCAAGTACATACAACGGTTCAGCCGTGTGCACCACAACATCCTCGACATCCATCCTGCAGCTGTTGCTGCCGCGTTCCAGACGAATGTGCACAACCGCAGGATGCGATCTGAGATGAATGTCTAGTAGGTCAAGACCATCAACGATCTGTATGCCTTGGCAGATAGGTGTGCACGTGCTGAGGAAGGGAGGCGACTCCCCGGGGAAGATGCGGGTGCAGATGTCGATTCCGAGGACGACGACGCATTAACCCCACAGAAGAAAAACCGGAAGCGCAACAGAAAGCGCAAGAACAAGACTGTACTGGCCGTCAAGAGCTCCAGCGACACCAATGCCACCAAGAAGCCAAAGGCAGACATCCCCGGCTAGGAGGTTGCCGGGAAGCTGCGGTAGGCGAGAAGGCCGGCAAGACCGGCAGGCCATACTGCAAGATCCACCGCACCAAGGGCCACGATCTCCAACAATGCCGGCAAGTAGAGCAACTTGCCGAAAAGCAGAAGCAAGAGTACGAGAAGCGAGACAAGTAGAAGGCCCAAGATGGTGCTGGTGGGTCCGGCAAGCAAGACCATGGTGGCCGTGGAGGCCGCCGCGACAAGGCCAAGCAGCCAAAAGAGAAGGCTGCTCAGGGCCAGTAAGAAGAGGATGATAGTGATGAGGATAGAGGTAGGTCCGGCAAGGAGTTCCAAAAAGCAGTGGATCCACAAAGTAAATGCAGCGGAACCGGTGATGGAGGCACAGAAGACACTGAAGTGGTCACACTCGCCCATCGTGTTTGAGGATCACCCTGATCGCACCACTACGGTCGGGTGTTTGCCATTGTTGGTTTCACCAACAATTCGCAGCCTCAAGGTGACGACGATGCTGGTAGACGGTGGGGCGGGCTTGAACTTGATCTCCCCAGATATGATCAAGAGGCTGCAAATCCCCGACAAAGATCTCGAGGAGACATGCAGTTTGCAACGGGTCAGTCCGAGGACGAACAAGCCGAAGGGCCAGATCACATTACCGGTCACGTTCGGCAGTGAGCTCAACCATCGGATGGAGAAGGTTACCTTCGACGTCATGGAGATGCCGCTGCAGTACAATGGGATTCTGTGCCGCCCAGCCCTGGCAAAGTTTATCGCTGCGGCGCACTCTGTGTACAATGTCATCAAGATGCCGGGGCCGATGGGGGTCCTCACCATCAAGTCAAACTAAAAGGATGTAGCTGCCATCGAGGCGCTTGCCCCTGCCGTTAAAGCTCCTGGGGAAAGAAAGAAGAAGAAGACCGGCAAGACCTCTGGGAAGGACTCTGGGAAGCGCACTTCAGAGTGCAGCATGCCTGTCGAGGACGTACCAGAGAGCTCTACCAGCAAGAGCAAGAGAGCCAAGGCGCAAGTGCCGGCGACCAAGCAAGTCTCTGCAAAAGAAGGTGGGACGAGCGGCACTTTCTCTATAAGTGCCACTCTTAGTGACGAGCAGGAAAGTGAACTCGTTGCCTTCCTACGGGCGAATGTCGATGTATTTGCTTGGCAAGGATCTGACATCCTCGGTGTTCCTAGGGACGTAATTCAGCACCACCTTGCTGTCTGCCCTCATGCAAGGCCCGTCAAATAGAAGATCAGGAAACAGGCCTTGGAGTGGCAAGAGTTCATTACCGAGGAGATTAAGAAGTTAGAAGTAGCAGGCCTGGTTAGAGGAGTGCCACACCCTACGTGGTTTGCCAATCCGGTGGTGGTGCGTAAGGCCAATTGGAAGTGGATGCTTTGTATCGACTTCACCAATATAAATAAAGCCTGTCCCAAGGACCCTTTCTCTTTGCCACGCATTGACCTGATTGTAGACTGCACTCCCAGCTGTGAACTACTCTCTTTCCTTGACGCCTATTCTGGTTATCATCAGATTTTTATGGCCAAGGAAGATGAGGAGAAGACCGCATTCATCACTCCATGTGGCACATACTGCTTTTTGCGTATGCCTTTCGGACTGAAGAGTGCCGGAGCGACCTTTGCTAGAGCGGTCCAGATTGGTTTTGAGCCACAACTGCATAGAAATGTGGAGGCTTATATGGATGACATTGTGGTCAAAACCAGAGACAAGTCAACATTGATCCAGGATCTCGAGGAAACTTTTGCCAACTTGCGCAAGCTTAACTTGAAGCTCAACCCCGAGAAGTGTGTGTTCGGTATTCCATCCGGCAAGCTTCCTGGATTCTTCATGTCTCAGAGGGGGATTGAAGCCAACCCCGACAAGATCAGAGCAATTGAGCAGATGGAAACACCGAGACGCATCAAGGATGTCAGCGCCTTGCCGGCTGCGTTGCTTCCCTCAGCAGGTTCATCTCCAAATCAGCAGAGCGCGCCTTGCTGTTTTTCAAAATATTGAAAAAGGCAGGTCCAGTAAACTAGACTCCGGAAGCGGAGGCCGCACTCCAAGATTCGAAGGAGTACCTGTCCTCTCCGCCAGTCCTAGTAGCGCCTAGGCCACAAGAGACGTTGCTTCTATATTTAGCGGCAACGAATCAAGTGGTTAGTGCTGCATTTGTGGCTGAAAGAGAGGCCGATGAGGAAGAGTTAGCAACCACAGAGCCATGACTCGATGAGCCGGAGTCTTCTCCGGCAAGGTCAGGTGCTGACAAGACAGAGATTATGCAAGCCAGCTAGCCAGATCAGCAAGTTGTGAAGAAGAAGATGGTGCAGCGCCCAGTCTACTTTGTCAGCTCCCTCCTGCAAGGGGCTAGGTCAAGGTACTCTGGTGTGCAAAAGTTGCTTCTTGTCCTTCTCATGGGCTCAAGGAAGTTGCGCCATTATTTTCAAGCACACCTAGTCACCATTGTCACTCGCTTTCCGTTGCAACGCATCTTGAGAAATCCAGAGGCAACCGAAAGGATTGTGGAGTGGGCGCTCGAGTTATCAAGTTTTGATCTGAAATTTGAGAGCACCTCGATGATCCAGAGTAGAGCCTTGGCAGAATTCATTGCAGAATGGCTCCAACGCCAGATGAAGAAACACCAGAGACCTCTCTCCCTGGCAAGGAAACAGTTGATGATTGGGTCATGTACTTTGACGGTGCTTTCATGCTGAAAGGCGCCGGTGCTGGTGTGCTGCTTATCGCACCCACCGGAGAACACCTCAAGTATGTGGTCTAGATGCAGTTCCCCAGGGAGCAGGCCACCAACAACACTGCTGAGTACGAGGGTTTGCTTGCTGGTCTACGCATTGCAATCGACCTCGGTATCCGGAAACTGATTATCAGAGGTGACTCGCAGCTTGTGGTGAGGCAGGTCAAGAAGGATTACCAAAGCCCTTTGATGGAGGCATATGTCGATGAAGTGAGAAAGTTGAAAGAGCACTTTGACGGTCTGCATGCAGAGCACGCTCCTCGTGCCAGAATGAGATTGCTGATGACCTGTCAAAGCTTGCCACCGAAAAGATGCCTGTGGAACCAAGAACTTTTGTGCTCCAACTAAATTAGCCATCCGTTACACCATCGAAGCTGGAGAAGAAAAGAAAACAGGATGTTGATGGTTACTTTCTGGTAGAGCTACCCGTAGCCACCAAGAAAGCAGATACCACCGACAGGCCACCCTTTGCCGGTGAGCCGCAGCATCCGGCAAGCCAGATCCTTGCCGTCGAAGCAAGTGCTCCCGCAGAGGAAGAAATGCCTTTAGTCCTTGTCGTCGAGCCACAATCTCCGGCATGGGCGCAGCCGATTGTCCAATTCCTCCAGGCAGGAGACCTTCCCGATGAGCAAGAAGATGCAGAAAGAGTGGCCCGTCAATCAAGGATCTATAAGTTTATTGACTACACCTTGTACAGGAAGATACCTAACGAGGTAAAATTGAAATGCATCTCCCGGGAAGATGGACAAAGGCTGTTGGAAGAGATACATGAAGGGATGTGGGGATCTCATATTGGGTCACGCGCACTTGTCGGCAAGGCATTCTGTCAAGGATTCTACTGGCTAACAGCCCTTCAAGATGCCTTGGCTGTGGTTATCAGGTGCGAAGCATGCCAGTTCCACTCCAAGGACATCCACCAACCAGCTCAAGCCCTCGAAATCATCCCTCTTTCCTGGCCCTTCTCGGTCTGGGGGCTCAACATCGTCGACCCTTTCCCCCGTGTTACCGGGGGCTTTGAATTCTTGTACGTTGCAATCGACAAGTTTACAAAGTGGCCTGAAGTAGAGCCAGTGAGAAAGGTGACGGCACAGTCAGCTATCAAGTTCCTCAAAGGATTGGTTGCCCGTTTTGGTGTACCCAACATGATCATTACTGACAACGGCACCCAATTCACGAGCCGTGCCTTCACAGCATATTGCCAGGAACTTGGAAATAAGATCTGCTAAGCCTCCGTTGCTCATCCAAGAAGCAATGGGCAGGTAGAGAGGGCAAATGCAGAAGTGCTGCGTGGTCTAAAGATTAGGACTTTCGACAAGCTGCACCAATGTGGAAGGCGCTGGATGGAAGAATTGCCGGTGGTTCTTTGGTCAATCCGAACGACACCAAATTGAGCCACTGGCCAAACACCCTTCTCCCTTGTGTATGGCGCAGAAGCGGTACTCCGCACAGAACTCAAATACGGGTCACCTCGAGTCTTGGCCTTCGATGAGGAGGACCAAGATGAGCTGCGGCATGACGATGCCACACTCCTTGAGGAAGATCATTTCTGGGCTGCTGTCCGTGCTACACAGTACCAGCAAGCTTTGCACCGCTACCATAGCCGCAACGTGAATGCCAGGAACCTTGAGGAAGGCGACCTTGTTCTTCATTGGATCCAATCCATGAAGAATAAAAACAAGTTGACGCTGAAGTGGGAGGGCCCTTACCGGGCAGTACGAGTCTCTAGGCCCGGCGCAGTCCGGCTAGAGACCGAAGATGGCACTCCGGTGCTGAACTCATGGAATATTGAGCATCTTTGTAAGTTCTACCCGTAAGGCGTGGTTGCCAGGCTGCCCGGCAACCTATTTTGTACAAGTTTGCCGTCAAGGCATGTAAACCTTTGTACAAAGCCGAGCGCACATCCCATGCACAATAAAAATAAGTGTTTCACAACTATTTGTCCAAATGCATATTTACTTATGTGTTGCATGTAGTCTTGTGTTACAGTCTTTGCCTTGCATAAGGTGGTTAACAAACCGTCAAGGTTCTAGTCTCCTCTTTTCTCTTCTTTCTTTTTCCTAAAGGAAGGAAGGATTCCTCGTGTACAAGCTTCCCGGGGGGGAGTGACGATCATGGATACCAAAGGACGTGTTCAAGATATCGCCCTATGGCATAAAGTACAGCAAGGAATGAGCTAAGTTGCAAAAACTTTGAAATCAATTCTTTGTTATAGTTGTGGCTCTCCTTGACCGATTCTGGCCTTTGTATGAGAAACCTGCACGCTAAGGAACCTTGCCATAATCGACTGTGCTCTTACTTTTCTTTGAGTCCGCTCGGCGACCTAAGTAGCTGCATGGTGATCGGCAAGCGTGATCTTGCCAGCAGTAGCACTTCTGGCAAGCTACTGAGGACTTGTTCCCCGGGTACTTGCGGTAAGGGCGTGCACACCGGCAAGTCTCTGGTAAGTGTAGGGTACGGAAATCATGCAGAGACAGAATGGAATAAGGGGAACAACATGCATACGTCCATTCAAAGTACGAACTACAGCAACTGTTAAACATTTAGATACAAAAGTTATCTTCCATGCCCCCACAGGGCTACATTGGTTTTGATACAGGAGCTAAACAGAGGAGCCTAGGTGGAAGCATGGTTCATCTTCAAGATTCGACTGGGGCAATACTATGCACCTAGTCGGAGTCATCGCCTTCGCTCTTGATATGCGAGGAGCTTTTGTCGCTCTCGCTGGTGGAGTCGGTGCCGCTGCTGCTCTCACTTTCCGCACAGCATTCGATGCGGCCGCCAGAGACCCCGAGCAACTTCACGAAGAGTGTGGCAGCTCCGTCGTACCTAAACTGGAGAAGATGCCCCTGCCCTAGACCGCGGGAGCGGGCAAACAACTTCCACCCTCGTGTCAGGAGCGGAGAGCCGGCTGCGGAGAACTCTACCACCGCCCAGGAGGGGCCGTTGCAGCAGCCATCCGCCTGTAGCCACAGGCCTAAGGGCCTGCTGCTCTCCATCACCCTCGCAAAGGGATCCGGGAGCCGGAGCCAACTGCGAAGTCGGCGGCGTAACCCCACGACAAACTCGTGCGCCACCACCGCCGTGTGGGACTCCTGTGCCGCCACTGCCGTGCGGGCTTCTGCCTGAGGAGGAAGGGAAGCCGCCCTGCCACGTCCGCCACGCCCGCCTCGCCCATGGGAACCACGCCCTCCGAGGCCGCAGGAGGTGGCTCTGCTGTGGGCGCTAGGACTGGCGCTCATGACGACCACCGAGAAACGCGTCCGGCCCCGAGAGGGGACCCGAGAGGCGGAAGCAGATGCGCGGTCTTGACCTCCACTTCTCGCCATCATAGCGGTAGACTTCAAGGAAATCAAGGATGAATGAATGAAAGGTTGGAGGAGGAAAATGGCAATGGGTGGGGAAGATTGCCACTCCCCCCGCCGTCTCTTATAACACCCTAGGGGGATTACTCTCCCTGCCGCCTCGCCTCCCTTAATGGCGGAAATCGAGGAAGGAGATGCGAGAAGTCAGGCAAAATGAGCAGCGCCCTCCATCTTTTTCCTTTTTATGGGGAAGGTGTGAGGGCTGGCTCTTTTTCGTCCTACATGGCTACGCTTTTGAGACGCTCCACCTCCTGCCGCCGTTTCACTCCACCTCTCCCATGCCCATATTTAATGCGCATCATGGGCAGGTGCGATAAAAGAGAAGATTATGACTGTTATCCTCTGCCACGCGCCGCTTGTGCACTGTTTGAGCCTAGCTCAATGACGCCTCGCATGTGCACGTGGCCCAGGTCCAGGAGTCCTGTCGCTGTACTAAGACATGGGTGCCCTAGTACCCAGACTTGTGCACAGGCAGTTGTAGCCTCCCTTCTGGCAAGGGCTTGACAGGGGATAACTACGACCCAAGACACAACACTAAGACCGTGAAGAAGACCTCAAGGCAGGTCATCGAGAAGTACTATTCTAGTACTGGAGATCGACGATGTTCTTGCCGGGGAGCTTCGCCCCGACAAGGTGAAGACCAAGGTTATGGTTACCGGCAAGCTCCCTTGCCGGCAAGCAAGGCCCAGCAAGCTCCGTGCCAGCAGGTTTGTTCTGTCCCGGTACCGCTCCACGTCACCATCGACCAGATAGGCTCGTGGGCTAGGTGTCAAGCGGGCAGGCAGTCAACATGGCCGACTGAGGCATGTGTCAGCACGCCATGCCAAGATTAACTTTAATGACACCCGTCCCTAGGACGTGTAAAGATTACAGAAGGGCGCCAGGACCGGTGGTATAGATATTTTTGCCCAAGGCCTCGCCTCCCCGACGTAGCACCTTACAACACATTAAATGCATTTGTCTTACCCCATTGGAAGATAGACATAATGACAGTGCAAGTCACTGTTCACACTCTATGATGACCGTATTAGCCATTGCGGTAACCCCTTGGCTTATAAAAGGAGGCCCGCGGCTACAGGTAGAACGGTCAACACCCAGCTCAATTACACGCCGTAGCTGCATTTTCCCGAGCACATTGCCGAAAAACTACGCTCCCTGTAACCAGAGTTCATATTTGATCAACCATAGAGCAGGAGTAGGGTTTTATGCTCACAGCGGCCTGAACCTGGATAAATCCCCCGCGTTTCTTGCACTTACTGAAAACCTGCTCTTTGTCCCATACACGTCCCCTGAGCCGAATCACAAAGGGACCCGTTCAGTCCCATAGATAGTCGTTTCCCACGAAAATGAAGGGCACGAACTGAGGTGCCTCACAGCCCAACTCCTTCACTTCCTCAAGCCGGCCAATTAAAAGAGCCACTTCATCCTTCTGACCCACATGATGTCCCCGTCGTCTGATGAATCCAGCGCTACCCAAATACCGGCTTTCCATATCAACTGTGGGTAAGTTTTTCACAAAATTATGTTTACTTTTTGTCATCTTTCCTTCACTAATTCTCATACGCTTTCTAAATCCAGGGTAAAGGCTTTTATCAGGAATAAAACTGGCGGGTCTTCAGCTGTAATGGAAACTAACGAAATACCTTCTCATGATCCACTGATGGACAACCCGAAGACCCATGTTGACCCGGCTAGTGAAGAAGAAGTTGCTCACCAGGACAACCCGGTGAACCCTGTCTGCGCCTCCACTCTTGAACTGGAGAAAGAAAAATCAAAGGGTAATTCGGTTGCTGATAAGCCGGATACCAAGGCCTAGGATGACGTAGAGGTTATCAGTGAACACCACGGTCCAGCTCCTGCAACTTCAACGGCCTTGACCAAGATTACAGCAAGGAATGAATCGCCAAGGAAGGAGAAAGGAAAAGCCAATCTTCAATCTCTTGATAATTTAGATGCAACTTCTATGCATCAGGACCTGTTGAACCAGCTATCGGAGAGATAGGATACATAAATTGCTATGATGAACATTTTGAGGAGGAAATATCAGGTATATGTTATTGCTTTTTCCCCTCATGCATACATATATGTAGCCCCCAAGGGCCGACTCATCATTGTGTGATGAGCCGGGTCTTCAAGTATATGTGGATTTTTAAATGACAATGCATTAGCCCCCAAGTGCCATGTTAACTGCTTGCAGCTATATGGGACTTAATGTAAGAAATGCCATACCTAATTGATGTAGACCCCAAGTGCCGGGTCGTTCATTGAAATGGCGACTCAGGACTTTATAGAATATTTTGAATGATGTAGCCCCCAAGTGTCGGGTCGTTCATTGAAATGGTGACTCAGGACTTTATAGAATTTTGAATGATGAATCCCCAGAGTGCCGGGTCGATCGCCGGCGGCGGCTCGGGACTTTCAATATTGTGCCTTACTAAATCTTATATGCAGGATATGCTGAACCAGGCTAAGTCACAAGCGGCCAGTTACAAAAAGATGCGAAAAAAGAAAGGAAACTGCGAGAAAAGGAAGAAAGCCTATCTTCAGAATTCCACAAATCCCTTCTTACTATGACGGACACGCTGGAGAAGACCAAGTCTGCCTTTGAAGAAGAAAGAGCCGCTTTGCTGAAGCGAGCAGAAGAGGCCGAGTCAAAGCTCGAGCCGGTGACCCAAGAACTAAAAACACTCAAGGGCCACATTACTGACATGTGCAAAGCCATCTTTGGTGAGTATCTTTCTATCGATTGTAATCCATCCAATTTTTTCGGGGTTATTGTTGTAGCCGGGTCACTGACTTGTATCATATGTGTCAATAGGTAGAAGAAATCACAATGTTGTTGAACTCCCTCTGGTGAAATTAAAAGCCGTATATAAATTCCTGGAGCAGCTATATGTAGGTGGTGCTTATTATGTCATGGCAGTCAAAAATACGAAGGCACCACCTCATTATATCATGGACATGCTTAAGGAGCTATCCATTGTGCCTGAGTAGATCAAAGAATTGACAAGGGCGGCTTGTCATCAGGGAGCCATGTACTCACTTGCACGCACCAAGGCCTACCTTCCGGAAATGGAGCCAGCTCTACTCAAAGACGGGTTCCCAGAGTTCAACGCGGATACTACTCCTTTCACAAATCAGGATTATCTACGTTGTGTGAAGGAGACCCGGGTGGCGGCAACAAAGATTGCAGTGGAACTGGATTTGACCAAGTTCTAAGCCGGCTATTCAGAAGCCAGAAAATGCATCAGTCCGCCCGAACCGAAGCCTGTGGAGCTTATTCCTCCTCGTCGTAAGCAAAATTTCGCTCCTGATATCAACACTGCAACAATGATGAGGGAAGACTCAATTTGTGAAGCTTTGTAGTCCATTCAGTGGTTGGTACACGACCCCCAGACCCAAGGAGCTGAGGAGGCGGCCCCTAAAAATCTTGAAGAGCCGGCACATGCTGACCCACCATCCACTAGTATGAGCGTCGACCCGGAGGGCCATGCTGCCGGCTCACAGCCTTAAAATCTTTGGAAATCTTGATGAAAATATGCCCAAGTGTGGCTTTGTAATAGCCTAGTGATAAAAACTTCATTTTGCTGCAATGTCATCCTGTACTGATTGAACTTTTGAGCCGTTAGCAGCCTTTCAAAAATATGTGCCAAACCTGAATATTTACTCAATCAGTAGTATGTACTTGTTTGAGTCATTGGCCATGGATGTACTGCAAACCGGCAAATACATGCTGTAGAGATCCAGAGGTGCTATAGTTTACTACAAAGCACAAGTTGAATCACCCAAGACCCAGTCAAACATGTGGCCCGGCATTATATGTGACCCGGCATTATATGCGACCCGGGATTTTAGAAAAATAATACCTGCAAGGAAAATGTACAGAGATACACACAGGAAATAATAGATGATACAAAAATAATGTCAAAATAACAAGCTGGCTTTCGAGGCATGACATAAAGACTGGCTTTCGAGGCTCGAGTCTGAATTTGCTTTCTAGTGGAATCAGGCTATTTTAGCCTCTTTTGGTTTGTCCTAGCTCTCTGAAAGCCGGCTCTCACGTGACTTAACCAGTGTTTTAACTTTGATGAGTTCAGGGTCACCTTTGTGATTAACTCATCAAGCGTTCAACTGGGTCACCTTTTGTGAGTAGCATCTTGCTAACAGGCAGGTATAACCAAGTATATAATGGCATATGCCGGGTTAAGAGGGATGTTAATAGTTAAACTCGATGAGTTGGAAGCCCCCAAGTAACCAATGATCAAAGAATAAAGAATCAACACACAATTTTTGAGGTGAAACGACAAACTCTCTTATCCAGAGATGCCGGCTTTATTTCATTGATCATAATATATATATATATATAAATACATGATGAAGGTATGTACAGAAGATACTGTCAAGTCTGTGACTTTAAGTATAATATGGCCGAAGATGTGCAATATTCCAGGGTTGGCTGCCCTCCTCCTAAGAGGTACGTGACTTATTTGCTTCACGTATGTCAACAAGGTAATATGATCCGTTGTTGAGATTCTTGCTGATGACGAAGGGTCCTTCCCAAGAAGGCAAGAGCTTATGCATGCCAGACTGGTCTTGTATCCGACAGAGCACTAAGTCACCTTCCTGAAAGGTTGTAGGGTCGAGAAGATAGGTCTAGAGGGGGGTGAATAGACTCTTAACCAAACAAAGATGTAGTTTTTAATTCTCTTGGAATTTAGGCAGATTTTAGCACTAGTTAAGATATCACCAAGACTTCCTACACATGCATATCTAGAGATAGAGCAGCGGAAATAGTAAAGCATGCAAATGTGCGGAAAGTAATGGGGAAGAGAATAGAAGATCAAACGCAATGAAGACACGGTGGTTTTTGGCGCGGTTTTGATAGGTGGTGCCATCGTACGTCCACGTTGATGGAGACTTCAACCCATGAAGGGTAACGGTTGCGCGAGTCCACGGAGGGCTCCACCCACGAAGGGTCCATGAAGAAACAACCTTGCCTATTCCACCATGGCTTTCGTCCACGAACGACTAGCCTCACTCGGGGTAGATCTTCAGGAAGTAGGCAATCTCCTTGCCCTTACAAAGTCCTTGGTTCAACTCCACATGATCTTGGAGGCTCCCAAGTGGCACCCAACCAATCTAGGAGACACCACTCTCCATAAGGTAATAGATGGTGTGTTGATGTTGAACTCCATGCTCTTGTACTTCAAATCATAGCCTCCTCAACACTCAATCTCTCTCTCACAGATTTGGCTTCAGTAGGAGAAGGATTGGAGTGGAAAGCAACTTGAAGAGGCTAGAAATCAAGGTTCAAATGGTTGGATTGGAATCTCTTGATCTCAACACATGAGTAGGTGGTTCTCTCTCAGAAAAGGAATGGTGGAAGTGTAGGCACGTTCTAATGGCTCTCTTAGAGAGTAAGTGGGGTTGGAGGTGTATAAATAGCCTTCACCCAAAATCCAACCGTTTGTCGGTGTACTAAAGTTTGGGTCCTTTAGTACCCCATACTTGTGCACGGACGGTTGTAGCCATACCAGCGGCAAGGCCTGCCGGAGAACAGCTGGAAACAAATGCTAGATTCTCAAGAAGGCGTTCAAGCCGATGACCAAAAGACAGAAGACTAAAGGCTGGGTTCCCGGCAAGAGCCCTGCCGGGAAGACTCGCGAAGGCCCGGCAAGGCTTCGCTCCCGGCAAGATCTCGCACCCGGCAAGATCCCACCGTACTGCCACCGCTCCAGCGCAGCGACCAGTCCGTCGTTTAGGGCTTGTCCTCCTAGTTGCGTGTCATGGCACTGACCGCGGATGGGGTTAAGCGGTGCTGATGGGACGGATCCTTTTTCCGTCCCCAAGAAAGTTAGGGACACCTATGGGAGGCATTTAATGCGTTTGTCCTAATCCGTCAGTGGTAATCATGTAACACTGTAGCAACTTTACACCTCTTGTACTCCCGTCTGCCACAGTTGGTGACCCCTTTGGACGTATAAAAGGAGGCCCAAGGCGCAGCTACAGGGGAGGAGGACCTTCTGGACCATTCTGCATGCGTAGCTGCTTCTTGAACGTACTGTTCATCGCAAGCGCTCCGTGTACTTGAGCTGAAGAACATCCACAATAAACAACAGCAGGAGTAAGGTTTTACGCTTCTCAGCGGCCCGAACCTGGGTAAAAGATCCTTGCACTGATCGTTGGATCCGCTCTTTGTGTAAATCTTTTCCCCCGCCGAACCGTAAAGGGATCCCCTCGATCCCATAGGTGTCGTACGCCGACCTCTTTGGCGCGCCAGGTAGGGGCAAAGATTGCGCGAACTCGATCTAGCGGTCAGTGTGCCTGTTCTTGATCACTTTCATTGCCATGGCTCCCAAGAAGAAGGATGCGACAGCGGTGGATCCATCCGCGTCCGGCCTACCTGTACCTAAACAGACGGGCGACGGTGTGGGTGCTGGTGGAGGTCTTGAGCCTCCACGACGTTCTGGCGACCAGAGCTAGGCGAGCGGCGTCGTTCGCAACGGCACTGCCGGGTCTAAGGACGGAGTCGTGCTACCTATGGGTGGCGCAGCGAACTCCAAGGATGGGACGGCGCCTTCCAAGACACCCACGCCAGCGCACGCGTCGCGGCCTCCTCAGGTTGCGCGCGACGGACAGCGCTGCGACGTCGGTGGTTCCAGGCACTCCCATGGAAAAACCCCTGCGCATCACTCCCAAGATGCGCGGGGCCAAGATCCATGCCAACATGCCAGCAGAAGCAGGGCGCGATCACAAGGCCGTGATGGATCTCCTTCTAACTCGGTTAGGAGTCAGAGCACCTCACGTTCTTTGCACCTTTCACCACCGCCAACACCGGGAGAAGCGTTGGCGCGAGCTCAGCTGCTCCTAGACATCCCTCCCGCTGCGAAGAAGCTAGATGAATGGAGATCCGCTATCCAAAGCCTCATTGGCTTGGCTAACGACGACAGGCCGCAGCAGGCAGAGCCTTCGCGGCGGCAGTCCACTGAGCCGGTGCGTGCTGGTGGCGAGAAGACCGGAGGTGGTACGACTACGATGCGTTCCCCTCCGCTACGTACGACAAGAGCGGTCGCTAACTCGGCGGATCGACGCCCGTGATGATGACTCCACGGCGTCGTTTGATCTGTGGGTTCGCCGCGATCAACGTCTAGTTCTTCGGGAACGGCACAAAGAAGACGCTCGAACTACCATCGAGCGGCGGCGAGAAGCGCGCCGTCAATCCGACAGGCACGCGGGACCCACTGTCGACGAGCCTGTGCTAGGGTATTCTGGTAACTCGCCTTATGAGGTGGGTTGTCCAGCTTTTACTCGTGAGCTGCGGTGAGTCCAGTGGCCCAACTCCCGAACTTTCAAGCCGGAGGTGCCGGAGAAATACGACGGCAAGACTCACCCGTCAGAGTTCCTGAGCGTCTACACCATTGCGGTGCAGGCTGCCGGAGCTCGAGACGACAAGTTATTCACAAACTACTTCCCGTTGGTGCTTAAGCCCAACGTCCGGTCATGGTTATTGCATCTGGCGGAGAATTCCATCTCCTCCTGGGCAGATCTGTGTCATGAGTTTGTTGGCGCCTTTACTGGAGGCCACCAGGTTCCTGGCCAGGAGTGTGATCTACATCTCATCCCCCAGAAAGAGGGCGAAACCTTGCGCAAGTATATATAGAGATTCAGCCGTATACAGCACAACATCCCAGACGTTCATCCTGCCACTGTTATCAGCGCATTTCATTAGAACGTGCGCAATCGTAAAATGTGGGAAGAGCTGGCGATGAACAAAGTCAGGGATGTCGCCGAGCTCTTTGCTCTGGCTGACAGATGTGCTCGGGCCGAGGAGGGAAGGAGACTCCCCGGTGAGGATGCTAGTGCGGAGCTCGACTCTGAAGCCGAAGACGCCACCACCTCGACGAAGAAAGGCCGACGGCGGAACAGGAAGCGTAAGGGCAAGACCGTGCTTGCCGTCGAGGGGTCCGGCAACCCCGGCACCGCCAAGAAGGTCAAGACTGATGGCCCCGGCAAGGAGATTGCCGCGTGTGTCGCATGTGAGGCCTTGGCGGCTGCCGACAAACCGGAGGGCTCTGGCAAGTAGTACTGCAAGATCCATCCCACCAAGGGTCATGACCTCCAAACCTGCCGGCAAGTTGAACAGCTTGTCGAGAAGCAGAAAGCCGAGTATGAGAGGCGAGACAAGGAGAAGGCCTAGGATGGTGCTGAGGGGTCTGGCAAGAAACGCGGTGGTCGAGGAGGTCGCTGCGGCAAGGCCAAGCAACAGAAGGAGAGGCCCGCTCGAGGCCGCGACAAGGAGCAGGGGGGTGACGATGATGATGAAGATGGCGACGAGTCCAGCGAGCACGAGTTCCAGAAAGCCACAGAAGCCATGTGCGTTGATGGAGTCACCTCGTTGCATTCTTCTCACCGCCGAGTCAAACAGTGGGCGCGCGAGATCAATGCGGCAGAGCCATCGATCGATGCCCGGAAACCATTAAAGTGGTCCCACACGCCTATCATCTTTGACGCCGAGGATCACCCTGATCGCATAACTGCAGTCGGGTGTTTGCCATTGTTGGTTTCACCAACAATCCGCAACCTCAAGGTGACAAAGATGTTAGTTGACGGTGGGGCCGTTTTGAACTTGATCTCGCCTGACGTGATCAAGAGGTTGCAAATTCCTGACGAAGATCTCGAGGAGACGGGCACGTTTCAAGGGATCAATCCGGGAAGGAGCCAGCCGAAGGGCAAGATCACGCTGCTGTTAACATTTGGTAGTGAGCTGAGCTACAGGACAGAGAAGATCGTCTTCGATGTCGCCAAGATTCCATTACCATATAATGGGATACTTGGTCGCCCGGCGCTGGCTAAATTTATGGCGGCATCACACTACGCCTATAATACATTGAAGATGCCCGGGCCGATGAGCGTCATCACTATCAACTCCGACAAGAAGGATGCGCTTATCTGCACCGACCAACTCTACCGGGAGGCAGTCGCAGCACCTGCCGCCAAGGCACTTGCTCCTGCCGCCGAGGCTCCCGGGGGGAAGAAGACCGGCAACACCTCTAGCACACACTCCGACAAGCGCACCTCCTCGGAGTGCTGCGCTCCCGTTGAGGACGTGCCAGAGAGCTCCGCCGGCAAGAGCAAGAAATCCAAGGCAGCTCCACCAGCGACGAAGAAGGTGCCCGCCAAGGAGGATGGTACAAGAGGAACTTTCACCATAAGTTCCACCCTTGATGACAAATAGGAAAGCGCGCTCATTGCCTTCCTGCGGGCGAATATCGATGTGTTTGCATGGCAACCATCTGATATCCCCGGTGTTCCCAGGGAGGTAATCAAGCACCACCTTGCTATCTGCCCTCTTGCGCGGCCCGTCAAGCAGAAGGTTAGGTAGCAGGCTTTGGAGCGGCAAGAATTTATTGCCGAAGAAATCAGGAAGCTAGAAGCGGCAGGTTTAGTCAGAGGAGTGCTCCACCCAACATGGTTGGCCAATCCAGTTGTAGTGCGCAAGGCGAATGGAAAATGAAGGCTATGTATTGACTATACAGATATCAATAAAGCCTGTCCAAAAGATCCTTTTCCCTTGCCGCGCATCGACCAGATTGTAGACTCCACTGCTGGCTGCGATTTGCTATCATTTCTTGATGCTTATTCAGGGTACCATCAGATTTTCATGTCGAAGGAAGATGAAGAGAAAACTGCATTTATCACCCCATGTGACACGTATTGCTTCATACGCATGCCTTTCGGGTTGAAAAGTGCTGGTTCAATGTTTGCAAGAGCGGTCCAGATTGGTTTTGAGCCCCAGCTACATAGAAATATGGAAGCTTATATGGATGACATAGTGGTTAAAACCAAGGACAAAGCAACGCTCATACAAGATCTAGAAGAGACATTTGCAAATCTGCGCAGGATCAATCTGAAGCTCAATCCTGAGAAGTGTGTGTTTGGCGTTCCATCCGGCAAGCTTCTCGGGTTCTTTGTGTCTCAACGTGGAATTGAAGCTAATCCCGACAAGATCAAGGCAATTGAGCAGATTGAAACACGAAGACGTGTCAAAGATGTGCGCCGACTTGCCGGCTGCATTGCTGCTCTGAGTAGGTTCATCTCCAAATCCGCTGAGCGTGCCCTGCCTTTCTTCAAAGTCTTGAAGAAGGCAGGTCCAATGAAATGGACTCCGGAAGCGGAGGCAGCGCTGCAGGACTTGAAGAGGTACCTCTCCTCTGCGCCGACGTTAGTTGCGCCTAAACCACAAGAGCCGTTGCTGCTATATCTAGCAGCGACGAATCAAGTGGTAAGTGCTGCATTAGTGGCGCAGAGAGAAGTCGACGAGGAAGCAGCGGCAGCGGCAAGCCCGTCGAGCGACAAGCCGGAATTCTCCTCGGCAGAGTCTGGTGCCGACAAGGCAGGATCCGCGCAGTCAAATGAAGCAACGCAGAAAAAGAGGATTGTGCAGCGCCCGGTCTACTTTGTCAGCTCCCTGTTGCAGGGGGCTTGGTCAAGATATTCTGGTGTGCAGAAGTTGCTCTTTGGCCATCTCATGGCCTCAAGGAAGCTGCGCCATTATTTCCAAGCACATGAGATCACCGTCGTCACTCGCTTCCCGTTGCAGCGGATTTTACGAAATCCAGATGCGACCGGCAGGATTGTGGAGTGGGCGTTGGAACTGTCAAGCTTTGGTCTCAAATTTGAAAGCACTTCAACTATTCAGAGCACAGCCTAGGCAGAGTTCATTGCAGAATGGACTCCGACGCCAGACGCCAGACGAAGGAAACAGATCGAGTATGGATTATGTACTTTGATGGGGCTTTTTCGCTGCAAGGCGCCGGTGCTGGCGTGCTGCTTGTCGCACCCACCGGAGAGCACCTCAAGTATGTAATTCAGATGCACTTTCCCCGGGAGAGATCAACAAACAACACTGCAGAATATGAAGGGCTGCTTGCCGGTCTCAGGATCGCGGCAGACCTTGGGATCAAGAAGCTCATCGTCAGAGGTGACTCACAGCTTGTCGTTAGGCAAGTCAACAAAGATTATCAGAGCCCGTTGATGGAAGCATATGTAGATGAAGTGAGAAAGTTGGAAGTGCGTTTTGACGGTTTGCAAACAGAGCATGTTCCTCGAGCAGAGAACAGCATTGCTGACGACCTGTCAAAACGTGCTGCCCTCAAGTTACCTATGGAACCGGGAACTTTTGTGCTCCGCTTAACTCAGCCATCCGTAACACCATCGACGAGGCAAGACAAGAGAAGGAAGTTGAGTTCCGGCCAGTACTTTCCGGCAAAGCTTCCAGAAGCCGCCGGCAAGGAAGTTGCCGGGAACGACACGGTTGCCGGTGAGCAGCAGCCTCGCGCAGAACCTCAGGTTCTTGCCGCCGAAGCAAGCGCTCCCGCGGCCGAAGATATGCCTTTGGTCCTTGTTGTCGAGCCGCAGGCTCCAACATGGGCACATCACATCGTCCAGTTCCTTCAAACAGGAGAACTCCCTGAAGAACAGGTAGAAGCGGAGAAAGTAGCCCGTCAGTCTAGTATGTACCAGTTCGTCGACGACGTCCTGTACAGAAAGAGACCGAACGGTGTGAAATTGAAGTGTATTCCTCGGGAGGATGGACTGGAGCTGTTGGCAGAGATACATGGAGGCATATGTGGCTCCCACATAGGCTCAAGAGCTATTGTCGGCAAGGCATTCCGGCAAGGATTCTTCTGGCCCACTGCTCTCCAGGATGCAATTGCACTAGTAACCAAGTGTGAAGCGTGCCAGTTCCATTCAAAGCAATTGCATCAGCCAGCTCAAGCTCTTCAAACAATCCCTCTTTCCTGGCCATTTTCGGTCTGGGGGCTCGACATATTGGGCCCCTTTCCCCGTGCTACCAGGGGCTTCGAGTACTTGTACATTTCCATTGACAAGTTCACGAAGTGGCCGGAAGTGGAAGCAGTGAGAAAGGTGACAGCACAGTCAGCCATCAAGTTCTTCAAGGGAATAGTGTGCCATTTTGGTGTGCCAAACAGGATCATCACCGACAATGGCACGCAGTTCACGAGCCGCACCTTCATGCAGTATGTCCAAGACCTTGGCGGCAGAATCTATTTTGCCTCTGTTGCTCACCCGAGAAGCAACGGCCAAGTAGAGAGGGCAAATGCTGAAGTGCTGCGAGGTCTCAGAACAAGAACTTTCGACAAGCTGCGCAAGTGCGGAAGACGCTGGATTGATGAGCTGCCGGCGGTTCTTTGGTCAATCAGAACGACACCAAATCGAGCTACTGGCCAGACACCCTTCTCCCTGGTCTACGGGGCAGAAGCAGTTCTCCCCACGGAACTCATATACGGGTCACCTCGAGTGCTCACTTATGATGAGCTCGAGCAAGAGCAGTTGCGCCAAGATGACGCCACGCTCCTTGAGGAAGATCGTCTTCGGGCTGCTATGCGAGCTGCACGCTACCAGCAAGCCTTGCGCCGCTATCATAGCCGCAAGGTTCATGCCCGAAGCCTTGAGGAAGGCGACCTTGTTCTTCGGCGCGTTCAGTCGGCCAAGAATTCCAACAAGTTGACGCCGAAGTGGGAAGGCCCTTATTGGGTAGTACGAGTCACTAGGCCTGGCGCAGTCCGCCTGTAGACCGAAGAAGGCATTTGAGTGAGCAATTCCTGGAATATCGAACACCTTCGTAAGTTCTACCCATAAGGCGCGGTTGTCGGGCCCCCCGGCAACCACCTTTTGTACAAGTCTTGCCGACAAGGCATATGATCCTTTGTACAAAGCCAGGCGCAGACCCTGTGCATAGTCGAATAAAATTAAGTGTTTTACAATTCTTGTCGATTTTCATGTCATTTTATATGCATGCTTATCTGAGATACTGTAGTACACCTGCTTCCGGTAAGCACTAATGAACCGCCAAGGTTCCATATCTCTATTTTCTCTTCTTTCTTTTTCTCAAAGGACAGAAGGTTCCCTCGCATACACGTTTGCTGGGGGGGGGGGAATGATGGTATTGATACCGACAGGCGACGTTCAAGTTGACATCTTGCAATAAGGAGTACAACAACGAAAAGCTAAGTTGCAAAACTTCTAAGCAAAATTTTTATTGTAGAGTTATTTTCCTTGAACGATTTCGGCTTTTCTATGGAAAACCTGCACGCGAAGGAACCTTGTTGTGATTGGTCGCGCCCTTACTTTGTTTCGAGTCCGCTCAACAGTTTAAGTGGCTGCACTAAAAGCGTCAAGGTATCTTGCCGGTAGCGACACCTCCAGCAGGCTGCTAAGGATCCGTTCCTCAAAGCGCTCGCGGCAAAGGTGCGCGCACCGGCAGGTTACCAATAAGCGTAGGGCAAAGACTATACAGAAAGAAATCAGACAAGGGAAATAGCATACATTCATCCAAAACACAGCAAGTTATATTACATTGATAGTCGCCACCATCCTAACTTAAGATAAAACTATCTTTTACATGGAATGGTGACGACAAAATGGAGCGAAGCGGCTAGTCTCTGCGCTGGCCTTCGACCCTCTTGACTTGGCTCACTGGGTCGACGATGGGCGCGACAAGCTCTTCAAGTGCCTTGAGGTCTGCATCCTTCGGCAAGCTAGCAAGAACGTTGGTGAGGTTGATGCTAGGGTTCTTGTGCACCACTTTGACGAGTACCTTGCGGAGGACGGCCCGGCAGAGTGTGCGAGATTCGTTGGCCAGCTGGCTCTCTCGGTTAGACTAGAGCAGCTTGAGGGCATCAACGACACGCTCGAAGAACATGGTCATCTTGGCGCTCGAAGACACCCTCTCGTCAAAAGAGTAGTTGAAGTTATCCAAGCCCATGGTGGACAGTTCCGCGGCAAGCTTTTCTGCAACGTCAACAAGGCGCTCAGTCCAGATCTTCACGCCACTCTCAAAATCATTATAGTGGCGACAGCGCTGTTGAGCAGGCTCTTCTCGCTCTGGAGGTCTTTCATCAAAGCTCTCTCGCGAGCCTTGCCGTTCTCGAGGGACTCCTCCAGTGTTGCCAGCTTCAGTTTTAGATCAGCAATGGATTCGTTGGCTGACGAGAGCTCCTTGGTCTTGTCGGACATGGCGGCTTACATCTCCGCTAGGCTAAAGAGAGTCTTCTCTCTGTCGGCTTTGAGCGTTGAGATCTCCTTGCCGTGGCCTTCAAGATCTGCTTCCAGCCTCTTCACTTGATCGCCCAGCTCGTTCTTGGCGGCCTCTGCAGCTTCGGCAGCATCGATGGCTTCCTTGAGTTTGCCGGCGTGATCCACGGCCAGAGCTTCGAGTGTTTCCTTGTGTCTCTGCTCCAACTCCTGGGTTCGCTGCGCAACGAGCTTTTCGATCTCTTCGTCCTTGCTGCGGAGCTTGGCGGCAAGCGCCTCCTCGCGAGCGGCAAGGTCCTCTTCATGAGCATCGAGCCCGACGCGGCGTTCCGTTAGGCGAGCTTCTTCTATAGCGGCCTGCTGCGCAGCCTCCTCCTGCGCCTTCTCAGTGTCGGCCTGCTTTAAGAGGAGCTCATTCCAACTTTGGTTCAGCTGCTCCCGGCCAGCCGTCAGCTCCTGGAAGGCCTCGGCATACCAGACTTGCGTCTCCTCGATGCGCTTCTGGAAATCCGCCTCTGCTGCTTCGACAACTGCCGCCCTAGAGTCCAACCTATCCTTTCGGGTGCGGTGAAGCGCCTGGAGCTTTTGGAAGTTGTCTCTCATGGCTTGGAGGAGCTGTTCTTCCCTGGACCCGCTGCTGCTAGCGCGTGGCTCATCGCTGATCTTGAGCCCGGCGGCGGCGATGACGTCTTCGTCCAAGATTTCTCCTTCAGTTGGCACCCCAATGCTTGCCGTCCCTGGTATGCTGACGAACAGGTTGTCGCCAACCTTAAGGTATCTGCTTGACGGGGGGGCGTCGGATGTTGACGGTTGATCCTCGACAACTGCCTCCGCGACAACTGGGGGCTCCACGACCGGTGTAGCGCCAGGCGCTCCTGCGGCAGGGATGTCGTCAGTATGGTCGCTGGACTCCTTTCCGGCCCCCTCAGCAGATCCCTTGGCGGTTTCTTCCTGTACGGCCTTGGCGGACTCGGCAGCTGCGATCCTGTCGGCTTTGGCGGCAGCGTCCTTGGCGGTCTCTTCGATGGCAACGTCAACATCCATTTGTTCCACCGAAGGGAGCTCTGAAGACGAGGAAACGAAACAAGATGAGATCAAGGTTGAAGTTCAAGAAGACAAAAATAAAGAAAGAATAACAAGTACATCAAGGCGAGCGGTTTACCTGTGTCGAGCTGTTGAGAGGTGGCTTCTCCTTTCCCGGCAACATTGGTTGCCGATGTAGGATTGCCAGTGCCCGTGCTTGCCGGATCCTCTTCAACGTGAATGGGCTCGCCAGTGGAGGCCCTTGCCGAAGGTTCATCTCTGGGCGGCGTGGTCGATGGAGGCGGCACGTCAGGACCGGCCTCCAGTGGCTCTCCTTGTTGCCGTTCTTCTCCTACAATCCCGGTGATGTCAGTAGTGAAGATATACTCACCAACGCTCGCCAGCGGAAAATGAGTAGTGGGCTCACGCTGGGGGCTGGGTTGGAGGCTACGTTGAGGGCTGGGCTCCGGGCTGATGATGATGGGCTCTGGCGCACCTACGGTGCTTGCCGAAGGCTCCTCACCCGTTGAAGTCTTCGCCTTCTTCGCCATCCCTTGTGCCAACGTTTCCGTATCTCTGTGGAGACAGGCAAAAGCAAAACAAATGAGTTAAAGTGAAACCAAGAATTCAGAAGCTAAAAGATGCGGCAAGGGCCCTTACTCTTCTCTTTCCGGACTAAAAGAGGAGATGTCAAAATCAACCTCCTCTACAATGTCCGTGCGAGGGGGGGAGAAGGGGCCCTGGGACGAATGGCTGCAGCCGAAGTAGTAGGTTGATGTGATCCTACTGCCCCAGCCGCCGGTGCCGTCGTATGGGATGCCCCCGCCGCACCCGTTGTTGCCGCGGTCGAGCGTGTCGTACGTCGCACGGGTTGCTGTTGGGCTTCTTGCCGCTGCGCAGCCTTGCCGGCCACCCCCTTGCCAGAGCCCTCACAGCTCGAAGGAGGCTGACGTGTTGGGATGCCAGAGGCGGCTTTTCGAAGAACCCGTTTCTTTTTCTCCGGAGCTGGGGGCTCCTCGTGCGGCTGCTCCTCGGCCGTGTCTTCGACAGGAGAGCTCCCGGCAACCACGCCACTCTGTTCCCCGGCAACTTCACCTTCCTCGGCAAGGGTCTCCTCTAACGTTATTTCTTATTCACCGGCTTCTTCTTCCGCGAAGCCAAAGCTGCCGGCCTCCGCGGCTAGGTTCACCTCTTCCGCCCTGCTGGCGATGTAAGCCACTTCTTCATCAGTGGTGGGGCGGATGAGAGTTGGCTCTTCCCGGATGGTTTTCTCCGACAAGCTGTCAAAGAACTCCTGTGCGCGCTCTGAGGATGGCTCTTCCCAATTTTCGTCAAGGCCGTGGGCATTACACACCGGCATCATGGCGATGATTGAGCTCATGGCAGAGTTGTTGCACAGGGGAACTACGCCCGCCGGCAACTTAAATTTTCCGTCAGGCCTGAACAGTTTGTGGCAGAGAGCTGTGTGCTGCAAGACTGTCAAGTTATTGTTCAGACCAGTGCGCAGCCTCATAATATATGCTGCATTCTTGAAGTCCCAAGCTGGTCTCCCTTTGTTCTGCAGAGGGGCGATGCGACGGCGGAGGAAATCAGCGCCGACCATTTCTATTGTGAGCCCGGCAACCTTGAGACGGTGGATCCTGGTAACTGCGATTGCGAGCTTCCATCCTGAGGATCGAGGCCGCTCCAGTTCTTGCTGCGGACCACTTTCGTTTGCCGGGGCACACAGAACGGCTGAGGATCTTTCTCCTGAATTCAGCACCACTCGGCCCGCCATTCATCCCACTTCTTGCGGTAGAGACCGTCTGGGTATATATCCTTATTCCATGCCCTTGGAATCCAAGTGATAGAACCAGAAAGGGCGTCTCCCGTCTCGATACGGGGAATGAAGTAATGGCGGAAGAGGGCTGTGCTGGGTGCTACTCCGGCGAAATTTTCTCAAAGATGAGCAAAGACTGACATGCATGTCACGACATTCGGCGTGAAATCCAAGAGGCGGAAGCCGTATGTATACATGATGTCGATGAAGAAATCCGAAAACGGAGGGCAGAGCCCACAGTAAAAATAAGTAGCGAAGAAGGGGAATTTATCTGGGCCGCCCTTGACGGAAGCTGGAACCACGCGAGTCACGGGGTGAGCCTTCGTCTCCTTCCCCCACATGCACATGTACCGCTCAACCAGAGCGCGCTTGTCGAGCGTCGGGGCGAAGACGGTGTTTTCCTTCCGCATCTCCACCAGCTCGATCTTCTCCATCTCTGCATCCGAGTCGGCGGCTTTTGCCGCTTTGCCCTTGCCTGCTTTGGGCGGCATGGCGACTGTGGAAGCGGAGGCCGGGGCTGATAAGGGCGTGGAAATGGCGGATGAATGGGAGAGGCTCCGCTTCAGGCTCGAGGATGAAGGCGATGGTGGTTCCAGATTGGAAATGGCGAGAGGTAAATGAGCAGCGCCCTGTGGATTCCCTTTTATGGGGAAGGAGCGGAGGCTGCCTCTTTACTAATTAATGTGGATACATTTTTACGGGCGCACTACTATGGCCGTTCCGCGCACGTATCCCACCTCCCGCATTTAACGTGCGTCGTGGGGGGCGCGGTAAATAAGAAGATTGCGACAGTTAACTCCTGCCACGCGTGCCCGTGCACTGTTTGGGCCTAGCCCAACAACGCCTCGCACCCGTGTATGGCCTAGGCCCGGGGGCTCCTGTCGGTGTACTAAAGTTTGGGTCCTTTAGTACCCCATACTTGTGCATGGACGGTTGTAGCCATACCAGCGGCAAGGCATGCCGGAGAACAGCTAGAAACAAATGCTAGATTATCAAGAAGGAGTTCAAGCCGATGACCAAAAGACAGAAGACTAAAGGCTGGGTTCCCGGCAAGAGCCCTGCCGGGAAGACTCGCGAAGGCCCGGCAAGATCTCGCACCCGGCAAGATCCCACCATACTGCCACCGCTCCAGCGCAGCGACCAGTCCGTCGTTTAGGGCTTGTCCTCCTAGTTGCGTGTCATTGCACTGACCGCGGATGGGGTTAAGCGGTGCTGATGGGACGGATCCTTTTTCCGTCCCCAAGAAAGTAAGGGACACCTATGGGAGGCATTTAATGCGTTTGTCCTAATCCGTCAGTGGTAATCATGTAACACTGTAGCAACTTTACACCTCTTGTACTCCCGTCTGCCACTGTTGGTGACCCCTTTGGACGTATAAAAGGAGGCCCAAGGAGGAGCTACAGGGGAGGAGGACCTTCTGGCCCATTCTGCATGCGTAGCTGCTTCTTGAACGTACTATTCATCGCAAGCGCTCCGTGTACTTGAGCTGAAGAACATCCACAATAAACAACAGCAGGAGTAGAGTTTTACACTTCTCAGCGGCCCGAACCTGGGTAAAAGATCCTTGCGCTGATCGTTGGATACATTCTTTGTGTAGATCTTTTCCCCCGCCGAACCGTAAAGGGATCCCCTCGATCCCATAGGTGTCGTACGCCGACACCGTTACACACTTTTGACCCAAATCGGTGAGACCGGATGTGAACTCGGTGAGACCGATTAGTGTAAAAGATGTGAACGTTAGCCTTTTCGGTGGGACCAAAGTGGAACAACTCGGTGGGACTGAACTGCAATGGCTAGGGCAAAACCAGTCTTGGGAATTCCGATTATTTCAACTCGGTGATTCCGAAGTGAAAAAATGTCATCACAGAAACTTGGCAATGCCAGCTCGGTGGGACCGAGATCCATTTCGGTCAAACCGAATTGCTAGGGTTTGGCAGTGGCAATGGGAGTGGTAATCTCGGTGGGTCCGGATGGGGTAGTTTCAGTGGGACCGAGATGAACATTTAGGGTTTGGACAGATGTGATTTTGAGAAAATGACTGAGGGTTTTTGGAGCAATACCACTAAGCATTTGAGCAACAACCTCATCATTAATACCTCATCCCCTTTTAATAGTATTGGCTTTCCTAAGGGACACAATGTGATCTTGGATCACTAAACCAAAAATTTAGAGTCTTGTAGTTGCCAATTCTTGTCCTTGCCACTTTCAAGGGATCCACATCTTCTTGTCCTTGCCATGCCATTGTTGAACTTGTCTGAAGTACACTAGATAAAAGTATTAGTCCAACAACATGTATGTTGACATTGATTACCAAAACCACCAAGGGAGCAAATGTGCTTTCAATCTCCTCCTTTTTGGTAATTGATGACAACATACATCAAAGCTTCAAATAAAGATGTAATAGAAGATTGTGTGAAAGCTTTGAAGAAAACATGTAACATGTATGAGCTCCCCTATAGATGTGCAGCTAGTAGATGATGATAGCTTATGGATAGCAAAAGCACAAAGTAAAGGAAATGCACATGCAACATGTATCTTGGCTATATGCATCAGAGCAAAAAAATGAAGTTGAAGTACCCTCATGTTGTCGGTGTACTAAAGCATGGGTGCCCTCGTACCCTGACTTGTGCATAGGCAGTTGTAGCCTTCCTGATGGCAAGATCTTGCCGGAGGGTTGCTGTGACTCAAGACTTAGATTAAATAGGAACGTGAAGAAGACCTCACGGCAGGTCATCGAGAAGTACTATTTTAGTACTGAAGATCAACATTACCCTTGCCGGCAAGCTTTGTACCGGCAAGGTGGAGACCAAGACTCTGGCTGCCGGCAAGCAAAGGCCCGGCAAGCTCTGCCCCAGCAGGCTCATTCTACCCCGTTACCGCTCCACCTCATCATTGGCTAGATAAGCACTCATCATAGGTGTGGAGCAGGTAGGTAGTCAACATAGCTGGCCAAGGCACATGTTAGCATGCCATGCAAGGATTAGCTTTAATGACACCCGTCCCTGGGACGTGTCAAGATAACAGGAGGGCGTCAGGACCGGTGGTACAGATCTTTTACCCATAGCCTCGCCTCCCCGACGTAGCACCTAACGGTGCATTTAATGCGCTAGTCCTACCCCGTTAGGAGATAAACGTGGTGACGATGCAAGTCACTATTCATACCCTGGAAATGACCGTATTAGCCACTTTGGTAACCCCTTGGCCTATAAAAGGAGGCCCACGGCTACACTTAGAATGGTCGACTCTTAGTTCAATTACACGCTGTAGCTGCACTTCCCGCGCACCTTGCCGGCAAGCTGCGCTCTTTGTAACCTTGAGCTCATACACAATCAAACCACAAGAACAGGAGTAGGGTTTTATGCTCTCAGCGGCCCGAACCTGGATAAATCGTTGCTTATTCTCACATCTACTAGCCCTGGTCTTTGTAGTATATTGATCCCATAGCCGAACCGCAAAGGGATCCTCTCGATCTCATAGATCGTCGTTTTCCCACGACACATGTCCATGCCTATTTTCTTGCAAACAATATGTGCAAAAGCAAGAAGTCATCATGCACAAGAGCATGATGCAGATACTTACCTCGAAGTTCTTGATCATATCCCTAAATAAATACACTTGAGAAAACAGGGTTAGATAACACAAGATAACTTCTCCACGAAAAGACACAAGATCAAGAAGAAACCAAGATTGGGATGACATGTAGAAGAGAGTATCACTGAGTGAATACTTCTTTCAGAAGCATACATGTCCCCAAAATAAAGATCAAATAGAATCAGTTGTCTCCCCTTAAAGGAACTTCCTCTCCCGCTGAATCTAACATTGGATATTGGGAGTCGGTAGGGTGAGAAAGCTAGAGCAAACAGAAAACAAAAACAAATCATGTTTCTCCCCTCTTAGAAACATGTAGAATTCTCTCCTCTTATTAAATGCATCACTCTCCCTTAGGATATATCTTTTGATGTGGAAGAGGTTGTGGTAATAAGAGCTTTGATGTGCATCTCTCTCTCCCCTTTGACATCAATTTCCATGAAGGGATGACATCAAGGTTATTGGTCAAGTGGGTAAGGTCCTTGAGAAGCACAACCAACCATGACATAGTGTCAGATGCAAGCAGAGGGAAAGAATCATTGAGTGGAGCTGGAGCAGAAAACACAGGAAACATTTGACAGAAAATTCCTTTGAGCAATAAAGTCGGTGACACCGAGTTGGAACAAGTTGGTGTGACCGAGTTTAGTGCAAAGAGAAAATTTTGTCAACTCAGCTCACTAGGCAAGAGGCTCTCACAAAGATTTGCAATGAATTTACTAGTCAGAAAACTAGCAGAAAAGAAAGAAGCAAAGAAACAAAGAAACATCTAGATGAAGTTTTTTTTGAAAAAGAAAAGAGACACACAAACAACAAAAGAAACACAAGAGAACTTCATCTAGAGGGGTCGGCGACTAGGTCACCTATGTTAGAGTATATTGAATTAGGAGTCAAGTGAGAACACTTGATCATAGGTCATACTCATCGTTATGCTCAAAATGGGTTGCCATTTTCGTTCAAGTTTTTCAATGTATTCACATCTTGTTGAGTTGCTTTAGTTCATGACTTTGAGTAAAGCTTCTCTAAGATGTGAGAACTTACATTGGGGTTTTTGGTGTAGATGTCCATCATGTAGTTGAACTTGAAGTGGATGCTCATGGAGTGAAGTTGGGAGCAATCCTATTATTTGTAGTCCATGTTCCTACATGGGTTAGATTTGCAAGGAACAACATATGTATCCAAATTGACAAGAATGAAGCATAGAATCAAATGTTGTCAAAGGATATGTTTGAGTTGTCTTGTTCCTTGGCACACCAAAGATTTAGATACTTGGTCCAATTTTCTTGCTCAAGATAGGAGTTTGTGAGCAACCTTATGGAATGATGTTCATCCAAGTACCTAGAAGAGGTTAGATACAATACAAGGGAGCAAAGTGTCCAAGATGTGATATGATCATAGATGTATCAAGGACTAGTCAAGAAAGCTCATGCCCTTGCAAGCATCCAAGTGAGTTTCTAGTTCATGTTTGAAGCATCAATGATATTCAACTCACTCCTCAAGTGACAAAATACCTTCTCATCAAGAGGTTTAGTGAAGATATCCGCCTTGCTTGTCAGTACGAACATGCTTAAGGTCAATGTCACCTTTAGCAACATGATCTCGAATGAAATGGTGACGAACCTCAATATGCTTAGTTCGAGAATGTTGCACGGGATTGTGTGCAATCTTAATAGCACTATCATTGTCACATAGTAATGGAACATGTCTCACATGCACACTATAGTCTTTGAGAGTTTGTTTCATCCATAACAATTGAGCACAACAAGATCCAACAGCAATGTATTCCGCTTCGGCGGTGGATAGAACTACCGAGTTTTGTTTCTTGGAAGACCAAGATATGAGAGATCTACCAAGAAATTGACATGTACCCGAAGTGGATTTTCTATCAACCTTGTCTCCGGCATAGTCCAAATCGGAGTAGCGAACAAGATCGAAAGAAGATCCTTTGGGATACCAAATGCCAAAGTTTGGCGTATGTAACAAGTACCTCACAATTCTCTTCACGACCTTAAGCTGACACTCTTTTGGTGCCGCTTGGTATCATGCACACATGCACACACTTAGCATAATGTCGGGACGGGAGGCACATAGATATAACAATGAACCAATCATAGATCGATAAACCTTTTGATCAACCGGTTTGCCATCCTTAGTCAAGTCAAGATGTCCACTCGTAGGCATGGGGGTTTTCATACCTTTACTTTCTTGCATGTTGAACTTCTTGAATAAGTCCTTGGTATACTTTGTTTGAGAAACAAAGGTACCCTACTTAGTTTGCTTGATTTGCAAACCAAGAAAGAATTTGAGTTCACACATCATAGACATCTCATACTTTTCTGACATCAACCTTCCAAACTTTTCACTAAAAGAGGGATTAGTGGATCCAAAGATAATATCATCAACATATATTTGGCATACAAATAGTTCTCCATTAACCCTCTTAGTGAACAAGGTTGAATCAATTTTCCCAATTTCGAAACCTTTTTCAAGAAGAAACTTTGTCAAGCATTTGTACCAAGCTTTAGGTGCTTGTTTGAGACCATAAAGAGCTCTACGAAGTTTATAAACGTGGTTAGGTTTCATGGAATTAACAAAGCCGGGAGGTTGTTTAACATAGACTTCCTCCACAATTTCAGCATTTAAGAAAGCACTTTTAATATCCATTTGGTAAAGGGTGATATCATGGTGATTGCCATAAGCAAAGTAAAATGCGAATGGTCAAGTCTAGCAACGGGGGCATAGGTCTCACCATAGTCCACACCTTCGACTTGTGTGTAGCCTTGAGCTATGAGATGAGCCATGTTGCGTATAACTTGTCAATCTTGATCTTGCTTGTTTTGAAACACCCATTTGGTTCTGATGACGTTTTGCTCATCCTTAGGCTTCTCAACCAACATCCAAACTTGATTCCTCTCGAAGTTGTGTAGTTCTTCATGCATAGCATTTACCCAATCCGGATCTTCGAGGGCTTCTTCTACCTTCAAAGGTTCAATACTAGAGATGAATGAGTAATGCTCACAAAAGTTAGCTAAACGAGATTTAGAGCGATTGATTCTCCCGGATTTGATGTCGCCAAGAATTCGTTTGACGGGATGATTCTTGTCAATTCTTGCTCTAACTCGAGGTAGCTTTTGCTTCGGTGGTGGTGAGGCTTCCTCATCATCATCATCATTGTCTTCCTCATTGTTGTTGTTGTCGTTGTTTGCTTCAGGTGGTGGAGAAGGAGGTTGAGGTGGATCATCTTGTTGCACTTCCTCATTCCCTTCGTCTTGACGTGTTCCACTTGTGGATGCCTCCATTTCAACATGCGGTTCACCTTGATGTGAAGTTGGGGCTTCCACTTGAATGGACGAAGTACTCTCCTTCACCTCCATAGGAGGAATCTTGCCAATAGACAAGTCTTGGATTGCTTCCGATGGTTCTTGATCTCCTGCATCAATTGGCAATTGCTCGACTTGCGAGCCGTTAGTCTCATCAAACTTCACATCTACCTTCTCTTCAACTTTTCGAGTGAAGTAGTTGTAGACACGGTAAGTGTGAGAGTTCGATCTGTAACCAAGTAGGAAACCTTCATGAGATTTAGGAGCAAATTTTGAACGATGATACTTATCAAAAATGTAACATTTTGAGCCAAATACTAGAAAGTATCCAACTTGTGGTTTGTTTCCGGTGAGTAGCTCATATGCCGTTTTACCAAGAAGCTTGTGAAGGTAAAGTCGATTTGTAGCAAGACAAGCCGTCTCAACCGCTTCCACCCAAAAGTGTTTTGGTGTCTTGTATTCATCTAGCATTGTCCTTGCCATCTCGATAAGAGTCCGGTTCTTCCTCTCAATAACTCCATTTTGTTGAGGTGTGTACGTAGCTAAGAAATCATGTAAGATGCCTTCTTCGTCAAGAAAGGTATCCACATTAGCGTTCTTGAACTCCGTTCCATTGTCACTCTGAACCTTCTTGATCTTCACTTCAAATTGATTTTGGGCCTTCCTAGCGAAGTTCTTGAAGATCTTTTGTACCTGCGATTTGTCATCGAGAAAGAACACCTACGTAAATCTGGAGAAATCATCAACAATGACCAAACCGAAAGAGTTACCACCAAGGCTTTTGTAAGCGTTGGGACCGAAAAGATCAATATGAAGTAGTTCGAGTGGTCTCCTTGTGGTCATGATGTTCTTCACGGGATGGCTTCCTTCAACTTGTTTTCCTGCTTGGCAAGCACTACAAAGTCTATCCTTGTCAAACAAAACATCTTTCACACCAAGAATATGATCTCCCTTAACAAGTTTATCAAGATTACGCATGCCAACATGTCCAAGGCTTCTATGCCATAACCAACCTTTAGAAGATTTAGCAATTAAACATGTACGAGGTTGGGATCTCTTAGTGAAATCAAGAATGTATAAATCACCTCTACGAATGCCGATAAAGACCATATTATGGTTATCTCGACGAAACACTTGGCAATCTACTTCGGTAAATAGAACATTGAAACCAAAGTTGGCTAGTCTAGATACGGAAAGAAGATTGTAACCAAGAGATTCAACAAGCATAACATTTTGAATGGAGCTATCATTGGATATGGCCACCTTACCAAGGCCAAGTACCTTACCCTTGGAGTTATCTCCAAATGTCACATACTTGCGTGGACCATCATTTTTTGCAAGCTCATGAAACATGTCTTTATCTCTGGTCATGTGATCGGTGCATCCACTATCAAGAATCCACTCTTTTCCTCCGGTCATGTAATCTCGAAGTTAGCCATGAGACTAAGATTCCTCATAGTATTCTCATATTCGATGTCGAATTCCTCGTCCTCATCATAATAGCCATGTTCAACATCATCATCAACACGTATGTGATCATCACCTAAGGTAATGGATTCATTAGTTTCATGATCATGACAATGTTCAAGTTTATGAATTCTAATGGCTTCCAAGATAATGTTACTAATGGTTGTAACATCTCCTTTAGCACGCATAAGATCACGAAGCTCAAACAAGCAATTATCAAAGTCAGGATCACTAGGCTTCATCTTGTGAAAAGCAATAGTCTTATGAATAATCTCATCAAGATTCTTTAAAGAGTAGCTGGCATATCGCTTTTCCATGTCATTCCATAGAGTATAGGCATACTCATAGTTTTGCATACAACCAAGCACAATTTTAGGTAACCCTCTAATGATAAGATTGATGGTTCTAAGATTACGAAGCATGTCAATTTCTTCCTCTAGAGTGGGATGCAAGGGATCAATGGGAGGCACATACGGACTATGAATATACTTGCTCAAATTAAATTCATCAAAGATATCAAGCATTTCCTCCTTCCAAAAGTGATAATACTCTCCACTGAGAATAGGCACTCTACGTCCAAGACTCCTCAAAGTAGACACATCCATCTTCCTCCAATGGTGATTAAACCAAAGCAATGGAAACCAAAGCTCTGATACCAATTGCAGGGTCGAGAAGATAGGTCTAGAGGGGGGGTGAATAGACTCTTAAAGAAAGATGCAGTTTTTAATTCTCCTGGAATAAAAGATCAAACACAATGAAGACACAGTGGTTTTTGGCATGGTTCCGATAGGTGGTGCCATCGTACGTCCATGTTGATGGAGACTTCAACCCACGAAGGGTAATGGTTGCGCGAGTCCATGGAGGGCTCCACCCACGAAGGGTCCACGAAGAAGCAACCTTGCCTATTCCACCATGGCTTCCATCCATGAAGGACTAGCCTCACTCGGGGTAGATCTTCACGAAGTAGGCGATCTCCTTGCCCTTACAAACTCCTTGGTTCAACTCCACATGATCTTGGAGGCTTCCAAGTGACACCTAACCAATCTAGGAGATACCACTCTCCAAAAGGTAATAGATGGTGTGTTGATGATGAACTCCTTGCTCTTGTGCTTCAAATGATAGTCTCCTCAACACTCAATCCCTCTCTCACAGATTTGGCTTGGGTAGGAGAAGGATTGGAGTGGATAGCAACTTGAAGAGGCTAGAAATCAAGGTTCAAATGGTTGGATTGGAATCTCTTGATCTCAACACATGAGTAGGTGGTTCTCTCTCAGAAAATGAATTGTGGAAGTGTAGGCACGTTCTGATGGCTCTCTTAGAGAGTAAGTGGGGTGGAGGGGTATAAATAGCCTTCACCCAAAACCCAACCGTTACACACTTTTGACCCAAATCGGTGAGACCGAATGTGAACTCAGTGAGACCGATTAGTGTAAAAGACGTGAAAGTTAGACTTTTTGGTGGGACCGAAGTGGAACAACTCGGTGGGACCAAAGTGCAATGGCTAGTGAAAAACCAGTCTCGCAAATTCCGATTAGTTCAGCTCGATGATTCTATCGGGGATATAACTGCACGATATGACCCGGCTCATGACGTTAAGTCGCCCTGAGACTTAAGTCATCTCTGGGCTTAAGCTGCCCTGAGACTTAGTCATTTCTGGAGGTGAGTCCTGAAGATGAGTCCTGAAGATGAGCCCCGAGGATGTTAACCCGGCCTGCTACCGTGCCAGGATGTTAACCCGGCTGCTACAGTGCCAGGATGTTAACCCGGCTGCTACAGTGCCAGGATGTTAACCCGTCTGCTACAGTGCCAGGATGTTAACCCGTCTGCTACAGTGCCGGGATGTTAACCCGGCTGCTACAGTGCCAGGATGTTAACCCGGCTGCTACAGTGCCAGGATGTTAACCCATCTGCTACAGTGCCAGGGAGTTAACCCGGCATGCTATAGTGACCAGGGCAAGGAGTCAAAATACAAGATGGAGACCCTTTAACTTGGAAGACACGGATGACTTAGAGTAGGACTCCAATCACGGGTTTAACCCGGAATCTCATGTAAGCCAACCCTTCAACTTATATAAGGAGGGGCAGGGCGCCCCAAGAGGGATGAGTTTCTAGAGGTCAGGATAGACAGATAAATCTAGAGACAGATGTTTTGGCAGGTCAAAAGACAGACGTTTTGATAGCTCTCAAGACAGAGTCAAGGAAATAGCACCCTTGTAATCGTGACTATGATCATCAATATTAATCAAGTAGGACGTAGGCTTTTACCTCCACCGTGAGGGGCCAAACCTGGGTAAAACTTGCGTCTTCTCAATTCCGATCAACCCCGTTCAAGCTACCACCTAGTTGCGATGGCCTCACCACTAAGTCCTTTCACGAGGACATCTGCCGTGACAAAACCACGACAGTTGGCGCCCACCGTGGGGCCGGTGCACGGTGGTTTGTGTTCTTGGAGGGATCTCTTTCAGGGATCGAGAAGCTTACGATTGGGTGGACGAAGAAGACCTAGCTCAGAAGGATCTGCATCAGCTTCAAGTTCATCAGTCCAGATTTACAATCGGTAGAATTTAAATTCGAGAAAGATTAGGGTTGCAGTTTTTGTCTGCCGCTGTCCTGTGATTTGTTTGATAGTTTTCAAGTCGCCAAGACCGACAGCCATCCTGCAATTATACATCTCAAGGAGACCTCCTGCTACTGTATCCATTGACCGGATCAAAAAAAAAAGGGGAAGAAGACAGCAACCGGGAGAAGGACATAGACACGGATTTGGATGCCTCCGCCGAAACCTCGCCCGCTCGACCCCATAGTTGCTCCCGCCGCTGCCAGCGGCCGCCTCTGCCGCAGGTTCGTTCCGAGCCGCCCCCGCCGTGCTGGCCTCCTGCGCCACCCCGTGCCGGCTCCGCCTCGGACTCGCCAGGGCGCGCGCGCTCCGCCTCGGGCTCGCCAAGGTCGCCCCGGCTCACGCACTTCCGCCAAGCCACTGCTCGGGCCGGCCATGCCGCTCCGGTAAGCCGCCACCTTCGCCGAGGCTCGCCGCGCCACGAGCCGTCCCCGTCTGCTTCAATCCGCCGGTGAATCGCTGTTGCTCGCTAAGTCGCCTCCGTCGTCCTCGGTCGCCTCTCCAACCCGCCATCGGTTCAGCCGCGCCTCGAGCTGGCATGCCGCCGCCGTCGACCCGGTCTCGAGGACGCCGTTTCTGCCATGGCTTACTCCGAGCCGCCACAGAGTCGCTGAGGGCCTACTCCGAGCCGGCCTCACATCGCCGTCACCTCCGACGTCCGCCTTGCCTTGCTCGGTCTTCACCGCTGACCCGCCTCCAACCCACCGACGCATCCGCGGCGGGCCTCCTCACCAGCAGCCGCCGCCACCGTAACTCGCCTCCGCTGACCGCCACGGTCCTGCGTTCGCTGGCCTCCGCAGTCGTCACCTTCACCCCGAGCCGCGGCGGCCGTCAAATCGCCTCCGCCAACTCGCCCTCGAGCGGCTCCGAGTCATCTACCTCGCGCCGCCTCTACCGTGTTTGAGCCGCCGCCGAGCGGCCACGCCTCCACAGCTGTGACGCCGCCTCACCTTCTCGCCATCACCATGGTCTCGTTTCCGTCGCCGTGGGCCGCCTCCGAGTTTGCTCCAAGCCGCCGTTTCCATACCCGGCCTGGCTTCCGCCTTGAGCCGCCCCCGCCGTCGCGGACGCGCCTTGAGCCACCTCCATCTCCGCGCCAAGCCGGCCTCGCCTCCATCTCCGCGCCAAGCAGGCCTCGCCTCCATCTCCGCGCCAAGCCGGCCTCGCCTCCATCTCCGCGCCAAGCCGGCCTCGCCTCCATCTCCGCGCCAAGCCGGCCTCGCCTCCGCCTCGGCCTTGAGCCGCCCGGCCGCTTCTGCCGCCTCTGCCTCGCGCCACCTCGAGCTATCGCGGTTCCGCCGTGGCTCACTGCCAGCCGCTCGCCTCCGCCTGCAAGCCGCCCTGGACCCGCGCTATCACCGCCGTGGCTGGCCTCGAGCCGGCCTCACCTCGAATCGCCTTGCCTCGCCGCCTCTGCCGCCCGTGGCCTCACTTCGAGCCGGCCTCACCTCGAGCCAATCCGCATCGCCGCCTCTGCCGCCTCGCTGCCCGCGGCCTCACCTCGAGCCGGCCGCACCTCGAGTCGCCCGCCGGCTCTCCCTCACCTCGCCTCAGAGCCGCCACCCCCGTCATCCCCGCTCGGTTTTGCCTCTGAGCCGCTACGCCCCTGCGTGCTCTCCTGCTGGCTGCTGCCTGAAGAAAGGAGAAGTGGGGAGCCGGTTGGGTAAAAAAAAAGGGTGTGGTCAGCTTTCATCAGAGCACACACGCCAATTATTGTGAGCATCTCCGACTCGCCCGCGGTTGACTTCAAATTCCACCGCAGTCATCATCAACCCTGCAGCTGATCGTTGCCCACAAAATATCTCAGGTGAAATCTATCCAGTCGATTTTTATTGATACATTTTTTCGAGAACAGTTACTCTGGCTCGCAATATTTTTTATGCGGGACAATTATTCACTGCAAGGGCGATCGTCGTGCCACGGATATAGAGCTCGCGCCAACATTATCATGCGCCAGCATTCGACCGTGCCGTACTGCTCAATAAACGTGTGTGCAAACCGCCGCCCATGCGGTTTCGGTCTACATCAACACACGGCCGACTCATCTCCTCACGCCGCGGCCGATTCATCTGTCTGCGCCCGCGGTCGACTCGCCTGTCCGCGCCGACTTATAGGACCTGGTTTCAAAGATGACCCGGCCTGCTCAATAATGATCAAAGGAATGCCGGCTTATCTGGACCTCAGATATTTTGCAGTAGTAGCACTGTCTCCTGCATATCCTATGCTGAGCTTTTCCATGATCATACAGTTACTTGGGGGCTTCCAACTCATCGAGTTTAGCTTACAAAACCCTTTTAACCCGGCGAGATGCCAAACTATACTTGGTTAAACCTGCCTGTTAGCAAGATGCTACTCCCTAAAAAGCGACCCGGCGTACGTCTGATGAGTCAATCACAAAGGTGACCCTGAATTCATCAGAGTTAAAACGTTCGATTGGTTGCGTGAGAGCCGGCTTTCAGAAAGATAGGACAACCCAAAAGAGGCCAAAAAGCCTGCTTCCACAGGAAGCAAAACCAATACTCGAGCCTTGAAAGCCGGTCTTATGCCATGCCTCGAAAGCCGGCAATTTTTTTACTCTATTATCATACACATACATCATCATACACTTCATCATCCATCATACATTGCATCATCATTGCATCATCATACGATGCATCATATATGCATGCATATACTGACTTATGTTGCAGGAGCCGGTTTTCAAACCGGGTTACATTATTCAAATCTTTAATAGCCAACATGGCTGGATTTTCATTATGGCTATCATAATCCGTATTGGATGATTGAGGTTTTCAAAGCCCCGTCAGAGAAATGGCTATTATTCCCTCATCCAAAAATACCAACTCACAGCAAGGAGCATGGTTCAATATTCATATGCAAAAGCATTCAGCAACATCATCCAGACAGTGGATATGGTTTATTCTATAATGGAAGGAATAGTCCTGAGTTGCTGCAGGCACACGACCCGGCACTTGGGGGCTACATTATTCAAATCATGATTATCTCAAGTATGTAAGTCCCATGTCACTGCAAGCATGCACCACGGCACTTGGGAGCTAATGCAAGTTGCTTTTCAAATCATCACATTGTCAACAGACCCGGTTATATCAGGCAGATGAGCCGGTCTTCCATCATTTTCTAAGTTCCAGCCCAGTGTTGTCTTACTGAGCCGGCCCTTGGGGGCTACACATTGCTCTTCAAGGTTATATGATCAGATCTGCAAAAGTCCCTGCTCATTATTGCATAATGACCCGGCCCTTGGGGGCTACACTAGCTGAAGTTTTATGAGCATAAGACAAATGCAAAATCCCAAGTTGCTGCAGGCAAGACGACCCGGCACTTGGGGGCTACAATGGTCAGTTGGTTAAATAGATCACAAGGTCCAAATTGAAGACCCGGCCCATCATATACTGATGAGCCGGCCCTTGGGGGCTACACATGTGAAGTGCAAAACTTTCAGTTCATGATTGAAGACCCAGACGGATAACCCAGATTTTTCTCACGGATAACCCGGATTTTTCTCCAAAGTTGCAACATTTATATTTAAGCAAGTCTTAAGCTATCACTTTGCTCTACTCTTAAGACTTGGGGGCTACAGGTTATCTCCATGTTATTCAGACAAGTCAGCTCAACATCATATAGATTTTTTATTTCATCAAAGTCTGAAGCATTGAAAGTTGGCACAACATCAGACGAATTTTTCTTTTTATCAAGCCAAGACATTTGAAGACAATTCAAAAATATCATCAGGGTTATTTTTTTCTATTGATATGGAAGAAATTCGGGAGTTTAGCATGAATAAATCAAAGCTAATCTGGGGGCTAATGTCGGGGATATAACTGCACGATATGACCCGGCTCATGACGTTAAGTCGCCCTGAGACTTAAGTCATCTCTGGGCTTAAGCCGCCCTGAGACTTAGTCATTTCTGGAGGTGAGTCCTGAAGATGAGTCCTGAAGATGAGCCCTGAGGATGTTACCCCGGCCTGCTACAGTGCCAGGATGTTAACCCGGTTGCTACAGTGCCAGGATGTTAACCCGGTTGCTACAGTGCCAGGATGTTAACCCGTCTGCTACAGTGCCAGGATGTTAACCCAGCTTCTACAGTGTCAGGATGTTAACCCGGCTGCTACAGTGCCATGGAGTTAACCCAGCATGCTACAGTGACCCAGGCGAGGAGTCAAAATACAAGATGGAGACCCTTTAACTTGGAAGACACGGATGACTTAGAGTAGGACTCCAATCACGGGTTTAACCCGGAATCTCATGTAAGCCGCCCCTTCAACTTATATAAGGAGGGGCAGGGCGCCCCAAGAGGGACGAGTTTCTATAGGTCAGGATAGAGAGATAAATCTAGAGACAGATGTTTTGGCAGGTCAAAAGACAGACGTTTTGATAGCTCTCAAGACAGAGTCAGGGAAATAGCACCCTTGTAATCGTGACTATGATCATCAATATTAATCAAGCAGGACGTAGGCTTTTACCTCCACCGTGAGGGGCCGAACCTGGGTAAAACTCGCGTCTTCTCGATTCCGATTAACCCCGTTCAAGCTACCACCTAGTTGCGATGGCCTCACCACTAAGTCATTTCACGAGGACATGTGCCGTGACAAAACCACGACAGATTCCGAAGTGAAACAATGTCATCACAAAAAATTGGCAATGCCATCTTGGTGGGACCGAGATCCATTTCGGTCAAACCGAATTGCCAGGGGTTGGCAGTGGCAATGGGAGTGGTAATCTCGGTGGGTCCGGATGGGGTAGTTTCGGTGGGACCGAGATGAACATTTAGGGTTTGGACAGATGTGATTCTGAGAAAATGACTGAGGGTTTTTGGAGCAATACCACTGAACACTTGAGCAACAACCTCATCATTAATACCTCATCCCCTTTTAATAGTATTGGCTTTCCTAAGGGACTCAATGTGATCTTGGATCACTAAACCAAAAATGTAGAGTCTTGTAGTTGCCAATTCTTGTCCTTGCCACTTTCAAGGGATCCACATCTTCTTGTTCTTGCCATGCCATTGTTGAACTGGTCTAAAATACACTAGATAAAAGTGTTAGTCCAACAACATGTATGTTGACATTGATTACCAAAACCACCAAGGGAGCAAATGTGCTTTCAAAGGTACGGCTTCAAACTCTACGGCTATGATAGCGACATAGGTCTTGTTGATATATCATAGATCTGGATGCGGCAAGTTCGCGTTCATGTTCCAGAGCATCAAGAGCATCTTGGCGAGCTTGTTCATTATCAGCCTCCACATAAGCTGTAACTCTAGGAGAGTCGTGATGAATATCACTTGGTAGCACTGCTTCTGCACCATAGACCGGGAAAAATGGCGTATAGCCTGTCGACCTATTGGGAGTAGTCCGTATGCCCCAAAGTACTATAGGTAACTCCTCTTCCCAGCATCTAGGAGTGCATTCAAGAGGCACCATAAGCCTTGGCATAATTCCATGTAGCAATTCCTGATTAGCTCGTTCCGCCTGTCCATTAGACTGAGGATGTGCCACAGACGCTAAGTCAAGTCTGATATGCTCCTGTTGACAGAACTGCTTCATGACTCCCTTGGAAAGATTGGTTACATTGTCAGTGATGATGCTATGCGGATAGCCAAAACGGTAGATCAACTTTTTTAGGAACTTAACAGCTGTAGCAGCATCACAACGGCTAACTGGCTCTGCCTCAACCCACTTTGTAAACTTGTCAACTGCAACCAACAAGTGAGTATGTTTATTTTTGGATCTTTTGAAAGGTCCGACCATATCGAGCCCCCAGACTGCAAAAGGCCAAGTGATTGGGATCATCCGCAATTCTTGAGCCGACACATGAGCTTGACGAGCAAATTTCTGGCATCCATCACACTTGCGAATAGTATCCTCTGCATCTGCGTGAGCTGTAAGCCAGTAAAACCATGTCGAAAAGCTTTTACAACCAATGATCTTGAGCCAGCATGATGTCCTCAATCGCCAGAGTGGATCTCATTAAGAATCGCACAGCCCTCTTCAGGAGAAACACAACATTGAAAAATGCATGTGACACTTCGTCTGTGTAACTCGCCATTGACTATGGTCATGGACTTGGACCTCCTGATAATCTGCCGAGCGATGATTTCCTCTGCTGAGAGCTTGCCACGGCTAAGATAAGCCAGGTAAGGTACTGTCCAATCTGGTGTAGCATGAACAGCGGCCACCAATGCTGCTTCTGGATCGGGAATAGCAATGTCCTCCTCCATCAGTAATTTGACTGACGGGTTGTGCATGACGTCCAGGAAAACATTGGGTGGAACAGGCTTCCGCCGAGACCCCAAACGAGACAGTGCATCTGCTGCCTCATTAAGCCGGTGATCAATATGATCAACCTGGTATCCTTCGAAGTGTCCAGCAATATTTGTAACTGCATGTCTGTAAGCCGCCATGAGGGGGTCCATGGAGTCCCAAGTCCCAGAGACCTACTGAGCCACAAAGTCTGAGTCACCAAGACATCTGACTTGGCTAAGATTCATCTCCTTAGCCATATGAAGCCCATGCAGTAAGGCCTCATATTCTGCTACATTGTTAGTGCAGGAAAACATAACTCTTAAGACATAACAAAATTTATCACCTCATGGGGAAGTTATCACAACTCCAGCCCCCGAGCCCTCCAACTGTCTAGATCCATCAAAGTGTATTGTCCAGTATGTTGTATCTGGCTTCTCCTCAGGAGCTTGCAACTCAGTCCAGTCATTGATGAAATCCACCAAAGCCTGAGATTTGATGGCGGTCTGTGGCACGTATTTGAGATGATGTGGGTGATGACCCACAAGTATAGGGGATCAATCATAGTCCTTTCAATAAGTAAGAGTGTCGAACCCAACGAGGAGCAGAAGGAAATGACAAATGGTTTTCAGCAAGGTATTCTCTGCAAGTACTGAAAGTAGCGGTAACAGATAGTTTTGATAGCACGATAATTCATAACAAGTAACAAGTAACAAGTATAATAAAGTGCAGCAAGGTGGCCCAATCCTTTTTATAGCAAAGGACAAGCCGGAACGAACTCGTATAATAAGCAAAGCGTTCTCAAGGACACATGGGAATTTCATCTAGTCACTTTCATCATGTTTGTTTGATTCGCGTTTGCTACTTTGATAATTTGATATGTGGGTGGACCGGTGCTTGGGTCCTATACTTACTTAAACAAGCCTCCCACTTATGATTACCCCCTGTCGCAACCATCTGCAACTACGAAAGAAGAATTAAGATAAATCTAACCATAGCACAAAACATATGGATCCAAGTCAGCCCCTTACGGAATAGCGCATAAACTAGGGTTTAAGCTTCTGTCACTCTAGCAACCCATCATCTAATTACTACTCCACAATGCCTTCCCTTAGGCCCAAAGATGGTGAAGTGTCATGTACTCAATGTTCAAACGACACCACTAAAGGAAGCAACAACATACATATCATCAAAATATCGAACGAACACCGAATTCACATTATTACTTATGACAAGACTTCTCCCATGTCCTCAAGAACAAAAGTAACTACTCACAAATCATATTGATGTTCAAGATCAGAGGGGTATTGAATATCATTAAGGATCTGAACATATAATCTTCCACCAAATAAACCGACTAGCATCAACTACAAGATGAAATCAACACTACTAGCAACCCACAGGTACCAATCTGAGGTTTTGAGACAAAGATTGAATACAAGAGATGAACTAGGGTTTGAGATGAGATGGTGCTGGTGAAGATTTTAATGAAGATTGGTCCTCCCAAGATGAGAGGATCGTTGGTGATGTCGATGGCTTCGATTTCCCCCTCCTGGAGGGAAGTTTCCCCGACGGAATCGCTCTGCCGGAGAGCAAAAGTGCTCCTGCCCATGTTCCGCCTTGAGATGGTGGTGCTTCATCCCGAAAGTCTTCTTGTTATTTTTTCTAGGGCAAATGGCTTCATATAGCAGAAGGAGGGGGCCGGAGGCCTGCCAGGGGCCCCACAAGCTCGGGGGGCGTGCCCAGGGGGTAGGGCGCACCCCCCAGGCTTGTGGCTTCATTGTGGGCTCCCTCCTAGTAATTCTTTCGCCAGTATTTTTTATATATTCCAAAATAATTCTCCATAAATTTTCAGGTCATTTGGAGTTGTGCAGAATAGCTATCTCTATTTCACCCCTTTCTGGTCCAGAATTCCAGCTGCCGGCAATCTCCCTCTTCATGTGAAACTTGTAAAATAAGAGAGAAAAGGCATAAGAATTGTATCATAAAGTGAAATAATGATCAAAAACAAAATAAATAATAGTAGGAAAACATGATGCAAAATGGACATATCAACTCCCCCAAGCTTAGACCTCGCTTGTCCTCAAGCGAAAAACCGAAATCGATAATCATGACCACATGTTTAGAGAGAGAGATGTCGATAAAACAAATTACGGACATGAAAGCATCATTATCATAACAACAATATATCATCATAAAACTTCTCATGAAAAAGTGACAATTCATCCACAAGTTAAAGTATGAACCATAAACCATATTCAAAACTAATAAACTATGATCTCAGTCACTGAAGCAATTGCAATTCATCATATTATAAGAAAGAGTCTATGTAAGAGCTTTCTTTAGCAAGTTCACATACTAAACCATCATTTAGTCTTCTATGATTGCTGACACTCGCGGCATACTTATGGAGCAAAAGTTTCAGTCAGACACATAGAAAGATAGGGGCTTATAATTTTGCCTCCCAACGTATTTACCTCAAGGGTAATGTCACCAATAATAACTCATGATCACCTACATCTAACTGGATATATATGCCTGGATCTGCCCCACCACATGATGCTTGCCAAGAGAGAAAATAAAAATGGAATAGAAGAGAATACTATTGACTCTTGCATAAAAGTAAATACATAATGTAAAAGATAGGCCCTTTGCAGAGGGAAGCAGAGGTTTTCATGCACTTTTTGTTTTTGGATGTGCAAGCTCTTAATGTAAAGGAACATCACTTTATATTGCGCCTTGTGATAGTGACCTTTATTATGCAGTCTGTCGCTTTTATTTCTTCACCATCACAAGATCGTACAAAGCTTATTTTCCCTTACAATAAAAGATCATACATATTTAGGAGCAATTTTTATTGCTTTGCACCAATGACAACTTACTTGAGGTATCTTATTCAATCCATAGGTAGATATGGTGGACTCTCATGACATGAAACTGGGTTTAAAGGTTTTTCGATGCACAAGTAGTATCTCTACTTAGTACAGAATTTTGGCTAGCAAAAGATAGGGGGCAAGCACCACATGTTAGAAGATCCAAAACAATATAACTTCTATGTGAATATAAGCAAACATAACTCATTACATTGTCTTCCTTGTCCAACATCAACTATTTGGCATAGAATATTTAACGGGGGCTCACAATCTTAAAAGATGTCCAAGATATTATATTTATATGTGAGACCTCTCTTCCTTTATTACTTTTTCATGAATTGCCACAATGACCAATGATATGTTTGTCAACTTCCAACAAGTTTGATCAATTATACCTTTTTTATGTGAAGTCATCACTCCCCATGGGACTAGCATATGATCTCTCTTTTCTTTATTCTTTTTATTTTTATTTATAAGATTGGATCAACAAAAGCAAAACACTCAACTCAAACTACTCTTTATTATATAAATTTCACACAGGATTACATGGATAGATAGATCACAAAGCAAGCACTAGAAACTAGATCATACTAAAATTTTATTCTTCTAAATAATGAAATAGGTAAGGATTGAACTAAGATAGATAATTATGATAAAAGTGATGGTGATACGATACCGGGGCACCACCCCCAAGCTTGGCACAAGCCAAGGGTGGTGCCCATACACGTGTACTCAAGTCTCCTTCTTCGGTGATGGTGGTTGCTACTTGTAGCTTGCGTTGGTATTTTCCCCGAAGAGGAAGTGATGATGCATCACAGTAGAGGTAAGTATTTCCCTCAGTTATGAAACCAAGGTTATCGAACTAGTAGGAGAATCACGCAACACCTCATTAGCAGCACCTGCACACAAACAACAAATCCTTGCACCCAACGCAAACGAGGGGTTGTCATTCCCTCGGCGGTCAATTGCAAGATTAAATTGTATGTGATAGATAGATAGATTGAAAGAAAAATACAAAATAAAAGAAATAAAAGAAAATGGCAGCAATATTTTTAGGGTTTTAATAATATGATTTAGATAGACCCGGGGGCCATAGTTTTCACTAGAGGCTTCTCTCGAGAAAATAGCATACGGTGGGTAGACAAATTACTGTTGGGCAATTGATAGAAAAGCAAATAATCATGACAATATCCAAGGCAATGATCATGTATATAGGCATCACGTCCGAGACAAATAGACCGACTCCTGCCTGCATCTACTACTATTACTCCACACATCGACCGCTATCCAGCATGCATCTAGTGTATTAAGTCCATAAAGAACGGAGTAACGCCTTAAGAACGATGACATGATGTAGACAAGATAAACTCATGTATGAATAAACCCCATCTTTTTACCCTTAATAACAATGATACATACGTGTCATGTCCCTTTCTGTCACTGGGATTGAGCACCGCAAGATCGAACCCATTACAAAGCACATGTTCCCATGGCAAGATAAATCAATCTAGTTGGCCAAACCAAATCAATAGATCGGAGAAGAAATACGAAGCTATAATAATCATGCATAAAAGAGATCAGAGAAGACTCAAATAATATTCATGGATAATCTGATCATAAACTCACAATTCATCGGATCCCAACAAACACACCGCAAAAAGTGATTACATCGGATAGAACTCCAAGAACATCGAGGAGAACATGGTATTGAAGATCAAAAAGAGAGAAGAAGCCATCTAGCTACTAACTATGGACCCGAAGGTCTGTGGTAAACTACTCACGCATCATCGAAAGGGCAGCAAGGTTGATGTAGAGCCCCTCCGTGATCGATTCCCCCTCCGGCGGAGTGCCGGGGAAGGCCTCCAGATGGGATCTCTCGAGAACAGAAACTTGCGGCGGCGGAAAAAGTATTTCGTGGACTCCCCTGAGGGTTTCTAATTTTTCCTGAATTTATAGTGGTGGAATTAGGTCAAACGGAGCTGAGGTGGGCCCAGGAGGCACCAGGGCGCGCCTGCCCCCCCCCCCCCAGGCGCGCCCTGGAGGCTCGTGGCCACCTCCTCTGGCGTCTGGTATCCTCCCGATGCTTCTAGTGTTTATCTTGTCCAGAAAAAAATCTCCAAAAAGTTTTGTGGCATTTGGACTTCGTTTGGTATTGATTTTCTATAAAACAAAAACAGGGCAGAAAACAACGAGTGGCACTAGGCACTATGTTAATAGGTTAGTCTCCAAAAATGATATATAATTGCTGTAAATGTATATAAAAACATCCAAGATTGATAATATAATAGCATGGAACAATAAAAAATTATAGATACATTCGAGACGTATCAGCATCCCCAAGCTTAATTCCTGCTCGTCCTCGAGTAGGTAAATGATAAAAACAGAATTTTTGATATGGAATGCTGCCTATCATATTCATCACATATTCTTTTCTTTTATAGCATGGACATTGGACTTGAATGATTCAAAGCAATAGTCTATAATTTGACATGAAGATATAAATACTCAAGCATGCTAACAAGCAACCATGTCTTCCAAAATATCAATGCTAAAGAAAGTTATCCCTAGCCCATTATGCTCAATCATTGATCCATTCATGAAACACACTCAAATATTAGCTACATACAATGCACAAGTATGACAATAGTGCTCTCTAGTTGGTGCTTTTGTAAGAGAAGATGGAGACTCAAATAAAATAAAAATTCCATAAAAGTAAATAGATAGGCCCTTCGCAAAGGGAGGCAGAGATTTGTCAAATGTGCCAGAGCTCAAAGCTTAAATTAAAGAGATAAAAATATTTTCAGAGGCATGCTTTTCCTGTCAACGAAAACGACCGAGAATTCCCAATATTTTCCATGCTAGACACATCATAGGCGGTTCCCAAACAGAAAGTAAAGTTTATTTCCTTTCCACCATTCTTTCACAATCCATGGCTAGCCGTATCCACGGGTGCCCTCCATACCAACACTTTCCAAGGAATTTTGTTGTTATTAATTTTTGATTTCATTGTGGGACTGGGCATCCCTATTACCAGCCACTCTCTCGTGCAATGACAAGTGAATAAACACTCATCGTGAGAATAACACACCTAGCATGGAAAATAATGGCCACCCCCTGCCGCTTCATGAGCGGTACGGGCACACAAGACGGAAAAATTATTTTGAAAATTAGAGTTGGCACACGCAAATTTACTTGGAACGGCATTGAAATACCGCATATAGGTAGATATAGTGGACTCATTTGGCACAACTGGGGTTTAAGGATTTTGGATGCACAAGCAGTATTTCTGCTTAGTACAAATGAAGGCTAGCAAATAGATTGAGAAGCAACCAACCAAAAAACAAAAACGGTCATAAACATCCATTGAACATAACTAACACCGAATAATGCACCATAAGTAGGATATAATTTCGTTGCATGACTATTGACTTAATGTGCATGCATAGGGAATCGCAAACCTTAACACTAATATTTTTACTAAATCACAATTACTCACTAACATGACTCACATATTATCATTTCCATGTCGCAAAACTATTGCAAGGAATCACACTTATCATATCCAATGATCTATATGAAAGTTTTTATTTATATCCCTCTTCAATATTCATGACTTTGGGACCAAATTCATATCTTGTGCAAATTACCGTTACTATTATCAACTCTCAAAAAGATTTAAGTGAAGCATGAGAGTGCAAATATTTCTTCAAAATTTCAATATTATCAACTCTCAAAATAATATAAGTGAAGCATGAGAGTTTATTTCTTCAAAATATAGCCACCACCTTGCTCAAAAAGATTTAAGTGAAGCACTAGAGCAACTGCCTAGCTCAAAAAATTTAAGTGAAGCACATAGAGTATTCTAGCAAATGATGATGAACGTGTGGCTCTCTCAAGATAGGTGTGTTCAGCAAGGATGATTGTGACAAACTAAAAAGCAAACAAAGCAAAGACTCAAATAATACACGACGCTCCAAGCAAAACACATATCATGTGGCGAATAAAAATATAGCTCCAAGTAAAATTACTGATGGTTGGTAGAAGAAAGAGGGGATGCCTTCAGGGGCATCCCCAAGCTTAGACGCTTGAGTCTTCCTAGAATATTACCTTGGGGTGCCTTGGGCATCCCCAAGCTTAGGCTCTTTCTACTCCTTATTCCTTCATCCATTGTGATCTCACCCAAAACTTGAAAATTTCAAGCACACAAAACTCAACAAAACCTTTGTGAGATCCCTTAGTATAACAAAATAAATCACTACTTTAAGTACTGTTGCAAACCCATTCATATTTTATTTTTGCATTATACCTACCATACTTTAACTTCACCATGGCTTATACCCCCCGATACAATCCATAGATTCATCAAAACAAGCAAGTAGTGCATCAAAAACAGAATCTGTCAAAAACAGAATAGTCTGTAGCAATCTATTTAAAAGCCATACTTCTGTAACTCCAAAAATTCTGAAAACTTAGGACAACGTGGGAAATGCATATACCAATATTGTGTAAAAATTTCAGATTTTTTTTATGCTCCAGTACAGAAACCAAATTCGGGCACTGGACGCAAAACTTTCTCTTTTCCAAACAGCATCAATTATACTATCTTCCAAATCATCCCAAAGGCTTTACTTGGCACAAACACTAATTAAAAACACAAAAACACAATCATACCAGTAGCATAATTGTGAAAACACACAATAACAGAAAAAATTATTTTATTCATTGGGTTGCCTCCCAACAAGCGCTATTGTTTTATGCCCCTAGCTAGGCATAATGCATAGTTTCAAGTTTTGTCATCTTTCAAGTTGATTCCATAAGTGGCACTCATAATTCATTCATATGGTGCTTTAATTATTTTCCTAGGGAAATGCTCCATACCCTTTTTTAGTGGAAACTGAAATTTTATATTCCCTTCTTTCATATCAATAACGGCACCTATAGTTCGTAAGAACGGTCTACCAAGTATTATGGGGCAAGAAGAATTGCATTCAATATCAAGAACAATAAAATCAATGGGCACATAATTTGTATTTGCAAGAATAAGAACATCATTAATTCTACCCATTGGTTTTTTAATAGTAGAATCCGCAAGATGCAAATTAAGAGAACATTCATCTATATTGGGAAAACCTAGCACATCACATAGAGATTTTGGAATTGTGGAAACGCTAGCACCCAAATGACATAAAGCATTGCACTAATAATTTTTTATTTTAACTTTAATGGTGGGTTCCCATTCATCATATAATTTTCTAGGAATTGAAATTTCTAGTTCTAGCTTTTCTTCTAACGCTTTCATCATTGCTTCTACGATGTGTTTAGTAAAAGCCTTGTTTTGCTCATAAGCGTTGGGTGAATTTAACATGGATTGTAACAAAGAAATGCACTCAATCAAAGAACAATTATCATAAGTAAAATATTTGTAATCCAGGAGATTGGTCACATCGCTATTTAAAGTTTTTACCTCTCCAAACCCACTTTTAGCAATTTTTTCATTAAGATTTTCACCCTCCGAATTATTGGAACGCCTACTAGCTAAAGTTGACTCTTCTTAAGTCCCCTTTTCATCAAGTTTTATATTTCTAAACAAAGAACCAATAGATGGAACACCAATCATTTTAATATCCTCATCATTACTATGATAGAAACCAGGAGGAATCGCTTTTTCTAAAAATTCTCGTTTAGCTTTAAGCATAGCGGTTCTTTTCTTACTCTCATCCATGGAGACATATAAAGCTTTAATTGATTCACTAATATTAATTTTGGGTGGCAAAATTTTAGTCTTAAGATTTTCCACATCATGAATAATTCTATCAATGCTCCTAGACATATCATCAAGTTTACTCAATTTTTCTTCTATCGTAGTGTTGAAAACTTTTTGAGCATTAATAAATTCTTTAATATTACTATCAAGATCAGAGGGCATACTATTATTATTATTATAAGAATTACCATAAGGATTGCCATAATTATTAGAGGAATTTCCAGGAAACGGTCTAGCGTTGAAATTACCTCTATAAGCATTATTATTGAAATTGTTTTGCGAGACAAAATTCACATCTACGGGATCATTATTTTGCTCAATCAAAGTGGACAATGGCACATCATTAGGATCAATATGAGAATTTTTACTAGCAACCAATTTCATAAGCGCATCAACTTTATCACTCAAAGTACTAATTTTTTCAATAGAATTCACTTTTTTACTAGTAGGAGTTCTTTCAGTATGCCATTGTGAATAATTTGCCATAATACTATCAAGCAATTTAGTAGCTTCTCCCAAAGTAATTTCCATAAAAGTACCACCCGCGGCGGAATCTAAAAGATTTCTAGAAACAAAATTCAATCCCGCATAAATTTTTTGTATGATCATCCATAAATTTAAACCATGAGTAGGGCAATTTCTTATCATCAATTTCATCCTCTCCCAAGATTGGGCAACATGTTCATGATCAAGTTGCTTAAAATTCATAATTTGATTTCTAAGAGAAATAATTTTCGCGCGAGGAAAAAACTTAGTAATAAAAGCATCTTTACACCTATCCCAATAATCGATACTATTTCGTGGTACAGATGAAAACCAAATTTTTGCACGATCCCGTAATGAGAATGGGAATAATTTTAATTTCACATTATCATTATCCACATCTTTTTTCTTTTGCATGTCACACAATTCTACGAAAGTGTTAAGATGGGCTGCAGCATCTTCATTAGGACTACCAGAAATTTGGTCTTTCATAACAAGATTTAGCAAAGCGGCATTAATATCACAAGTCTCCGCACTAGAGGCGGGAGGAGCAATCGGAATACTAATAAAATCATTATTATTATTATTGGAAAAATCACACAATTTTGTATTTTCTTGAGACATCGTGACTACGCAAACAAGATAACAAGAAAGCAAACAAGCAAACAAGAAAAAGGCAAATGAAAAATATTTTTGTATTTTTGTAAAAGCGTTTTAGAAGTGGGGGAGATGAAAACAAGAGGCAAATAAAGTAAATGCAAGGATATGAGAGTTTATGGAAAGGTACTTGATAGATGTTGATGATGTCTCCCCGGCAACGGCGCCAGAAATTCTTCCTGCTACTTGAAGCTTGCGTTGGTATTTTCCCCGAAGAGGAAGGGATGATGCAGCACAGTAGAGATAAATATTTCCCTCAGTTATGAAACCAAGGTTATCGAACTAGTAGGAGAATCACGCAACACCTCGTTAGCAGCACCTGCACACAAACAACAAATCCTTGCACCCAACGCAAACAAGGGGTTGTCAATCCCTCGGCGGTCAATTGCAAGATTAAATTGTATGTGATAGAAAGATATATTGAAACAAAAATACAAAATAAAATAAATAAAAGAAAATGGGAGCAATATTTTTAGGGTTTTAGTAATATGATCTAGATAGACGCGGGGGCCATAGTTTTCACTAGAGGCTTCTCTCGAGAAAAAAGCATACGGTGGGTAGACAAATTACTGTTGGGCTATTGATAGAAAAGCAAATAATCATGATGATATCCAAGGCAATGATCATGTATATAGGCATCACATCCGAGACAAGTAGACCGACTCCTACCTGCATCTACTACTATTACTCCACACATCGACCGCTATCCAGCATGCATCTAGTGTATTAAGTCCATAAAGAACGGAGTAACGCCTTAAGAACGATGACATGATGTAGACAAGATAAACTCATGTATGAATAAACCCCATCTTTTTACCCTTAATAGCAATGATATATACGTGTCATGTCCCTTTCTGTCACTGGGATTGAGCACCGCAAGATCGAATCCATTACAAAGCACCTCTTCCCGTGGCAAGATAGATCAATCTAGTTGGCCAAACCAAATCAATAGATCGGAGAAGAAATATGAAGCTATAATAATCATGCATAAAAGAGATTAGAGAAGACTCAAATAATATTCATGGATAATCTGATAATAAACTCACAATTCATCGGATCCCAACAAACACACCGCAAAAAGTGATTACATCGGATAGAACTCCAAGAACATCGAGAAGAACATTGTATTGAAGATCAAAAAGAGAGAAGAAGCCATCTAGCTACTAACTATGGACCCAAAGGTCTGTGGTAAACTACTCACGCATCATCGGAAGGGCAGCATGGTTGATGTAGAGCCCCTCCGTGATCGATTCCCCCTCCGGCGGAGTGCCCGAGAAGGCCACCAGATGGGATCTATCGAGAACAGAAACTTGCGGCGGCGGAAAAAGTATTTCGTGGACTCCCCTGAGGGTTTCTAATTTTTCTTGAATTTATAGTTGTGGAATTAGGTCAAACGGAGCTTAGGTGGGCCCTCGAGGCACCAGGGCACACCTGCCCCCCCCCCAGGCGCGCCCTGGTGGCTCGTGGCCACCTCCTCTGGCGTCTGGTCTTCTCCCGAAGCTTCTATAGATTATCTTGTCCAGAAAAAATCTCCAAAAAGTTTCGTGGCATTTGGACCTCGTTTGGTATTGATTTTCTTTAAAACAAAAACAGGGCAGAAAACAGCAACTGGCACTGGGCACTAAGTTAATATGTTAGTCTCAAAAAATGATATATAATTGCTGTAAATGTATATAAAAACATCCAAGATTGATAATATAACAGCATGGAACAATCAAAAATTATAGATACGTTGGAGACGTATCAGTGGTGATGATGCGGTAGGCTTGTCCTTCCACTCAAGGACACGAATGTCTTCTTTTTAATTTGTCATTCTCTCTTTTGAGATCCCAGATTTTGCGACTTAGTTAATCCGAATCTTCCTGCACATGACGAAAAGGGGTGAATTGAACTTTAGGTACTTTCACCGTATTGGGCAGGCTGGACCTCTTGAATTCAACATGCATATCTCCTGGTTGAGGCAGAGGGGGACCTCTTGATTTCAACATGGCGCTTGGCCTTGAAAATCTGACACAAAACAGCATGAAACAAGAACAGAGGGGAAACTTGCGATGTAGTAGTCAAAACATCCGTGAGTATATATAATGAATTTTTCCCATGCAGGACAAGTAACATAGAAGAAAAACGAAGTCGAGAAAGTGCACGAGGGGGCCACAAGCCTAGTAGGCGCGCCATGGGGGTATGGCGCGCCCCCCAGGCTTGTCGCCTCCTCATGCATTTTTCGGACTGTTTATTATTTTCCTAATTTTTTTATATATTCCAAAATGGACAAAAAGTACTTTTATGGAAGTTTTGGAGTCGGTTTATGCACCATACCACATACCTACTCCTTTTCAGGATTCTGGAGCGTTTCGGACTGTTTCTTCTATGTGCTCTTCCGGTGTCATTGTTTGAATAATATTAGTTTCAACATTAATGGGCGTACTTGAGATATAATGTTTAATTCTTTGCCCATTAACCACTCTGGGATTATTGCCTTCGGAGTTGTTTATTTTGATGGCTCCGGAGCGATAAACTTCTTCAATGATGTATGGTCCTTCCCACTTAGAGAGAAGTTATCCTGCAAAAAATCTTAAACGAGAATTGTATAATAGAACATGATCACCTACTTTGAATTCCCATTTTTGAATTCTTTTATCCTGCCATCTTTTAACTTTTTCTTTAAATAACTTGGCATTTTCATAAGCTTGGGTTCTCCATTCATCTAGAGAGCTAATATCAAATAACCTCTTTTCACCGGCAAGTTTGAAATCCTAATTAATTTCTTTGATTGCCCAATATGCTTTATGTTCTAACTCAATAGGTAAATGACATGCTTTCCCATAAACCATTTTATATGGAGACATACCCATAGGATTTTTATAAGCAGTTCTGTAAGCCCATAGTGCATCATCAAGTTTCTTAGACCAATTCTTTCTAGATCTATTAACGGTCTTTTGCAAAATTAATTTTATTTCTCTATTAGTTAATTCGACTTGACCACTAGACTGAGGATGACAAGGAGATGCAATTCTATGATTAACATCATATTTAGCAAGCAATTTACGGAAAGCACCATGAATAAAATGTGAACCACCATCAGTCATTAAATATCTAGGGACTCTAAACCTCAGAAATATAACTTCTTTAAGCATTTTAATAGAAGTGTTATGATCAACACTACTAGTTGGAATAGCTTCTACCCACTTCATAACATAATCAACAGCAACTAAGATATGTGTGTACCCATTAGAGGAAGGAAAAGGTCCCATATAATCAAAACCCCAAACTTCAAATGGTTCAATAACAAGTGAATAATTCATAGGCATTTCCTGACGTCTACCAACATTACCAATTCTTTGACATTCATCACAAGAGAGGACAAACTTACGTGCATCTTTGAAAAGAGTAGGCCAATAAAAACCAGATTGTAATACCTTGTGTGCAGTTCTGTCTCCCACATGGTGTCCTCCATATGCCTCGGAGTGACACTTCCGTAGGATTTCTTCCTGTTCATGCTCAGGTACAAAACGTCTAATAACACCATCTTCTCCTTCTTTATATAAATGTGGGTCATCCCAAAAGTAATGTCTTAAATCAAAGAAGAATTTTTTCTTTTGTTGGTATGTGAAACTAGGTGGTATATATTTAGCAACAATGTAATTAGCATAGTCTGCATACCAAGGAGTGTTACGAGATGCATTTATCATAGTTAATTATTCATCAGGAAAATCATCATTAATAGGAAGTGGTTCATCAAGAACATTTTCCATTCTAGACAAATTATCTGCTACGGGATTCTCAGCTCCCTTTCTATCAATAATATGCAAATCAAATTCTTGTAGCAGAAGAACCCACCTAATAAGTCTAGGTTTATAGCATCTTTCTTTTCCATAAGGTATTTAATAGCAGCATGATCAGTGTGAATAGTAACTATGGAATCAACAATGTAAGATCTGAATTTATCACATGCAAACACAACTACTAAAAATTATTTCTCAGTAGTAGCATAATTTCTTTGAGCACTGTCTAGAGTTTTACTAGCATAATGAATAACATTCAATTTCTTATCAACTCTTTGACCTAGAACAGCACCAACAGCATAATCACTAGCATCACACATAATTTCAAAGGGTAGGTTCCAATCAGATGGTTGAACAATAGGTGCAGAAATTAAGGCTTTCTTAAGTATTTCAAAGGCTTCTACACAATCATCATAAAAAACAAATGGAACATCTTTTTGCAAAAGATTAGTAAGAGGCCTTGAAATTTTAGAGAAGTATTTTATAAACCTTCTATAGAAACCTGCATGACCAAGGAAACTTCTTATACCTTTGATATCTTTAGGACATGGCCTTTTCTCAATTGAATCAACTTTAGCTTTATCAACTTCAATACCTCTTTCAGAAATTTTATGCCCAAGGACTATACCTTCATTCACCATAAAGTGGCACTTCTCCCAGTTCAAGACAAGATTAGTTTCTTCACATCTCTACAAAACTCGATCAAGGTTGCTCAAGCAATCATCAAAGGAAGTTCCGTAAACGGAGAAATCATCCATGAAAACCTCAACAATCTTTTCACGAAAGTCAGAGAATATAGCAGTCATACATCTTTGAAAGGTAGCATGTGCATTACACAAACCAAAAGGCATACGACGATAAGCATATGTTCCAAAAGGACAAGTAAATGTGGTTTTCTCTTGTTCTTCTGGTGATACAGGTATTTGAGAGAAACCAGAATAACCATCTAGGAAGCAATAGTGTGTGTGCTTAGATAATCTTTCTAACATTTGATCAATAAAAGGAAAGGGGTAATGATCTTTCCTAGTAGCTTTATTTAATTTCCTGAAAGCAATTACCATCCTATAGCCAGTTACAATTCTTTGTGGAATGAGTTCATTTTTATCATTAGGAACAACGGTAATACCTCCTTTCTTAGGAACCCAATGAACAGGACTTACCCATCTACTATCAACTATGGGATAAATTATACCTGCCTCCAGAAGCTTTAATATTTCACTTCTTACCACATCTTTCATTTTAGGATTCAACCTTCTTTGATGATCAACAACAGGTTTAGCATCTAGCTCCATATTAATCTTGTGCTGACATAGAGTGGGACTAATGCCCTTAAGATCATGAAGAGTATGTCCAATAGCAGCACGGTGCTTCCTCAGAGTTTTAAGTAATCTCTCTTCTTCATGCTCTGAAAGGTTAGCACTAATAATAATAGGATATATCTTCTTTTCATCAAGATAAGCATATCTAAGCATATCAGGTAATTGCTTTAATTCAAACACAGGATCACTCTTGGGTGGTAGAGGATTTCCCAAGGTTTCAACAGGAAAATTATGTTTAAGAATAGGTGCTTGTTTGAAGAACAACTCATCTATTTCATTTCTTTCATTCATATGCATATCATTCTCATGGTCTAGCAAATATTGTTCTAAAGGATCAGTAGGAAGCACAACAATAGAAGCAAGACCTATAATTTCATCTTTATTGGGTAATTCTTTATCATGAGGTTGTCTACGAAACTTAGAGAAATTAAATTCAAGAGATATATCACCAAACTTAACTCTAACCTTCTCTTTAACATAATCAATTTCAGCATTAACAGTATTCAAGAAGGGTCTACCAAATATAATGGGACAAAAAATATCTTGTTGTGAACCAAGTACTAAGAAATTGGTAGGGTATTTGATCTTAACACACAAAACTTCAACATCTCTAACAATCCCAAGTGGAGTGATAGTATCTCTATTTGCAAGCTTAATAGTAACATCAATATCTTCAATCTCAACAGGTGCAATATCATTCATTACTTCTTGATATAAAGAAAATGGAATAGCACTCACACTACCACCCATATCACATAAACCATGATAGCAATGATCTCCAATCTTAACGGAAACAATAGGCATGCCAACTACGGGTTTGTTCTTATCTAGCAAATCACGTTCACTTCTTACAAGTTTAGTAATTCTAGTAGCCTCTTCGCAGAAATATATGACATGTCCATCAATGTTATCAACCAAAAGATCTTTAACCATTGCAATATTAGGTTCAACTTTAATTTGTTCAAAAGGTTTAGGTGTTCTAATATTACTTTTATTAACTACAGTTGAAGCTTTAGCATGTTCCTTAATCCTAACAGGGAAAGGAGGTTTCTAAATATAAGCAGTAGCCACAACTGGATCAACATTGTAAACAATTGTTTCTTCTTTAACACTAATAGGTTCTTCTTTTAATTCAATAGGTGGATGATATTTAAACCATTTCTCCTTAGGGAGATCAACATGAGCAGCAAAAGATTCACAAAAGGTGGCTACTATCTTAGAGTCAAGTCCATATTTAGTACTAAACTTGTGAAAGGCATCAGTTTCCATAAAAGATTTAACACAATCAAACTCAAGATTTATACCTGACTCCTTATCTTTGTTGATTTCCCAATCTTCAAACTTACGTTTAATTCATTCCAGAAGATCTCATTTGAATTCAATAGTCCTCTTCATAAAGGAACCAGTAGAAGAAGTATCGAGCATGGGTTGATCATTATGAGAAAGCCGAGCATAAAAGTTTTGAATAATTATTTCTCTTGAGAGCTCATGATTGGGGCATGTATGCAACATATACTTAAGTCTCCCCCAAGCTTGAGCGATACTTTCTCCTTCACGAGGCCAAAAATTATATATATAATTCTGATCATGATGAACCAAATGCATAGGATAAAATTTCTGGTGAAATTGCAGCTTCAACCTGTTCCAATCCCATGTTCCAGTATCATCACATAGCCTATACCATGTCAATGCCTTTTCCTCCAAAGATAAAGGGAATACCTTCTTCTTAACTCCATCTCTGGATAGACCTACAAGCTTAAACAATCCACAAATTTCATCCACATATATCAAGTGCATATCAGGATGCACCGTTCCATCTCCTCCATAAGGATTAGCTAGCAGTTTCTCTATCATACTTAAAGGAATTTCATAGTAAATATTTTCAGTAGGTTTAGTAGGATGAGGGGAAACTCTTAATGCTTCCGGTCGAGGTGAAGATACCCCGAACAAACCCCTCAAAGGATTACTTTCCATAGTGACAAGTGACAGTAAATTTCAGCATGTAATATAACTGTTTCCTTACCAAATTCCACTCACCAATGGCGCTTCACTCCCCGGCACCAGCACCAGGAAAGAGTCTTGATGACCCACAAGTATAGGGGATCAATCATAGTCCTTTCGATAAGTATGTGTGTTGAACCCAACGAGGAGCAAAAGGAAATGACAAGCGGTTTTCAGCAAGGTATTGTCTGCAAGTACTGAAAGTGGCGATAACAGATAGTTTTGATAGCAAGATAGTTCGTAACAAGTAACAAGTAACAAGTATAAGAAAGTGCAGCAAGGTGGCCCAATCCTTTTTATATCAAAGGACAAGCCGGAACAAACTCGTATAATAAGCAAAGCGTTCTCGAGGACACATGGGAATTTCATCTAGTCACTTTCATCATGTTTGTTTGATTCGCGTTCGCTACTTTGATAATTTGATATGTGGGTGGACCAGTGGTTGGGGTGCTGTTCTTACTTGAACAAGCCACAACTACGAAAGAAGAATTAAGATAAATCTAACCATAGCATGAAACATATGGATCCAAATCAGCCCCTTACGGAATAGCGCATAAACTAGGGTTTAAGCTTCTGTCACTCTAGCAACCCATAATCTAATTACTACTCCACAATGCCTTCCCTTAGGCCCAAAGATGGTGATGTTTCATGTAGTCGACGTTCACACGACACCACTAAAGGAAGCAACAAGATATATATCATCCAAATATCCAACGAATACAAAATTCACATGATTACTTATGACAAGACTTCTCCCATGTCGTCAAGAACAAAAGTAACTACTCACAAATCATATTCATATTCAAGATCACAGGGGTATTGAATATCATTAAGGATTTGAACATATAATCTTCCACCAAATAAACCAACTAGCATCAACTACAAGATGTAATCAACACTACTAGCAACCCACAGGTACCAATCTGAGGTTTTGAGACAAAGATTGAATATAAGAGATGAACTAGGGTTTGAGATGAGATGGTGCTGGTGAAGATGTTGATGAAGATTGGTCCTCCCATGATGAGAGGATCGTTGGTGATGTCGATGGCTTCGATTTCCCCCTCCCGGAGGGAAGTTTCCCTGGTGGAATCGCTCTGCCGGAGAGCAAAAGTGCTCTAGCCCAGGTTCCTCCTTGAGACGGCGGCGCTTCATCCCAAAAGTATTCTTGTTATTTTTTCTAGGGAAAATGGCTTCATATCGCAGAAGGAGGTGGCCGGAGGCCCGCTAGGGACCCCACAATCTCGGGGGCCGCTCCCAGGGGGGTAGGGCGTGCCCCCAGGCTTGTGGCTTCCTGGTGGGCCCCCTCCTTGTAATTCTTTCGCCAGTATTTTTTATATATTCCAGAATAATTCTCTGTAAATTTTTAGTTCATTTGGAGTTGTGCACAATAGCTATCTCTGTTTCACCCCTTTCCGGTCCAGAATTCCCGCTGCCGGCAATCTCCCTCTTCATGTGAAATTTGCGAAATAAGAGAGAAAAGGCATAAGAATTGTATCATAAAGTGAAATAATGATCAAAAACATAATAAATAATAGAAGGAAAATATGATGCAAAATGGACGTATTAGTGGGCTAAGCTCAATGGCCCACTTGGCAACTCGGCCTGTCGCGTCCCTGTTCTGGATGATGTCTCCGAGAGGTGCGATACTGACGATAGTAATGGGGTGCTCCTGAAAATAATGTTTAAGCTTACGACTTGCCAGGAACACACCATAGACCAGCATCTGCCAATGCGGATACCGCTGCTTGGACTCTGTTAAAACTTCACTAACATAATACACTGGTCGCTGGACTGGGTACTCTTTGCCTTCTTCCTTGCGTTCCACAACAACTGCAACACTGACAGCTTTGTTGTTGGCGGCGATGTATAACAACATTGGCTCTTTGTCTTGAGGAGCAACAAGGATGGGCGGCTTGGATAAATACTTTTTGAGAGACTCAAAAGCTTTGTCAGCAGCATCATTCCAGACAAAGTTATCTGTTTTCTTCAGAATCTGGTACAGAGGGATCACCTTCTCACCAAGCCGACTGATGAACCGACTCAAAGCTGTAACACAACCTGTCAACTTCTAAACAGTATTGATATTGGCCGGCTTCTTTAGAGTTGTGATGGCCTTGATTTTTTCTGGGCTAGAGTCAATGACACGCTCATAGACAAGAAAACCAAGCAACTTTCCAGCTGGCACACCGAACACACACTTGGCCGGGTTGAGCTTCATCTGGTAAACTCGCAAGTTATCAAATATCTCCTTCAGATCATCCAACAAAGTTTCCTCCTTCCGAGACTTGACCACAATATCATCAACATAAGCATGAACATTACGCCTGATCTGCTTGTGAAAACAATTCTGGACGCAGTGCTGATAAGTCGCCTGTCCACACCTCAAACTGAACAACATCTACGTATAACAGAAAGCTCCAAAGGGTGTGATAAAAGCTGTCTTTTCCTGGTCCTCCTTCTTTTGATCTGATGATAACCAGAATAAGCATCCAGAAATCACAAACACTAGCAGCCAGTCGTAGCATCAATGATCTGGTCAATACGGTGCAGAGCAAAAGGATCACTAGGACATGCTTTGTTCAAGTCCGTGTAGACGACACACATCCGCCAAGTCCCATTTTTCTTCAGAACAAGCACTGGGTTAGCCAACCACTCTTGGCGAAATACTTCCACAATGAATTCGGCTGCTAGGAGCCAGGCCACTTCCTCCCCAATGGCTTTACGTCTCTCATCGTTAAAACGACGGAGGTATTGTCGTACATGTTTAAATTTAGGATAAACATTAAGAGAGTGCTCAGCGAGTTCCCTCGGTGCACCAGGCTTGTCAGAAGGTTTCCATGCAAAGATGTCCCGATTCTCATGGATGAACTCGATGAGCGCGTTTTCCTATTTAGGATACATATTCGACCCGATGGTGAATTGCTCAGAAGAATTACCAGGGATGAAGTCAATTTTCTTGGTGTCTCTGGCCGACTTGAACTTGAGCAAAGGATCAGACTTTGTCATTGGTTTCTTCAGAGAAGTCATATCATCCGGGTCAACATTGGCCTGGTAGAATTTCAGTTCTTCGGCCGCACAAGCCGTCTCAGCATAAGCCGCATCTCCCTCCTCGCACTCTGCTACTTGTAGACTGCGTTGGTATTTACTCGAAGAGGAGAGGATGATGCAGTATAGTAGAGATAAGTATTTCCCTCAATTAAGAACCAAGGTTATCAATCTAGTAGGAGAACCAAGCAAAATCCTGTTAGACGCACCTGCACACAAAAGCAAACACTTGCACCCAACGCAAATAAGAGGGTTGTCAATCCTCTTAGCGGTTATTTGCAAGGATTAATTCTGATAGTGATAGATAGATAAAATAAAATAGTAAATAAAATAAATGTAAAGAAATTGCAGCAAGGTATTTGTGGTTTTAATATATGATAAAAGTAGACACGAGGGCCATAGTTTTCACTAGAGGCTTCTCTCTCGAACACATAGCATATGGTGGGTAAACAAATTACTGTTGGGCAATTGATAGAAAAGCAAATAATTATGATGGATTCATGGCAATGATCATGTATATAGGCATCACGTCCGAGACAAGTAGACTGACTCCTGCCTGCATCTACTACTATTACTCCACCCATCGACCGCTATCCAGCATGCATCTAGGCTATTAAGTATGAAACAGAGTAACGCCTTAAGCAAGATGACATGATGTAGACAAAGTAAACTCAAGCAATATGATTAAACCCCATCTTTTCATCCTTACTGGTAACCATACAAATATGTGTCATGTCCCTTTCTGTCACTATGATTGAGCACCGCAAGATTCAACACATCACAAAGCACTTCTCCCATTGCAAGATAAACCAATCTAGTTGGCCAAACCAAATCAATAGATCGGACAGAGATACAAAGCTATAATAATCATGCATAAAAGAGTTCAGAGAAGACTCAAATATTTCTCATGAATAATCTGATAATAAACTCACATTTCATTGGATCCCAACTAAGACACCGCAAAAGAAGATTACATCGGATAGAACTCCAAGAACATCGAGGAGAACAAGGTATTGAAGATCAAAGAGAGAGAGCAAGCCATCTAGCTACTAGCTATGGACCCGTAGGTCTATGGTAAACTACTCACACATCATCGGAGGGGGCAGCAAGGTTGATGAAGAAGCCCTCCGTGATCGATTCCCCCTCCGGCAGAGTACCGAAAAAGGCCTCTAGATGGGATCGCGGAAGAACAGAGGCTTGCGGCAGCGAAAAGGTTTTCTATTCTGTCTTTCTGGTATATTGGGAATATTTGGGAATTTATAGCGCTGGAATTACGTCAGGAGGGGCTACGGGGGCCCACAAGCCTGGGGGCGCGCCCTACCCCCCAGGGCGCGCCCTCCGAGCTTGTGGCTCCCTCATGGCTCCTCTGGTCTTCTCCCGAAGCTTCGTGGGTCTCTTCTGGTCCAGAAAAAAATAATCCAAAGTTTTTTTTCTCATTTGGACTCTTTTTGATAATGATTTTCTGAAAAGACAAAAACAAGCAAAAAACAACAACTGGCACTGGGCACTGGGTTAATAGGTTAGTCCCAAAAAATGATATATAAAGGCATACAATTGTATATAAAACATCCAAGATTGATACTATAATAGCATGGAACAATCAAAAATTATAGATACGTTGCAGACGTATCAAGCATCCCCAAGCTTAATTCCTGCTCGTCCTCGAGTAGGTAAATGATAAAAACAGAATTTTTGATGTGGAATGCTACCTAACATGTTTCATCATGTAATCTCTCTTACAGTATGAATAGTAAGATCCGAATGATTCAAAGCAATAGTCTATAGTTTGATATAAAGACATCAATACTCAGGCATATTAACAAACAATCATGTCATTCAAAATAAAAATGCTAAAGAAAGTTATCCCTACAAAATCATATAATCCTGTCATGCTCATGCACTACCCCAATGACAAGTCGAGCAATTGGTTCATACTTTTTAACGTGCTTCAGCTTTTTCAACCCCCATGCAATACATGAGCGCAAGCCATGGATATAGCACTATGGGTGGAATAGAGTATGGTGGTAGAGATTAATAAGGGGAAGTCAAAAATAAGAAGATAGTCTCACATCGACGAGGCTAATCAACGGGCTATGGAGATGCCCATCAATTAATGTCAATGTGAGGAGTAGGGATTGCCATGCAACAGATGCACTAAGAGCTATAAGTGTATGAAAGCTCGACATGAAAACTAAGTGGGTGTGCATCCAACTTGCTTGCTCATGAAGACCTCGGGCATTTGAGGAAGCCCATCATCGGAATATACAAGCCAAGTTCTATAATGAAAAATTCCCACTAGTATATGAAAGTGACAAAATAGGAGACTCTCTATATGAAAAACATGGTGCTACTTTGAAGCACAAGTATGTAAAAGGATAGTAACACTGCCCCTTCTCTCTTTTTCTCTCATTTTTTTCCATGGCCTCTTTTTGGCCATTCATCATACTTCTATTTACTTACAACTCAAAAAATTACAAATCGAAACTAGAACAAAAATATGACTCTATATGAATGCCTCTGGCGGTGTACCAGGATGTGCAATGATACTAGTGTAACATGTATAAAAATGATGAATGGTGGCTGAGCCACAAATACTATGTCAGCTATATGATCATGCAAAGCAATATGACAATGATGATGTGTGTCATAAAAAACAGAACGGTGGAAGTTGCATGGCAATATATCTTGGAATGGCTATGGAAATGCCATGATAGGTAGGTATGGTGGCTATTTTGAGGAAGATATAAAGAGGCTTATGTGTGATAGAGCTTATCATATCACGGGGTTTGGATGCACCGGCGAAGTTCGCACCAACTCTTGAAGTGAGAAAGGGCGGTGCACGGTACCGAAGAGGCTAGCAAATTGCGGAAAGGTGAGAGTGCGTATAATCCATGGACTCACATTAGTCTTAAAGAACTCACATACTTATTGCAAAAGTTTATTAGCCCTCGAAGCAAAGTACTATTACGCATGCCCCTAGGGGGATAGATTGGTAGGAAAAGACCACCGCTCGTCCCCAACCGCCACTCATAAGGTAGACAATCAAGAATAAACCATGCTCCAACTTCTTAGCATAATGACAGATCATACGTGCATGCTTCGGGAATCACAAACCATAACACCAATATTATTACTAAACCACAATTATCTACTAGCACCTCCCACATATTACCATCATAATATCGCAAAACTATTGCAAGGAATCAAACTTATCATATTCAGTGATCTACGTGAAAGTTTTTATTATATCCCTCTTGAATACCTATCATATTAGGACCAAATTCATAACCCGTGCATATTACCATTGCTATTCATTAGACTCTCAAAAATAAATAAGTGAAGCATGAGAGTGCAAATATTTCTTTAAAATATAACCACCGCCGAGCTCTAAAAGGTATAAGTGAAGCACTAGAGCAACTTCCTAGCTCAAAAGATATAAGTGAAGCACATAGAGTATTCTAACAAATCACGAATAATGTGTGTCCCTCTCCAAAAAGGTGTGTTCAGCAAAGATGATTGTGACAAACTAAAAGGCAAACAAAAGCAAACAAACTATATCACAAGATGCTCCAAGTAGAACACATATCATGTGATGAATAAAAATATAGCTCCAAGTGAGTTACCGATAGATTGTAGACGAAAGAGGGGATGCCTTCTGGGGCATCCCCAAGCTTAGATGCTTGAGTCTTCCATGAATATTACCTTGGGGTGCCTTGGGCATCCCCAAGATTAGGCTCTTGCCACTCCTTATTCCTTTATCCATCGTAGTCTCACCCAAAACTTGAAAACTTCAGCACACAAAACTCAACAGAAACCTCGTGAGATCCGTTTGTATAACAAACAAATCTTAAACTTTAGGTACTGTTGTAAATTGATTCATATTTAATATTGGCATAATTCTAATGTACTCCAACTTCTCTGTGACTCATACCCCCCGATACGATCCATAGATTCATCAAAATAAGCAAACTATGCAACAAAAACAGAATCTGTCTAAAACAGCACTGTCTGTAAAGATCAATTTAAAATCCAAAATTATGTAACTCCAAAAATTCTGAAAAATTTGGACAACATGGGAAATTCATATATCAATACTGTGAAAAACAATTAGAATTTTATGACGCTCCAGAAAAAAACCAAAATTCTAGCACTGGACGCAAAAGTTTCTGTTTTCCAACAGCATCAATCATACTATCTTCCAAATCATCCCAAAGGCATTACTTGGCACAAAAACTAATTAAAAGATAAAAACACAATCATAACAGAGGATATAATTGTGTAAACACACAAAAACAGAAGGTAAAACAAAAATTCATTTATTCATTGGGTTGCCTCCCAACAAGCGCTATTGTTTTATGCCCCTAGCTAGGCATTATGCATAGTTTCAAGTGTTGTCATCCTTCAAGTTAATTCCATAGGTGGCCCTCATAATAGATTCATAAGTTGCCTTAATTATATTTCTAGGGAAGTGTTCCATCCCTTTCTTTAATGCAAATTGAAATCTTATATTACCTTCTTTCATATCAATAATAGCACCTATGGTTCGTAGGAAAGGCCTACCAACTATTATAGGACAAGAAGGATTGTATTCAATATCAATAACAATAAAATCCATGGGCACATAATTTATATTTTCAAGAATAAGCACATCATTTATTCTACCCAATGGTTTTTTAATAGTGGAATCCGCAAGATGCAAATTAAGGGAACAAGGATCCATATCGGTGAGACCTAGCACGTCACACAAAGACTTTGGTATAGTGGAAACGCTAGCACCAAGATCACAAAGAGCATTACATTCATAATCTTTAATTTTGACTTTAATAGTAGCTTCCCATTCATCTTGTAATTTTCTAGGAATTGAAACTTCCAACTCAAGTTTTTCTTCATGAGCTTTCATCATAGCTTCTATAATATGTTTAGTAAAAGCTTTATTTTGTTCATATGCATTTGGTGAATTAATCATGGTTTGTAATAAGGAAATACACTCAATTAAAGAACAACTATCGTAATTAAAGTCCTTATAATCCAAAGTAGTGGGTGCATTACTATTTAAAGTTTTGACCTCTCCAAACCCACTTTTTTCATTTTTATCATTAAGATTATCACCCTCCAAGCAATTGGGAATCCTTCTATCTAAAGTTGACTCTTATTCAGTCCCTTTTTAATGAAGTTTTATATTAATAAATAATGATTCAATTGGAGTGACACCAATCATTTTAATATCTTCATCATTACTATGATAGAAACCGGGTGGAATAGCTTTTTCTAGAAATTCTCGCTTAGCTCTCAACCTGGTGGTCCTTTCTTTACTTTCATTAATGGAGACATAGATAGCTTTAATAGACTCATTTATATCATGCTTGGGTGGCAAAATTTTAATTTTGAGATTTTCCACATCATGAGCAATTCTATCCATGTTCCTAGCCAATTCATCAACTCTATTCAATTTTTCTTCTATCATAGCATTGAAATTCTTTTGCGAATTAATAAATTCTTTAATATTACTTTCAAGATCAGAGGGGATCCTATTATTATTATTATTATTATATGGATTACCATAGTAATTACCATAATTATTAGTGGAATTTCCAGGAAATGGTCTAGGATTAAATTACCCCTATAAGCATTGTTGTTGAAATTATTTCTAGAGACAAAATTTACATCAATAGCATCATTATTTTGCTCAATCAAGGTAGACAATGGCACATCATTAGGATCAATATGAGCACTTTTCCTAGCAACCACTTTCATAAGAGCATCCATCTTATCACTCAAGGTATTAATTTCTTCAACAGAATTTACATTCTTACCAGTTGGAGTTCGTTCAGTGTGTCATTGAGAATAATTTGTCATAATATTGCCAAGAAGTTTTGTAGCTTCTCCCAATGTAATTTCCATAAAAGTACCACCAGCGGCAGAGTCTAGCAAATTTCTAGAAACAAAGTTTAGTCCCGCATAAATTTTTTGTATGATCATCCATAAACTTAAACCATGTGTTGGGTAATTTCTTATCATTAATTTCATTCTCTCCCAAGATTGGGAAACATGCTGATGTTCAAGTTGCTTAAAATTCATAATTTGATTTCTTAAAGAAATAATCTTAGCGGGAGGAAAATACTTGGCAATAAAAGCATCCTTACACTTATCCCAAGAATCAATACTATTTCTAGGCAAGGATGAAAACCAAGTTTTAGCACGATCTCGTAGTGAGAACGGAAATAATTTTAATTTGAAAATATCATTATCCACATCTTTTTTGTTTTACATATCACAAAGCTCAACGAAAGTATCTAGATGGGATGCAACATCTTCATTAGGACTACCAGAAAATTGTTCTTTCATAACAAGATTAAGCAAGGCGGCATTAATGTCACATGACTCCGCCCTAGTGGCGGGAGGAGTAATAGGAGTACTAATAAAATCATTGTTATTAGTATTGGAAAAGTCACACAATTTTGTGTTTTCTTGAGACATCGCGACGAAGCAAGCAAACTAGCAAACAAGCAAATAAAAATATTTTTGTGTTTTTGGGAAAAAAAATTAGAAGTGGGGGAGATGAAAACAAGAGGTAAATGCAAATAAAAAGGCAAATAAAATAAATGCAAGTGGATGATAGTTTGTGCGAAGGTACTTGGTAATTTTGATGATGTCTCCCCGGCAACGGCGCCAGAAATTCTTCCTGCTACTTGTAGACTGCGTTCGTATTTCCCCGAAGAGGAGAGGATGATGCAATATAGTAGAGATAAGTATTTCCCTCAGTTAAGAACCAAGGTTATCAATCCAGTAGGAGAACCAAGCAAAATCCTGTTAGACGCACCTGCACACATAAAAGCAAACACTTGCACCCAACGCAAATAAGAGGGTTGTCAATCCTCTTAGCGGTTATTTGCAAGGATTAATTATGATAGTGATAGATAGATAAACTAAAAACTAAACAAAATAAAAGTAAATAAATTGCAGAAAGGTATTTTTGGTTTTAATATATGATAAAAGTAGACCCGGGGGCCATAGTTTTCACTAGAGGCTTCTCTCTCGAACACATAGCATATGGTGGGTAAACAAATTACTGTTGGGCAATCTATTATATATAAAAAAGTATTTGACGGGATCCCAGAAAAAAGAGAAATAAGATAGAAATTACCACAAAAAATAGAAACATCCGACCGTTTATTTAATAGTCTAAAATTTACAACCATTAGATAATGTTTATACGTGAAAAATTACCCACCACTGCCATTATGATGAGAAAATGTTTCGTAAAGCATTCCCATTATAAAAAGGAAGGACATCATGGGACGTGGGGCTGATGACTTGGTTTACAATAAACAAGCCAGCCTGGGCGTGGGCTATGTCTTGGTTTATGCATGCATGCATTCATTGGAAATAAAAGAAAACCGTGCATTTCCTTTCATATATGAATGCATCACATGCGTTGCCAGGATGGAGTCTCTATCAATTTGCGTCGCAGCTTCTGGCGACATACGACGACGACGATGAAACAACACTGATGCAATCCCAAAGTTCTTTTACTCCGAGATACATAGCAGTGCAAAGCTAGCCTACCGCTTGCCGAGCGATTCTCCTGGAACTAACGTTACTAGCCAAAGCTAGCTAACTTCGTATAGATCACACACACACGTACACACCAACCGTGGCCTGATTGATTCTCGCCGCTGGCCGCCGGCTGGAACCCAACACACTAGATTCGATTGATGGCTGCAAGTACGTATCGATCGGAGTTTTAGGAGGTAAAGGAATCGCATGGAGTGGAGCTCGCTTCAATTATGTGCTCCTTGCTGAATCAGGACTCCCCTTGCATGTAGGCAAAAGGGTCAATCACATCCTTCTCACCGCCGTCATCACATAGGAAGGGCCTTGCTCGAATGGGCGATGGTATGTGATGAGTACTTGGAGATTGCCTCGGCCAAGAATTCATGGTCAGGGACGACAAAGGTCAACCTTGCTTCCTTAGACGGCAATGAGGACGAGAAGAATGCCTCGCCCGAGAATTCCTAGGCGGGCACGTTGCGGTGCAGTTCCATTGGCTTCCACGACAAGGAGACGGCCAAACAGAGGAGAATGCCTCGGCGCCCAGAATTCTGATGGTCCAGCGCCTTGCATGATGAGGACACGACATCGGTTCAATTGCACATGAGGAGGATGAGGAGAATGCCTCTGCTGAGAATTCTTGGGCGGGGATGTTTGAGGTATGGTTCCGGTGCCTTACATATGGAGGAGACAGCAAACTCAACAACCATAGCGGGAGCCGATCGGAGTTTTAAGAGGTAAAGAAATCGCATGGAGTGGAGCTCTTCAGTTATGTGCTCCTTGCTGAATCAGAACTCCCCTTGCATGTATGTGAGTACATCCTCACATACGCGGCCGTCACTGTAGCGTTCGGCACCCTCTGCCCGCCCGTCGGCCAGCCTCTCCCCCATATGTGTAGGAACATCAGCGGTCTTAGGTTTCAAACTTCCTCATGCATGCAACCTTGTAGCAAGGAGCTAGGTACATGATTGATTAAACTTGCGGCATGGTAGCAACAAGATAGAACAAAGACTTGCCTTATCTTGGTACGGGCATGTCATAGCTAGCTATATACATTTTTTACTACTCCATCTGTATAATACAAAACACTCTCTAGATTTATCAGTATCAACAAAGACAATGTGAAATATAGAGGTGAGGTATATGTATCATGGCTTTGAGATATTGCAATATGCAACAAATATATATCGAATGCTATTCATATGTACTAGGGCCGCAAATTATTCTATGATTGTAGTGTACATTTGTGAATTATACTCCAAATTTTTTTCATAACAAAACGGCGCTTTGAGCAAATTAGCGTAAACGTGATGTTGAACAGGAGGAAACAATCGACGCACTGAAATTCATAAAATCCAAATGGTACTCTTTTTTTAGATGAACCAATTGGTATGCTGGATGTTCACAGGAAGGAATACCTTTTTTACACAAAATTACTTGATTTCTCTCCCTAACATTGGTATAGAATTTCTGATTGGCTTGCAATTACGGGTTCCACCCTTCAAGCTATATGTTTCTAACTATATCTATTCTTATGTGTGTAGCCTGATTTAGGTTATACATATATTGATTTTTCATTCAATTTTTATGATATTAGAAATAGCTGACCAATTACGTGGCCATGAACTATATATTAAAACAATGATAATTTGATTATTTCTTTCATAACAAGATAGTTCATGGTTAGTATTTATGTTGATTCTAGAATAGTTGGTAAGTAGTAGTTACTTTTTACAAGATAGACAATTTCCTTAATAGCAGTTTCCTCTAAATTTGGTCACTGAAAGGTTGCAGACATTTCATGTCGCCGTTCAAAGATATTAGGTTTCTCTTGGTTTTCATTAGAGATGAAATTTTCTTACAAAACCAAACATGATATGCAAGCACGGATATAAGAAAAAGAGGAGACATGTGCCATAGTGAAATTCTACATTCTACGATCCCAGGCATAAGCATACTGAAAATACACTTGAAATGTCACTTATTGTCTTTCAAACGGGAAATTCCCCCATCTACTCATCTCACACTTTACCGTTCGTTCGATTTCAGCGAATCCTTTGGAAATTGTTTTATATTAAAAATATCAGTCAACTTTTAGTAAATAAACATCATAATGCAAAAAATGTGTGGCCCCATAAAGAAGAGGCGCCATATGATCTCTACATTATATGTCTTTGTTAACAATTTCTACATGCTAAATCATAGAAAGTACAATGCTTAAATTTCGTTATGAGTAATATTTAAAAGTTAATTTGTTTTTGAGTTAAAATCTCTCATTTTTATCGCTAAGATACTACTGATAATTTTAACTTCCATATCTTTAATTAAACTAAAAACATTTAAGAAAACAAAGTGTTTTTGAATGTCGTTAAGGGCCATTTCATGATGCATGGTATTAAAACTAATACACAATATAAAATTAAGAAATTGCCCGCGCACATATGATGCAAAGAGGCCAGAGGAAAACCCACCTTGATAGAAGAAAAAAGGCACAAAAGAGGTTGCCCTCGCATTTGCGAGGGCCACTTTGCTAGTTGATAGAAAAGCAAATAATTATGACGGATTCATGGCAATGATCATGTATATAGGCATCACATCCGAGACAAGTAGACCGACTCCTACCTGCATCTACTACTATTACTCCACCCATCGACCGCTATCCAGCATGCATCTAGGGTATTAAGTATGTAACAGAGTAACGCCTTAAGCAAGATGACATGATGTAGACAAAGTAAACTCAAGCAATATGATTAAACCCCATCTTTATATCCTTAATGGCAACAATACAAATACGTGTCATGTCCCTTTCTGTCACTGGGATTGAGCACCGCAAGATTGAACCCATCACAAAGCACCTCTCCCATTGGAAGATAAACCAATCTAGTTGGCCAAACCAAATCGATAGATCAGAGAGAAATACAAAGCTATAATAATCATGCATAAAAGAGTTTAGAGAAGACTCAAATATTCCTCATGAATAATCTGATCATAAACTCACAATTCATCAGATCCCAACAAACATACCACAAAAGAAGATTACATCGGATAGAACTCGAAGAACATCGAGTAGAACATGGTATTGAAGATCAAAGAGAGAGAAGAAGCCATCTAGCTACTAGCTATGGACCCATAGGTCTGTGGTAAACTACTCACACATCATCGGAGGGGCAGCAAGGTTGATGAAGAAGCCCTCGTGATCGTTTCCCCCTCCGGCAGAGTACCGGAAAAGGCATCCAGATGGGATCGCGGAAGAACAGAGGGTTGCGGCGGCGGAAAGGTTTTCTCTTCTGTCTTTCTAGTATATTGGGAATATTTGGGAATTTATTGCGCTGGAATTAGGTCAGGAGGGGTTACGAGGGGCCCACAAGCCTGGGGGCGTGCCCTACCCCCAGGGCGCGCCCTCCGAGCTTGTGGCTCCCTCGTGGCTCCACTGGTCTTCTCCCGAAGCTTCATGGGTCTCTTCTGGTCCAGAAAAAATTAATCCAAAGTTTTTTTCTCGTTTGGACTCTTTTTAATAATGATTTTCTGAAAAGACAAAAACAAGCAAAAAACAGCAACTCGCATTGGGCACTGGGTTAATATGTTAGTCCCCAAAAATGATATATAATGGCATATAATTGCATATAAAACATCCAAGATTGATACTATAATAGCATTTAACAATCAAAAATTATAGATACGTTGGAGACATATCACACTCGAGGGCGACTTTTCTATTACCATTGACAGTGATAGTGCCCTCTGGCCCAGGCATGTTCAGCTTTAGATAAACATAACATGGACGTGCCATGAACCGCGCATAAGCCGGCCTCCCGAAGAGAGCATGATATGGACTCTTGAGCTTGACCACCTCAAACGACAAGAACACCGAGTGATAGTTGAATTCAGTGCCAAAGGCAACTTCTAGAGAAATTCTACCAATAGGGTAAGCCGACTAGCCAGGAACAATGCCCTGAAAGACTGTAATGGAACGGGTGAGCTGTTTCTCAGACAAGTTCATCCGTCTGAAAGTATCGTAATAGAGGATATTGATGCTGCTTCCTCCGTCCACGAGTACCTTGGTCAGGGTGTAACCTCCGACTTGCGGGGCAACCACCAATGCAAGACCCCCTGGATTATCAATCCGTGGGGGGTGATCTTCCCGACTCCAAGTCACTGGTTGCTCTGACCAGTTGAAGTAGTAAGGGACTGCCGGCTCAACTGTATTGAAAGCTCGTCGCTGAAGCTTCCGGCCGCGTTTACACGTACTTGTGGTGAAAACAGGATATTGTCCACTATTCAACTACTTAGGATTGCTCTAAAACCCAGACTGACCTCCCTGATTCTGATTTCCTTGGTTGTTGTGCTGATTGTTTCCTCCATTACTGATACGTCTCCAACGTATCTATAATTTTTGATTGTTCCATGCTATTATAGTATCAATCTTGGATGTTTTATATACACTTAAAAGCAATTATATATCATTTTTTGGGACTAACCTATTAACTTAGTGCCCAGTGCCAGTTGCTGTTTTTTTGCCTATTTTTGGTTTTTCAGAATATCAGTACCAAACGAAGTCCAAATGCCACGAAATTTTTTGGAGATTTTTTTCTGGACATAAGAGACACTAGAAGCTTCGGGAGAGGGCCAGAAGATAGAGGAGGTGGCCATGAACCACCAGGGCACGGCCCAGGGGGGGTGGCGCGCCCTGGTGCCTCGTGGGCCCACCTCTGCTCTGTTTGACCTAATTCCACCTCTATAAAAACTCTAAAATCGGGAAACCAATAGGAGAGTCCACGAAATACTTTTTTTGCCGCTGCAAGTCTCTATTCTCGAGAGATCCCATCTGGAGGCCTTTTCCGGCACTCTGTCGGAGGGGGATTCGACCACGGAGGGGCTCTACATCAACCTTGCTGCCCTTCCGATGATGCGTGAGTAGTTTACCCCAGACCTTCGGGTCCATAGTTAGTAGCTAGATGGCTTCTTCTCTCTATTTGATCTTCAATACAATGTTCTCCTCGATGTTCTTGGAGTTCTATCCAATGTAATCACTTTTTACGGTGTGTTTGTTGGGATCCAATGAATTGTGAGTTTATGATCAAATTATCCATGAATATTTTTTGAGTTTTCTTTGAACTCTTTTATGAATGATTGTTATAGCTTCGTATTTCTCTCCGATCTATTGATTTGGTTTGGCCAACTAGATTGATTTATCTTGCAATGGGAGAGGTGCTTTGTAGTGGGTTCGATCTTGCGGTGCCCAATCCCAGTGACAGAAAGGGACATGACATGTATGTATCATTGCTATTAAGGGTAAAAAGATGGGGTTTATTCATGCGTGAGTTTACTTTGTCTACATCATGTCATCTTGCTTAAGGCGTTACTCCGTTCTTTATGAACTTAATACTCTAGATGCATGCTGGATAGCGGTCAATGTGTGGAGTAATAGTAGTAGATGCTGGCAGGAGTCGGTCTACTTGTCTCGGACGTGATGCCTATATACATGATCATTGCCTTGGATATCGTCATGATTATTTGCTTTTCTATCAATTGCCCAACAGTAATTTGTTTAGCCAGCGTACGCTATTTTCAAGAGAGAAACCTCTAGTGAAAACTATGGCTCCCGGGTCTACCTTTATCATATATTAAAAATCCTAAAAATACCTTGCTGCAATTGTACTTTATTTATTTTATTTTGTATTTTTGTTCGATATATCATTCTATCACCATACAATTTAATCTTGCAATTAACCGCCAAGGGATTGACAACCCCTTGTTCGCGTTGGATGCAAGGATTTGTTATTTTGTGTGCAGGTGCTGCTAACAAGTTGTTGTGTGATTCACCTACTGGATTGATAACCTTGGTTTCATAACTGAGGGACATACTTATCTCTACTGTACTGCATCATCCCCTCCTCTTCGGGGAAAAACCAACGCAGATCACAAGTAGCAATTACCAGCCCCTTGAAACCCTGAATTTTGACAGGCGTTACCCAAAAACCCGGAATTTTGACCTGTGAAATGTCCCCGTGAGCTGGCTCCCTGGAAGCCGGCCTCAAAGTTGCCGAGTCCAGGATTGCCTGGATGTCCACCATTGCCGCCACCATTATGATGATTCTGAAAGATTCGCTTGGAATATTCCTACATAATAAAGCAGTTTTCCCACGAATGGTTGGCCGGCTTACCATCAAAACTGTGTTTTGGACACGGACCTTTGAGAGCCTCCTTGTAACTACGAGGGCGGTTATCAGAAAAGGGCTTCCTGGAGCCATTGTTCTGACGCTGAATTTTAGGACCCGTGTTGGTGTTTGCTATAAGATCAGAACCTCCCTCGTGATTCTTACGCTTGTGATTGTCGTTGTTATTTCCAGTGCCATTATTCTGATGATGGCCCTTGCAACCATTTTTTGTGCCCTTGCCAAACTTATCATCATCGGAAGTTGGATCCTTTGTATTATATGACTCGACATACCGAGTTTAGACATCCATGAGATCACCCATGTCCTTGACCTTCTGTTTGAGACGCCCCAACTTCTGAACCAAAGGCTGGAATTTACAATTTCATTCCAGGACAAGGACAACCTGCTGAGCTGTGATACTATCCGAAGAGTGGATAATTTCTACAATCCGGCGAGACCAATGATATGCCGACTCATCATCATGCTGAACACAATGCTCAAGATGAACAATTGTAGTCGGACACTTGCAGGTCCCCTGGAAGTTCTTGATGAAGCACTCCTTCAACTCTTGCCAGGTGTTAATGGAATTCGCGCGCAGATTTTTCAACCAAGTGCGCGTTGGACCCTCCATTATCAAAGGTAAGTATCGAGCACAGACAACATCGCTGGCTTCCATCATATCCATAGCTAGCTCATAACTTTCGATCCACTCGGCCGGTTCTAAATCAGCTGTATAATTAGGAACCTTGCGAGGACCCTTGAAATACGAGGGCATACGTGCGTCTCGCAATGCCGGGACTAGACATGGAGTTCCGAAAGTCCGTCCTGTTTTGCCACTAGTGCGGATAGCGGGTTGGGTTGAGGCGGGTGGGGGTTGCACAATAGGCTGGGCATATGCTGCACCTGTGTTTCTTGCCTCTAACCCCCGTAAAGCACGAGCAGCATCAATGATTGCCTGTGCATCTGGGATTCCAAGCTGTGGCTGATTTGGGGGCGGCTGTTAAGACCTCCTATGCTATGCACTGCTGGAAACTGCCGGTGACTCGGCGTGTCGGCTCCTACTGTGACTTGGATGAGGGGTAGAATGAAGCCGGTGTTGACTATGAGAATAGTTTGCCTGCTACATGACTGCTATTTTCAACATCTCAATAGCATTCCTGGCCTCAATCTCTATCAGATTGTTCCCCTCAATTGGGAGTGCTGCTAAGTTGTGGGTTGCTGCCAGCACGTTATCAACCAGGTTAGAATAATGACCCGCCGGTGTCTGGAAACGACGAGGCGGCAACTGCTGAGCCAACTATTGCTGCTGCTGTTGAGCCAGCAACTGCTGCTGCTGCTGAACCGGCGGCGGCTGCTGCTGCCGAGCCGACGGCCGTTGTTGCTGTACTGCGCTGGGAGGCACGTTCTGAGTCAACTGGGGTATGATGGGAATTACACCTGGGGATCCAGCGCCGACTCCCCGGCTTGCTGGAGCGAGTAAATCGCCCAGTTAGCTAAATAGTTGGGTCGGCTTAATAGCCGCTGGGAGACGGCTCTGGTGTCTCCTCCGATGCACCACTTCTGACTCGTTCTAACCTCCAAGCATTTAGTCTCGCTGAAGATGTGGGCCTGGATTTCCGCCATATGTGTGTTTTCTGCATTCATATCCTCCTGGATCTTGGCTAGTTGCTCATGACACTTCGCGATCTCCGCGTTGCATGCTTCATCATTCTCGGTAGTTACTGGCTCCGCCAAAAGAGTTCCAAGAGTAGTCATCATCTCTGAGAGTGCTTGGGCTCCTAACTTCTTAGAGCCGGCGGCCTTTGAACCGGCCGATGTGGGATTCTGTCCTGCCGTTGGGTCTGCCGGGTCTCGAGCCGGCGGCTGCTGCTGAAGCAGATTATGGTTCCAAGCCATGTGGACCGCAGCGAACCGAGTCGGCTCAAAGGACTCAGAAAAAACATCCTCATCCAAGTAGCCTCCCAGCCTCTCATCAAACAGCGGACGAATGGACTCGGTCTCTCCTACTGATGACTCGCCATCAGAATAAATGAGCGTGTCCTCCCCAGACGTGGAATTGCTTGCCAGGTCGACCCCCTATGTGAAACCGATGAAAATATGCTTCCGGCGAACTCTAGCCGGGCCGGGTCTTTCCTGGCCGGGTCTGGCACGAAGGGCTGACTCGATGGTGTTGGTGACGACGTCGAGCCCGGCGCCTGACTCGCTGATGAAGACATGGATCTTGCCGAAGGGGACCCGTTACCCATACTCGATTGAGTCGGCCTCGGGGCCCCAGCCAGAGTTGTCGATGTAGAGCTTGCCATGGCGACTCTTGGTCATCTGGCCGATCGCGTATCCCTCGATCCCTAAAGGAGCTCCCACCAAGAACTCAACTCCCCTGTGCGCTGGCCCCACGGTGAGTGCCAACTGTCATGGTTTTGTCATGGCAGATGTCCTCGTCAAAGGACTTAGTCGTGAGGCCATCGCAGTTGCGTGGAAGCTTGAACGGGGTTGAGCGGAAAAGAGAGACACAGGTTTACCCAGGTTCGGACCCTCACGGTGGTGGAAAAAGCCTACTCCTGCTTGATTGATATTGCTTTGGATCTCGATTACAAGGGTGCAAATTTGCTAACCTAGCTTTCGAGAGATTGCAACTTAGTCTTTCTACCCTAGGAACTCCCCTTTATATCATAGGTTGAGCCCCTAGGTTTACATACAAGAGTCCGAGTCGTTCTCTTAACCCGTATCCTAGCCTAACTCCTTTATTCACCTTGCCTTGCAAGTTAAGGGAATTCCCTCCACCTCGGCCTCTTCATGAGCCTACCCGCTTACTCCTTCATGAGCCGTCCTGTAGCTAGGTCATACTGTGGGCCTTTAGCCCTTTCCTCGTGATGCCGCTATGACTCGGGAACAGGATGACCCGCCGTGCCTTCCGGCCCTTGCCGGGTCATACCCTGAGCCTGGTCTTGGCCATGGGTAATATCCCCAACATCCGAGCCCCTCCGTAAATACATTCAAAGATTCAGTTGTGTGCATCACAACATACCTGACATACATCATGCTGCCATTATTGCTGCATTCCACAATAACGTGCGCAACCGCAGAATGCGGGAAAAGATGAACATCAAACAGGTAAAGGACATCACAGAGCTATATGCTCTTGTTGACAAGTGTGCACGAGCTGAAGAGGGAAGGCGACTTCCTGGGGAGGATGCAGCTGAGGCTGTCGCTGATTCAGATGATGACGATATTCCACCCCGAAGTAGAAAGGCCGGAAGGGCAATCACAAGCGCAAGGCAAGGCAGTAACGGCCGTTGAGGGTTCCGGATCTGCCGGCAAGAAGTCCAAGACTGAGGGTGCCGGCAAGGAGGTTGCCGCGTGTACCTATGGCCATGAGGCTGCTGCCGAAGGGAAGACTGATGGCCCATACTACAAGATCCATCGTACTATTGGTCACGACCTCCACGAATGCCTCCAAGTTGAACATCTGGCTGAGAAGCAGAAACAAGAGTACGAGAAGCGCGACAAGGAGAAGGGCCAAGACAGTGCTAGTGATTCTAGAAAGAAGAACCGTGGTGCCCGCGGGGGCCGCCGTGGCAAGGCCAACAAGCAGAAAGAAAAACCTGCACATGGCTGTGACAAGAAAGAAGGAGAAGACCAAGACGACGATGAAGAAGAGTCTGAGAATGAGTTCCACAATGCGGTAGATTGCATGTGAATTTACAGAGGTGCATCTTTGCACTCCTCTTACTGGTAGCTAAAAAATGGGCTCGTGAGCTCAATGTAGCTGAGCTGGCAATCAAAGCGTAGAAGCGTTTGAAGTGGTCAAACACATCCATCATCTTTGATGCTGAGGACCACCCAGACCACACGACTCTGGTTGGTTGTTCGCCATTGTTGGTCTCACCGACAATCCGCAACCTCAAGGTGACAAAGATATTGGTTGACGGTGGTGCTGGCCTGAACTTGATCCCTCTTGAGGTGATCAGGAGGATGCAGATTCCCGATGAAGATCTCAAGGAAATAGGGTCATTTCAAGGGGTCAATCCGGGAAAAGCCAAGCCTAAGGGTCGGATAACATTGCCGGTCACTTTTGGTAGCAAACTCAACTACAGGATGGAGAAGATAGTCTTTGACGTCGTCAAGATACCACTGCCTTAAAACAGAATACTTGGTCGCCCCGCTTTGGCAAAATTCATGGCGGCATCTCATTATGCCTACAACACATTGAAGATGCCGGGGCCCATGGGCGTAATCACCATTCATTCTGATAAAAAAGATGCAGTGATCTGTGCTGATAAACTGTACTGAGAAGCAGTTGCAGCATCTGCCGGCAAGGCACTTGCTCCTGCCGACAAGGTTCCTAGGGAACAGACATAGAAGAAATCCGGCAAGGCCTCTGGGAAGCGCTCTGTAGGGTGCAGCATGCCCGTTGAGGAAGCAGCGACCTCTGCAGCAAAAGCAAGAAGTCTAAAGCCACTACACCTGCAGTCAAGCAAGTTCATGCGAAGGAGGCTGGGACGGGACTAGTGGCACTTTCACCATAAGTGCTACACTTGATAGCAAATAGGAAAGCGCGCTCATTACTTTCCTACAGGCGAATGTCGATGTGTTTGCATGGCAACCATCTGACATCCCCGGCGTTACCAGGGAAGTAATTGAGCACCACCTTGCTGTATGTCCTCATGCGAAGCTCGTCAAGCAGAAGATCATGAAGCAAGCTTTGGAACGGCAAGAATTCATCGCCTAAGAAATCCAAAAACTTGAAGCTGCAGGTCTGGTCAGAGGAGTACTTCACCCAACTTGGTTGGCCAATCTGGTGGTAGTTCGCAAGGCTAATGGGAAGTGGAGGCCGTGCATTGATTTCACTAATATCAACAAGGCATGCCTGAAAGATCCATTTCCTTTGCTGTGGATTGACCAAATTGGTGACTCCACTGCTGGCTGCGATCTCCTCTCTTTTCTCAACGCCTGCTCTGGTTATCACCAGATCTTTATGGCTAAGGAAGATGAGGAGAAAATTGCATTCATTACTCCATGTGGCACATACTGTTTCATACGTATGCCTTTCGGACTAAAGAGTGCCGGTGCAACATTTGCAAGAGCTGTGCAAATTGGTTTTGGTCCGCAGCTACACAGAAATGTGGAAGCCTATATGGATGATATAGTGGTTAAAACCAAGCACAAGTCAACACTTATTCAGGATCTAGAAGAGACATTTGCGAACTTGCGCAAGGTCAACTTGAAGCTCAACCCCGAGAAGTGTGTTTTTAGTGTTACATCTGGCAAGTTCCTCGGGTTCTTTGTATCTTAGCGCGGAATTGAAGAAAATGTCGATAAGATCAAAGCGATTGAGCAAATAGAAGCACCGAAGCACGTCCAGGATGTACGGCGTCTTGCCGGTTGTGTCACCGCACTAAGCAGGTTCATCTCGAAGTCAGCTGAGTGTGCCTTGCCGTTTTTCAAAATCTTGAACAAGACAGGTCTAATGAAATGGACCCCAGAAGCAGAGGCTGCGCTCCAAGACTTGAAGAAGTACATACCCTCTCAACCAGTGCTAGTTGCACCTAAGCCACAAGAACAATTGCTGCTATACTTGGCGGCAACTAATCAAGTGGTGAGTGCTGTACTAGTAGCTAAGAGGGAAACAAATGATGAAGAGGCTACAATGGTGGAGCCACAAGCTGACAAGTTGGAATCTTCTCCGACAGAGTCAGGTGCCGACAAGCCAAAATTAGCGCAAGCAAATGAGCAAGAATAGCAGGTTGTGCCGAAGAGGAAGATGGTGCAGCGCCCAGTTTACTTTGTCAGCTCTCTATTACAGGGAGCTAGGTCAAGGTATTCTGGGGTACAGAAATTGCCTTTTGGCCTCCTCATGGCCTCACGCAAACTGCACCACTATTTCCAAGCACATCAAGTCACCGTCGTCACTCGCTTTCCGTTCCAGCGCATCTTGAGAAATCTAGAAGCCACCGACAGGATAGTAGAGTGGGCATTGGAATTGTCAAGTTTTGATCTAAAGTTTGAGAGTACATCATGAATCCAGAGCAGAGCTTTAGCTGAGTGCATTGCAGAATGGATGCCAATGCTAGATGAAGAAATACCAGAGACCTATCTTCCCTGTAAGGAAACTACAGATGATTGGAGTATGTTCTTTGAAGGTGCTTTTACGCTTCAGGTGCCGGTGTCGGTACCAGAACCGGCAGATCTCGGGTAGGGGATCCGAACTGTGGGTCTAGGAATCAATGGGTAACTGGGAACATAGAGACGGCGATTTACCCAGGTTCGGGCCCTCTCGAAGAGGTAATACCCTAGGTCCTGCTAGATTATATTGATGTGATTGTATGAAGGTTACAGAGTTGATCTACCTCGAGATCGGATGGGCTAAACCCTAGGCAATGGATATGATGATCCTCTACGGACTAAACCCTCTGGTTTATATAGACACCAGAGGGTCCTAGGGTTACATATAGTTAGTTACCATCAGGGGATAAACATGCCGGCCACGCCAATTATTCCTTGGAGGAGACACCAAGTCTTCAGAGGTTTCCTTTTGATACACGGGGTCACCCACAATCCAGCCTTCCATCGACGAGTAGAGAGCGGCCCACCAGCCCGGCCTATGAGAGATAGGCCAGCAGCCCGAGTACCCCCTAGTCCGGGACACCCTCAGTAGCCCCCGAACTAGTCTTCGAAGCCGAGTCATTATGTGTTGCCTAGCCACACACGCCTCGAAATTTACTTCGGTCGCCAAGGGTTATCAATAACTTAGCCTCGAAGGCCAGTCACCTCGGTATGAACAGTACCCCCATCTAACAACTTTTTACCGAAGGGTCACAATGCACCACGACCACGAGTTGTTTTATGAAAAACTCGATTCGTGGTTCGAGGTAGTTTTTTCATTGGCACGTCTCATCGATATGGAGATCGTGCCCTGGTTTTAAGGGATATGATCAATAATCTACCCCGCCCCATGCGCGCATGATGGCACGGTTACATGGGGAAATGGTGAGGACTGCGGTGCAGTAAAGGGGCCGTGGGTTTTACAGCCCATAAAAGGGGAACGGTCTCCATTTCCTTCGCACACTCCCTTTCTGCCTTCCCCATTCTTCGAGCTCCAGTGCCCAGATCCACTTTCCTATCGAAGAACCTTCCCGGCCGCCAGTTTCAATCCAGCAAAGGCGGGCTCTGGGTCCAAAGGCAAGTGGGAATCATCCGTTGTCACTGAGACCGCCATCTTGGAGCTGAAGGACGCGGGCTATCTCCCCGCCAACGTCGCCCACTACGCCCCAGAGGCCGGCCAGGTCGTTCCCACACCGCGGCAGGGCGAGAGGGTGGTATTCCTGCCCCACTTCATCCGAGGCCTGGGTTTTCCCCTCCATCCCTTCGTCAGGGGACTGATGTTCTTCTACGGGCTTGATTTCCATGATCTCGCACCGAACTCCTGCCTCCACATCTCGGCCTTCATCATCATCTGCAAGGCCTTTCTTCGGATCCGGCCACACTTCGGCCTATGGCTGAAGATATTCAACATCAAGCCAAAGATCGTCGATGGCTAGTAGGCGGACTGTGGGGGTGCGATGGTCAGCAAGCTCTCCTGAGTGGAGTGGCCAGAGGGCACCTTCATCGAGACCGTCAAGGTCTGGCAGAAGGAATGGTTCTACATCACCGAGCCAAGGAGCGCGGATTGGGGGGCGATTCCGGCCTTCCGATCCGGACCCCCTACAAGGCTGGTCTCATGGACCAAGAAGGGCCGTGACTGGGGGGTGAACAAGGAGCTGGCGCAACTGTAGAGCCGGATCGCCAAGATGATAGAGCAGGGCGTCGAGCTGCCCAACTTGATCCAGATCATGCTCGGCCGCCGAATCCTCCCATGCCAGGACAGGGCCTCCCCCATGTGAGCCTACAAGTCCGAAGACCCGGCCACTGTGCGCAACTTCTTCCGCACCTCCCACGCTCAGCTGCAGAGGGCGCTGTTCAAGCCGCAGAAGGACTGGCCGACCAAGGAGGAAGACATCGGACTCGACGCCGCAAATCCCCCACGGGAGGTATGAATAATTTTGTTCTTATAACCGAACTGTTCCCTTTTGATAAGGTACTTAGCCTTTTCACTTCCCATCCGCAGAACTGGCTGAAGAAGGCCGAGCGGATCAACAGTCCGGCGCCATTGCCAGAGGGGCCCAGGACACCCCTACTGGCAGCCATGTTGGCCGTGGAGCCATACGAGGCACCGGAGAGGAAGGAGAAGAAGAAGGACCAGCAGAAGGAGGCCAGAGAGGGCCTCCGTCCCCAAGGACCCCCGGACACTAGATCCGGGGACACCCATGCTCCCTCCGCGCAAGAGGAGGAGAAGGAGCTGGGAGGGGAAGGGGAGGAAGATGATTCCTCCCAAACAGGGAAAAGGGCGGCGTCCGAAGACGTCGAGGAGGAGCTGCCTCAACCCACCCCCAAAAGACCATGTAAGGCCAAGGTGGCCTTGTCCGGCGATAGCTCGGCTTCTGCCGAGGGCTCCGAGGCCTTCGAAGAGGTTCCTTGGAGGATCCCCAGGGCCAAGCCGCGGGCTCAAAGGTACGCATTCTGACATCCGTTCGAGTGTCATCGGCCGGACTAGATTTGGCATTGATCGCCTCTTCACTTCTAACATCGCAGCCCGATGCGCGACCTCCCCACCAACCAAGTCTCGGAGGGGGACTCTCCACCGGCTGCGCTGGCGGACAGCGGGACCGAATCGGGCGCCTCGCCTCCCCCAATCGTCGAGGAGGCCGAGGAGGTCCTATCAAGGAGGACCCCTCCCGTGCCGCACACAGGGGGAGGGGGCGACACCATCATGGCCGAGGCAAATACCTCAGCCGCCGCAGACCAGGAGGGGAGGACCCCTCCGGCAGACGAAGAGGAGGAGCCCGGACGATCCGAGCTCTCTCCGAGGGTGGCTCCTGAGTCATCCAGGCGGCCGGAGTTGGACACTCCGGTCTTTGAGAGGGAAGAAGCCGAAGTGCGTCCGCCACCCCCGCCCGCCCCAACGCGGGCGTCGACTGGGTGGCCGGACGAGATGGAGGATGCTTTAACCAGCTCCTCTATCGCTGAGGAGCACCGTGCACTTATGGGCGCAGTGTTGCAAAGTCTTCGTTCCGTGGATAACGGACTGAAGGAGGCCTTCAATGGCCTTCTCACAGGCTTCAAGGTGAGCCAAGTAATGTTTTCCCTTAAAGAATTTGTTTTGTATAAATGTATAGCGTGATACACAGTAGCTCCCGAGACTCTGGCTGGCTGGATCAAAGCCGGTCAGAGGATCAAAAATCAATATCTCGGATACTAATGTGCGTAGAGTGATGCGCAGGCGTCGTCTTCGGCAGCGGCTACCAACGCCGAGTAGTTAGCCGAGCTGAATCGGAAGCTCAAAAGCTCCGAGGACGACCTCAGCCTGGTGAACAAGAGGTTCGACGAGGCACAAGGCAAGTGCGGACTACAGTATTTATGTACGGCCGTTGCATTTTTGTTAAGTAAGGTTTAAATTAGCCTAAACGGAATCAACTGGTATGACAACAGCTGCCGCCGTGGAGGTCAAGAACCTCAAGGCCGCGCTGAGGAAGGCTCAGCTAGAAGTGGCGGAGCAGAGGTCGGCAGCCGAACAAGCGGCTGCCGAACTGACTTCGATGAAAACCGCTAGTCAGAAGCACGAAGCGAGAGTGGAGGAAGTGCAACAAGAGCTCGCGGATGCCATCACGAAGTTTGATTCTCTCGAGCAGAAGAATAAAGAGCAGGCCGCCGAGCTAACCTCAGTGGGGTCGGCGGCCAAGGAAGCGCGGACAGAGACGCGCGGCTACCAAGAAGAACTCCGCCAAGTGAAGCTCATTGCGGATGGTAAGCCATATTTGCTGCAAAGTGTCTTTGGTGGTAACAGGTTCGCCTTGCTCATGCGGGTGTGGCATTCCGCAGGCGCCTTTGAGGAGCTCCCAAAGAGTGCGGCTGATGCGGCGAGGTTCTTCGCCGCCCAGGAGGGTCGGGCAGAGCAGAGGTTATTCTGGGCGCAATTTCAAGCACCCGAACACCCTCCCCTCCTCAACAACGAAATGAAGCAGCTGACGGAGCTGCATCGGATGGCGGAGCCGATGATGAAGGACCTCTGCGTCAAGCTATGGCCGTTGGAGCCACAACCGAGAAACTACTTCGGTCTGGTGTAGAGGCTGTACGACGCCACTTCCCGGATTGATGCCTGGAAGAGCTCCACATGCATTGAGGGGGCTCGGATGGCCTTCGGCAAAACAATGGTACATTGGCCGAAGATAAAGCCAGCCGACATGGCCACCGGACCTCCGCCGCCAGGGAAGGAGCATAGGCGCCCCGAGCAATACTTTCCCATCGTGATGGATGGTGCTCGGGCAGTAGAAGCCCAGTGCTCAAAAGATGTAATTTATGAGTAGACTTAGTTTCCTTGTAACCAAGGAGTTGAAACTTTTGTTTTATTGTAATGCAAGTTGTTTGGCTGGGAATGGAGTGCCTGCTTATGTTAATTTTGACTCCTGTGCGGCCATTTGTAAACTGAAAGTTACCAGTCGTTTGCTTCAGCCCCCTTGCAGATACTGCATGGGGTGTTTTGTCGTAATACTTGAACCCTTAGCCGACGTCTTGGTGCCCGGAGGCGGTTGTATGTACGGAAAACCAGGCAATCAGACTATGCGGTTTTAGTGCTTTCACTTAGCCAGAGGAGCTTGACTGTGGGGGCTGGTGATGAGCCCCCAGCGTTTGTGATATTCGGACAAGCCGTGGTTGATACCATCATCACATGGTTTCTGTAACAGAGAACCCTTCGTTTAACACGGACTAACCTCCAACGATTTTAGTTTGACACGAGTCATCGGATCGCCGACCAGTTCTCGCTTATTGGGACAGTCAGTTTTCGTCTTTCTCCACTGAGGTACTTAACCAGGCTAGCTAGAAGTACAATCGCAGTGGTTCTCCCTTTACCCTCTTAGCCGAATAGTGCGGAACATAAGAGGGTAAACACAGGAGCCGGGCAACCCAACTATTGACCAAAGACGCAATTCGGAACTGATTCATATAGTGCAATATCCGCGACGCTGAGAACATAAAATAAGTGCCGGGATAAAGTTTGAGGCAAGGTTTATGTTCGGGCCCCCGGTCTATTAGCCGGTTACCAAAAAAGGGACGTATCGCAATAGTTTACTTCGGCCTAAAAAAAGCGGAAAGGAATATGCAGCGCGAATGACTGCACTATTACCAGAGAAAAATTGGTCTTTTATTTCCTTTGAATATATGAAGTCCAACCGTACAGTCCGGATTGCCGAAGTAACTTTGATAGATACTTTTGAAGAAATAAATACATTAGAGTAAAGGTTGGCACAGGGCCTTCATGAGTGGATTGACGTCCCTACTATGCCCTGCTGCACGTCTGCGCCTTTGCTCTTTAAGAAGCTTCCGTGTGATCAAGGAGGTAAGTAGGACACCCATCTAAGCAAATCATCCTTGAATCTAGGCTTGATTCTGTGAGCTAAAAGAGATATGTCATTGATGAAAGAGCCCCTCCATCTATTGAAACTAGGTCTAACATGTCTGAAGAAATTTGCATTCCTGATTAACCAAATATTCCAGAAGGCAGTGAACACCACTTCAGTAAAGAATGGCTTCCCAAAATTTCTCGTAGGCTCTGCAGCAATGTCAGACATATTGTCCCCAGGTCCCCATACAATTTGTAAATAATTCTAGACTCTTGCACTAAAGTTGCAACAGAAGAATAGATGGTCCCTGTCCTCACGCAGCTGAACAGGACAAAGAACATAGTTTACACCATCATCAAGTCGCCAGTGCCTCCTTTCCACCATGTCTTTTGTATTGAACCTGTCCATGACCAGCATCCAAGCAAAAACCTTGATCTTCAAAGTGGAGTAGTTGGCCCAAATCCAATTCAGAAGAGGGTTGAATGTCAATGAAGCATGAGGAAAGGTGTAGTACAACTTTGGCGTATAAGCCTTGGAAGAACCCTGCCAGAACCAAGCATCCCTTAAGTCAGACTGTCTGTCCATCTGAAGCAACATGTGCTCGACAGTCTGCAACTCCTGGAAAGCATGGTCAGATAGAGGAAGGTTAAACCAACCAACAAGGTTTGAACAATTGAGTCCTTCCTTGACAGTGGTCCAAGGGTCTTTAACATAGGAAAATAACCTTGGGAAATGATCCTGCAAGGGTACCACTGAGTCTCCCAGCTTCCATCTGTCCAGCCAAAACAGAACAGTGTCACCCTGGTTAGCCTGAACCCAAGTGACATCTCTGAAATTATCAATGAGTTTCAGAATATCTTTCCACCAAAAAGACCCACAAGGGTCAGTTGCTTGTGGCACTCTTTCATAGTAGTATGTGTTCCAAATTAGATTAACCCAGGGCACATCAACTTTGTTAAGGAACTTGTTTGGATGCTTCATCAGCAGAGCTGCATTCTGCGGACCAAGATTCAAGATTCCTACGCCTCCTTTATTTTTAGGCCTGCAGATAAGATCCCATGCAACCAAGGAGGGGGCATGCTCTTGCTTATTCCTCCTCCAAAAACATTGTCTCTGTATCCTTTCCAACTGTTTTAAGATTCCTAGTGGTAAAGATAAGCTGTAGAGGAAGAATATTGGCAAAGCTGATAATGCAGAATTTAAATACTGAAGCCTCCCTCCTTGGGCAAGAAAAGAAGAGCTAGCAGACATCCTTCTTTCCATATAGTTGACCAGTGACACTAAATCCTCTATTTTTGGCATTGTGGTTTCAACAGGTAGCCCTAAATATGTGAATGGCATTTTCCCTACTTTGCAGCCAAACAAATTTACCAGCCTCTCCGTTTCCAACTCAGAAACATTAATGGGCACCATGGAAGACTTGTGATAGTTGATATCTAAGCCTGTGGACTGAGAGTAGACCAGTAACATTCTTTTTAAAGCTAGCAACTGATCCTCCACTATAGGAATAATGATAAAGGTGTCATCAGCATACTGCACAATGGGGTAATCCTGATCATGGCAGGGAATAGGCAACCGAAGTTCTCCTCTATGCAGCATATCATTAACCACAGACTGCAAAAAATCTGCAGTAATTACAAACAGCAGAGGGGAAATAGGATCTCCTTGTTTGACCCCCTTCTTACACAAAAACTGTTTACCAGGGACCCCATTCAAGAGCACAGAAGTGGTGCCAGAGGAGAGGAAATGCTTAACCCAAAGCAACCAATTATCATTGAAACCTTTATGCTTCATAATTTCCAAAATAGCCTCATGCTCAACAGAATCAAAAGCTTTCTCAAAATCCAATTTCAGAATTAGAATTGGCCTCTTAGATTGATGGCACTGATGCAAATACTCCAATGTCCATCAATTACAATCCTGAATAGTCCTGGACTTAATGAAACCATACTGATTCTTATGAACACAACTCAAGATGAGCTCCTGCAACCTATTGGTAGCCATTTTGGTTAGGAATTTAATACCTAGGCCAGTCAATGAAATGGGCCTATAATCCCCCACAGTCTCAGGAGATAGCTTCTTAGGAACCAAGGTTATGTAAGAACCATTTATGTTTTCAAGCTTTGCCTTGCCCTCATAAAATTCCTGAGCTAAAGAATAAAAATCCTTGCAAACAATGTGCCAGCATTTCTTGAGGAACATGCCATTGAAACCATTAGGCTCAGGAGACATATCCACAGGCATATTTTAACCACATTATCCATTTCCTCAGTGGTGAAAGGTTTAGTAAGGACATCTAGTCCTGGCACCTGGGGAATAAGTCTGTGTAGGTCAAAACCCATGTTGATCCCTCTAGATGTCCCCATCTTATCCTTAAAATCAGACCAGACAATGCCTTCCATTTGACTGTGCTCAGATATAACAGTACCATCAGGCAATTGGAGATTAGCAATAGAATTCCTCCCGTAAGGCACAGTTGCCAGGCCTCCCGGCAACATCTTTTGTACAGAGCCGGGTGCAGAACCCGTGCGCAGTGAAATAAAGCTAAGTATTTCACAACTCTTTGTCAAAGTACATATTTGCTATGTGTGTTGAATGAAATTTGTGTTACATGTACTAGCCTTGTATGAGATGTTTGATAAACTGTCAAGTCACTACTGCAGGATGCTGCTAACGTGACACATCAATCAGAGACCCTTCGAGCAAACGGTGTGCGATGCATGAATCGCAAACGGTATTGTCGGAAGTGCGGGCTCCGGGGACCCAAAGGTTCGAACACTGGGGTGAGCTTGTTCTACCTACTTCGCCTCCTACCACGGTTAAGCGACGGTGAGGCGACGGCGAGGGCGCGCTAGCGAGGGACGGAACGAGGACTCGGCGATTTACCCAGGTTCGGGCCACCTTGCGGTGTAAGACCCTACTCCTGCTTGTGGTTGGGATTGCAAGGGAAAGAGAGTTCTTGCGTACAAGGTACGAGGTAGGAGATGATGGAATCGATTGGGTCTCACCACGGCTGCTCTGCCCCTTATATCAGCCATGGTCCTCTTCCCCTTGGAAACTTAGGTGGGAAGGGTTGCCACACTCGGCGATTTCAAAAGGGGACAAGCGCTCAGGCTATCCTGACTAAAGGTGGTCTTCGCCTGCCAAAGTATGATCCATGACGCGCTGGTGGGCTCGGTGATGACCTCCGCCCTGCGCGCCCGTCGTCTTGGTCTTCCTTCGCCGATAGGGCAACCTTTGGGGTTGCTTTGGAGAGTAGATAGCTGGCCCTGCTCCCTTAACACGAAAGAGGAAACCATCTTCATCCGCGCCTGCTGGCGCGGACTCTGCTGCCGCTCGTCGCCGCGCGCGTCACCCACGTGATGGGCTCCAGGCCGCGTGGCAAGGCGAACAACCTTCGCCTCGAGCGCCTGTGGGAGGGGGCCTCGGTAGGCCACCTCGGAAAGCCGCCTCGTGAGAGGACCTCGCGAGGCCGTTGACGGTGGTGCTGAGCGTTGCTTGCTACTCCCTGAGGAGGGGGCCTCAGGAGGCCAGGGCCTCATGAGGGGTCTTGGTGAGAGTTCGGTGGAGACGGCCCGCTGGGCCCACGCCAGGCATTGCGCCCTGGGCCAAAGGCAGACGGGCCTGGATACCCCGGGTTCCACGGGCCCGACAGTAGCCCCCGGGCCCGCGGCGCGCACGTTCCCGCCTACAGAGGGGAGAAAGGGCGCGGGCCCTAACCGCCTACGGCCAGGCGCGACGCATGGCGCACGATGTGATGGGGGATGCCCCCACTTCCCCATGACGCCTCGGTAACCGCCACACTAACATAAATCTTGGCGCGGGCGACGCGAGGCCATCATTGCCTTCCTTCATACTCTCCACAACTCCGTCGCCCCGAACCTTTGCTGCGCCGCCATGTCGCCCCCCGGAAGGGAGGAAGAGACAGCAGACACGCAGGTTGAAGGGGTGGTGCCTGAGCCCGCACTGAGTAGGCCCACAATCATCTCCACCGAGGGATTCAGCAAGGTGCTTCCGATGACCGCGGCTGCTTCCAACGAATGGGGGGCCACTCGCATCTGGCCGGCTTCTTGCCCGGCCTCCGACCTCGATGCCACCTCTACCGTCCTCTTCCTTCCGGCGCTCTTCGCGGGCTTGCTACCCCCATTCTCTAATTTCTTTAACGCTGCCCTTTCCCACTATCAAGTCCATGCGCTGCATCTTGAGCCGAGCTCCGTCCTTCTTCCTTCTGCCTTTGCCTTTTTATGCGAGGCCTTCCTGGGCGTGACACCCTCAGTGGAGCTTTTCCGCCACTTCTTCAGCCTGCAGCTGACCGCGGCGAACCAATGTTCCGGATGCGTCTCGTTCTGTATTGCAGACGAGACGGCGGGCGATGGCATCGACATGGTGCTTTCCAAGAGGGTCGAGGGCTTCAGGCGGCAATGGGTGTACGTGGACGCGGCCCAATCTAGCCCACTGCTGCAGCTGCCGTCGTCCCCGGTGGCGAGGAGCTCCGGGTGGGGGCACGAAAGGCTCACCGACCCGAGGCTGGCGCGGGTATGGAAGAGGTTGGCCGAGTTGAGGGCCGCGAAAGTGACGGTGGTCACGGTCGTGAGGGAGTTCCTTCGCCGGCGCGTTGCTCCCCTCCAGCGACACTCCCGCCCGATGTGGGCCTTCAACGGTCTGGAGGATCCGATGCGGCTGAGCAAGGACAGCCTGCTGCCGGAGGTGCTGAACGAGGTGCTCCACACCCTGACCGGCGAGGAGGCAGACGAGCCACCCAGGGACGGGCTGCCCCTATACCACTATAAGAACAAGGCCACGCTGGCCGGCGGGATGCCATGCTTCGACCAATGGGGACCGTTGCCAGAGGGCCTTGAAGGGCCCTGGGACAACCCCTTCCTGGTGGTCCCTCGCTCAGGCGAGAACAGTAGCGCCGGGGCCTTGGCGGGCGCTGCGGGGGGAGGAGGCGGCCCAGTTCGGCCGGCCCATCGCCGACTCGTCCGCGAGCTCGAAAACGACGATGGCACCACACCGCCTAAGGCCACGCCTGCCGCATCCATCCGGTCAGAGGGCGCAGGAAGCCCCCGCGCGGCAGCTGCGAAGCTGCGGGGCTCCGGAGGCGGTGGCGAAGGCGGATCCTGCGGCCCTCCCGAGAGGTGGGTCGATCACAATAGGGGACCCGGCGAAGGCAGCGGCAGCAACGTTCCTCCGTGGCCGCTTAAGAAGAGGAGGTGGTTTGCCAGGTACCAGTAAGCGCTTGCCTTCCTTTCTCCTGCGCCCGGTGTCTCGCGCGCGCCTGAGTCCTTGATTCGCTTCCCATCTCCAGGACTTCCTCGAGCAAGAAGAAGAAGAAGAAGGAGGAGAGGTCCCCTGGACTGGCGGGGGCTACGCCGCCGGTTGCTAGGACCGGGGGGTGCGAGGAGAGCACCATCAGCCTCGCCACTGAGGCTGACCTTGTGAGGGCCGAGGAGGAGGCAGTCCCTTCTGACCCACGGGACGGAGCGGCTCGGGGGACCCGAGCAGGCGAGCCACGGGAGGCGTTGTCGAGGGGCGGCTTCGCGGCTCCTAGGGCGCCCACCGCCGGGGCGGAAATCTCGGCGACGGAGGCGGAGACGTTGGCTTCCACCCCCCCGGAACGTTGTCGACGGTGATGTCGCTGGAGGCCAGCCGGACTCAACAGCGCACGGGGCCCCGCAGGCCGGGGGGTCGCTAAGCCCACGGGGTGCGTCGCCCCATCGGAATGAGGAGGGGGCCCCTGTGAGCCCTTCACTCACGACCGGGAGCGGTGGGCCCTGCAGCTCGTGAGCGGCAGCGCCGTGCTCAAGCACGGAGCCCTGCAAGGCGCCAGGGCCGTCCTTGACCAGCTGGAAGCAGACCTCCGGGCGGAAGAAGCGCGCATCATCGAGGAGCATCAGCGCCTTGCGGAGAGGTGGCACCAGCTTGATGTGGCCATCAAACTGAGCCGTCGTTAGGACGACACCGCACGGGAGAAGCGCGAGAAGGCCGCCCAGGACGCGAAGGAGATCCTCGAGAACGCTATCCGGGAGGCTGACGAGGCCGACAGGCGGCGCGAGGCGGCGGAGGCCCGCGGGAAGGAGCTCTAGGACCAGAACGCCTTGCTGGAGCGACAACTCCAGACACGGAGGGACGCCATCTCCGCCCTCGAAGAGGGGCTGGCGGCCCGCGAGGCGGACCTTGACATTCGTGAGCGGGAGCTCGCGCGGTCGGTATCCGCGCAGGACTTGGAGCGCGAGCGGCTGGAGACGTTGGAGCGAGAGGTGTCCGCTGCCCAAAGTTCCTACGCCGAGCGCCTAAACAAGGCCAATGCCAATCTGGCCGCTAAGGTGAAGGAGATCTAGGAGGACGCCGACAGGAGGGTCACGTAGAGCCACGAAGCGCTTGCTAGCGAGAATAGCCAGAAGCTGAAGCGGCAGGAGGACCGCTTCAAGGCCAAGCGCGAGGAGTTCCAGCACGAGATTGCAGGCCTCAAGGAGATGCTAGCCGAAGCTGAAAGGTGGCGGGAGCTCGCGCTGAAGGCCCGGGCCGATGCCGAGGCCGAGCTGTCCTCCCTTCGGCAGCAGGTGGGGGGTGTCGCTGCGGTCGTGGAGCAGGCGCGGGACGAGGCGGCCCGGGCGCGGGGGCGGCAACTCCAGTGCTTTAAGATGTTCCGCGCCCTCGAGCTCCGGGCCCGCCGTGCCTTGGGCTCCATTTGCAAGGAGGACGTCAGCAGCCCCCTCGAGACCCATGTCAGCAGCTATCTTGACTTCTTCACCAAGCTCGTGGAGCGGCTCGAGGTGGGCGCCAAGAAGGTAGGCGGAATAATCGAGGAGGAGAGCCACGACCTCCTCACCCAGGCCGTGACGCGCATCTTCAGCCATCTTCTGTACGCCGACCCCAACTTTGACTTCGGCAAGGTGATAGCTCCCGTCCCAGAGGAGGTCGGCGACACTCTTGGGAAGGCGGTGGAGGACCACGTGGACGCCCTGCATGAACACTTCGCTCCCGGCAAGAGCTCGAGCGGAGTCGAGGAAGGCGACGATGATGGTGGCAGCGGCGGTGATGACGACATGTCTTCTTAGGTCCTTCCCCATGTCCTGCGTACAGCTGATCGTGGCCCCGTGGGGGCGTGAGGACAATGCTTTAACATTTTAAGTACTGTGCCCCTGACTGCATCGAATGCCAGTGGCTTCGTAACACTTTCTCTCAAAGCCTGTTTTGCTCTTTCTGCTTGCCATGGTGCATTGCGTCGTTAGGACCTAGCCCTTAGCGGGCCGTAGCCGCTGCCAGCATAGCGAGTCGTGAGGGTTCCGCTCACGCGATCTCCCGAGGCGGGGCCTGCTGGCTTCCTGGGGGCCTGATGGGGCCACCTCGCGAGGCAACCTCGCGAGGTCCCTCAATGAACCTGCTCCTGAGATAGCTGCCTGTAGAGTACTCACCGACAAGGGAGCGGCGCACGCTCGTCGATTCGCTCATGGGCATCACGCGAGGAGACAAAACACCAAGAACCTTGGTGGGGTGGCGTGCATGGGGAGCAGGCCCGCGCGCCAGAGCTCGGCTGCTTGGGTTTTTCAGCGCTGCTGGGACAGACCCGAGCACAGACACCGTGTCTTGCCCCCGCTCGCATGAGGCTCATGAGGGACGTCGTGAGCGCGCGAGGCTCGTGAAGCAAGAACAAGACGAAATGCCATGCAAGAAACCGAGCTTTACTGCAGTAAGATAGCGACCCGTTACATAACTAAAACGAGATGCGGCTGCCGTGTCCGGCACAGGTCAGCTTGAGGATGGTGCAACCCGTGGGGCGCCCTCAATTGATTGTTCCGCCAGCGCGGAGCATGGGGCTTCCACAGGGGTGTGGGTATGATCGCGGGTCGACCGTTCCACCAGCGCGGAGCATGGGGCTTCCACAGGGGTGTGGTTATGATCGCGGGTCGATCGTTCCGCCAGCGCGGAGCATGGGGCTTCCACAGGGGTGTGGGTATGAGCGCGGGTCGATCGTTCTGCCAGCGCGGAGCATGGGGCTTCCACAGGGGTGTGGGTATGATCGCGGGTCGATCGTTCCTCCAGCGCGGAGCATGGGGCTTCCACTTGGGCATGGGCGGGAGCTGTCGCGGGCCCATCAGGCGAACGCAATGAGAGGCTCCGGGGCGTGTACAGCCCCGTTTCGTTTGTACGCATGAGGGTCATGGGCAGAACATGCGGAGGTGTTGGATGTTCCAGGCATTAGGCACAGGAGCTCCGTCCTCCGTCTCCAGCCTAGCTGAGCCAGGCCTGGAGACATGAGAAACCCGGAAAAGTCCTTCCCACATGGGTGGCGGTTCATGGGGCCCCTCTCTGGAGAGGATTCTGGGCAGGGCGGGGTCGCGGACCTCGAGAGTGCGAGGGCGGACGCCGCGGCCATGGCGGCGGCGCGAGGCCGGCTTGGCGGCGGCCCTCCTCGAGGAGTAGTAGGTCGGTCTCCCGCGAGCCGTCCTGACACGCCTTGCCGAAGGCAAGGGCTCATGGGTGTCGGTCCTAAATCCGGCATATCTCGTAGTAGGGGTCCTAAGCTAGGCATCTTGGGGCGATGGTAACATGGACATAGGATTTTACCCAGGTTCGGGCTCTCTCGAAGAGATAATACCCTACGTCCTGCTTTTGATTGTATTCATATGGGGTGTAGTACAGAGTACTTGTATCTACCACGAGATTGTTCTAATGAATATGATATGTTCTATTGACTAGCCTAGCCTCGGTTTATATAATGTATCGGAGGCCTAGGGTTTAGGAGAGTCCTCATCTTGGGCGCCAAGTCTTGTGGAATCTTCCTTGTATTCAGCATGGGCTGCCCGAAGTGGCCCATTAGTGAACCGCCATGGGGGTCCTCGGCTCAACCCACCTGGTCGGGAGACGATGTGGTGAGTACCCCCTAGTCCAGGACACCATCAGTAGCCCCCTGAACCAGTCTTCAAGTTGGGGACGCTCCTCGGTTCTTCTGAACTATTCTTCTTCTTCGGTCGTCGGTCTTGAAAACTGGTTCAACAAATCTTCCCATCTCCGATCTTGAGGATCGCCGAGTTGTATCCGAAGAGCTCATATGTCAGGTAACCGAGGAGTCCTTTAAGTTCTTGGCATTTATCAATGCCTTGTTATTTTTTACGCCACACCTCGGGTTCGAAGTGTTTCCAGCGCGGCGGTGTCCTCTTTGCATCCGAGCTCCAACGCCGGAATGCATCCGAGGTGTCTTTTGCAGCCGAGCTCCAACGCCGGACTGCATCCGAGATACATTTTAGCAGCCGAGCTCCAACGCCGGACTGTATCTGAGCTCCAGCGCCGGACTGCATCTGAGGACGCATAGAGTACCTCGTCTTTGGAAAAGTTTGAAGGAGGTTATCCGAGCTTAACGCCGAAAAAAGTTCTCTATGGAGCCAGCCACTCGCAGCTGAGCTCTATGCCGAACTGCTTTCGAGGTGGTGCACCACCTCGGACTTGGGCTGATTTTTTGTGGATTGGTGCAATTTATTCTCTGCCGAGATGTATAGCCAGTAGCCCTCAAGGTGTGTGTCGGCCTAAAATCCGAGATGCACCTGAAGGATGAAATAAAACCGCTGATCCCAGTAGCCCATAAGACTCAGGTCAATTCGCGAAATCGGCCTGAGGATCAACTCCTAGCTCGGCAGCATACTTAGAAACATAAACGCGGTGTGCAGTAGCCCCCGAGACTCGGGTTGGGTGCGGCCGACCAACCCGAGGATCATAATCTCCTCGGAAACTGTTTCGCACTTTGTAAATTGTCTGCATTGAATCGTCAATGCAGTAGCCCCCGAGACTTGGGTTGGGCAACATGGCCGACCCTAGGATCATATCTCCTCGGGAACTAGTTCAACTGCCATGGACGTTTTGACAACGCCGAGGTGCTGCTCGGCAGGAAAGATGCCGAACTACAGGTCGGAAAAAATTCCCCGAGCAAAACCATCACGCAGAACACCTCGATCAAGAGGATGCCCCGCCTCCTGAAAAAAAAACATAAAAATAGGTTAAAGGTGCCATAAGCTCAGAAAACTAAAAAACTTATGTGAAAACTTTACGTCCGAAGTAAATCAAGTTTTTTGGTGCCAATCCGAACATTGGTCTTAAAATTAGTTTGTGCTTCCGTCGTGCTTTAACATGACACATCCGATCTCAAGACTTCAAGTGGGTCAGCCTTCGGCTTCAACCTCCTATTCCCGAAGGTGGAGTGCTTCTCAGGCCAGTTTAGCGAACCAAACTCGAGCGGCTTTAGAGAGAAACCAGGCTATCCGGCTATTGACCACACACTCGTGTCGAGAAAGGAGTGGTAGAAAAAGACTTTGCAACGACTTAGAAGAAAACACTTATAACGGCTCATATAAATTTAAGAGCCCCCAGTTAACATGGGTAAAGGAAGTGGTTTTTAACGAACCACGTTTTTAACAAACATATTTTAACATAAATATAATGCTTGGTTGAACCGAACAAAAAAAATAAGAATTTAGAAAATTTAAGCATGAAAGCAACTTAGCTGGTTAATGTGCTTGGCGTTGATGACGTAGTGTGGGCTTGTGTCGGGACGAAGACGCATAGTCCTCGGCTTGATCGAGGTCTCAGACCCCAAGCCCGATGTGGCCAAGCGAGGAGCTCGGCACTCCGAAGTAGCGACACAGTACGGTCGATGTGGCGAGGCGAAGCCCCTGGTCCAGCCGAGGTGACGAAGCTGATCGGCTGGTAACGCCGAAGTCTCCAGAGTAGGTTGATGAAGAGATGGCGAAGCCCCCGGTCTAGCCGAGGTGTCGGAACAGGTTGGTAAGGTGATGTTGCAACCCCCATGCCAGCCGAGGTGTCGAAGCAGGTCGGCGAGGTGGACATCGGCTCAAAGAAGCAACGGCGCGGCGATGCCGACGCAGGTCGAAACTTTGTGACGCGGTCAATGTCGGCTTGAGAGGTGACAGCGCGGCGATGCTGGCGCGCCCGACCCGTGCAATACATAAGGTGACGATGTTATCTTGACGATCATTAAGGAGAGCGGTGCCAAACTCTTGGTCGGCTCGCCGAGGTGATGATCCGAGGTGGTTGTCGTCGGCTCATGAAGCGACGGCGCAGTCGATGCTGGCGCAGGTCGGCAGCCGTGGATCAACGTGGCCAGGCTGGTTTGAAACCGGCGCGACGACGAAGATCGCCTCGGAAAAGGCTAAAATTTTGTGGGCACATGTTTGAGAACAACACATAATACCCTAGATAAGAATTTCCTTCAAAAAGGATGTACAATATCCCGTTCGTGAAAGAATATGAGCTCGGGTCGGATTCGTTTTCATGCAGAAAACAGATCCGAAAATTGATGCACTCACCGGACGCTTCCCGGAGTTTGAACAGTCGGATCGAGCTGAAATTTTGAGGGGTGGTAGATATGGGAATTCCGCAGCCGATGAAAAGTTGGATCTTCCAAAGGACGTCCGAGCGGACTGCTGAACTCCTCGGCCTAAACTCGTCCAGATTCCCGTCCAGATTCGACAGGGCTCCGGTATATCGGAGATCGCCGGACATTCCTCCATCGAAACGCGACGAAATTTTGCAGGGTTGTTATAGACTCAATTCCGCACAATTCCACCGAAGCAATCGTCAAAGCGACGCTCGAGGAGACGAGGACGGCGAACACGAATCCGCTGTCCAGAAAAAATTGCATGATCGCGCGAGGGCAATGTTGACGTTGATCCCCCGAGCACCATGGACGATTTTTCCATGATCCCGGATGAGATCGGAGTCGATGATGACGAAGACATCCATCCGAACTTGACGATCTGAAGAGAAGCCTAGTCCTCGGCCTAGCCGAGGTGACCAGTCGGGCGGCGACGAAGATGCCGAAGCTGACGATGTTGCTCGGTTCCGACGCGTAGATCGCGGTGGAGCCGATCTGAATTCCCATCGCACCGCGGCGACTACCCAGCAGACTCTCAATGAAAGCACCAATGTCGGTCCTAAATCCGGCATATCTCGTAGTAGGGGTCCTAAGCTGGGCGTCTTGGGGCGATGGTAACACGGACACTGGATTTTACCCAGGTTCGGGCTCTCTCGAAGAGATAATACCCTACGTCCTGCTTTTGATTGTATTCATATGGGGTGTAATACAGAGTACATGTATCTACCACGAGATTGTTCTAATGAATATGAGATGTTCTATTGACTAGCCTGGCCTCGGTTTATATAATGTACCGGAGGCCTAGGGTTTAGGAGAGTCCTCGTCTTGGGTGCCAAGTCTTGTGGAATCTTCCTTGTATTAGGCATGGGCTGCCCGAAGTGGCCCATTAGTGAACCGCCATGGGGGTCCTCGGCTCAACCCACCTGGTCGGTAGACGATGTGGTGAGTAACCCCTAGTCCAGGACACCATCAACGGGGGACCGTGCTTAAGCTCCAGAGGGGGACCGTGTCAACACCGTAGACGAGGAAGACGGGGGTCTCGCCGGTAGGCTTGCTTGCTCCAGAGATGGACACAGCACGAACCACCACTCGCCGAGCGAGCCTTTGCCACTCCCGAGCTGCGCCCATGAAGCGCGCTCGTGAGACGCACGCATGAGGCTCGGCGTTCCAAGTGTCTTCGCCTCGCGAGGCCGGCTCGCGAGGAGCCGCCCGCGAGGTCCTCGCGCAGCTCGACTCCTGAGGGGCTGCATGTCGATAGATTTCACGATGGGGGGAGCAGTGCAAGCTTGCTAACTTGCCAATGGCCGTTGCGTGCGGAGACAAGGCACCAAGGACCTTGGTGAGGTGACGTGCGCGGGAGCAGGCCCACCAGCCAGAGCTCAGTCACTAGGATTTGGCGGCGCTGCAGGGACGGACCCAAGCACAGGCGTCGTGCCTAGGCCCCGCTAACAAAAACCGTCAGGGGAGGGGTCACGAGCATGCGGCGCTCTCCGGTCAACACCGAACTTAATAGGAAATTAAGCAGGTAACATAACTCATCAGGGCAAAATCAGTAAAATTCATTACACAACCAAAAGGATAAGGTTCTGGGAGCGAAGCTCGAGAGGCGCGGCAAGAGGCGACGCGCCGGGCGCACCTGGCACAACCGCGTTGTAGTGATGTCAGACCACTTGGCGAGGCGCACCGAGAGAGTCCGCCCCTCTGGGGCCAGGGGGCTCGCGAGGCCTCGGGAGCTCGTGAGGAGCAAGAGGCTCACGAGGCCCTGGCGCGAAGTTCGCCAACCTCTGGAAAGTGGCGCCGGCGTTCCTCAGCCCGAAGGGCATGCGCGCGCCGCCAAAAACGGGGCCAACGACCTGGCCAATTTGCGGCAGCTAGAAGGGCTCACTAGGGCTGAGCTGGTTGAGGCTGGTGAAGTCGACGCATATGCGCTCCTTGCCGCCCCTCTTGGGGACGGCGACTGGGTTGGTGAGCCATTCGGTATGGCGCACATCACGAACGACTCCGGCTTCTTGGAGCTTCTGAACTTCATTGACGATGAACTCTTGCTTCTCTGGCGCCTGGCGCCGTGCTTTCTGCTTGACCGGGCGTGCATTGGGGCACACCGCTAAGTGGTTCTCGATCACCTCCCTCGGCACACCGGACAAGTTGGATGCTTTCCAGGCGAAAACATCCGAGTTTGCCCGAAGGAAGGTGATGAGCGCGCTTTCCTATGCAGGAGGGAGGCCTGTGCCAACGGTGAAGGCAGGGCCGGAGCCGCTGCCGTCCACCGACACCTTCTTCATCTCGGTGCGGTCCTGAGAGAACAACTGGTTCTTCTTCGCGGGCGCGGCCTCGGAAGGCTCGACCGCGTCCTCGTCGGCCGGGTGCGCGACAGCGACAGCCTTGTAGGCGTGCTCGAGGGTGCTGGCCGCGTCCTTCTCGTCGCAGGCGACGGTGATGATGCCGCTGCAGCCGGGCATCTTGAGGACGTTGTAGGCGTGATGGGTGGCCGCCATGAACTTGGTGAGAGCTGGGTAGCCCAAGATGGCGTTATAAGGCAGGCCGATGTGTGCCACATCGAAGTCGATGTGCTCGGTGTGGTAGTTCTTGCGGGTGCCGAAGGTGACGGGGAGGCGCACTTGTCCCAGCGGAATGGTGGAGCCATCGGTCACTCCGGAAAAGGGCCTGGTCGGCATTGGCTGGTCGTAGGGCACCTGGAGCGTCTTGAAGGTCTCGATGGAGACACGTTGAGGCCGGCACCCCCGTCGACGAGGGTCTTGGTGACCGCGACGTTGCTGATGGTGGGAGTGCACATCATGGGGAGCGTGCCTGCGGAGGCCGTGGACTTGGGGTGGTCCTTGGAGTCGAAGGTGATGGCGTACTGCGACCACATGAGGGGTCGCGAAGCCTCTAGCCTCGGGAGGGCGGCATACACCTCGCGAGAGAGTTGCTTGAAGTGTCGGATGGACGCGGGGGCTTGGGACTCGCCGAGGATGCAGGCGACCGCGCGAGGCTCCTGGTAACCCCCAGCGCCCTCGTCAGGCTGGTTGATGTCGTTCCTTCGCGGTGGCGGTGGCAGCGGCGGGAGAGCGGCATTGGCCTGAGGATTCGCCTCATGAGGCTGGTTGCGCCAGGCGGCCTCACGAGGCTGATCGTGCCAAGCGGTCTCTCGAGGCTGATCGCGCCAGCCCTGGCGGTAGCTGTCATTATTGTTGCGGCTATCCCAGCGGCCGCCGCTGCGGCCACCCCCGCGGCCGGCGCCGCGGCCATTGCGGTCGTCCCGGCGGCTCTGGCGCTCGTCGCGGAGCAGCTTGACCTCCTGACAGTCTTCGGTGCTGTGGGAGCGGACGTTGTGAAAAACGCAGAGCGGCCGGTTGTCCTTCCTGGGCTCATCGTGGTCGCGGCCGCGCTTCTGCTCGGGCTCCGTCGCGAGTACGGCAGGGCCATCAAGCGCTGCGTCGGGGTCGTTGTGGACGAAGAGGCAGCCTTCTTCAGCCTTGGCACACTTGTCGGCGAGGTCGAGCAGCTCGAGCACGGAGTCGAGCTCACCGTTGATGGCGAGCTTCTCGCGCATCTTGATGTCTGTGACGCCGGTGGAAAATGCGGAGATGACGGCCGCGTCGGAAGCGCGCGGGATCTTGTTGCGCACCTGACTGAAGCGCTGGATGTACTTGCGGAGGGTCTCGTCTGGGCGCTGTCATACACACCGCAGGTCATTGATGGTGAGGGAGCGGTCCTGTGTGCCCTTGAAGTTGGCAATGAACTGGCTGCAGAGCTCGGCCCACGACGAAATGGAGGCCTCGGGGAGGTTCATGAGCCAGGAGCGCGGGTCGTCCTTAAGGGCCATGGGGAACCAGTTCGACATGACCTTGTCGTCACCGTTCGCCGCCTCGATGCTCAACGCGTAGAGCTGGAGGAACTCCGTGGGGTTGGGGGTGCCGTCGTAGCGCGGAGGCAGCTCAGGTTTGAACTTCGCGGGCCAGACCACGCGATGCAGCTCGCGGGTGAAGGCACGGCAGCCCACGCCGCTTGAGGGGACGCCGCCAGCGAGGGCGGCGCGGTTTTGACGCCCGGACGCTGCGACGTCCTGAACAGCCTGGTCCTGGCGCTGGCGCTGCCGCTCGAGGAGCACCCGCGCGTCGGGGGGCGTGCGGCGGATAATCTAGCAGCTGGCCTCGTCCCGGTCTGGCAAGGATGCGCCACGGGGCGGCTCACGAGCCTGTGCGCTGCGTTGGGGCCCGGCGCGCTCGTCGCGCAGAGGAGGCAGCGGGGGAGTGCTGTGCGCCAGGTCCCCAGCACGAGACGGCGGTGGGTGGAGCGAGTGAGAAGGTGCCGGAGCGTCCCCGGCGACGTTGACGAGCTCGGTGATGCGACCGAGCCAGGCGTCGTAGGCGGCGTCAGCCGGACGGTAGCGGAGCAGCTCACGCGCCATGAGCAGCGTTGCCTGTGGGTTCGGCGGCCCACGGTGGGCGAGGGAGGAGGCCGTGGCGGTGTGGCCGTTCGCTCGCATGGAGGGGTGCAAGGAGGAGTCCTGCTGCTCACGGGCAGCGTGGTCGGTGGCCGCGGCTTCGGCTTCGGGACGGCGGCGATTGCCGCGAGCCACTGGCTCCGTTTGAGCCACGCGGCCAGCCCTGCGCTTGGCGCGCTCATGACGTGCGTCGGCCATGGGGTTGGCGGAGCTGAGGGCGGAGCAGAAGAACAGTAGCGCACCCCTACCTGACGCGCCAAATGTCGGAAGTGCGGGCTCCGGGGACCCAAAGGTTCGAACACTGGGGTGAGCTTGTTCTACCTAATTCCCCTCCTACCACGGTTAAGCGACGGCGAGGCGACGGCAAGGGCGCGCTAGCGAGGGACAGAACGAGGACTCGGCGGTTTACCCAGGTTCGGGCCACCTTGCGGTGTAAGACCCTACTCCTGCTTGTGGTTGGGATTGCAAGGGCAAGAGAGTTCTTGCGTACAAGGTACAAGGTAGGAGATGAGGGAATCCATTGGGTCTCACCACAGCTGCTCTGCCCCTTATATCAGCCATTGTCCTCTTCCCCCTGGCAACTTAGGCGGGAAGGGTTGCCACACTCGGCGATTTCGAAAGGGGACAGGCGCTCAGGCTATCCAGACCAAAGGTGGTCTACGCCTGTCAAAGTATGATCCTTGACGCGCTGGTGGGCTCAGTGATGACCTCCGCCCTGCGGGCCCGTCGTCTTGGTCTTCCTTCGCCGATCGGGCAACCTTTGGTGTTGCTTTGGAGAGTAGATAGCTGGCCCTGCTCCCTTAACACGAAAGAGGAAACCATCTTCATCCGCGCTTGCTGGCGCGGCCTCTGCTGCCGCTCGTCGCCGCGCGCGTCACCCACGTGACGGGCTCCAGGCCGCGCGGCAAGGCGGACAACCTTCGCCTCGAGCGCCTGCGGGAGGGGGCCTTGGGAGGCCACCTCGGAAAGCCGCCTCGCGAGGCCACTCGGGAAGCCGCCTCGTGAGAGGACCTCGCGAGGACGTTGATGGTGGTGCTGAGCGTTGCTTGCTACTCCCGGAGGAGGGGGCCTCATGAGGGGTCTTGGTGAGAGTTCGGTGGAGACAGCCCGCTGGGCCCACGCCAGGCGTTGCGCCCTGGGCCAAAGGCAGACGGGCCTGGATACCCCGGGTTCCACGGGCTCGATAGGTATCATAATAAAACTGTCACCAATAAGACGAACTATGTGCGATGGTGGAGACATCAAGCATGATTCGTATTAGAGACACATGTGTGATATGTGGTATACAGTTTATCCATACGAACTATTTGCGATGAGCCAGAACAAAGGAAACGGTCAGCCAGATCAATGTGTGTGCGATATACGGCATACAGTTTATTTGGATGAACAGTTTGTGCTTAGCTAACACAACAGAAATGATCAGCCCGATCAAGGTGTGTGTGATACACGGCATACAGGTCACTAGGATGAACTGTTTGTGATGAGCCAAAACAACACAAATTGTTCAACTTAATAAGATGTGTGTGATACGTGGCAAACAGGTCAGTAATCAGAAATATGTGGGAAGACCGATAACAACACAGACGATTCCTGCTAATAAGCCGTGTGTGTTGTGGGCAAACGCTTGCTGGTATACAATTGTCAGCGATTGATGAAATCATCACCAACGGGTTCCCCAGTTTAGTCCATGGGCGATGTGATTTGCTCTGTCTATAGAAGAACAACATATATAACCAAATTAAAAATCCAATTACATAAGTGACTATACAAAACATTCGCACACACCTCAATAAACAATTACATGCATTCTAAACTAGGAGAAACAATCATCTAATCATCTACTTCTTGTGACGCTGCCGCCACTGCTGTGTGGCTCGATTCCTCGCCTGGGGCAGGAGGAAGGCACTTCCTCATGTCAACGATTCGCCTGTATATCTCGTAGCTTGTGTACGCGTCCTTGGCCGCCTACTTGACGTGTTCTTCATCCAGTCTCCGCACCCAGGCCTCGTGCCAGGCATCCTTGTTCTTGTTGCACTCATCCTTCATGTCTCTGTAGTAGGGGTCGATGATGGCCACGGCGAGGTCAACCAGGGAGTCCTTCTCCTTATTTCTGCCCCAGACCCTGTACTGGCCTTCGATGTCGACAAGCTTCTAGCAAGCCAAGCCCATAGTCTCGAGCACCTTTAGATCGTTGAAGGTGTCCACCGTAGCGAACCTATAGTCGGGGCTATTGATAAAACCTGGCGAAACGCTCGCAAGGACTTGTGGCCAGGGAGTAGTGGTAGACGAGGACGTGATGGCGCACGCACAACTGGGCGACGACAACCTTCTGATCATACCTGACACGACCGACGGATAACTCGAGGTCGAAGCCGACCACTTGGTACTTGTCCTTAGCAAGCAACTGCTCCATAGTGTGGATGGAGCTCTCCACCGAGACCGGCTCATTGGTGTACACCACCGAGAGGTCCATCCCCCTCACGTTGGTGTCCACTACGTGAGGCATGGTGAACTGCCGCCCGCCGTCGTCATCAGCCGCTGGGAGCGCCATTGGAGCCGCTATATATCCTCTCTATATGTGTCGTCATGGGTGTTCTTATTGTGTTGTGGGGCGCGAGAGATTAAGGTAAATGGCCACGGGAAGAAATGGGGGCCGGACGGCCTAGATTCTCAGCACGTCCGCATGGCAGTTTTTGCAGTGGGTAACTGCATTGTGGCACCGCACCCGGCGCAACCACATGCATATGGAACCCCGAAATGCTGGCACCGCATGCGGAGGGATGAGGGCAGAGCGCACGGCGGGACGAGAGCAGAACACGCCGTGGCTACCTCAACCACGAGCAACCACACGCATAGAGCAGTTGAACATGCAGGGAATGGCCGTCTACAAGCCGGCCAGCAGTTGCGAGCCGGCGGCGTGATGTGAAACTATGTCGCATTCCACATCACATAGTGGGCGAACAATCGTTCACAACGCTGCATAGAGAGCGGCCGTGTGATAGGTAATTAAATCGCAAACGTTTTTTATTAACCGTATGTGTACGTGTCATTTCGTCCTCCTCTCGCATGTCTTGTCACTGCGCTGCTGCAGAAGGCTTCGAGTGCAAGCTTGAACACCACACATGCGTTCTTTTGACCAAACGTTAGCTCGAAGAGGCACCAATGAATCATCGGTGAGCCCGTTCCCGCGCAACCGTGCAAGCTTCCCGCCCGACTCGGCGAAATCCCCCAAAGCCCCAATGCTTACCAGCCTGCTATATAAACCGTCATGGTCGGCAAGTCGGCATCGCATTTTCCCCTCCCTCCCCATAGCTTATCTTGTCTGCTTCTCCCACAATCGCCAATGGCACCGGTCCGTCGTCGTCGCTCAGTGACTCCGCCGTCATCAGAGGACAGCTCTAGCTAGGAGGCTACACCGCGGCAGTGGCATAGTCCCCGGCGGCGTGTACCGCGCGTGGCGTCCTAGTTGGGTGTGCGCACAACACCCACCACACACTCCGCCGCCGCTGCCCGACGGCAGCTGTTGCCAAACGCCGTTGCCGCTACCCCACCATCGGCTGCCGTGGCCGCCACACCACCGTCGGCTGCCAAGGCCATCGCCCGCTCCGCCACCGCGGCCCGAAGGTGGGTGGTGGCTGTTGTGGCTGCCACCCCTCCGTCGACCACCATGGCCATCACCCGCTCTGCCGCCGTGGCCCGAAGACGGGAGATGGCCGCCACCCCACCGTCGGCCGCCGTGGCAGCCATCCCACCGTTGACCGCCGGGGTGTCGGGACCCCGATCCTAAGCCACACCGATCTAGCATAAGACATATCATATCACTTTGCGGCCTCACGCACGGTAACCCACGGCTGTCGCCTTTACCTTGGCCAGGACCGTTTGCATCTTTTGGCTCACGTACATGATTGTCATGCTAGCGTCCATATGACAGAGAACCCAGGTCGACATGACTAGTCATAAACCAAGGTGGCACAAACGTACAGGGACAGACATAGGTAACCCAGCATCACACGTGTCGGTCATCAGCGAGTGCAACCGGGCTGTAGCAAGCTATTAGGACTCTAGTAACACCGCGTGACATTTCCCCATAGGGACAGACACAGGAGCGAAGAAGGATACATGTCGGTCAATCCATGTGTTCCGAAGCAGTAGCGAACTAATATGGCTCAGTGGAAGCACTAGGAGGCATTTCCCTGTATGAAAGGCTACCAAAGCAGATAACTAGGTGTCGAATCCCACACATACCAATGCATTTCAAAACATACACACAATATGCATGATATGTGTAGATACAACATGGCATCACAACATAACTCTACGACTCAAAGTATTTATTTAAGAGGCTCCGAGGAGCCATACGTAAAATAATATTACAAACAGGGTCACATGACCCATCATACAAGTCATACAAGCAATGGAAGCATAACATGTCTGGGTACAGACAACTAGAAAAAGAACAAGGCTGAGAAGCCTGACTATCTACAAGACCCTCCATAGGAACCAGACCTCTATCTGGGATTCCCAAGCTAATCGGTCAACATCGAACACATCGTAGGAACCACTAGTGAGACAGAAGTCTCCTCTGCAAAAACATAAATTAAGCAACTGTGAGTACAAAGGTACTCAGCAAGACTTACATCAGAACTAACTACATATGCATCAGTATCAACAATGGGGTTGTGGAGTTTAACGGCAGCCAGCCAGCTTTGACTCAGTGGTTATCCTGAACTATGACTACCAGTAACTTCTTTGGGGTTAGAGCGCACACGAGTCTACATAGTCACCACAACAATACACCACTATGGATCCGCTCCCGTCTCCCTACAGAAAGGACATCCATAGCACTCACGCTTATCTTGTGCATTTTAGAGTATCCATTTCAACTTGTCTATGAACAATGTAAGCTTCCAAGTAGTCCATATCCGTGGACACGGCTATTCGAATAGATCATTAACCCTGCAGGGGTGTACTTCTTCACACGTGTTTCCACCACTTAGTGCCTGTACGCGAAATGTACTCGGCAGACTTCAAGGGAAAGCCGGCGTGGGTGTAGACCATGACCTGACTAACCACACAAGACTCTAGTCCAGGTTTACCGCCTATTTGAGGTTGTATCCACAAACGAAGTCCGGCCGAAGTTTCTATCATGGCCCCAAACGATGAGTGCAGGGTTCCCAAGAGCACCATTAGGGTGTCACTTGGTACACCGTGCCTCAGTCCCTCTACCGCATCATAGCCCACCCCTAAGGTCAGCGCTATGCACGGCCGCCAACACATATCCTACGAACACCAGAAACTAGTTGCAACTCCTGGACAGAGATCAAGGGGATAAATAAGTTGAGCGGGGTCATATTTCAGGGCCCAATGTGTGGTAGTAACTTTCTTGGATCACAAACACAGAACTCAGTTCCTGAGGACGGTCCCAATGAGACAACCCACCATGTACTCCTACATGGCCTCTCATCGCTACCTTTACCAATTCAGATTCACACACTTAGCTCTCATACAGTAGGACATGAACACAACCATTCCAATTCATCGCCCAGAAGGATCAAACCTGACACGACTCTAAACATAGCAAGCATAACAAGCAAGCATGGATGAGTAGTCACAACATGGCTCAAGCAATTCCTACTCATGCTAGTGGGTTTTAACTATTTACTGTGGCAACGACAGGTCATGCAGAGGAATGGGTTCAACTACCGCAACATGTAACAGTTGAATCGTTGTTGTCCTAATGCAGTAAAAGAGAGCAAGAGTGAGAGGGTGGGATTGTATCGGAGTAATCAAGGGGGGTTTGCTTGCCTGACACTTTTGAAGATAGTAAAGGTCTTCATTGGTGTCAACGATCTTTATGTTGGAATCGTCTGCTACCGGGGAAGAACAACACCGACAAACAAGAAGGAACACAATCAATGCAATGCAACAATATGATGCATGATCATGACATGGCAATATGCTGTGGTTTGGGCTAATGCAGCTAGCAACAATTTAAATGAAGTTGGTTTGAACCAGGGGTTCAAATTCAAACTCCATATGTGGCTAACCAAATGCCAATTATGAAATTGTCTTATACAGCAACTTTTAGTTGTTCAAACATGCATGAAAATGCCATAAACAGATTCTTCATATTTTTCTGATAATTTTTCATATATAAATCTTTTTCATCTGAGTTAAAGATTATTTTCTATGAATTTTAGAAGTTTTAACATTTTCTGGAATTTCCTGGTTTAAAAGAAATAAGACTAAATCCAGAAAAGGATTTACTATGTCAGCATGTCGTTAGTGTGACGTCAGCGGTCAACAGGGGTGGTCCAGGTCAAATTGACCAGTGGGACCCGCATGTCAGTCTAACATCCAATTAATAGAGTTAATTAGCACTAAACTAATCCTAAACCTAAATTAGTTAGGGCCTGGGCCCACATGTCAGTGACCCAGGAAGGTCAAACCCCTGGTCAACTGGGGTCAAGCCTACCGGGGGCTTGACGCCGGTGGCGGCAGACGCGGCGTGGTTGCTCGGGATCGCGCTAAGGGGCACGGTTCAAGGCGCGCCTGGGCGCGTTGGAGAGCCCTTGCCGGTGCGTGTCAAATGGTGGTGGCGGTCGGAGGCGATGACGGTGACCTCAAGTGTGGCGGTCGGCATTCGGGTGTGCGTGGAAATGCGGCTACGGTGGCCGTGGCGATTCGTGCGTAGCACTTACGTCATTTACGCGGCGCGGCGAGAACGATGGACGCACGCCCGGGACCAAATGGTCACCGGAGCGTCGTCGGCGACGGGCTCAGGCAGCGGTGGCTCTCGGCCTCGATGGAGATGCAGCCTAGGGCTCACAAACACGAAGGGGAGGAGAGGGGTTCGGCTCGGGGGCTCACAGCGATCACGTTGAGTGGGTCGGCGAGCTCGGGGAGGCGTCAGAGCAAGCGGTGCGGGGAGGGGGATCTCCGGCGTCTGGAGGATGAAGACAACGGTGGCGAGGGTGTTCGGTGGCGTCCGACGTCGTGTGACTTGGCGGAGAAGACAAGGGCGACGAGGCGAAGCTCATGGACACATCGAGGAAGTGAGGGCGAGGCGGTGGCTACGCGTGCGGCGACGGCGAGCTTGTGCGGCTCTCGGCCATGGCGATGGAGAGGCGAGGGAGAGGGCAGGGGGCGAGTGGGGAGGTCCTCCCGATGCAGACGGCAACGGGAAGGTCGTCCACGGTGTCGACGTGGCCTGGGAAGGCAGGCAAGCTAGTGGCATGGCGGCACGGCCGTGCGCGCGCGTCGGCCACATGCCCGCGTCCTCCTGGCGCGGTGGAGAAGACGACTGGCATGGCCAGTTGGGCTGGGCCGGCCAGTGGGCTGCCAGGTAAGTGTCTCTCTCTCTATTTTTCTATTTCCTACTGTTTTCTATTTATTTTGCTCTGTTTTGATTTAGTAAAAATACCAAATCATTTTTAATACTCCTGAAATTAATTGTGGGCACTATTTGAATTATTCCCAAAGCCCTCAACTAGTTTCCAGAATTATTGAAGCATTCAAATTATTTACAATAATTAAATGCCCCAATTCATATACATTATGGCTTAATTCAAAGACCAAAAATGTCCTAGAAAAATATGCATCATCTCTGGTAGAGGTTTCCACCTTTTTCCATAAATCATGAACAGTTTTGAAGGGCATTTTGGGTTTATTGAGAAATATATTTTTAGTTAATCCTAGTAGAATTTCATTTGGTGCTAGGGTTTATCAATCCCCATTTCAAATTCATTTGAATTTAAACATGATGCATGGATGCTCACTGATGCAACTAATTACAAGCAATTTCTAGGGCTGTGACACGGGGTCATCACCCACTCCGCCACCGCAGCCTGAAGGCGGGATGTGGAGGCCCGCATGTGCGCCAGCGACCTTGCCGCGCGCTACATCGAGTTCCTGCGGGAGGAGGAGGAGCGCCTGGTCGAGCACGCAAAGAGTCTTACTGCCACCGTGGCCATAGCAGAAGCCACAGTTGTGGTGCGGAATGCGGAGATCTATGAGGAGTCTAGCCACTTGAGAGGGGTCGTCTGGAGCGGCAGAGGGCATTCGAGCTGGGCGTCGCTAAAGGTGTAGCAGTGGCAGGCACCAGGCGCCAGGCTCCTCCTCCTCTGCCTCTTACTGAGCGCGCTCAGCAGAGGAGAGTCTGCTGGAAGTAGTACAAAGCCCCTCTGTAGTAGTATTTAGCGGCTATTTTGTTAGTTCATGTGACTATAGATATTGTTGAACTGTACTATGTACTTAAAATTAGCTAGTATATATAGTTGAACTATCTATTTCTGTATGTGGTTGGCAACAATTGGGTAAAAGTTTGTTCGGTTCAGCTATCGAGTTGAACTGTTTGTATAAAGAACGACTGCTTAATCTATGAATGAAATCTATGCTTACGGAATTTCATTTGTCAAAATTAGACAGTACTAGTGATCTTTAGCTGCAAAATTTGACAAATGGTAGTATATTTTTTTTGAGGATCACAAATGGCAGTGTTACAAGGTTGACAAATGGCAATGTTACTAGATTGACAAATGCCAATTTTTCCAATTTGACAAATGACAATATACCCATTATGGCAGATGCATGTCTTACCACATTGTTTGTACATCGTTGCACACGGGTCATCATGCAAAATCGTTCGCGATGAAGAGATGCACAAAACCTGCGCGCCACATTTTCCCTTGGCTTAGCGGCGAAGGAACCTAGCTCTCGCTTTGCATACGGGTGTTCAATCTGAAACATTTGCGATGAATGTTTTATTCAGAGAAAAACATTGATGTTTTTTTTACTTTGATAAGTCTGTACATTCAGATAAAAATGCTAAGTTGATCAAAACCATAGATTTCATTCAGTCACACAGTGATTTTACAATATTAAAAAAAACTAATTGCGCTGGCGGCGGCGTCATGCTGCGCCGGCGTTGTCATCCTCTGGGACGCCGTTGTGCAAGTCTTCAAGCCAGCCCAGAATGTTTTGGACTTGCAAATCCAATAGCCGTTCGTTGCACGATCGATGGGCGGGGGGCGGAGGGACGACAACAAGTGGTGCTGCGAGGTAGCAGTCGACGGCGGCATCCCATGACGCTGAGGGTGGCGTGGCGGGTGCAGGCAAGCGCATGGGGACGGGCGCCGTGGCGGGTGCAATCGCGCCCACGGGCATGGGCGCGGCGGGTGCAGGCCAGGGCACGGGGACCGGCGCCGCGGTAGGTGCTGGGGCGCGCACGAGCACGGGCGGGGGCACTGGCATTGGCACGTACACGAGCTCGCGCGGGTCCGCGGGGACCTCGCTGACTCCCGCGGCTTCCAGCGCCGCGATGGTGCTCGGTGACCAGCCCGTCAATGACATGGGGATGGTCGCTGGCGCGGGCGCGAGGATGGGAGCTTGCACGGGCATGGGGGTAGCATCCGCCACGGCCCGCTCATTCACGGCCATGTCCCTGAGGTCCTATTCCTCCTTATTTTCTATCTCCTCCTGCTCGGAGTCGACTTCACCAAACCAGAAGACTAGTGGCAGATGATCCTTGTGCGCCATGGCGTAGGTGGAGGTATGGGAGATAGGATTCGAACGAGAGGGGAATGGGAGGAAAAGAGTAAGGCCGCCTATATTATAGAGCGGCTCGGGCGCCATTAATGGAGAGGTTGGGAGCAAGGCGGGCCATGATTGAGGTCAAAGGGCTCGCTTCCCAGTGAGCCTGTGCAACGTACTTCTCGCATGCTTCCCGGTGAGCCTGCGCACCGGAGGACTGCTCGCACGCTTCCCGGTTAGCCTGCGTAACAGACTGCGCTCGCACGTCTCCCGTCTACTCAAGCAGCTGCCCACACGGCACCTCCTAGCCAATAAAAGTGTGACACGTGGCGTCACGTGAATGGTTAGCAGAACGCCCACGATTTAAATTATAAAAACATTTGAGATGATAACGTGGCAGCTATTTGTTTCAAAATGCCTGTGTTGTTTGTTAATTCGTGCGCCTTCTCTCAAATAGGACAGGAAAAATACCACAGCATGTTGGTGCCAGTTCATGATACCATGCCAAGTCTCATGAATTTCAGACGAGTTTTGGATTTACAGGAATTTAAAAACTAAGTTTCTCAATGTTTGCGGCCGAGCCACAAAGCCTAGGTGTTTGAAATTCATTCCCATTTCTTGCATGGGACCTAAACATGCACCCAAGGACACATATATGATTTTTCAACCCATTTTGGTGCACCGGAGCATGTGCATGTAGTTCAAATTTGAATTATGCACGTAAAATGCCTTGAAAACTCAGTTAATGTATAAAAATGTCCAAACGAACCGCGAATAATTTCAAATTTTAACACGACACTCCTATTGGTCTATGTTGTATCTACAAAAAAATCAAGGTGAGAAGAGGCAACGAATGTCGTTTCGTCCACAATGGTGACACATGTTCCCTACTAGAACCACGAGGCTTCTTGTGAGAAGCTCTGGTTTGTGAGAAGCATATACCAAAACCTGCCCCAAATGGGACAAAAAATTTACCACGGCATGTTGGTGCCATTTCATGATACCATGCCAAGTTTCATGAATTTCGGACGAGTTTTGGATATAATAGAATTTCAAAACCATGTTTCTCAATGTTAACGGCCGAGCCACAAAGCCGAGGCGTTTGAAATTCATTCCCATTTCTTGCATGGGACCTAAGCATGCACCCAAGGATGCATATATGATTTTTCAACCCATTTTGGTGTACCGGAGTATGTGCATGTAGTTCAAATTTGAATTGTGCACGTAAAATGCCTAGAAAACTCACCTAATGTATAAAAATGTCTAAACAAACCCCAAATAATTCCAAATTTTAACATGACACTCCTATTGGTCGATGTTGCATCTAGAAAAAATTCAAGGCGACAAGAGGAAACGAATGTCATTTCATCCACAAAGGTGACACACGTTCCCTACCGGAACCACGAGGCTTCTTGAGAGAAGCTCTAGTATGTGATAAGTTTATACCAAAACCTGCCCCAATTGGGACAAAAAATTTACCACAGCATGTTGGTGCCATTTCATGATACCGTGCCATGTTTCATGAATTTCGGACGAGTTTTGGATTTACTAGAATTTCAAAACCAAGTTTCAAAATGTTTGTGGCCAAGCCACGAAGCCGAGGTGTTTGAAATTCATTCCCATTTCTTGCATGGGACCTAAGCATGCACCCAAGGACACATATACGATTTTTCAACAAATTTTGCTGCACTGGAGCATGGGCCTGTAGTTCAAATTTGAGTTATGCACATAAAATGCCTAGAAAACTCAGTTAATGTATAAAAATGTCCAACGAACCCGGATAATTCCAAAATTTAACACGACACTCCTATTGGTCTTTGTTGCCTCTATAAAAATATTGAAGGCAAGAAGAGGCAACGAATGTCGTTTCGTCCACAAAGGTGACATGTACCCTACCGGAACCATGAGGCTTCTTGTGGGAAGCTCTGGTTTATGAGAAGCTTGTACCCAAAACCTGCCCCTAATGGGACAAAAAAATTGCCACAGCATGTTGGTGCCATTCCATGATAGCATGCCAAGTTTCATGAATTTAAGACGAGTTTTGGATTTACTAGAATTTCAAAACCAAGTATCTTAATGTTTGGGGTCGAGCCGCGATGCCGAGGTGTTTGAAATTCATTCCCATTTCTTGCATGGGACCTAAGCATGCACCCATGGACACATATATGATTTTACAACCCATTTTTGTGCACCGGAGCATGTACCTATAGTTCAAATTTTAATTATGCACCTTAAATGCCTAGAAAAACTCAAGTTAATGTATAAAAATGTAGAAACGAACCCTGAATAATTACAATTTTTTTGACGACACTCCTATAGTTGCATGTTCACTACAGATAAATGTTCTAGCAATTCAAGCACCGTCCTTTGCTGCTGTGACCCCATTCTGTATTTCAAATCAAGACAAAAAATCAAGTACATCGCACACAGTTTATTATCACCAACCGTGTGAGATGCAGTGCAAAATATCTTGGAGCGCCATCATATATGGCTTACGTGAAAAGGTCCATTGGCTATAGTCCACAACTGGCGCGTCAAGCACACTAGCTCCCCAAATATCATTTCACAGTTCAATCATCGCCGGTCAAAGATGGGGACGTGGACCCGCGTCGTGAGGGCAACTTTGGCGGGCCACTCCGGCGAGAGCGCGGCCGCATCCGCCATGAGAGTGCTCACAACCTACATTAGCGCGGCCGCAATCTGTGACCGGGTGGCTGTGGCAGCCGAAACGGCCGCTAGTGCAGCTCAGATGGCAGCAGCAACATCTGAGACGAGGATAGCAAATGGCGAGAGCGGCAGAATAGCTGTCCATTCCACGGTAGCTGCCTTAGCCCTGATGGAGGACGCCCACGCCCAGCTCCTAGCGGTCACCACCCAAATCTCATGAAGCTTCTCCGACAATGGTCGGCAACCCACGGCCAAAGAGTTGGCAATCGCCGAGAGCGTTCGAGCAGCCGTCCGTTCGTTCGCAGCATACCTTGCCACGATGGAGCCCGTCCAAGCCCAGACCGCGGCTGCCCACGCCTAGCTCATGGTGACCTTTTCCAAAGAGATGGCAGACGCGGATGGTGAGATGCTTGCCGAGTATGGTGCGATGGATGCCATGGAGCCCCTTCCCTAGGATATCGTCGGGCGTGAGTTGGACATGGAGGAGGCGGCGGAGATCAACGAGCGCCAGGCGGAGTAGTAGTCTTTGTTTAGAGCATCGGTCTTTTGTTAGAGTAATGTCTAGGTCAGCTAGCTCTGTTTAATTGCTGAACTTGCTCGATTAAGAAGTGTGGGTCTGCTGTAGGCTCTTTTGTGTACCCAAATTATGCAATGACATGGATGACCACTATAAGCAGGGAAATTCAAACCAAAATTAGCACGTTCAGACTCATCACAAATGGGGTAAGCCATATGAATCGTTTGTGATGTTCAGATATCGTACACAGTGCTGAATAAGGGACCGTGTTTGATGACACTTTGCACGCCAGTTTTTTGCTGAACGGAGCGATTTTTTTTGGCATCGGCGGAAATATCTACCTCCCATGCCCCCTCCTCCTTACCAAAAGCCACATTTCCTCCTTTTCCGCCTTCCATTCCAAGTTCAAACCTTCACTACTTGCTTGCAGCGCCACCACCTCGCCGGCGACGCTCCTTCCTGTTGCTTGGCCTCGACGATCTAGTCATGTAATCCACACCCGACCTCCATCCTCCTCCTCCTTCTACATCCCACATGCCCCGACCATCGGCATGACACCTTCCACCCAAATCACTGACCCATCCTCCAAATAAGCACCGCCCTAAGCCATGGTGCACGCAGTATAGCCAGGAGCTCAAGGAGCATTTGGCAGCGGAGAATCAAATCGCGGCCACACGCGCGGATGAGGTCGTGATGGCTGCCATGCATGCCGACCCCCAGATCTAGGGGGAGCACCTCACCGTCGAGGCCACCGTCAACACCTCGCACGCGGACGCCGCCTCATGGTTGGCTGCTTTAAATGATAGTTTGGGGCGTTTTCTCGAGGCCACTGTTGGTGCCTTTGACGAAGACTACAAGGTGTTTTCTCAGCGTGCCCGTGCTTACCTCAACTCCATAGCCAGCAGGTTGGTGCCCGGAGCGGCTAAGGTGACTCACCACTATGAGGAGGGCACCCATGATGTGGAAGCCTCGCCCTCTTCCAAGTCTAAGGAGCCCATCATCATCGATATCTCCGACGATGAGGAGTAGCTTGTCTTTTTAGCTCACTATAAGGACCTACGTTCAGCTAGCTAGCTACGCCGGTTAAGCATGTTAGGTTTACCTATTGCATGTGCTACTCCTGCCTTTCCTTTACAAATTCTAGTGAATTGTCCTATGTACTGTTACTATGCAATCTGATCCTCTAGTACATATGTTTTATATATTGTGCAATGTGGTGCTATGTTAACTGTTTGGTTAATTTGTTGTGGTGTTCAGTTAACTGTTTGGTTCAATTCTGCAATGCGATGCTCAATTCATGTGGGTACAATTTTGTATTCTCTTGCATGTGAGAAATAAATTGAATTTGGCTATACAAAATACATGAGAAACAAATACAATTGCTATATTTCCAAGTTGTTAAGCATGCTTAGTTTAGTTAACTGTCTGATCTTCTAGTATGTTCTATTGTGCAATGTGGTACTCAGTTATCTGTTTGGTTCATTTGTTGATGTGCTTAGTTAACTATTTGTTTCAATTCTACAATGCGATGTTCAATTGTTGTGGGTAAAAAAAATTATTGTTATGCATGTGGGAAATAAATCGAATTTGGTTGTACTAAATACATGAGAAACATATACAGTTGCTATATTTCCTAGTTCGTAAGCATGCTTGGTTTGGATAAATGGCTTTTCCATCTGGCTCGAATTAATCTGCTGAATCTGCAATGTGTTTATTTTTCATCAACATATTTTACCGATAGTATGCCAACCCTCACTTTACCTGATCAATAACTACCTTATATGTGTTGCAGGGAAACAATGGGAGGCACTAAGGTTTACCATCGAGGTTCGCACATGCATGGTTCTTTGTCTAATAGCACATTATTGTGCAATTGCAAGAACCATTCTAATATTTAGGTTTTTAACAATTTGGTCTTGCACACGTTGGTCCTGCTATTAGAGGTTTTGACCCACTATTCGACCCATTTTGCATATGGGGAATGAGATGTCTGTCGGGGCCGGATTTCCGGGACATGATATCCCAGAAATTAACCCCTCGTGTCGTCACCAGCCCAGGATTACTGTTACTGGTGGACACGTCCTTGTTACAGATTACCAAGCAATTACAAGAATTGGATACAAGACCATAAAGGTCTAATGATACAACAATGATTTCTAGTGACGGGTGACGGAAGCGACTCGTGGCTCTCCAACATCGATGGGCTCCATTCCCACGGGAACAGCTGACCCGGATAATTCCTATCCCGCGTGGCTGCTATCCTAGGCTCCACAAGGACGTCGTTGTGGTAGTCCCCGTTGAACTCCTGACCTGGCCAATTAAATAGCTAGGGACAAGCCTGTGAGTACGTTTCAATGTACTCGCAAACATAATGAACAAAAGATATACCGAATGCATATGCTCATACGGGATTAAATGAGATGCATATGTTGGCTGAAATTAAAATATGGCATGATAAATATTAGCATGTGCAGAAGTATGAGTAAATAAAATATTAGTGACAAACCAAGAAAGTTAAAAGTGGATAATCGGGCGAAACAGGACCGCCTGAGAATCCAAAAGAAAATATAAAGTGGAGAATCGGGTGAGACAAGACCGCCCGAGTATCCAAGAGAAATGCCAAACGGGTGTCTAAAAGAGAATCGGGCGAGACAGGACCGCCCGAGAACTCAACCGACGCCATGAGAGGTCTTGAAAAGAAATGCCAAACGGGTGTCTAAAAGAGAATCGGGCGAGACAGGACCGCCCGAGAACTCAAACGACGCCACGAGAGGTCTTGAAAAGAAATGCCAAACAGGTGTCTAAAAGAGAATTGGGCGAGACAGGACCGCCCGAGAACTCAAGCGACGCCACGAGAGGTCTTGAAAAGAAATGCCAAACGGGTGTCTAAAAGAGAATCAGGCGAGACAGGACCGCCCGAGAACTCAAGCGACGCCACGAGAGGTCTTGAAAATAAATGAGTATTCCGGGTAGTCTAGCCAGCCCATGAGATACTCAGAAAATAAAAATAAGAGAAAACGGTTAGTCCATAATAATAACAATAATATTCATGACACCCATAATATTCATGATAGCGTCAGTGGTGACAATAATTATCCTGCAAAATAAATCATGCTCAATTTTAATTATTTTCCTCCGGAGACCGACACTAAGACCGACACTTCACTAACCCAGACTGTAATCCTTAACCGTGTGCACGGCTATTCGAATTGATATAACTCTGCAGAGGGTGTACTCTTTACCCACAAGTAGAGGATTTCCTTAGCCAGCACCGAGACACTGACTAATTCCCATTACGGCCTTTGGGTTGAAAACACACCTGACCAGCACACACAAGATTAACTTTCCGGATGCCAGGAATCACCCAAAGTATCGTTCAAGATAAACTCTAAGATGGGGAGACTACAATCTCGAATAGCATGGGATCACTATTAATATGCGCGGATTACAAGGGGTGCCCCCCTCTCGGCCCAGCCGGATACACCCATGCCCCCTGACCCGATGACTGGCATTATAACCGATATCTGGAAACCTTCATCGCGGCCTCTCTGTACGGTGTGTGCGGGGAAAGGGGTTAACAACTTACTGAACCGTACCCTACCTATGGCAGGGACAAGTGGTAGCACGAAACAAGTATGGGGGTTACCGGAACAAGACTCGATCTACGGTCGACTCAGTAGGTTTAAGTTTTCCTGCAGTGGTTAGCCCAATAAAGTGTACTTTCAACAGTAACACCAAAACAGGGCCACAGCCCTTGCATGTCCCAACCTACATAACCAACAAGGCATGATCACGCTCCGACGTGATCACCCTTCTGCCGGTAACGGTATTTCTCTTATACCTGCTCCTTCAAGTTAGTCATAACAAGCACACGATGCACGGTACGAGGAAACATGCCAACACTACATGCATGCAAATTTTATCTGAATTCAACATATGCATGATTCAATTATTTCTTGCAAACATTTAACCATGCAATCACCATATCAAGTGTTCAAGATGCTTGCCTTGATCATGCAGAAATATTGGGTGCACTCCAAAAGTTTTGAAAATTTTATCTTCCCTCCATTTCCTATTTTCAAAAATATAGAAATTACCACACAAAGCAAAAAACAGTACTAAAAAGTGTTTCAGAAATTTTTGAAATAAATACTAAAATAAACTAGATGAAAAATTAGGAATTTCAGAAAAAGAATCAAGTTATTTGGAGTTAAGATGAATTTTCTAGGAATTTCCTAAGCTGGAATAAATAGAGAAATGGCCTATTTAATAGATCTAACATAACCAAGGCTCAGGAAAAAATGTTCAACCTAGCTAGATTAATAGGGCATGATTTTAGGAGTATGAAGAAATTTGAATAATCAGATTTGGATTTGAAATGATGGCTCTGGAATTATTTGAAATCTACTGGAAAAGGAAAATAGAAAAGAGCAGAAGTGCGCCCTGAGCGCTACTTAGCCGTCTGGCGTTACTGGGCCAGGCCCAGCCGCTTGGCTGCACGGGAGAGCTGACGACGTCGAAGACGTATTCGCCGAATACGTTTCCCAGAGAAGAAAGCGTATAGAGAAGAATACGCCTTCACTTACAGCCGCGGGCCGTGACCTTCAGTCACTGACGGTGGGTCCCGCGGGCCCACCGGTCAGGTTGGACCGGTCAAACCGGTCGTCTCCTCCCTCTCGCGCGTGTAGGAACAGAGGAGGGGAGCAGGGGACTCTGGCGACGGCCATCAGCGGCGATAGGCGAGGCCCCCGTTGACGGAGACCGCGCTGGGAGGACCGCTGCACCTGCCGCACCTCGGCAAGGTAGCTCACGGCCTGAGAGGGCCTCTGGTGGCGACGCCCCCTTCTTCACCTTGCATGGCCACGGCTGCCCGAGGTCGAAATCATGGCCAGAGCAAGCGGAACTTCATTCTGACCGCGCCAAAATCTTTCTCTAGCCTCACTTATTCTACCTGTTCACTGATTTGGCCAGGAGTTCCCTCGGGTGGGTCAGAATTGACTGGAGATTGCCGACGGTCCCCTGGTCTGTAGGTGTGGATACTGGGGTCTCCACTCATTTCATCAGCCAAGGAAGCACTGGAGGGAAAGGGGAGAGGTGTCGTGAGCTGAGCGAGCTCCGGCTCGAGTATTTATACACCGAAGACGTCCGTTTCGCGGTTCTAGAATCGGACATGGCTGCGGGCGGCCATTAATGGCAATTTGAGGTAGCTGGCGAGGTCGGCGATGGACGCTGGAGCTCTGGTAGATGGAGGTTGAATGAGGGGGTGTGCTGGAGGACTCGGGTTCGTCCAGGGCCTCAGGTAGGTACATGACAGCGACCGGCGACGGCTGGTGGCGGCTTGGGACGGTGGCTTGGTCGGCGCTGGCCGGAGCTAGCGGCCAGGGACGATGCAGGGGAGGTGCAGGTGACCAGCTGGTGCGTGCGGGGTAAGCCAGTGCGGCAGCAGAGGGGCAGCAGGGCATGGCAGTGGCTCGGGCGTCGGCATGGCTGTTGGTGCGCTCTGGCCATGCCCAGAGCATGCTCACAGAGTGTTTGACAAAATGCCCAAGTGACCTAGGGAGCCCTTTTTGCTGTGAATTTTTTGTATGGTGATGATACTAGGGATGGTGAGGATGTTGGACATACTATTTTGGCCAGAGGAGCAAGTTCCTAATGCAGTTTAGGAGGGGGCAAAACTTCTGTCATGCACACAAGGTGCTTGACAGAATGCTATGGCCATTTAGAGAATTCTTTTGGAAGTGATACTTGGCAGAATGGTGTCTCCTTAGATGTTAGTGATGATAGTGTAGTTGGTTTGGCAAAAAGAAAAGCTTGTTAGTGCAAATTTTACCAGAATTCAATTCTGGACAGAAACTTGGAGGATTGATTTGGAGGTCTTACAAGATGAAAATAGAGCTGATATTTTGGACTTAAGAGTTTTGTTGGATGGAATACAGGGGGGAATAATTTCAGAATTTTTGGAGAAATAAAAATTGAGGTTGCAGTTATAACCCAAGAATGGCACAGAATTGAAAAGAGGATGTTTTGCTCAAAAAATTTCAAAAGACCAAGTTTTTTTTGCATAAAAGTGATCTATAGGCATCACATGACTCGTCATAATTTTTGTGGAATTTTTAAAGAATTAATTAAAATAGTTGTAGTGCAACAGAAGCATTTTAAGAATTGAAAATGCTATTAAAATGATTATCTTGGGCAAAATTTTATTATGAAAATATTTCCTACTGTTATTAAAATTTAAAAGAAATGATTTAAGAAAACTACCAAAGCCCATAATATTTTACAAAAATTTCTATATGGAGGGAAGAATTTTGAAAAACAGAAAACAGAAAATGCTCAAAAATTAAGAAAAGGCCTAATATAATTCAAAAAAATTATTTCTGGCCAAATTTTACTTAATAAAAATGTGGTTAAATTTTTGGGGTGTTACAATGTCCATGAATATCAGTCAAGTCAAGAAACTCAGAAAGATTGTTAGGATAAAGAAACTAGCGACGAAAAACAACAAGATCTTTGTCTGCACAATGAACAAGACATCAGTGAACTACAGGATGGTACTAACTCTTATACCTTGTTTTTTTATCCCTTTGCGCCATTTCAAAATTGAGAGAATATATTTATGTGTATCTTTGTTTTCAGGCCTTTCCAAAGTAGTTCACAGATGATTACCTCTCAAACCACCTGTATGGTCAAGAGGCCAGGAAGGTGTTCATACAACACCCACGGTACAATATTGAAGTCTTCCTCAAGAGGACGAAGGATGGGCGGTCAATCATTCATAGACACTGGCCTAAAGTTGCAAGGACCTTCAACATCATTGAAGGCTCAATATTTTCCTTCCGCTTCAGCAATTTTCCAGATGAGATTCATCTGTCTATCTACCATCTATGATGCTAATTTCCAAAGGTTTTAGATGTATTTCAATTATTGTGTAAGTGAGTGCTGAAGCTATATGATGTTGTACTCTAATGTATTTCAATTATTAAATCCTGGTTCCATAATACAAAAATGAAACATATTGTGTGTTTAATATCAAATATCAATTTGATTACTAAATGGATTAAAAATAATAGGCCTATTAGCCTACTTATTGGGTTTTTCTATTGCACACGGTTATTGAGACAACACCGTGGGCGATGATCTCAAACAACCCACACAGTTTCTAGGAATTTGGACTTCGTTTTAACAAAATCCACGAAAAACCCAAATGCCAGGAAATCAGTAACAAACGAAGTCCAAATGAAAAGATTATGCGTACCCAATAAGGAAGAGCTAAAGCAACAGATTTTGGCAGAAGCCCATACAACCCCATACTCCATTCACCCAGGGGGAACCAAGATGTACAAAGATCTTCAGGACAAATTTTGGTGGCACGGGATGAAAAGGGATATAGTCGTATATGTCGCACGTTGTGACTCTTGTCAGCATATAAAAGCAGAACACCAGAGGCCAGCAGGATTGTTACAGCCACTCAGAGTGCCTGAATGGAAATGGGATGAGATAGGAATGGATTTTATTGTCAGATTACCAAGGTCACGACACGGGAATGATGCTATCTGGGTTATCACAGATTTATTAACCAAGGTGGCACACTTCATTCTGGTAAAAACAACATATTCATCACAGAAGCTTGCTAAGTTATACCTCTCCTGAATTGTTTGCTTACACGGGGTACCCAAGACCATAGTCTCTAATAGAGGCACTCAGTTTGTCTCTAGGTTTTGGGATCACTTGCAGCAAGCCTTAGGAACTCAACTGGTATTCAATACAGCATACCACCCACAAACAGGAGGGCAGACTGAACGGATAAATCAGATATTGGGGGACATGCTGAGAGCTTGTATCCTTACCTATGGAGTCAGCTGGGAGGACAGTTTGCCATATGCGGAATTTTCATATAACAACAGTTATCAAGCCAGTCTAAAGATGTCACCTTTCCAAGCCCTATACAGACGAAGGTGCCATACCCCACTCAATCGGTCTAAAATCGGAGATAGCCGAATCTTCGGCCCGAAAGTTCTCAAAGAAGCAGAAACAAAAGTAAAACTTATCCGAGACAGACTGAAAGCAGCTCAGAGCGGTCAGAAGAGCTATTGTGACCAAAAACACCGACAAATCAGCTTTGAACCCGACGAATATGTGTATTTTAGGGTATCCCCTATGAGGGGACTACAGAGATTCAAAGTCAAAGGGAAACTTGCACCGTGATTTATTGAACCATTTAGAATAATTGCATGGAGAGGCAAGGTTGCCTACCAACTAGAGCTACTAGCAGAATTGTCAGATGTTCATGATGTGTTTCACGTGTCACAACTGAGGAGATGTGTCAGTAACCTGGATAAACAAGTCCAACATCAGGACCTGGATATCCATCTAGACCTTACATATAAGGCACGTCCTATATATATTTTGGAAGAGTCAGAACAGAGGACCCGTCGGAGTGTGATAAAGTTTTACAAGGTCCGGTGGAGTAATCACACTGTCGGTGTATAAAACATGGGGATTTTATACCCTGACTTATGCACAGACGGTAGCAGCCTCCTCGCTGGCCAAGGCTTGCCGGAAACCACCAAGACCAAGATTCAAGGCCCAGTTGCAGAAGCTACTGGGGAGAAGTTCAAGACACGGCACCAACAAGCACTCAACCAATGCTGAAGATGAAGACATTTCTTGCCGGCAAGGCCAAACCGGCAAGATGAAGACCCGGCAAGCTCCGTGCCGGCAAGCTTCTACCATCACGTCAGCGCTCCACCTCACCAGGCAGCTAGTCGCTAAACGGTGAGGTGTCGACCGCGCAGGCAGGTTGGTGAGATTTGTCGGGCACGTGTCAGCATGCAGGGAGAGGATTTGCCTTTGATGACACCCGTCCAGGAGGCATGTCAGAATAATACGAGGTAGCTGGGCAAGCGGTGTAGAAACCTTGCCGGAGCTACCTCTCCACATGACACCTAATGGTGCATTTAATGCTTTTGTCCTAAAGTGGCAAAGTTAGGTATGGTAGCACTGTTTGCTATCTAATCAACTTGTAATTACTATTTTGCCACTGTGGTAACCCCTTGAGCTATAAAAGGAGGGCTAGGGAAACAGTTAGAGGGATTCAGACCCTTTTTCAAACACCTGCATGTCTCGCGTAGCAGCTCTCTCCACACCTTGCCGGGAGAAGCGCTCCTTGTACTTGTGCTCTCATACAACCAATACACCAAAAGCAGGAGTAGGGTTTTACGCTTCTCAGCGGCCCAAACCTGGGTAAATCCCTTGCGTCCCCCATTGATTCTGCTCTTTGTGCACGTCGATCTCCCCCGCCGAACCATAAAGGGGCTAGATGGCCCCATAGATGGTCGTTCCCACGACATCTTTGGCACGCTAGCTAGGGGAATCGGTTGTGCAAACCTGAATCAGTGGATTGCGCATCATCTTCATCAACTTCATCATCGTCCCCCTTGCTGTCGATGGCGCCCAAGAAGAAGGGCATCACGATGACGGCCTCCTCGCATGCATCCGTAGGCGGCACAGGCGGCGCAGCCAATGCGGGCGGTGCGGATACTGCGGTTGGCACGACGAGCGCAGGTGGCGCGGTCGCCATGCCCACCGTGGTCGGCACGGGAGACAAGAGCGCTGGAGGCAGTCGACTTCCTCGATCCTCTGGCAAACGAAGCCGCGACAACGCGGGCGGAGTGGACGGACGACCTCCTCCTCCTCCTCCTCCTCCTTGCCGCACCGACGAATGCAGCCACCGGAGCGGCAACGCCCGGGCCGGCTCGAGCCAAGACCCCACCGTGGCGGCGTCCAAAGATGCTGCTTACCGACAGACATCGCGCCCCTCGCACAACGGGTGCGGTATGGCTCCGAATGGCGCCAACGACTCCGGACAGCGGCGACCTGACGGCAAGACTCCTGTTGATCAAATCCCAGATCCTCAGGCTCCGCCTCCACCACAGCGACCCGCTACTGATCGTGTGCCGCGGTAGCAAGACAGCGATGGTGCTCCTGCTAGCTCTGCCAGGAGTAGAGCGACGTCGCGCTCTTCGCTTCCGGCCATGCCAGTCACGACATGGAGGATAAACCGGATATAATAAACATGTGCTATAAAGTAAAAGTGGTGACTTGGACTATGAGATAGTCGTGAGGAATCATCATGTTGTTCTGACATGATCACGAGATGAGATCTCGGTGAGTCATGAGTTAGCCCAGAGGGGCAGTGGCAGTAAAACTGATTGATGAACAATAGATAACTCTTCACGAGAGGTAATGGTAATTTTCTTTCCAGCTTAGTATCATGCATGTCTTGTAGATACAACTATGCCATCCTATGAGTTGCCATGTTTGATCCATGTTCATTTTAATGCCATGCCATGTTTAAGTTGTCGTCATGAGATAAATTTATGTATGAGCATAGGGCTTGCTTTGTCATCTGCTTGTTTGGATGCTATGTATTTGGTTGTCTTGTGAGTACATTCAAAGTACTCACCTGGCCTTGCACGTGGCCAGATTGCAGCAGAAGACTTGTCGTGCTAGACCGTAACCTCGCCAGTCCTATGAGTTGTGGAGCCCAGCCAGAGACGACGTGCCGCTAAACCAAGACTTCCGCTGCCATTTACATAGCCTTAGAGCTATGCAAACCCTTGTACTCATCCGCGATGTAATACTCCCTTTCATGTAAATGAAATATATTTTGTGCTTGGAATGCTGTACCGTGGACCTGTGATGCGTCGGGTGTTATCCTGGGCTGACGTGCGAAGGCCCCCTACTCCATGCGGATCGGGGTGCCACAGGAGATGGTATCAGAGCCAGGCTGGCAATAGGTTACCCTAGCGTATTATCACCGCTATCATCAACCCGTAATGATCCCAATAGGTTTGACCCAACCCTGGCGTCCGACAAGGCCACTGCTGAACAACAGGTGGCACAGTCAGAACTGACGCGTCCCTACCCAGTTGCCCCCTCCCACCTAGTTTTCTGGGATTGGATGGCGACCCTATCTTTTTGTCGTTAGTATCGGCGTATCCTTTCTCCAGTAGGGAAGGATTTACGCCGTACTGGTGTGTCCCCGCCTAGTTGCCTATAAAACCCCCACTTGCTAGCAGCAACCATAGCTCGGTAAGTCATATCCCTGCAAGAACCCTAGCTACTAGCCCCAGATCAGAAGCCATGGCTAGTCTTCCAAGGGAAGCCACTTTTCATAGCCGCACTTCCGTAGCAGGCCATGTTGGCTTTCCGCCCCTGCTTTCAGATATGCTCACCCGAGCCCTTGATTGCAGTACTAGCCCCGAGTACCTGGTGTTCCAATCGGAACCCGTCCCCCATCTTCATCGGTACCAGACAAGAGTGCAGATCTGCCCAGGTCCAGCAGAGGATGGGAAGCCCTTGATTTTTCTGGGCAGACCCATGCCCACTCCGGTGTTGGCTATCCAGACAGCCGCTGCAGAGGCTATCGCACGCCTCCGATCTCAGTTTCCGCGTGTAGCGGAGATGCAGGAGTTCCGTTATTTCCCCTCTGTGTCAAGTACCGGATGGGAGTTCTCCAACGCTGTCCAAGATGGTGACCCAGCGATAGCTCGCCTGGTTTAGTTCATCACTGCCCAGGGAATGATGATCGGTAGCATTCTGGGAAAGTTCAAAGTTATCGACCGAGACGCTACTCGGGTTGTCACGGAAGTATACCGCGAGGCCCGTCAAGCTGCATCCTAGATCGCAGACCCCATGCCATCCAGCCCAGTGCTCTCTTCTCAGCCCGTGCCTTGGTTGAAGCCAGGTACCGCCAACCTCCGCTCCATCGACATGACGGTTGGTCATCTCCATAGGTTCATACCCGCTTCATCCGCAACCTCAGCAGTTGAGCCCCAACTGATAGAGGTGCCTGATGATGAGGATGGAGATTGGCTTAGCCTGCGTCTGCCAGGTGAGCCCCAGCAAGACTAGGCCAATGTGACTCCTACCGCATAGTCAGGCGATGCTGTGGGTATGCCTAGTCCGCCTATTCATCCTCATTAGGAGGCTAGAACCATGTATCAAGGAGTGAGTTGTTGCTTTTCGATGCGTAGTAGGGTTGTGCTTTGTTGTATGCTTGTACTGCTTGTGACCTGTGTGTTCTATGTGTGCTCCTTTACTTTGTGGTTCATCTGCCTCTCTGTTAAGTAGAAATATTTGACAGAGTTAGCAGTGAACTTCTAATAAGATTTTAATTGGTAGAACACATACACCCACAACATTGGGCTCGCCCCGAGTCCCTAATAAAACGCGAGCTGGTGTAGGTATATGTATGCCAGGAGTACATATAACCACTGACATTAAAACACCTTAGTGCAGTTTGTTTGATGTGTTTTTCTTTGCATGCATTTTGTATATATTGTTTTAGAATGTACTGCATAATGCACGCATACATGGTTCACCCCGAGTACGATCGAGCAGTACTTCTTTTCTATGCATACCCCGTGTGCCAGATTTTCAGATCCAGAGCCTCAAAGAGGTAGTTCCTCGTGGCAATTCCTCGCCCCTAATTTTTCTAGGGCTCCCGTTTGCATTTCCGGAGGAACACTGCCATCTTTATTTCACTCGAACCAGTACAACTACCCCAGTACAGATTCGATCCTGACTCTACTCTGATGCCTACTCTTCGTGGAGCTATCCGCGAAGTTTTTCTTCCGTGAAACCAGCAGCATGATTCCAGTGCTGGCGAAGCCACCTCTTCTGCATCTCACGATTCCCCGGAACCAACGGCGCCACCGTCACTGTCTTGGGTGACGCCGGACAAGCCACCATCCCGACCCGCCGCAACACGCAATCACTCCACCGGCGCAAAGCGGCGGAGAAGCAAGCGCGGGGGAGGAGCAGCCACCACACCATCACCACTATCCCCTCCAGCTGCCTCACCCTGATCCTCGTTGTCGCGAGCCCGCTCCTGCAAGATGAGCTGCAGCAGGCAGAGCGACGAGCCGATCAGTATGGCAAGTAGCACGGTGAGGAACCACCGCAGCCCCACCAAGAACACGGCCTCGCCGAAGGACCTCGGCTCGATATCATCTAAACCGAAGAAATGGAAGAGCGGCATGGTGTGATTTGGGCAGAGCCGTGCTGCCGTCTTTTATAGCCCGAGATCGGTGTACGGTGAGCGAGGTCCAGGAGAACCGCGCGTCGCCCGATCACCGGCGTCTAGGAGGCGAATCCGCGAGCAGTGCCGACAAGGCGCTGGCCCGCGACGGGAGTGCTCTTTGTCTCGGCACCATGCACGCCGCGCACTACGATAACTAGGGTACTCAGTGCCCTAGGGGCTAGATGGGCGCTGTGCCAAACCGCATGCAGAGCAGCAGTGAGGAAGAAGCCGAGAGCTGGAGGTAGAAGAAGGAGGCTGCCAGTGGGCCCCGGGCCCACCTGTCAGCAGGAGAAACCACTGTTCATTGGGGTGCCTCCAGCATTTTTGGAATTTGATCCAAAGTGATCGTAGCAGTGGATATAGCCACGCTTTACCCGTGTCTCTCCCTGGGTGTATCAATTATCGGCACCCCAACTCAGTTGTATCCGACCAAAGGGTTAACAGCTTACCCAGAGGTTTTTCCTGGAGTAGAAACAATCTTGTTTAAACCCTAGGAATCTCGAGGACGAGATTCTCTTAAGGGGGGAAGGTTTGTAACACCCCAAAAATTGGGTTATTAATTTTTGTGCTATTATTCCTTCCAAGCTTTCTTTTTCAAAATCTTTTTCTGAAGTTTGCTGGATGATCAGGTGAATCCAGGCAATTTTCAACTTTTCAGAACTGTGTCCATGTCTTTGATGCTGCCAAGACCCAGTTGCATCATCCCAAAACCTCATCAGAACCCTAATTCCAATATTGGAATTTAAGATCCTGCCTTTGTGATTACAAAGGAGCCATCACTTCCCTTGCTCTGTTGATCCTCCAAAAATTCGCAGAGATCTTCCTACCCTTATAAACCTTGGATGTGCAAAAATATTGCCTAGTCATATGCAATATTTTTCATCTGGGATTAATTTCTTTTCCTGCCTTTCTGAGGAATTAAATCCTGAAGGATATTTAGACATCTCTAAATTTCATGAAAATTTGTGGAGATGATCTATGTGACTATTCCAAGCTCTGGTAAAAATATTGGCCAAATTTAAATAAGGAAAATTCCCTTTTCCTTGACAAGGCCAATATTGCCTCTCTGCCACTTTCCAAAGGAACTACCGTTTTGGTAGCCAGGAAAATTCCCAAATAATTTGTGGAGCTTTTCCTGGATATATCTTCACCATTTTCATCCGAACCCCATGTTCCATAGTTCTTAATTTGAGCACATGATCCAATGCAAGTTTCTGCCTTGTCTGAAACTTTGTGAAGGAAGTGCTTGATTCCTTGATCCAATTGATCTGAAATTTGGCAAGGTAGTGCATATGGATATATTACAACTGCAAACCAGAAATCAGCCCAATTCATCTATCCAATCTTTTTCTATAATTTTCTCAATTTTCTGTTCAGATTCCACTTGTGTGAAGGAAGTGCTATTTATATTTTCTGGATTGCCCTCAAAAATTTTGAGCACTCTTTCATATCCAAATTATTGTCACATGCCAAAATTAACCTCTATTTGCCTAGCCAATTTTCCTCAGAAAATTCTCTAAATTTCTGTCTAGTGGGAAGCATTGTGAAGGAAGTACCATTTTTATTTATCCAAATAGTATGAAATATTTACTGTGCCTTCATATGCCTAAATAATTGGTCTCCACCAAATTTGGGCCATTTTCATATACCTATTTTTTCCCCAGCACCCTCTTTTCCATTTCTAGATAGCTGGACACTTTGTAAAGGAAGTACCAGCTAGCCCTCTCTTTCTGACCTGAGATTTTGGCACAATGATCACCTTAGTAGATGATTAGCCTACCCAAATCCCAGGTCTAATGGAGCTGTACAGTGATCTCACCTTCTATCAAACACTTTGCTACCGATAAAGGTTTGTGCATTCTGTGATTGCATCGTGGGCCATGGGAATCGTTGCTTTGCATCGAACAGCTTTTGGGGGAGTGAGTAACTCGCCAGACATACTTGGACCGGCCAGTGCGCGTGGGAGCACTGTGTGCACGCGGTGACCACACGGAGAGTGCGTGCGTCGCCTGCACACCACGTGCCCTGTGCTTCTCGGCCCCTTTGGGGAGGTCCACATGGTCGCCCAGCAAGCCATGGCGCGCCACGCACTCGCCCGCGTCGCCTGTGCCTCCTCGTCTCGTAGCCCTTGGCCGTGCACGATGGCATCGCGTCCGTCGCTGGCGTGCTGACACGTTGCTGCACCACGTGACCTGTTTCCCCCCCCCCCTTCCCGAGCCTTCCTGGTAGCTTTTTAGCGCGTCCCCGAGCTCCTCCTCGCCACCTCAGCCTTCCCCGAGCCGCGGAGCTCCCTTTCCCCGCCAATGGCCTAGATGGCCGCCGCCGTACCCTCTTGGCCATCTCCAGCTCCTGGCCCTCCCCCTCCCTCTCTTCTGCTCCTAGCCCTCCCCTGGACGTTCACGCGCCGCCGCCACCCTCCTCTCCGGCGGTGTAGCCCCACCGACGCGGCCTTCCCCATCCCAGGATTTGGCCGACACGGTCTACCCATGGCCCCAGTGCTGTGGGCCACCTCGAGCAGCCCCACGGCAACCCAGGAGTGCGGCGTGGTGTGGCGGAGCTTCGGCGCTCGTCGGCCAGTCCTAGGGAGCAGATGGGCGTCGGCTAGGCCGGCGGCCGGCCCGCCCAGTGCCCGTGTCGCGGTGAAGAAGATTGCCAGGGAGGAGAAGAGAGAAAAGTCACCATGGGCCCCGCTTGTCATACTCACCCCACAGACCAGGCGACTTCGTTGACCGGTTTAAGTGAAAGCGGATTCAACCGAATACGCTTTCTGGTGGGGGAAGCGTACTCTGCCGCTCCTATGGCCGAAATGCGCTTTCTTCGCGTGGAAGCATACTTCCAGAAATACGCTTTCAGCCCAGCCGCCGCCGAAACTAGTATTTTGTGGACGTTCGCCCGTTAAAGCCAGAAACGGACAGGTTTTGTCTGTTTTTATGCCTAACGAACGAACGGCCGTAACTTCGCGCCCGTAACTCCGATTGAGGTAAATCCAAAGCCCACGCGCTCAGTGCGTCGTGCCCGTTCCGATGGTGCCCTTTTCATCAAGTTGTCACATATTGAAAATACCATCTTTGCCCTTCCTCGAATCCAGACCTCTCCAGGGAGCACCGGTTTCGGCAACTCGTTTCCAGTGGATCGTCACACTTTCACCCGGTGTATTCGTCCACCCCAAGGCAGGCCAACCTCTTATCATGAGCACCGGACTTGCATGTTGAATTTGCTTGAACCCCATGCGTGTGTAGCTGCAGTATATTCATATGATGTTTCTGTTTGCAAATGTGGTGTATGTATTGCTTTTTATGTCATGCTATCACCAGATTTCATACTAGCTTCTGCCATGTTAGCAATAATGTTTTTATTGGTAATATCATGTCATTACTATATCTGTATCTCGTACCATGTTTGTCAGTACTATGGTGATCCTGTCATACCATATCGGTAGCATGTTACTGCCATGTTTCATATGTCATTCATTTAAGGAATATGTTCATTAATGCATTCATGATATTCATACTTATAATCTTGATGAGGTGATTAAATGATGGAGATGACAAGAACCTGTGTTAATAAAAACAACCACCTCGATCGACTGGATCATGTCATAGTGCCACCGAATCGAGCTCACCAGTGCAGCCACACTTGCCTTATGGGGGGCCCTAATTCGGTCTATTGTCATGCCTCTCGCCGGCGCCTCCAACTAGGGAAGGTTATGTGCGTGCGCTACCCTGGCCCGGTGGGCGGCCATAAGCCTTGAGTGCCTGAGTTGTTTGCACGCGGTTGTCCCTGTTTGGGACGGTTTGTTCGGTTTGGCCATGACGGTGGCGGCCACAAAGGTGGCGGATGTCATGAGTTTGTGGGAGTGGCCGGGAGAGTGCCATGCAATAGATTGGTTTTGTCGGAATGTCATTGGTCCACCCGAATGGGAGTACGAGGCCATGAGTTCCGTGGTGTGGGTACAGTGTGCTAACCTCTGCAGAGTGTATAATCTATCGATAGCCACGTCCTCGGTTATGGACATAGTTCATACTAGGTCACCTATCTGGTCTCTGTCGACATGGAGGATAAACCTGATATAATAAACATGTGCTATAAAGTAAAAGTGGTGACTTGGACTATGAGATAGTCGTGAGGAATCATCATGTTGTTCTGACATGATCACGAGATGAGATCGCGGTGAGTCATGAGTTAGCCCAGAGGGGCAGTGGCAGTACAACTGATTAATGAACAATAGATAACTCTTCACGGGAGGTAATGGTAATTTACTTTCCAGCTTAGTATCATGCATGTCTTGTAGATACATCTATGCCATGCCATGAGTTGCCATGTTTGATCCATGTTCATTTTAATGCCATGCCATGTTTAAGTTGTCGTCATGAGATAAATTTATGTATGAGCATAGGGCTTGCTTTGTCATCTACTTGTTTGGATGCTATGTATTTGGTTGTCTTGCGAGTACGTTCAAAGTACTCACCTGGCCTTGCACGTGGCCAGATTGCAGGAGATGACTTGTTGTGCTAGACCCTAACCTCGCCAATCCTGTGAGTTGTGGAGCCCAGCCAGAGACGACGTGCCGCTAAACCAAGACTTCTGCCACCATTTAGATAGCCTTAGAGCTATGCAAACCCTTGTACTCATCCGCGATGTAATACTCCCTTTCATGTAAATGAAATATATTTTGTGCTTGGAATGCTGTACCATGGACCTGTCGTGCGTTAGGTGTTATCCTGGGCTGACGTGCGAAGGCCCCCTGCTCCATGCGGATCGGGGTGCCACAGCGCGTGCTGAGGAAGGGAGAAGGCTTCCCGGGGAGGACGCTGGTGCCGAGGTGGATTCCAAGGATGACGATGCTGCCACCCCGAGGAAGAAGGGCCGAAAGCGCAACAGGAAGTGCAAAGGAAAAACTGTTATGGCTGTCGAGGGCTCCGGCAACTCTGAGTCCGCTAAGAAAGCTAAGACTGAGAACTCTGGCAAGGAGGCAGCTGTATGCGCCGCTTGCTAGGAAGCGGCAGCAAACAAGAAGGCCAGCAAGTCTGATGGGCCATACTGCTAGATTCACCGCACCAAAGGCCATGATCTCCAAGAGTGCTGACAAGTCAAGCACCTTGTTGAGAAACAGAAAGCTGAATACGAAAAGTGTGACAAACAGAAGGGTCAAGATGGTGCCGGTGGATCCGGCAAAAAGGGCTGTGGTGGTCGAGGAGGCCGTCACGGCAAGGCCAAACAGCAGAAAGAAAAACCTACTAGAGGCCGCGAAAAGAAAGGGGAAGATGTTGGAAGTGAGGAAGAAGAGGACGACGGAGAGTCCGGTGAACAAGAATTCCAAAAGGCAACTGAGGCCATGTAAGTTGACGGAGGGGCATCGTTGCACTCCTCTCACCGCCAACTTAAGCAGTGGGCTTGTGAGGTTAATGCGGCAGAACCGCCAATGGGCTCTCAGAAGCCACTCAAGTGGTCACACGTGCCTATCAGTTTCGATGCCGTTGACCACCCTGATCGCACAACTGTGGTCGGGTGTTTGCGGTTGTTGGTTTCGCCAACAATTTGCAACCTCCAGGTCACGAAAATTTAATTTGATGGTGGGGCCGGCCTGAACTTGATTTCTCCAGAGGTAATCAAGAGGTTGCAGATTCCCGACGAGGAGCTCGAGAAGACAGGCACTTTTCAAGGAGTAAACCCGGGAAGAAGCCAGCCCAAGGGAAAGATCACAGTGCCGGTGACGTTTGGCGGGGAATTGAACTACAGAACAGAAAAGATCGTATTTGACGTTGTCAAGATCCCCTTGCCGTACAATGGAATTCTTGGCCGCCCAGCCTTGGCGAAATTCATGGCAGCATCTCACTATGCTTACAACACGTTGAAAATGCCAGGGCCGATGGGTGTCATTTCCATCAACTCCGACAAGAAAGATGCAGTCATTTGCATCGATAAGATGTACAGAGATGCGGTTGTAGCACAGGCCGCCAAGCTGCTAGCTCCCGCCAAGAAGAAGGAAAGCAAGAAGTCCAACAAGACCTCTAGCAAGGATTTCGGGAAGCGCACCTCTTCGGAGTGCTGCGCGCCTATTGAAGACTTGCCGGAGTGCTCTGCCGGTAAGAAATCCAAGGCTACTTCACCGGCGACCAAAATGGTGCCGGCGAGGGAGGACGGCACTGACGGGACCTTCACCATCAGTGCCACCCTTGACAGCAAATAGGAAAGCACGCTCATTGCCTTCCTGCGGGCGAATGTCGATGTGTTTGCATGGCGACCATCTGACATCCCCGGTGTTCCCATGGAGGTAATTGAGCACCAGCTTGCTGTCTGTCCCCACGCTCGGCCCGTCAAGCAAAAATTCCGGAAGCAAGCGTTGGAGCAACAACAGTTCATTGCCGAGGAAATCAAGAAGCTTGAAGCAGCAGGTTTGGTTAGAGGTGTATTACATCCAACTTGGTTGGCAAATCCAGTTGTGGTGTGCAAAGCAAATGGGAAGTGGAGACTTTGTATTGACTACACTGATATCAACAAAGCATGTCCAAAAGATCCTTTCTCCTTGCCGCACATTTATCAAATTGTAGACACTACTTCCGGCTGTGATTTACTCTCCTTCCTTGATGCATATTCTGGATACCATCAGATATTCATGGCCAAGGAGGATGAGGTGAAAACCGCATTGATTACTCCATGTGGCACATGCTGCTTCATGCGTATGCCTTTTGGGTTAAAGAGTGCTGGTTCAACATTTGCGAGGGCAGTCCAAATTGGTTTTGAGCCCTAGCTGCAGAGGAACGTGGAAGCATATATGGATGATATATTGGTCAAAACCAAGGATAGATCAACCCTCGTTCAAGACTTGGAAGAAACATTTGCAAACTTGCGCGAAATCAACTTGAAGCTCAATCCCGAGAAGTGTGTGTTTGGCGTTCCATCCGGCAAGCTTCTTGGATTCTTTGTATCTCAACGCGAAATTGAAGCAAATTCCGACAAGATCAAAGCAATTGAGCAGATTCAAGCACCAAAAAGCGTCAAGGATGTACGGTGTCTTGCTGGCTGTGTTGCTGCCTTGAGTAGATTCATTTCAAAATCTGCTGAGCGCGCCCTGCCATTTTTCAAGATTTTGAAAAAGGCAGGTCCAATGAGATGGACTCCGGAAGTGGAGGCCGCGCTGCAGGATTTGAAAAGATACCTCTCCTCCGCGCCAACACTAGTTGCGCCTAAACCATAAGAGGCGTTGCTGCTATATGTAGTGGCAACAAATCAAGTGGCTAGTGCTGCATTAATAGCGCAGAGGGAAGTCGATGATGAGGAAGCGACCGCGGCAAGCCCGTCCAGCGACAAACCGGGATCTTCCCCGGCGGGGTCTGACACTGACAAGTCAAAAACAGCGCAAGCAAGTGAAGCTGATCCGCAAGTGGTGCCAAAGAAGCAGGTGGTGCAGCGACCCGTATATTTTGTTAGTTTCCTTTTGTAGGGGGCTAGGTCAAGATACTCCGGGGCGTAGAAACTGCTTTTCGGCCTTCTTATGGCCTCGAGAAAGCTGCGCCACAACTTCCAATCACACGAGATCACCATCGTCACGCACTTTCCGTAGCAACGCATCTTGAGGAATCTAGAGGCAACTGGCAGGATAGTGGAGTGGGCGCTGGAGCTGTCAAGCTTTGCACTCAAGTTTGAAAGCACTTCAACCATTCAGAGCAGGGCCTTGGCGGAGTTCATTGCCGTATGGACGCCAACACAAGACGAAGAAATTCAAGAAACAGCTCTCCCCGGCAAAGAGACGGCCAAAGAATGGATCATGTACTTTGACAGTGCCTTCTCACTGCAAGGCGCCGGTGCCGGAGTGCTGCTTGTCACACCCACTGGAGAGAACCTCAAGTTTGTGGTTCTAATGCACTTTCCCAGGGAGCAAGCCACAAACAACACTGCTGAGTACGAAGGACTCCTTGCCGGTCTTAGGATCGCAGTGGACCTTGGAATCAGAAAGTTGATCGTCCGCGGTGACTCGCAGCTTGTTGTAAAACAAGTGAACAAAGATTACCAGAGCCCGTTGATGGAAGCGTATGTGGAAGAAGTGAGGAAATTGGAAGAACACTTTGACGGGTTGCAAACAGAGCACATCCCTCGTGCGGAAAACAGCATCGCTGATCACCTATCAAAGTGTGCCGCCCAAGAGCTACCTGTGGAACCAGGAACTTTTTTGCTCCATTTGAATCAACCAACAGTCACTCCATGAACACAGGCCAGTAAGAGAAGGAAGTTGAATACCGGCAAGTACTTTCCGGCAGAGCTCCCAGAAGCCACCGGCAAGGATGTTGCCGGGAACAACAGCACGGTTGTCGGTGAGCAGCGGCTTAGCGCAGAACCTCAGGTTCTTGCCGTAGAGGCAAGCACTCCCACAGTCGAAGAAATGCCTTTAGTCCTTGTCGTCGAGCCGCAGGCTCCGGCATGGGCATAGCAGATAGTTCATTTCCTTCAAACAGGAGAACTTCCCGATGAGCAAGAAGGAGCTAAGAAAGTAGCACGTCAGTCAAGTATGTATCAGTTTGTGGATAGCATTCTATACAGAAAGCGACCAAACGGTGTGAAATTAAAGTGTATTTGCCGGGAAGATGGACTGAAGCTATTGGCGGAGATACATGGAGGCATATGTGGCTCTCACATAGGTTCAAGAGCACTTGCCGGCAAAGCTTTCCGACAAGGCTTCTACTGGCCCACTGCCCTCCAGGATGCAACTGAGCTAGTAACAAAGTTTGAAGCATGCCAGTTCCATTCAAAGAACAAACATCAGCCAGCTCAAGCTCTCCAAACAATCCCTCTCCCCTGGCCCTTTTCGGTCTGGGGGCTTGATATCTTGGGCCCCTTCCCTCGTGCTGCCGGGGGCTTCGAGTTCTTGTACGTCGCCATCGACAAGTTCACAAAGTGGCCTGAAGTGGAGCCGGTGAGAAAGGTGACAGCACAATCAACCATCAAGTTCTTCAAAGGATTAGTTTGCCGTTTCGGGGTTCCTAACAAAATCATCAGTGACAATGGCACACAATTCACGAGCTGCACCTTCATGCAGTATATCCAAGACCTTGGCAGCAAAATCTATTTTGCATCTGTCGCTCACCCGAGAAGCAACGGCCAAGCGGAAAGGATGAATGCTGAAGTGCGGTGTGGCCTCAAGACAAGAACCTTTGACAGGCTGCGCAAATGTGGAAGGCAATGGATTGATGAGTTGCCGGCGGTTCTTTGTTCACTCAGGATGACACCAAATCGAGCTACCGGCCAAACACCCTTCTCCCTAATCTGTGGTGCAGAAGCAGTGTTCCCCACGGAACTCATATACGGGTCGCCTCGAGTGCTCGCTTACAACGAAGCTGAGCAAGAGCAGCTGCGGCAAGACGACGCAATGCTCCTTGAGGAGGATCGTCTTCGGGCGGCTGTGCTAGCTGCACGCTACCAGCAAGCCTTGCGACGCTATCATAGCCACAAAGTGCACGCCCGAATCCTTGAGGAAGGCAACCTTGTTCTTCGGCGTGTTCAGTCCACCAAGAAATCAAACAAGTTGACACCGAAGTGGGAAGGCCCTTATCGGGTAGTACGAGTCACCAGATCCGGCGCGATCGGTCTGGAGACCAAAGATGGCACCCCAGTGCAGAACTCATGGAATATTGAGCATCTTCGCAAGTTCTACCCATAAGGCGCGATTGCCGGGCCTCCCGGCAACCCCTTTTATACAAGCTTTGTCGGCAAGACTTGTAACCCTTTGTACAAAGCCAGGCGCAGATCCTGTGCATAATAAAGCTAAGTGTTTCGCAACTCTTCGTACATATTCATCTATATATGGATGCATGTGATGTTGTGATTTAAACTTTGGTTTATATGGAATGACTAATGAACCGTCAAGGTTCCCAAACCGCTCTTTTCTCTTCTTTCTTTTTCTTAAAAGGACAGAAGGATCCCTCGCGTGCAAGTTTCCCGAGGGGAGTGGAGATGGGATACCGTTTTAATGACGTTCAAGTGATCATTTCGTACGATGAGGGGAAAAAAGGCGCAAGAAAAAGCTAAGTTGGAAAACTTTGAAACTTTTTCCTTATTACGTCTGTGATTTTCCTTGAACAATTCTGTGCTTTGTATGAGAAACCTTCACGCAAAGGAACCTTGTTGCGATCAGTCCGCGCTCTAGCTTGCCTCGAGTCCGCTCGGCAAGCCTAGCAGCTGCATTCTGGCTCGACAAGTTGCCTTGCCGGCAGCGGCACTTCCAGCAGGCTGCTAATGACCCGTTCCTCGAAGCGCTCGTGGCAAGTGTGCGCACCGGCAAGTTTCCAAACAAGCGTAGGGAACGCAATCATGCAAAGGCACAATAAAACATGGGGAACGACATCCATTCGTTTAAACCCGACAACAATAGATATTCATTAAAAAAGTACTCGGTTACATTTTATTGGCCCTTCCCCATGGTTTACATCGAGTGCAAAGAGAGCAAAAGGGGTGCCTAGGCGAAGCCTGGCTTGTTCCCGGAAGGCCAGATGATGGTGCTGCCGGCGATCAGCCAGACTCGTCGTCGTCGTCTTCAATCTTCATGCCCGGAGAGCCGTTGTTATCGCCATCATCATCATCATCCTCAGCATCGCTGGAGGAAGCGGTGTCATTGTCGCTCGAGCTTTCCGCGCAGCACTTCAGACGAGCGCCCGAAGCCCCAAAGAACTTCACAATGAACGTATCTGGTCCATCCAACCTGAAGGGGAGGAGGTGCCCTTGCCCTAAGCAACGAGCACGGACGAAGGATTTCCACCCGCGTGTGAGATACATGAGCCATTGTTGGAGGTCTCAACGGTCACCCATACTAGGCCGTTGCAGCAACCGTCAACACGCAGCCACAAGCCGCGCATGTGGCGGCCCTCCATCTCCCTAGCAAAGGGACGGGGAAGCCATAGCTAGCTCCGCGGCCGATCACGCAGCTCCACGACGAACTCTTGCGCCGTGTCTGCCGCATGGCCTCTGCAGGGGATGGAACGGCCAAAGACGAAGCTACGAGTGCACCACCATGGCCACCCCGACCCCGAGCACCGCGTCCACGACTGCGGCCCGCGGTCTTTCCTCACGCGCTGGAGCTGACTCCCGCATCCGTGCCTAAGATGTGGGCATGGCTCCGAGGAGAAGCCTTCGTGGCGATGGCGGATGCATGAGCTCGACTCTTTCCCATTGCCATAGTAGCAGTGGACGCAGGAGGAAGGAAGAAGAAGAAGATGGTGGCTGCTGGAAGATTGGGATGGGAAGAAGTGGATGAGCATCGCATCCCGCAACCCACCTCTTTATAGGGAGAGCGTGGAGGCTGGCTCTTCACTATCTTCGGGCGGCCGCCCAGCCTCCCCAATCCTGTGCCCTGCGCCTCTGGCCGGGCGCATTACTCCAGCGACCGTCCGAGTTCGCCAATCCCGCGCCCTACGTCCCTGGCCCGGCGCGTCACTCCAACGGCCGCCCTTCTTCACCAATCCACTGGCCTGCATGCATGCAGACGCGCGTGATGGAGGGGCGCAGAAAAAGGAGAAGTAAAGACAGATATGGCAGTTATCCTTTTCCACGCGTGACTATGCGCCAGTTCGATTTGAACCAACGATGCCCCGCATATGAGCGTATTCCTGGTCTGGGCACGCCAAGCGGCTGTCCGTCCGACGGCAAGGTTTACTGGAAGGTGACCAAGAGCACGCTCAAGTCCAGATTAATGAAGAAGTAAAGAAGATCTCAGAAGATAATAACCATCATGACGAGAATTACAGCGGCAGTTTTCCCACCGCGTGTCTGTGCATTGTTTGGGCCTAGCCCAACAATGCTTTGGACGCGCGTATGGCCCAGGCCCGGGGGCTCCTGTTGGTGTATAAAACATGGGTATTTTATACCCTGACTTATGCACAGATGGTAGCAGCCTCCTCGCCGGCCAAGCCTTGCCGGAAACCACCAAGACCAAGATTCAAGACCCAGTTGCAGAAGCTACTGGGGAGAAGTTCAAGACACGGCACCAACAAGCACTCAACCAATGCTGAAGATGAAGACATTTCTTGCCGGCAAGGCCAAACCGGCAAGATGAAGACCCGGCAAGCTCCGTGCCGGCAAGCTTCTACCCGCACGTCAGTGCTCCACCTCACCAGGCAGCTAGTCGCTAATCCGTGAGGTGTCGATTGCGCAGGTAGGTTGGTGAGATTTGTCGGGCATGTGTCAGCATGCAGGGAGAGGATTTGCCTTTGATGACACCTGTCCAGGAGGCGTGTCATAATAATACGAGGTAGCTGGGCAAGCGGTGCAGAAACCTTGCCGGAGCTACCTCTCCACATGACACTTAACGGTGCATTTAATGCTTTTGTCCTAAACTGGTAGAGTTAGGTATGGTAGCACTGTTTGCTATCTAATCAACTTGTAATTATGGTTTTGCCACTGTGGTAACCCCTTGATCCATAAAAGGAGGGCCAGAGCAACAGTTAGAGGGATTCGGACTCCTTTTCAAACACCTGCACATCTCGCGTAGCAGCTCTCTCCACACCTTGCCGGGAGAAGCGCTCCTTCTACTTGTGCTCTCATACAACCAATACACCAAAAGCAGGAGTAGGGTTTTACGCTTCTCAGCGGCCCGAACCTGGGTAAATCCCTTGCGTCCCCCATTGATTCTGCTCTTTGTGCACGTCGATCTCTCCCGCCGAACCACAAAGGGGCTAGATGGCCCCATAGATGGTCGTTCCCACGACACACACCGAAGAAGAAGCAACATGGGAAAGAGAGGATCACCTAGGGACTTAGTACCCGTACCTATTTGAGGGACAGCCGATATCTCGGGGACGAGATTTTTCTTAAGGGGGGTAGGTGTTGTATCACCCCAAAAATATTTTCTTTTGATTTTCAAAACCTTTTCTTTAAAATAAAATACTTTGGATTACTATGGCTCTATTTCACTTTTACTTTTGTTTTGAAAGTCATTTTTTTTTAGTTTTCAATTGGGGTTCATTTTTTTAAATGGTTTCTGATTTGATGGTTTCTTACTTGAGTAAATATTTTGTAGGACCAAAATTCTTTTCTCTTAGAAACTCTTTGAATAATTAATTATTTCAAGGAAATAGTCCATTTCATCTTTTTTTCAAACACTTAGAAAATTCTCAAAAAAAATCTTCTGTCATTTTCATATTATCATCCAAGCCATCCTCTCACCCTAGGACAGTACCCAGTACTTCACCTCTTCACGAAAAAATATTTTTATCATATTTAGCAAATTCCAAAACTAGAATTTCATTTATTCCTAGTTCCTTTGATTTACAAAGGAACTCTATTTTTCCTAGCTCTTCTGCACCCACAAAAATTATCCCAACTACATGACAATACCCACACTACATTTCACCAAAAATATCCTGTTCCACAGTTCAAAAATTTCAAATTTCATTCAAATGAAATTTGGACTAGATTCAATCTCTCTGCTCAAAACCTAATTAAAACTTGTCCAAAAAATTCTGAAACCTTGCCAACACCTTTGTTCTGCATCAGTACCTCACCACAAAAAATTTCAGAAATTCCAAAAATGCCTAGGGCTATCTAGCATTTCATCAAACACCTTATGTGCACTGTTGACTACTGTTGAAAAATTCAGAAAATGCAGAAAGTTTAGAGAAGGGAATCAGGACAGCAGTGCTGTGCCTTCCACTCCTCCTCTTCGTCGCTGCCTCACTCCAAACCATCAATGCTTCACCCCAGGCCCCCTCGTCAGTTGCTCACCGTTGCCTGGCCGGTGGCAGGCCGGTGGAACAGCCACCGTTCCTGGCCACGGCGGGCCGAACGGATCAGCTCAGCCGCCTGCTCGCCATCACTGCCGCTCAACGCCCTCTCCTAACTTCCTGGCACGCGGCACCCTCTCTACGTCGCCTGACCACCATCCAAACCTCTAGCAACCCCACTTGCTAGTCGCCGGAGACGGACAGCGCCGCCATGGCCGTACGGGTGCCCATCATGGATAAGGCGATGGAACTCGCGGGGCGTCGTGCTGGAGCTATCAGAAGCCTCCACTAGTCTCACTGATGCTCACTGTCCACACAAACCACCCAAACCTACCTCGTCGGCCGGAATTACTCCGCCGCGATCTGGATAGCTTCAGTCATCTCCGCCTCGCCTATAAAAAGGGCCCGCGAGCTCCGTTCTGCACCCACATCGCCTCCACCCATCCCCAATCGCCACCTAGAAGAGTTGGACGACCTCGCGGAGGACTTCTTCCCCGACTCCGGCCGCCCGATCCGCCACTGTCACCGAGAATACGACATCGCCGTTCATCCATCTCTGTCGGCGTTCGACACCTATGGGATCGCGTGGATCCCTTTTACGGTTCGGCTAGGGAGAAGATGTACACAAAGAGCGGATCCAACGATCAACACGGGGATCTTTTTACCCAGGTTCGGGCCGCTGATTAGCGTAAAACCCTACTCCTGCTTTGGTTTATTGTGGGTGTTTTAAGCCCGAGCTCCAGGAGCGCTTGCAATGAACAATATGTTCAAGAAGCAGCTACACATGCAGAATGGGCCAGAAGGTCTCCCCCCTGTAGCTTCGCCCTGGGCCTCCTTTTATATGACAAAGGGGTCACCAATAGTGGCGAACAGCAAGTACACGAGGTGTAAAGTTACTACAGTGTTTACATGCTTATCACTGACGACTTAGGACAAAACGCATTAAATGCTCCGTTTAGGTGTCCCTTTCTTTCTCGGGGACAGAAAAAGAGCCCGTCCCATCAGCGCCACTTAACCCCATCAGCCGCTAGTGCCATGACATGCACCCAGGAGGACAAACCCTAAACGACAGGCTGGTCACTGCGCTGGAGCGGTGGCAGGGCGGTGGGATCTTGCCGGGTGCGAGGCCTTGCCGGGCCTTCGCGAACTTTCCCGGCAAGATCTTGCCGGGAACCCAGCCTTCGATGTTCTGTCTTCTGATCATTAGCTTGAATGCCTTCTTGATAATCTTGTATTTGTTTCCAGCTATTCTCTGGCAAACCTTGCCGGGTCTTGTCTTGCTAAGAGATCATGCCGTTGGGAAGAAGCTTCTCCCCAACGAGCTCTTGTTCTTGCTTGTTAATATAATGCTTGCCAGATATGGTATTCGCCGGGAAGCTTGGCCCTACCGGTGTTACCAGGCAACAATCCTGGACGGGAATGACCCATGCTAAGAAGGTTGATGAGACCCTGGTTGTCATTACACCGACAGGAGCCCCCGGGCCCGCCTTCAGGAGAGAACTCAAAGATCTCGATGCTGGAGGTGGGGCCAAATTTGGCGTGGGTCATGACTGCCATGCCATTTCCTTCTGGAAGTATAGTTGTTTAAGAAAAACAGCCCTTGTCGGAGGGCATGGCTCGACGACAAGGTTGAAAGCCCCCTTGTCGGAGTGTATGGCTCGACGACAAGGTTGAAAGCCCCCTTGTCGGAGCGCATGACTCGACGACAAGGTTGAAAGCCCCCTTGTCGGAGCGCATGACTCGACGACAAGGTTGAAAGCCCCCTTGTCAGAGCGCATGACTCGACGACAAGGTTGAAAGACCCCCTTGTCGGAGCGCATGACCCCACGACAAGGTTGAAAGCCCCCCTTGTCGGAGCGCATGACTTGAAAGCCCCCTTGTCGGGGCACATGACTCGACGAAAAGGTTGAAAGCCCCCTTGTCGGAGCGCATGACTCGACGACAAGGTTGAAAGCCCCCTTGTCGGAGCGCATGGCTCGACGACAAGGTTGAGAGCCCCCTTGTCAGAGCGCATGCCTCGACGACAAGGTTGAAAGCCCCCTTGTCGGAGCGCATGACTCGATGACAAGGTTGAAAGCCCCCTTGTTGGAGCGGATGGCTCGACGACAAGGTTGCTATTCCTCCGCCGAAGAATATTTCTGGAAAAGTTTGCGATTTCAGCAGAGAACTTTGATGTTCTCGATGCCGGCCTCCGGCAAAGATGTTGCCGGGAAGGCTTATGACTTCAGCGAAGAACTTTGACGTTCTTGACGCCGGCTTCCGGTAAGAATGTTGCCAGGAAGGCTGCAAAGTAATCGCCCACCTGTATACCTGCAACACTGATTCGGACATGTAATGCCACGACAACATTTTAACACAACAAATTAATTAGCTTCTGGCTTTATGACTAATTTTTTGTAATTTTGACTTCTGCCGAATATCCCCTTGCCTGCCGGAACACTTTCCGGTGCGCACGATCCAGTCAGCAGCACTTTGAGGAGCAGGTCCTTAGCGGCTTGCCGGGAACACCGCCTCCCGAAAAAGGTTTTTCCTTCCCTGCTTTAGTGCAGCTGCTCACATCGCCGAGCGGACTCGAGGCGACAAGGAGCGCAACTAGCCCCGGGAAGGCTCCTCAGCATACGGGTTTACGCAGAAACCTTAAAATAAAACTTGCTAAGCCCTGTTCTTAAATGATTGCATTTTTGTACAATGAATCCCTACGCTTGCCGGAATACCTCCCGAATGCGCACGTCCTGGTCAATGGCGCTTAGGACCGGGTCCTGTCTAGCAGCCTATTGAGAACGCCGCCTCTTCGGGAGCTTAACGCTCTAGAAACAACTACAGCTGCATCTGTGTTACTGGGCGAACCCAGAACAACCAGGAGCGCAGAGTGTTTTAAGAGTGCTCCCCCGCACACAGGTTATACAAAAACACCATCAAGGATAAGACTACACAGCAGAAAGCGATTAAAGTTTTAGCACTTAGCTTTCGCAAAGAATTTCAGCCGCCCCCGCTTCTTCTTGGGCGCCATCACGATGAAGACGATCAAAAACTGATGCGCTGACCGCTAGATCGGGTTCGCACAACCTCTCCCCCTACCTGGCGCGCCAAAGATGTCGGCGTATGACACCTATGGGATCGCGTGGATCCCTTTTACGGTTCGGCTAGGGAGAAGATGTACACAAAGTGCGGATCCAATGATCAACGCGGGGATCTTTTTACCCAGGTTCGGGCCGCTGAGTAGCGTAAAACCCTACTCCTGCTTTGGTTTATTGTGGGTGTTTTAAGCCCGAGCTCCAGGAGCGCTTGAAATGAACAGTACGTTCAAGAAGCAGCTACACATGCAGAATGGGCCAGAAGGTCTCCCCCCTGTAGCTTCGCCCTGGGCCTCCTTTTATATGACAAAGAGGTCACCAACAGTGGCGAACAGCAAGTACACGAGGTGTAAAGTTACTACAGTGTTTACATGCTTATCACTGACGAGTTAGGACAAAACGCATTAAATGCTCTGTTTAGGTGTCCCTTTCTTTCTCGGGGATAGAAAAAGGGCCCGTCCCATCAGCGCCGCTTAACCCCATCAGCCGCTAGTGCCATGACACGCACCCAGGAGGACAAACCCTAAACGACAGGCTGGTCACTGCGCTGGAGCGGTGGTAGGGCGGTGGGATCTTGCCGGGTGTGAGGCCTTGCCGGGCCTTCGCGAACTTTCCCGGCAAGATCTTGCCGGGAACCCAGCCTTCGATGTTCTGTCTTCTGATCATTAGCTTGAATGCCTTCTTGATAATCTTGTATTTGTTTCCAGCTGTTCTCCGGCAGGCCTTGCCGGGTCTTGTCTTGCTAAGAGATCATGCCGCTGGGAAGAAGCTTCTCCCCAACGAGCTCTTGTTCTTGCTTGTTAATATAATGCCTGCCAGATATGGTATTCGCCGGGAAGCTTGGAGCTGCCGGGGTTACCAGGCAACAATCCTGGACGGGAATGACCCATGCTAAGAAGGTTGATGAGACCCTGGTTCTCATTACACCGACAATCTCCACCTCTCAAATTCCATCAGCAGGCTCCTGGTGCACCACCTCATCCATTCCGCGCGTCAATTTGACGTCCGGAGCCCTCCCCGATGAGATCCACCACCACTCGACGCCGCCGTCCGCCGGAGTTGACACCGCCGTCACCACGGTGCTCGCTGACGACCGCCACCACCGCACACCGACGCGGAACACTCCCCCGAGCATGTTCATACCATCGCCGTCCCCAGAAACGCCGGCAATCACCGCCGGTAACCAACGCACCCTCTCTGTACACGCGCTCGAGGCGCGTTCAAATTTCAAACCTGACGGGTGGGGCCCACTCGTCAGTGTTTTATTCTTTTCTGGTTATTTCAAAAGCGTCTTCTGCCTCTTTACGTTTCCTAAACTTGAAAACATATTCCTACCCAAGGCGCTTTCTGTTATAACAACAGGGACCCGAAAGTAGCTGTTTTATTTGCAGAAAGGTCCCAGGTTTTAATACCATTATAACTTTTTAACCACAAATCATTTTCACCTGATTCTTTTTTTGAAAATTTTCTTTTTCACTCTAGTTTTTTTAGTATTTATTTAAAAATATTTTGATTCAAATTTTTGTGCTTTCACAAAAAAATTGATCGAATTTTGAATTCTTATTTTATAGAAAACGAGAATGGAAACTTTGCCAAAACTTTCAAGGGATCACCTTCTGCCTACTTTGATCAAGGCAAGCATTTTTGTACTTGGGATATGGTGTTTGCACGCATGTTTGCATAAGTTCAAAATGATCACCGGATATGTAGTGGATAGCAAGTGCCTGCATGGTCATATCTCTTTTGTGCATTTGTTGCATACATTTTAGAACCCCCTGTCTATGTCATGCCGGTGGGCACGGATCACATCGTGACACGATGGTGTCACTGTCGCATGTGAAGCGTGCCAGTCATAATGATAAAACCTCCTAAATCGACCTAGATCGAGTCTTGTTCCGTCATGCCTAGCTAAAAATAGTGCTGCCACTTGTCTTCCCACGAGGGGAGTATGGATTAGTAAGTTGCTAACCGCTTTCCAAGTACACACCACATAGAGGGGCCGTGATGAGGGTTCCATGGCCATGGACTAATGCCAGTTATCGGGTCAGGGGGCATGGGTGTATCCGGCTGGGCTAAGAGGGGGGCACCCCTTGTATTCCGCACGTTATAAATTGTGATCCCATGCTATTCGAGACGGCGGTCTCCCCGTCTTATAGTTTTCCTTGAACGATGCTTTGGGTGATTCCTGGCATCAGGAAAGTTAATCTGATGTGTGCTGGTTAGGTGTGTTTTCAACCCAAAAACCGTGATCGGAATTAGTCAACGTTTCGAGGTTGGCTAAAGAAATCCTATACATGTGGGTAAAGAGTACAACCTCTGCAGAGTTAGACCTATTCGAATAGCCGTGTGCATGGTCAAGGACGTTAGCTGGGAAGGGTCAAGTGTCGGTCCCGGTGTCGGTCTTCGGAGGAAATAATATAACTGATCATGATCTATTTTAATGAATCATTATTGTCACTACTGATGTTATCATGAATATTATTGTTAATATGAATATTACTGTGGACTAACCTGTTTCTCTTATGTGCAACCTTGAGTATCTCTTGGGATGGTTGTGCCACCTGGATACTCATTTGTATTTATTTTTTTGAGTATCTCTTGGGATGGTTGTGCCACCTGGATACTCATTTCTATTTTTTTGAGTATCTCTTGGGATGGTTGTGCCACCTGGATACTCATTTCTTTTCAAGACCTCCCGAGGCATCACATTCAGACACCCGTTTGGCATTTCTTTTCAAGACCACTCGAGGCGTCGCATTCAGACACCCATTTCGCATTTCTTTTCAAGACCTCTCGTGGCGTCACATTCAGACGCCTGTTTAGAATTTTTCTGGGAAATCCTCGGGCGGTCCAATGCCCGATGTTCAATTTTATTTTCTTGGAATCCCAGGGCGGTCCAACGCCCGATGTTCCATTTTATTTTCTTGGAATCCTCGGGCGGTCTAACACCCGATGTTCCATATCATATTTCTTGGTTTATTACTAAAATGATATATTTATCCATCCACACCGTATTGATATTTATCATGCCATGCTTTAATTTCGGTCAGCATATGCATATAAATTAATCCATCATGATCATACGTACTCACTGGCTTGTCCCTGGGTTGTTAATTTGGCCAGACCTAGATGATGACTATCTTCTGGAGGAAGAGTGCGCTAGCGAGCCCGACGCTTAGAGGTGTTCCCAGTCAGTCACCTTGTGGTCTTGGAGTCTACCACGTGTATCATCCGCCATGCTTCCGCCCCACTAATAAGATAGTCAAGCCTCACACTGATGCTTGGCTTTACCTTATTGTACCAGTGTTGTATTATTACCACACCACTGTGTGTACCGCCACCATCATATATTGACAAGTCTGTAATAAATGTGGAGCACTCTGGCTCAACCTTGTGTAATATTATGTATGTACTAGATATCTGTATCAAGGGAGTCCACCAGCTGTTCTGATCTTGGGGCTGGTGTGACTTGAGGCTATTCCGAGATTGATTCCGGAAACAGGCCCAACAAACCTTGGTACCAGAGCCAAGCTGACTGTAGGAAGCCCTAGGTGCGATCGCTAGTAGTAGAATCAGTTCTAACAATTTTTAGCAGCATCTCATGCATTGCAACAAATTTTCCTTGGTCATCATATATTTATGATATGACTATTTGGATTTTTTGTCTACTATTGTAGATGTCTGGCAGCAACTTCCCGACCCAGATTTTCGCCAACGAGCTTGCGGGGTTTTCCCGCCTTCTCGTCTACATCGCCAGGGTCGCGATGGGATCTCCGAGCCGTCCGGAGTACACAGTCTATCTCGACAGGATCTCGAACACCCTGACTATGTACCAAGCCTCGGTATATATTAAGGGTGGACATGTTGCGCCTCATCGCGACTATCAGTTTGTGGGGAGAGTCATGCCTACTAAGAGGCATGCTATCCAGATGGCTTCCCGAGAGGCCATCGCTCGTCTTAGGGACATTCTTCCAGTCATGCAGACACGTCCCTATCATTACCTTCCATGCCATGTCCCATATACTAGTCACTATGCTTTCTCTTGCGTCGCGGGAGAAAGGGACGAGGCGATTGAGCCCCTTGTCTAGCAGATCATGGCTCTAGAGTCGGTCTTCACCTCCCTGGTGGACGACTATCTTGCTGCACAGATGGACTTGGCTCATGCGAGGGTTCCTCGCAGGAGTGAGTTCCGTTCTCCTTCACCACGTGCTCCTCGCATTCCGACTCCACCATACGATCCTCCTACCCTTTCCGCGATTCGACGCACATCCCTGAGCGATGAGTCTAGTCACTTGGCTGCCCCCACTCCGGTTAGAGCTTCACTGCCTACGAGTACAGTACCACCACTGGCAAGCATGACATTGACAGCTGCCCGACTAGAGACCATACCCGAGGAGGAGGAGGTCGAGTCTTCAGCACCCCGTCTGAGACTTACCCTCAGCAGGGCCTACGACGTTCCAGACACTCCATGATAGCAGACTAGGCATTAGCACCGCAGTCGCCTTTTATGAGAGTGTAGCTATAAAATATTTATTTTCTGTTTCTTTTCTTCTTTGTAAGATGGGGAGTACTAGACCTTGGATCGCAGCATGCTAAGAGGATGGACAAGTGCACTAGTCTAAATAAGCTGTCATGTAAACATCACAACTAAGTCAAGAGTATTGTATAATTAAATCTTGCATGTATAATATAACTCGCTACTTTATGTACTTCTGTTTTTTGGGGGGGGGGAATTATTTTCAGTCTCTTAAAAGTTTTCCTTTATAATTTCTTTCCTCATCGGTGTTTACACCAATACCCCAGAAAGAAAATGCATCGTCCCTGGACTCGTTCTATGCCCAGTCCACCAGAGGACAACTTTGCACAAATGGGAAATAACTTCACACCAGGACAGACAAGTCAGCAAAGCAATGATTCAGCATTCTCACAAGTATACCGTCTTTATGAACAAAGTCAGCAGCAGCACCAGGAAATGATGCAGCATTTGTTAAATATGGGAAATCACCAAGGACAGCATCAACCCAGATCAAAATTATCTAAACTTCAGAGAACCAATCCGACTGTATTTTCTCACACAGACAAACCTTTGGAGGCAGACGACTGGCTGCATGATATTGAGAGAAAATTGGTCATAACTCAGTATACGGACCAGGAAAAAGTACTATCGCTCCACATTATTTTTCTGGAACAGCAGCATCACGGTGGTAAAATCTACGTCACATGCATCCCAATGGAGAAGACATCACCTGGGAGCAATTCAAGGAAAGTTTCCGGGGAGCACATATTCCCAACAGCATCATGAAATTGAAGAAAAGAGAATTTGAGGATCTCAAGCAACGAGGCATAACGGTAACTCAGTACCTCGACCAGTTTACTCAGTTAGCCCGGTATGCCAATGATGAATATACGACAGAGAGCAAAAGGATGGAGAAATTCCTCGACGGGCTTTTTCCATCTTTAAAGTGCCAACTGGTAGTCCATACCTTTTCGGATTTCAAGACACTGGTAGACAAGGCTATCATCCTGGAAAATGAGCACCACAACCTGAATGAGATTCGCAAGCGCCGCATGAACCAGTCAGTACAGGTTCGTAACAACAGGCCCCGAAATGAACCCCAGAGGCCTGTGGCACCCTGATCAGCAATTCCAACACCACGACCACAACAAAACTGCAGTTCCTACAATAATTGGGCCAAGGAAGCAATATACCGTCCAGGCATCACCTGTTATGCGTATGGAGCAGAGGGGCATTATGCTAGGCAATGCCCAAAATAGGGGAATAATAACCCCAAACCCAACAACAATGGCCGCAACACTAGTGCAGCTCCGCGACACAACAACCTCAACACCAACAACAATCAAAGAAAGGGGCAGGTTAACCACATGACATTTGAGGAAGCACAGAATGCACCGGATATCGTGTTTGGTATGTTTCCTGTCAACACCATTAATGCTATAGTTTTATTTGATTCTAGAGCTTCCCATTCATGCATCTCTAAAAGATTTGCCTCAAAGAATCAATTTTCTTTTTCGCCTTTGAAAAATTCGATGGCTATTCAGTCCCCGGGATCAAAGGAAAGCACACAATGGTACCGCCAGGATGTGAACATTGAAATAAAAGGAATGAAGTTTTTAGCAAATCTTATTGTACTGGAAGCAGTTGATTTGGATGTTATTTTGGGAATGGACTGGTTGACCACAAATAAAGGCTTTATAAACTGCTACAATCATACAGTGACTCTCACCAATTGTCAAGGGAAGACAGTAAAGTTTGGAACAAGGGGGATTTTTACCTCGCAAGGAAAGTTAAATCAAGTGGACATGACAGTATTAAGAAAGGTTCCTGTGGTATGCGAATACCCCGATGTATTCCCTGAGGAGCTACCAGGCATGCCACCAGATCGTGAAATTGAATTTGTTATTGAATTAGCACCTAGAACGGCACCCATCTACAAGAAGCCTTATCGAATGGCTCTGACAGAATTGGTTGAGCTGAAGAAAAAAATTAAGGAATTACTAGAAAAGGGTTATGTCTGATCCAGCTCATCACCATGGGGATCACAGGTTTTATTTGCCAAGAAAAAGGATGCGACCCTAAGGTTATGTATTGATTACAGGGCACTCAACATGGTTAATATCAAAAATAAATACCCACTACCAAGAATCAACAACTTGTTCGACCAACTGGCAGAAGCCAAGGTTTTCTCAAAAATAGACTTGAGATCAGGCTACCATCAGTTAAGAATCTGATCATCAGACATACCCAAGACCGCTTTTACCACCAGATATGGATTATATGAGTTCACTGTGATGCCTTTCGGATTGACCAACGCTCCTGCTTATTTTGTACATCTCATGAACAAGGTTTTCATGAAATATTTGGACAAGTTCATGGTTGTGTTCATTGATGACATACTTATTTATTCCAAGATGCCAGAAGAACATGAGCACCATCTTCGAATAGTCCTGGAAGAATTACGGAAAAATCAACTATATGCCAAGTTCAGCAAGTGTGAATTTTGGTTACGAGAAGTTGGTTTTCTGGGACATGTGCTGACAAAGGATGGAATAGCAGTGGACCCAAGTAGAGTAATGGATGTCCTAGGAAAGAAGCAACCCACCAACATGACTGAGATCAGGAGTTTTCTTGGTTTGGCTGGCTACTATCGACGGTTTATTGAAGGATTCTCCAACATAGCCAAACCCATGACTCGGTTACTCAAGAAGGATAAAAAGTTTGAATGGACTGAAGCATGTGAGAAAAGTTTCCAAGAATTAAAAAAGAGGTTAACAACGGCACCTGTTCTGACTGTGCCAGATGTGCACAAGAATTTTGAAATATACTGTGACGCTTCCAGAAAGGGCCTTGGATGTGTATTAATGCAGGAAGGAACGGTCGTAGCTTATGCTTCAAGACAGCTACGACGACACGAAGAAAATTATCCTACCCATGACTTGGAACTAGCAGCTATAGTACATGCACTCAAGGAATGGCGACATTACCTTCTTGGTTATCGATGTGAGATATACACAGATCATAAAAGTCTTAAGTATATCTTCACCCAGCCAGAACTAAACCTACGACAACGTTGCTAGCTTGAGCTAATTAAGGATTATGATGTGGGAATTCATTACCATCCAGGTAGACCAAATGTTGTGGCAGATGCCCTCAGCCGAAATCCATGCACCGACAATGATAGTGTGCAATTCTCACAACATGAGTTCAACCGAGAATTTGCCAAACTTAACATGATTCTAGTCACGGAAGGAACCATTGCTCACCTAGAAGTAAAACCAACATTGGAGGATCAGATCAAAGAAACCCAGAAAGGACACCCCAGCATCGACGGAATTAAAAGGAAAGTAAATTCAGGCAAGGCATCCGAATTTACCATTGACACCCAAGGAATCCTATGGTATGGGAAAAGATTATGCGTACCCAATAAGGAAGAGCTAAAGCAACAGATTTTGGCAGAAGCCCATACCACCCCATACTCCATTCACCTAGGGGGAACCAAGATGTACAAAGATCTTCAGGACAAATTTTGGTGGCACGGGATGAATAAGGATATAGCCGTATATGTCGCACGTTGTGACTCTTGTCAGCGTATAAAAGCAGAACACCAGAGGCCAGTAGGATTTTTACAGCCACTCGGAGTGCCTGAATGGAAATAGGATGAGATAGGAATGGATTTTATTATCGGATTACCAAGGTCACGACACGGGAATGATGCTAGCTGGGTTATCACAGATTTATTAACCAAGGTGGCACACTTCATTCCGATAAAAACAGCATATTCAACACAGAAGCTTGCTAAGTTATACCTCTCCCGAATTGTTTGCTTACACAGGGTACCCAAGACCATAGTCTCTGATAGAGGCACTCAGTTTGTCTCTAGGTTTTGATATCACTTGCAGCAAGCCTTAGGAACTCAACTGGTATTCAGTACAGCGTACCACCCACAAACATGAAGGCAGACTGAACGGATAAATTAGATATTGGAGGACATGCTGAGAGCTTGTGTCCTTACCTATGGAGTCAGCTGGGAGGACAGTTTGCCATATGCGGAATTTTCATATAACAACAGTTATCAAGCCAGTCTAAAGATGTCACCTTTCAAAGCCCTATACGGACGAAGGTGACGTACCCCACACAATTGGTCTGAAGCCGGAGATAGCCGAATCTTCGGCCCAGAAGTTCTCAAAGAAGCAGAAACAAAAGTAAAACTTATCCGAGATAGACTGAAAGCCGCTCAGAGCCATCAGAAGAGCTATTATGACCAGAAACACCGACAAATCAGCTTTGAACCCGACGAATATGTGTATCCCAAGGTATCCCCTATGAGGGGACTACAGAGATTCAAAGTCAAAGGGAAACTGGCACCATGATTTATTGGACCATTTAGAATAATTGCAAGGAGAGGCATGGTTGCCTACCAACTGGAGCTACCAGCAGAATTGTCAGATGTTCATGATGTGTTTCACGTGTCACAACTAGGGAGATGTGTCAGTAATTCGGACAAACAAGTCCAACATCAGGACCTGGATATCCAACCAGACCTTACATATAAGGAACGTCCTATAATTTTTTTGGAAGAGTCAGAACGGAGGACCTGTCGGAGTGTGATAAAGTTTTACAAGGTCTAGTGGAGTAATCACACCGAAGAAGAAGCAGCATGGCAAAGAGAGGATCACCTAAGGACTGAGTTCCCGTACCTATTTGCCGAAATCTCGGGGACGAGATTTTTCTTAAGGGGGCTAGGTGTTGTATCACCCCAAAAATATTTTCTTTTGATTTTCAAAATCTTTTCTTTAAAATAAAATACTTTGGATTACTATGGCTCTATTTCTCTTTTTCTTTTGATTCGAAAGTCTTTTTTTTAGTTTTCAATTGGGGTTCAAAATTTTTAAAACAAATGGTTTCTGATTTGATGGTTTCTTACTTGAGTAAATATTTTGTAGGACCAAAATTCTTTTCTCTTAGAAACTTTTTGAATAATTAATTATTTCAAGGAAATAGTCCATTTCATCTCTTTTTTTCAAACACTTAGAAATATCTCAAAAAATTCTTCTGTCATTTTCAAATTATCATCCAAGCCATCCTCTCACCCTAGGACAGCACCCAATACTTCTCCTCTTCACAAAAAAATATTTTTATCATATTTAGCAAATTCCAAAACTAGAATTTCATTTATTCCTAGTTCCTTTGATTTACAACGGAATTATATTTTTCCTAGCTCTTCTGCACCCACAAAAATTATCCGAACTACGAGACAGTACCCACACTCCATTTCACCAAAAAAGTTATGTTCCACAGTTCAAAATTTTCAAAAAAAATTCAAATGAAATTTGGACCAGATTCAATCTCTCTGCTCAAAACCTAATTTAAACTGCTCCAAAAAATTCTGAAACCTTGCCAGCACCTTTGTTATGCATCAGTACCTCGCCACAAAAAATTTCAGAAATTCCAAAAATGCCTAGGGCTATCTACCATTTCATCAAACACCTTATGTGCACTGTTGACTACTATCGAAAAATTCAGAAAATGCAGAAAGTTCAGAGAAGGGAATCGGGACAGCAGTGCCTTGCCTTCCACTCCTCCTCTTTGTCGCTGCCTCACTCCAAACCATCAATGCTTCACCCCAGGCCCCCTCGTCAGTTGCTCACCGTTGCCTAGCCGGTGGCAGGCCGGTGGAACAGCCGCCGTTCCTGGCCACAGCGGGCCGAACGGATCAGCTCTGCTGCCTGCTCGCCATCACTGCCCCTCAACGCCCTCTCCTAACTTCCTGCCATCTGGCACCCTCTCTACGTCGCCTGACCACTGTCCAAACCACCAGCAACCCCACTTGCCAGTCGCCGGAGACGGACACCGCCGCCATGGCCGTACGGGTGCCCATCATGGATAAGGCGATGGAACTCGCGAGGCGTCGTGCTGGCGCTACCAGAAGCCTCCACTAGTCTCACGGATGCTCACCGTCCACGCTAACCACCCAAACCTACCTCGCCGGCCGGAATTACTCCGTCGTGATCTGGATAGCTTTGGTCATCTCTGCCTCGCCTATAAAAGGGGCCCCCGAGCTCCGTTCTGCACCCACATCGCCTCCACCCATCCCCAATTGCCACCCAGAGGAGTCGGACAACCTCGGGGAGGTCTTCTTCCCCGACTCCGGCCGCCCGATCCCCACTGTCACCGAGAACACCACATCGCCGTTCGTCCATCTCCACCTCTCAAATTCCATCAGCAGGCTCTGGGGGCACCACCTCATCCATTCCGCGTGTCAATTTGACGCTCGGAGCCCTCTCGTACGAGATCCACCACCACCCGACGCCGCCGTCCGCCGGAGTTGACACCACCGTCACCACGGTGCTCACCGACGACCACCCCCACCACCCACCGACGCGGAACACTCCCCTGAGCATGTTCATATCATCACCATCCCCTAAAACGCCAGCGATCGCCGCCGGTGACCACCGCACCCTCTCCGTACACGCGCGCGAGGCACGTTCAAATTTCAAACCTAACGGGTGGGGCCCACCCGTTAGTGTTTTATTCTTTTCTGGTTATTTTGAAAGCGTCTTCTGCCACTTTACGTTTCCTGAACTGGAAAACGTATTCCTACCCGAGGTGCTTTCTGTTATTACAGCAAGGACCCGAAAGTAGTTGTTTTATTTGCAGAAAGGTCCTTGGTTTTAAAACCATTATAACTTTTTAACCACAAATCATTTTCACCTGATTCTTTGTCTGAAAATTTTCTTTTTCACTCTAGTTTTTTTAGTATTTATTTAAAAATATTTTGAGTCAACTTTTTGTGCTGTCACAAAATTTTTGATCGAATTTTGAATTCTTATTTTATAGAAAACGAGGAGGGAAACTTTGCTGAAAATTTGAGCGATCACCTTCTGCCTACTTTGATCAAGGCAAGCATTTTTGAACTTGGGATATGGTGTTTGCATGCATGTTTGCATAAGTTCGAAATGATCACCGGATATGTAGTGGATAGCAAGTGCCTGCATGGTCATATCTCTTTTGTGCATTTATTGCATACATTTTAGTACCATTCTAACTTGGATGAAATTGTGAGAAATCAGGGGTGTACCCCCTATCTATGTCGTGCCGGTGGGCACGGATCACATCGTGACACGATGGTGTCACTGTCGCATGTGAAGCGTGCCAGTCATAATAATAAAACCGCTTGAGTTGACCAAGATCGAGTCTTGTTCCGTCATGCCTAGCGAAAAATAGTGCTGCCACTTGTCCTCCCATGAGGGAAGTTTGGCTTAATAAGTTGCTAACCCCTTTCCAAGTACACACCACATAGAGGGGCCGTGATGAGGGTTCCATGGCCATGGACTAATGCCAGTCATCGGGTCAGGGGGAATGGGTGTATTCGGCTGGGTTGAGAGGGGGGCACCCCTTGTATTCTGCGCGTTATAAATTGTGATCCCATGCTATTTGAGACAGTGGTATCCACGTCTTAGAGTTTTTCTTGAACGATGCTCTGGGTGATTCCTGGCATTAGGAAAGTTAATCTTATGTGTGCTAGTTAGGTGTGTTTTCAGACCAAAAACCATGATCAGAATTAGTCAACGTTTCGAGGTTGGCTAAAGAAATCCTATACATGTGGGTAAATAGTACAACCTCTGCAGAGTTAGACCTATTCGAATAGCCGTGTCCACGGTCCAGGATGTTAGCTAGGAAGGGTCAAGTGTCGGTCCCGGTGTCGATCTTCGGAGGAAATAATATAACTGATCATGATCCATTTTCATGAATCATTATTGTCACTACTGATGTTATCATGAATATTATTGTTAACATGGATATTACTGTGGACTAACCTTTTTCTCTTATGTGCAACCTTGAGTATCTCTTGGGATGGTTGTGCCACCTGGATACTCATTTCTATTTTTTTTTTGAGTATCTCTTGGGATGGTTGTGCCACCTGGATACTCATTTCTATTTTTTTGAGTATCTCTTGGGAGGGTTGTGCCACCTGGATACTCATTTCTATTTTTTTTGAGTATCTCTTGGGATGGTTGTGCAACCTGGATACTCATTTCTTTTCAAGACCTCTCGAGGCGTCGCATTCAGACACCCGTTTCGCATTTCTTTTCAAGACCTCTCGAGGCATCGCATTTAGACACCCGTTTGGCATTTCTTTTCAAGACCTCTCGAGGCGTTGCATTCACACACCCGTTTGCCATTTCCTTTCAAGCCCTCTTGAGGCGTCGCATTCAGACACCCGTTTGGCATTTTTCTTGGAAAGCCTGAGGCGATCCAATGCCCGATGTTCCATTTTATTTTCTTGGAATCCTCGGGCGGTCCAACGCCCGATGTTGATGTTATATTTGATTTTCTTGGAATCCTCGGGCGGTCTAACGCCCGATGTTCCATATCATATTTATTTGTTTATTACTAAAATGGTATATTTATCCATCCACACCGTATTGATATTTATCATGCCATGCTTTAATTTCGGTCAGCATATGCATATAAATTAATCCATCATGATCATATGCACTCTATTGCATTCGGTATATCTTTTGTTCATAATGTTTGAGAGTACATTTAAATGTACTCACTGGCTTGTCCCTGGCTTGTTAATTTGGCCAGACCTGGATGAAAACGATCTTATGGAGGAAGAGTGCGCTAGCGACCCCGACGCTTAGAGGTGTTCCCAGTCAGTCACCTTGTGGTCTTGGAGTCTACCACATGTATCATCGGCCGTGCTTCCGCCCCACTAATAAGATAGTCAAGCCTGACACTGACGCTTGGCTTTACCTTATTGTACCAGTGTTGTATTATCACCACACCACTGTCTGTACCGCCACTGTCATATATTGACAAGTCTATAATAAATGTTGAGCACTCTGGCTCAACCTTGTGTCATATTATGTATATACTGGATATCTATATCAAGGGAGTCCACCAGTTGTTCTGATCTTGGGGCTGGTGTGACTTGAGGCTATTCCGAGATTTACTCCGGAAATAGGCCCGACATGAATGGAGAGCCACCATTCAGAGCCTCGTCAGTTTTTCCAATCCCAGCAAGACACAAGATGTGGGGCCCTCACGGCGACCACCCACCATGACAGCTGGACCCTCCGGCTACCTTGCCAGAGACGTCGTGCAGACGGTGCAGTCGCCTCACCACCCCCCACCGTCACAAAGGCCAGCCCGCCGGTTAGACGACCATGACGTGCTGTCCATGGCTTCGTCAGATCCGCGGTGCCGCCAAGATCAGCGCCAAGTGCTTCGCGAGTGGTACGACAAAGACGCCCGCACGAAGATCGAGCGGCGTCGGGAAGCACGTCGTCAATCTGACGACCATGCCAGGCCAGCGGTGAACGTGCTCGCTCCGATAGCCGCTGGGTACTTGCCCTATGACGTGGGCTGCCCAGCGTTTACTCATGAGCTGCAGCAGGTTCGCTGGCCGTCCACCTGAGCCTTCAAGCCAGAGCTGCCCGACAAGTATGACGACACGCTCAACCCAGCTGAGTTCCTTGGCATCTACACCATCGCGGTGGAGGCTGCTGGGGGACGAGATGAGAAAGTGCTCGCCAACTACTTCCCGTTGGCGCTTTGGCCCAATGTCAGGTCGTGGTTGATGAACCTGCCTGAGGGCTCCATCTCTTCTTGGGTGGATCTGTGCCATCATTTCATTGGCTCTTACCAGGGTGGCCACAAGCTCCCGGGTCAGCCCAGCGATTTGTAGGTGATCCCCCAAAGGGATGGAGAGAACCTTTGCAAGTACATACAACGGTTCAGCCGTGTGCACCACAACATCCTCGACATCCATCCTGCAGTTGTTGCTGCCGCGTTCCAGACGAATGTGCACAACCGCAGGATGCGATCTGAGATGAATGTCTAGTAGGTCAAGACCATCAACGATCTGTATGCCTTGGCAGATAGGTGTGCACGTGCTGAGGAAGGGAGGTGACTCCCCGGGGAAGATGCGGGTGCAGATGTCGATTCCGAGGACGACGACGCATTAACCCCACAGAAGAAAAACCGGAAGCGCAACAGAAAGCACAAGAACAAGACTGTACTGGCCGTCAAGAGCTCCAGCGACACCAATGCCACCAAGAAGCCAAAGGCAGACATCCCCGGCTAGGAGGTTGCCGGGAAGCTGCGGTAGGCGAGAAGGCCGGCAAGACCGGCAGGCCATACTGCAAGATCCACCGCACCAAGGGCCACGATCTCCAACAATGCCGGCAAGTAGAGCAACTTGCCGAAAAGCAGAAGCAAGAGTACGAGAAGCGAGACAAGTAGAAGGCCCAAGATGGTGCTGGTGGGTCCGGCAAGCAAGACCATGGTGGCCGTGGAGGCCGCCGCGACAAGGCCAAGCAGCCAAAAGAGAAGGCTGCTCAGGGCCAGTAAGAAGAGGATGATAGTGATGAGGATAGAGGTAGGTCCGGCAAGGAGTTCCAAAAAGCAGTGGATCCACAAAGTAAATGCAGCGGAACCGGTGATGGAGGCACAGAAGACACTGAAGTGGTCACACTCGCCCATCGTGTTTGAGGATCACCCTGATCGCACCACTACGGTCGGGTGTTTGCCATTGTTGGTTTCACCAACAATTCGCAGCCTCAAGGTGACGACGATGCTGGTAGACGGTGGGGCGGGCTTGAACTTGATCTCCCCAGATATGATCAAGAGGCTGCAAATCCCCGACAAAGATCTCGAGGAGACATGCAGTTTGCAACGGGTCAGTCCGAGGACGAACAAGCCGAAGGGCCAGATCACATTACCGGTCACGTTCGGCAGTGAGCTCAACCATCGGATGGAGAAGGTTACCTTCGACGTCATGGAGATGCCGCTGCAGTACAATGGGATTCTGTGCCGCCCAGCCCTGGCAAAGTTTATCGCTGCGGCGCACTCTGTGTACAATGTCATCAAGATGCCGGGGCCGATGGGGGTCCTCACCATCAAGTCAAACTAAAAGGATGTAGCTGCCATCGAGGCGCTTGCCCCTGCCGTTAAAGCTCCTGGGGAAAGAAAGAAGAAGAAGACCGGCAAGACCTCTGGGAAGGACTCTGGGAAGCGCACTTCAGAGTGCAGCATGCCTGTCGAGGACGTACCAGAGAGCTCTACCAGCAAGAGCAAGAGAGCCAAGGCGCAAGTGCCGGCGACCAAGCAAGTCTCTGCAAAAGAAGGTGGGACGAGCGGCACTTTCTCTATAAGTGCCACTCTTAGTGACGAGCAGGAAAGTGAACTCGTTGCCTTCCTACGGGCGAATGTCGATGTATTTGCTTGGCAAGGATCTGACATCCTCGGTGTTCCTAGGGACGTAATTCAGCACCACCTTGCTGTCTGCCCTCATGCAAGGCCCGTCAAATAGAAGATCAGGAAACAGGCCTTGGAGTGGCAAGAGTTCATTACCGAGGAGATTAAGAAGTTAGAAGTAGCAGGCCTGGTTAGAGGAGTGCCACACCCTACGTGGTTTGCCAATCCGGTGGTGGTGCGTAAGGCCAATTGGAAGTGGATGCTTTGTATCGACTTCACCAATATAAATAAAGCCTGTCCCAAGGACCCTTTCTCTTTGCCACGCATTGACCTGATTGTAGACTGCACTCCCAGCTGTGAACTACTCTCTTTCCTTGACGCCTATTCTGGTTATCATCAGATTTTTATGACCAAGGAAGATGAGGAGAAGACCGCATTCATCACTCCATGTGGCACATACTGCTTTTTGCGTATGCCTTTCGGACTGAAGAGTGCCGGAGCGACCTTTGCTAGAGCGGTCCAGATTGGTTTTGAGCCACAACTGCATAGAAATGTGGAGGCTTATATGGATGACATTGTGGTCAAAACCAGAGACAAGTCAACATTGATCCAGGATCTCGAGGAAACTTTTGCCAACTTGCGCAAGCTTAACTTGAAGCTCAACCCCGAGAAGTGTGTGTTCGGTATTCCATCCGGCAAGCTTCCTGGATTCTTCATGTCTCAGAGGGGGATTGAAGCCAACCCCGACAAGATCAGAGCAATTGAGCAGATGGAAACACCGAGACGCATCAAGGATGTCAGGCGCCTTGCCGGCTGCGTTGCTTCCCTCAGCAGGTTCATCTCCAAATCAGCAGAGCGCGCCTTGCTGTTTTTCAAAATATTGAAAAAGGCAGGTCCAGTAAACTAGACTCCGGAAGCGGAGGCCGCACTCCAAGATTCGAAGGAGTACCTGTCCTCTCCGCCAGTCCTAGTAGCGCCTAGGCCACAAGAGACGTTGCTTCTATATTTAGCGGCAACGAATCAAGTGGTTAGTGCTGCATTTTTGGCTGAAAGAGAGGCCGATGAGGAAGAGTTAGCAACCACAGAGCCATGACTCGATGAGCCGGAGTCTTCTCCGGCAAGGTCAGGTGCTGACAAGACAGAGATTATGCAAGCCAGCTAGCCAGATCAGCAAGTTGTGAAGAAGAAGATGGTGCAGCGCCCAGTCTACTTTGTCAGCTCCCTCCTGCAAGGGGCTAGGTCAAGGTACTCTGGTGTGCAAAAGTTGCTTCTTGTCCTTCTCATGGGCTCAAGGAAGTTGCGCCATTATTTTCAAGCACACCCAGTCACCATTGTCACTCGCTTTCCGTTGCAACGCATCTTGAGAAATCCAGAGGCAACCGAAAGGATTGTGGAGTGGGCGCTCGAGTTATCAAGTTTTGATCTGAAATTTGAGAGCACCTCGATGATCCAGAGTAGAGCCTTGGCAGAATTCATTGCAGAATGGCTCCAACGCCAGATGAAGAAACACCAGAGACCTCTCTCCCTGGCAAGGAAACAGTTGATGATTGGGTCATGTACTTTGACGGTGCTTTCATGCTGAAAGGCGCCGGTGCTGGTGTGCTGCTTATCGCACCCACCGGAGAACACCTCAAGTATGTGGTCTAGATGCAGTTCCCCAGGGAGCAGGCCACCAACAACACTGCTGAGTACGAGGGTTTGCTTGCTGGTCTACGCATTGCAATCGACCTCGGTATCCGGAAACTGATTATCAGAGGTGACTCGCAGCTTGTGGTGAGGCAGGTCAAGAAGGATTACCAAAGCCCTTTGATGGAGGCATATGTCGATGAAGTGAGAAAGTTGAAAGAGCACTTTGACGGTCTGCATGCAGAGCACGCTCCTCGTGCCGGAATGAGATTGCTGATGACCTGTCAAAGCTTGCCACCGAAAAGATGCCTGTGGAACCAAGAACTTTTGTGCTCCAACTAAATTAGCCATCCGTTACACCATCGAAGCTGGAGAAGAAAAGAAAACAGGATGTTGATGGTTACTTTCTGGTAGAGCTACCCGTAGCCACCAAGAAAGCAGATACCACCGACAGGCCACCCTTTGCCGGTGAGCCGCAGCATCCGGCAAGCCAGATCCTTGCCGTCGAAGCAAGTGCTCCCGCAGAGGAAGAAATGCCTTTAGTCCTTGTCGTCGAGCCACAATCTCCGGCATGGGCGCAGCCGATTGTCCAATTCCTCCAGGCAGGAGACCTTCCCGATGAGCAAGAAGATGCAGAAAGAGTGGCCCGTCAATCAAGGATCTATAAGTTTATTGACTACACCTTGTACAGGAAGATACCTAACGAGGTAAAATTGAAATGCATCTCCCGGGAAGATGGACAAAGGCTGTTGGAAGAGATACATGAAGGGATGTGGGGATCTCATATTGGGTCACGCGCACTTGTCGGCAAGGCATTCTGTCAAGGATTCTACTGGCTAACAGCCCTTCAAGATGCCTTGGCTGTGGTTATCAGGTGCGAAGCATGCCAGTTCCACTCCAAGGACATCCACCAACCAGCTCAAGCCCTCGAAATCATCCCTCTTTCCTGGCCCTTCTCGGTCTGGGGGCTCAACATCGTCGACCCTTTCCCCCGTGTTACCGGGGGCTTTGAATTCTTGTACGTTGCAATCGACAAGTTTACAAAGTGGCCTGAAGTAGAGCCAGTGAGAAAGGTGACGGCACAGTCAGCTATCAAGTTCCTCAAAGGATTGGTTGCCCGTTTTGGTGTACCCAACATGATCATTACTGACAACGGCACCCAATTCACGAGCCGTGCCTTCACAGCATATTGCCAGGAACTTGGAAATAAGATCTGCTAAGCCTCCGTTGCTCATCCAAGAAGCAATGGGCAGGTAGAGAGGGCAAATGCAGAAGTGCTGCGTGGTCTAAAGATTAGGACTTTCGACAAGCTGCACCAATGTGGAAGGCGCTGGATGGAAGAATTGCCGGTGGTTCTTTGGTCAATCCGAACGACACCAAATTGAGCCACTGGCCAAACACCCTTCTCCCTTGTGTATGGCGCAGAAGCGGTACTCCGCACAGAACTCAAATACGGGTCACCTCGAGTCTTGGCCTTCGATGAGGAGGACCAAGATGAGCTGCGGCATGACGATGCCACACTCCTTGAGGAAGATCATTTCTGGGCTGCTGTCCGTGCTACACAGTACCAGCAAGCTTTGCACCGCTACCATAGCCGCAACGTGAATGCCAGGAACCTTGAGGAAGGCGACCTTGTTCTTCATTGCATCCAATCCATGAAGAATAAAAACAAGTTGACGCTGAAGTGGGAGGGCCCTTACCGGGCAGTACGAGTCTCTAGGCCCGGCGCAGTCCGGCTAGAGACCGAAGATGGCACTCCGGTGCTGAACTCATGGAATATTGAGCATCTTTGTAAGTTCTACCCGTAAGGCGTGGTTGCCAGGCTGCCCGGCAACCTATTTTGTACAAGTTTGCCGTCAAGGCATGTAAACCTTTGTACAAAGCCGAGCGCACATCCCATGCACAATAAAAATAAGTGTTTCACAACTATTTGTCCAAATGCATATTTACTTATGTGTTGCATGTAGTCTTGTGTTACAGTCTTTGCCTTGCATAAGGTGGTTAACAAACCGTCAAGGTTCTAGTCTCCTCTTTTCTCTTCTTTCTTTTTCCTAAAGGTAGGAAGGATTCCTCGTGTACAAGCTTCCCGGGGGGGAGTGACGATCATGGATACCAAAGGACGTGTTCAAGATATCGCCCTATGGCATAAAGTACAGCAAGGAATGAGCTAAGTTGCAAAAACTTTGAAATCAATTCTTTGTTATAGTTGTGGCTCTCCTTGACCGATTCTGGCCTTTGTATGAGAAACCTGCACGCTAAGGAACCTTGCCATAATCGACTGTGCTCTTACTTTTCTTTGAGTCCGCTCGGCGACCTAAGTAGCTGCATGGTGATCGGCAAGCGTGATCTTGCCAGCAGTAGCACTTCTGGCAAGCTACTGAGGACTTGTTCCCCGGGTACTTGCGGTAAGGGCGTGCACACCGGCAAGTCTCTGGTAAGTGTAGGGTACGGAAATCATGCAGAGACAGAATGGAATAAGGGGAACAACATGCATACGTCCATTCAAAGTACGAACTACAGCAACTGTTAAACATTTAGATACAAAAGTTATCTTCCATGCCCCCACAGGGCTACATTGGTTTTGATACAGGAGCTAAACAGAGGAGCCTAGGTGGAAGCATGGTTCATCTTCAAGATTCGACTGGGGCAATACTATGCACCTAGTCGGAGTCATCGCCTTCGCTCTTGATATGCGAGGAGCTTTTGTCGCTCTCGCTGGTGGAGTCGGTGCCGCTGCTGCTCTCACTTTCCGCACAGCATTCGATGCGGCCGCCAGAGACCCCGAGCAACTTCACGAAGAGTGTGGCAGCTCCGTCGTACCTAAACTGGAGAAGATGCCCCTGCCCTAGACCGCGGGAGCGGGCAAACAACTTCCACCCTCGTGTCAGGAGCGGAGAGCCGGCTGCGGAGAACTCTACCACCGCCCAGGAGGGGCCGTTGCAGCAGCCATCCGCCTGTAGCCACAGGCCTAAGGGCCTGCTGCTCTCCATCACCCTCGCAAAGGGATCCGGGAGCCGGAGCCAACTGCGAAGTCGGCGGCGTAACCCCACGACAAACTCGTGCGCCACCACCGCCGTGTGGGACTCCTGTGCCGCCACTGCCGTGCGGGCTTCTGCCTGAGGAGGAAGGGAAGCCGCCCTGCCACGTCCGCCACGCCCGCCTCGCCCATGGGAACCACGCCCTCCGAGGCCGCAGGAGGTGGCTCTGCTGTGGGCGCTAGGACTGGCGCTCATGACGACCACCGAGAAACGCGTCCGGCCCCGAGAGGGGACCCGAGAGGCGGAAGCAGATGCGCGGTCTTGACCTCCACTTCTCGCCATCATAGCGGTAGACTTCAAGGAAATCAAGGATGAATGAATGAAAGGTTGGAGGAGGAAAATGGCAATGGGTGGGGAAGATTGCCACTCCCCCCGCCGTCTCTTATAACACCCTAGGGGGATTACTCTCCCTGCCGCCTCGCCTCCCTTAATGGCGGAAATCGAGGAAGGAGATGCGAGAAGTCAGGCAAAATGAGCAGCGCCCTCCATCTTTTTCCTTTTTATGGGGAAGGTGTGAGGGCTGGCTCTTTTTCGTCCTACATGGCTACGCTTTTGAGACGCTCCACCTCCTGCCGCCGTTTCGCTCCACCTCTCCCATGCCCATATTTAATGCGCATCATGGGCAGGTGCGATAAAAGAGAAGATTATGACTGTTATCCTCTGCCACGCGCCGCTTGTGCACTGTTTGAGCCTAGCTCAATGACGCCTCGCATGTGCACGTGGCCCAGGTCCAGGAGTCCTGTCGGTGTACTAAGACATGGGTGCCCTAGTACCCAGACTTGTGCACAGGCAGTTGTAGCCTCCCTTCTGGCAAGGGCTTGACAGGGGATAACTACGACCCAAGACACAACACTAAGACCGTGAAGAAGACCTCAAGGCAGGTCATCGAGAAGTACTATTCTAGTACTGGAGATCGACGATGTTCTTGCCGGGGAGCTTCGCCCCGACAAGGTGAAGACCAAGGTTATGGTTACCGGCAAGCTCCCTTGCCGGCAAGCAAGGCCCAGCAAGCTCCGTGCCAGCAGGTTTGTTCTGTCCCGGTACCGCTCCACGTCACCATCGACCAGATAGGCTCGTGGGCTAGGTGTCAAGCGGGCAGGCAGTCAACATGGCCGACTGAGGCATGTGTCAGCACGCCATGCCAAGATTAACTTTAATGACACCCGTCCCTAGGACGTGTAAAGATTACAGAAGGGCGCCAGGACCGGTGGTATAGATATTTTTGCCCAAGGCCTCGCCTCCCCGACGTAGCACCTTACAACACATTAAATGCATTTGTCTTACCCCATTGGAAGATAGACATAATGACAGTGCAAGTCACTGTTCACACTCTATGATGACCGTATTAGCCATTGCGGTAACCCCTTGGCTTATAAAAGGAGGCCCGCGGCTACAGGTAGAACGGTCGACACCCAGCTCAATTACACGCCGTAGCTGCATTTTCCCGAGCACATTGCCGAAAAACTACGCTCCCTGTAACCAGAGTTCATATTTGATCAACCATAGAGCAGGAGTAGGGTTTTATGCTCACAGCGGCCTGAACCTGGATAAATCCCCCGCGTTTCTTGCACTTACTGAAAACCTGCTCTTTGTCCCATACACGTCCCCTGAGCCGAATCACAAAGGGACCCGTTCAGTCCCATAGATAGTCGTTTCCCACGAAAATGAAGGGCACGAACTGAGGTGCCTCACAGCCCAACTCCTTCACTTCCTCAAGCCGGCCAATTAAAAGAGCCACTTCATCCTTCTGACCCACATGATGTCCCCGTCGTCTGATGAATCCAGCGCTACCCAAATACCGGCTTTCCATATCAACTGTGGGTAAGTTTTTCACAAAATTATGTTTACTTTTTGTCATCTTTCCTTCACTAATTCTCATACGCTTTCTAAATCCAGGGTAAAGGCTTTTATCAGGAATAAAACTGGCGGGTCTTCAGCTGTAATGGAAACTAACGAAATACCTTCTCATGATCCACTGATGGACAACCCGAAGACCCATGTTGACCCGGCTAGTGAAGAAGAAGTTGCTCACCAGGACAACCCGGTGAACCCTGTCTGCGCCTCCACTCTTGAACTGGAGAAAGAAAAATCAAAGGGTAATTCGGTTGCTGATAAGCCGGATACCAAGGCCTAGGATGACGTAGAGGTTATCAGTGAACACCACGGTCCAGCTCCTGCAACTTCAACGGCCTTGACCAAGATTACAGCAAGGAATGAATCGCCAAGGAAGGAGAAAGGAAAAGCCAATCTTCAATCTCTTGATAATTTAGATGCAACTTCTATGCATCAGGACCTGTTGAACCAGCTATCGGAGAGATAGGATACATAAATTGCTATGATGAACATTTTGAGGAGGAAATATCAGGTATATGTTATTGCTTTTTCCCCTCATGCATACATATATGTAGCCCCCAAGGGCCGACTCATCATTGTGTGATGAGCCGGGTCTTCAAGTATATGTGGATTTTTAAATGACAATGCATTAGCCCCCAAGTGCCATGTTAACTGCTTGCAGCTATATGGGACTTAATGTAAGAAATGCCATACCTAATTGATGTAGACCCCAAGTGCCGGGTCGTTCATTGAAATGGCGACTCAGGACTTTATAGAATATTTTGAATGATGTAGCCCCCAAGTGTCGGGTCGTTCATTGAAATGGTGACTCGGGACTTTATAGAATTTTGAATGATGAATCCCCAGAGTGCCGGGTCGATCGCCGGCGGCGGCTCGGGACTTTCAATATTGTGCCTTACTAAATCTTATATGCAGGATATGCTGAACCAGGCTAAGTCACAAGCGGCCAGTTACAAAAAGATGCGAAAAAAGAAAGGAAACTACGAGAAAAGGAAGAAAGCCTATCTTCAGAATTCCACAAATCCCTTCTTACTATGACGGACACGCTGGAGAAGACCAAGTCTGCCTTTGAAGAAGAAAGAGCCGCTTTGCTGAAGCGAGCAGAAGAGGCCGAGTCAAAGCTCGAGCCGGTGACCCAAGAACTAAAAACACTCAAGGGCCACATTACTGACATGTGCAAAGCCATCTTTGGTGAGTATCTTTCTATCGATTGTAATCCATCCAATTTTTTCGGGGTTATTGTTGTAGCCGGGTCACTGACTTGTATCATATGTGTCAATAGGTAGAAGAAATCACAATGTTGTTGAACTCCCTCTGGTGAAATTAAAAGCCGTATATAAATTCCTGGAGCAGCTATATGTAGGTGGTGCTTATTATGTCATGGCAGTCAAAAATACGAAGGCACCACCTCATTATATCATGGACATGCTTAAGGAGCTATCCATTGTGCCTGAGTAGATCAAAGAATTGACAAGGGCGGCTTGTCATCAGGGAGCCATGTACTCACTTGCACGCACCAAGGCCTACCTTCCGGAAATGGAGCCAGCTCTACTCAAAGACGGGTTCCCAGAGTTCAACGCGGATACTACTCCTTTCACAAATCAGGATTATCTACGTTGTGTGAAGGAGACCCGGGTGGCGGCAACAAAGATTGCAGTGGAACTGGATTTGACCAAGTTCTAAGCCGGCTATTCAGAAGCCAGAAAACGCATCAGTCCGCCCGAACCGAAGCCTGTGGAGCTTATTCCTCCTCGTCGTAAGCAAAATTTCGCTCCTGATATCAACACTGCAACAATGATGAGGGAAGACTCAATTTGTGAAGCTTTGTAGTCCATTCAGTGGTTGGTACACGACCCCCAGACCCAAGGAGCTGAGGAGGCGGCCCCTAAAAATCTTGAAGAGCCGGCACATGCTGACCCACCATCCACTAGTATGAGCGTCGACCCGGAGGGCCATGCTGCCGGCTCACAGCCTTAAAATCTTTGGAAATCTTGATGAAAATATGCCCAAGTGTGGCTTTGTAATAGCCTAGTGATAAAAACTTCATTTTGCTGCAATGTCATCCTGTACTGATTGAACTTTTGAGCCGTTAGCAGCCTTTCAAAAATATGTGCCAAACCTGAATATTTACTCAATCAGTAGTATGTACTTGTTTGAGTCATTGGCCATGGATGTACTGCAAACCGGCAAATACATGCTGTAGAGATCCAGAGGTGCTATAGTTTACTACAAAGCACAAGTTGAATCACCCAAGACCCAGTCAAACATGTGGCCCGGCATTATATGTGACCCGGCATTATATGTGACCCGGCATTATATGCGACCCGGGATTTTAGAAAAATAATACCTGCAAGGAAAATGTACAGAGATACACACAGGAAATAATAGATGATACAAAAATAATGTCAAAATAACAAGCTGGCTTTCGAGGCATGACATAAAGACTGGCTTTCGAGGCTCGAGTCTGAATTTGCTTTCTAGTGGAATCAGGCTATTTTAGCCTCTTTTGGTTTGTCCTAGCTCTCTGAAAGCCGGCTCTCACGTGACTTAACCAGTGTTTTAACTTTGATGAGTTCAGGGTCACCTTTGTGATTAACTCATCAAGCGTTCAACTGGGTCACCTTTTGTGAGTAGCATCTTGCTAACAGGCAGGTATAACCAAGTATATAATGGCATATGCCGGGTTAAGAGGGATGTTAATAGTTAAACTCGATGAGTTGGAAGCCCCCAAGTAACCAATGATCAAAGAATAAAGAATCAACACACAATTTTTGAGGTGAAACGACAAACTCTCTTATCCAGAGATGCCGGCTTTATTTCATTGATCATAATATATATATATATAAATACATGATGAAGGTATGTACAGAAGATACTGTCAAGTCTGTGACTTTAAGTATAATATGGCCGAAGATGTGCAATATTCCAGGGTTGGCTGCCCTCCTCCTAAGAGGTACATGACTTATTTGCTTCACGTATGTCAACAAGGTAATATGATCCGTTGTTGAGATTCTTGCTGATGACGAAGGGTCCTTCCCAAGAAGGCAAGAGCTTATGCATGCCAGACTGGTCTTGTATCCGACAGAGCACTAAGTCACCTTCCTGAAAGGTTGTAGGGTCGAGAAGATAGGTCTAGAGGGGGGTGAATAGACTCTTAACCAAACAAAGATGTAGTTTTTAATTCTCTTGGAATTTAGGCAGATTTTAGCACTAGTTAAGATATCACCAAGACTTCCTACACATGCATATCTAGAGATAGAGCAGCGGAAATAGTAAAGCATGCAAATGTGCGGAAAGTAATGGGGAAGAGAATAGAAGATCAAACGCAATGAAGACACGGTGGTTTTTGGCGCGGTTTTGATAGGTGGTGCCATCGTACGTCCACGTTGATGGAGACTTCAACCCATGAAGGGTAACGGTTGCGCGAGTCCACGGAGGGCTCCACCCACGAAGGGTCCACGAAGAAACAACCTTGCCTATTCCACCATGGCTTTCGTCCACGAACGACTAGCCTCACTCGGGGTAGATCTTCAGGAAGTAGGCAATCTCCTTGCCCTTACAAAGTCCTTGGTTCAACTCCACATGATCTTGGAGGCTCCCAAGTGGCACCCAACCAATCTAGGAGACACCACTCTCCATAAGGTAATAGATGGTGTGTTGATGTTGAACTCCATGCTCTTGTACTTCAAATCATAGCCTCCTCAACACTCAATCTCTCTCTCACAGATTTGGCTTCAGTAGGAGAAGGATTGGAGTGGAAAGCAACTTGAAGAGGCTAGAAATCAAGGTTCAAATGGTTGGATTGGAATCTCTTGATCTCAACACATGAGTAGGTGGTTCTCTCTCAGAAAAGGAATGGTGGAAGTGTAGGCACGTTCTAATGGCTCTCTTAGAGAGTAAGTGGGGTTGGAGGTGTATAAATAGCCTTCACCCAAAATCCAACCGTTTGTCGGTGTACTAAAGTTTGGGTCCTTTAGTACCCCATACTTGTGCACGGACGGTTGTAGCCATACCAGCGGCAAGGCCTGCCGGAGAACAGCTGGAAACAAATGCTAGATTCTCAAGAAGGCGTTCAAGCCGATGACCAAAAGACAGAAGACTAAAGGCTGGGTTCCCGGCAAGAGCCCTGCCGGGAAGACTCGCGAAGGCCCGGCAAGGCTTCGCTCCCGGCAAGATCTCGCACCCGGCAAGATCCCACCGTACTGCCACCGCTCCAGCGCAGCGACCAGTCCGTCGTTTAGGGCTTGTCCTCCTAGTTGCGTGTCATGGCACTGACCGCGGATGGGGTTAAGCGGTGCTGATGGGACGGATCCTTTTTCCGTCCCCAAGAAAGTTAGGGACACCTATGGGAGGCATTTAATGCGTTTGTCCTAATCCGTCAGTGGTAATCATGTAACACTGTAGCAACTTTACACCTCTTGTACTCCCGTCTGCCACAGTTGGTGACCCCTTTGGACGTATAAAAGGAGGCCCAAGGCGCAGCTACAGGGGAGGAGGACCTTCTGGACCATTCTGCATGCGTAGCTGCTTCTTGAACGTACTGTTCATCGCAAGCGCTCCGTGTACTTGAGCTGAAGAACATCCACAATAAACAACAGCAGGAGTAAGGTTTTACGCTTCTCAGCGGCCCGAACCTGGGTAAAAGATCCTTGCACTGATCGTTGGATCCGCTCTTTGTGTAAATCTTTTCCCCCGCCGAACCGTAAAGGGATCCCCTCGATCCCATAGGTGTCGTACGCCGACCTCTTTGGCGCGCCAGGTAGGGGGAAAGATTGCGCGAACTCGATCTAGCGGTCAGTGTGCCTGTTCTTGATCACTTTCATTGCCATGGCTCCCAAGAAGAAGGATGCGACAGCGGTGGATCCATCCGCGTCCGGCCTACCTGTACCTAAACAGACGGGCGACGGTGTGGGTGCTGGTGGAGGTCTTGAGCCTCCACGACGTTCTGGCGACCAGAGCTAGGCGAGCGGCGTCGTTCGCAACGGCACTGCCGGGTCTAAGGACGGAGTCGTGCTACCTATGGGTGGCGCAGCGAACTCCAAGGTTGGGACGGCGCCTTCCAAGACACCCACGCCAGCGCACGCGTCGCGGCCTCCTCAGGTTGCGCGCGACGGACAGCGCTGCGACGTCGGTGGTTCCAGGCACTCCCATGGAAAAACCCCTGCGCATCACTCCCAAGATGCGCGGGGCCAAGATCCATGCCAACATGCCAGCAGAAGCAGGGCGCGATCACAAGGCCGTGATGGATCTCCTTCTAACTCAGTTAGGAGTCAGAGCACCTCACGTTCTTTGCACCTTTCGCCACCGCCAACACCGGGAGAAGCGTTGGCGCGAGCTCAGCTGCTCCTAGACATCCCTCCCGCTGCGAAGAAGCTAGATGAATGGAGATCCGCTATCCAAAGCCTCATTGGCTTGGCTAACGACGACAGGCCGCAGCAGGCAGAGCCTTCGCGGCGGCAGTCCACTGAGCCGGTGCGTGCTGGTGGCGAGAAGACCGGAGGTGGTACGACTACGATGCGTTCCCCTCCGCTACGTACGACAAGAGCGGTCGCTAACTCGGCGGATCGACGCCCGTAATGATGACTCCACGGCGTCGTTTGATCTGTGGGTTCGCCGCGATCAACGTCTAGTTCTTCGGGAACGGCACAAAGAAGACGCTCGAACTACCATCGAGCGGCGGCGAGAAGCGCGCCGTCAATCCGACAGGCACGCGGGACCCACTGTCGACGAGCCTGTGCTAGGGTATTCTGGTAACTCGCCTTACGAGGTGGGTTGTCCAGCTTTTACTCGTGAGCTGCGGTGAGTCCAGTGGCCCAACTCCCGAACTTTCAAGCCGGAGGTGCCGGAGAAATACGACGGCAAGACTCACCCGTCAGAGTTCCTGAGCGTCTACACCATTGCGGTGCAGGCTGCCGGAGCTCGAGACGACAAGTTATTCACAAACTACTTCCCGTTGGTGCTTAAGCCCAACGTCCGGTCATGGTTATTGCATCTGGCGGAGAATTCCATCTCCTCCTGGGCAGATCTGTGTCATGAGTTTGTTGGCGCCTTTACTGGAGGCCACCAGGTTCCTGGCCAGGAGTGTGATCTACATCTCATCCCCCAGAAAGAGGGCGAAACCTTGCGCAAGTATATATAGAGATTCAGCCGTATACAGCACAACATCCCAGACGTTCATCCTGCCACTGTTATCAGCGCATTTCATTAGAACGTGCGCAATCGTAAAATGTGGGAAGAGCTGGCGATGAACAAAGTCAGGGATGTCGCCGAGCTCTTTGCTCTGGCTGACAGATGTGCTCGGGCCGAGGAGGGAAGGAGACTCCCCGGTGAGGATGCTAGTGCGGAGCTCGACTCTGAAGCCGAAGACGCCACCACCTCGACGAAGAAAGGCCGACGGCGGAACAGGAAGCATAAGGGCAAGACCGTGCTTGCCGTCGAGGGGTCCGGCAACCCCGGCACCGCCAAGAAGGTCAAGACTGATGGCCCCGGCAAGGAGATTGCCGCGTGTGTCGCATGTGAGGCCTTGGCGGCTGCCGACAAACCGGAGGGCTCTGGCAAGTAGTACTGCAAGATCCATCCCACCAAGGGTCATGACCTCCAAACCTGCCGGCAAGTTGAACAGCTTGTCGAGAAGCAGAAAGCCGAGTATGAGAGGCGAGACAAGGAGAAGGCCTAGGATGGTGCTGAGGGGTCTGGCAAGAAACGCGGTGGTCGAGGAGGTCGCTGCGGCAAGGCCAAGCAACAGAAGGAGAGGCCCGCTCGAGGCCGCGACAAGGAGCAGGGGGGTGACGATGATGATGAAGATGGCGACGAGTCCAGCGAGCACGAGTTCCAGAAAGCCACAGAAGCCATGTGCGTTGATGGAGTCACCTCGTTGCATTCTTCTCACCGCCGAGTCAAACAGTGGGCGCGCGAGATCAATGCGGCAGAGCCATCGATCGATGCCCGGAAACCATTAAAGTGGTCCCACACGCCTATCATCTTTGACGCCGAGGATCACCCTGATCGCATAACTGCAGTCGGGTGTTTGCCATTGTTGGTTTCACCAACAATCCGCAACCTCAAGGTGACAAAGATGTTAGTTGACGGTGGGGCCGTTTTGAACTTGATCTCGCCTGACGTGATCAAGAGGTTGCAAATTCCTGACGAAGATCTCGAGGAGACGGGCACGTTTCAAGGGATCAATCCGGGAAGGAGCCAGCCGAAGGGCAAGATCACGCTGCTGTTAACATTTGGTAGTGAGCTGAGCTACAGGACAGAGAAGATCGTCTTCGATGTCGCCAAGATTCCATTACCATATAATGGGATACTTGGTCGCCCGGCGCTGGCTAAATTTATGGCGGCATCACACTACGCCTATAATACATTGAAGATGCCCGGGCCGATGAGCGTCATCACTATCAACTCCGACAAGAAGGATGCGCTTATCTGCACCGACCAACTCTACCGGGAGGCAGTCGCAGCACCTGCCGCCAAGGCACTTGCTCCTGCCGCCGAGGCTCCCGGGGGGAAGAAGACCGGCAACACCTCTAGCACACACTCCGACAAGCGCACCTCCTCGGAGTGCTGCGCTCCCGTTGAGGACGTGCCAGAGAGCTCCGCCGGCAAGAGCAAGAAATCCAAGGCAGCTCCACCAGCGACGAAGAAGGTGCCCGCCAAGGAGGATGGTACAAGAGGAACTTTCACCATAAGTTCCACCCTTGATGACAAATAGGAAAGCGCGCTCATTGCCTTCCTGCGGGCGAATATCGATGTGTTTGCATGGCAACCATCTGATATCCCCGGTGTTCCCAGGGAGGTAATCAAGCACCACCTTGCTATCTGCCCTCTTGCGCGGCCCGTCAAGCAGAAGGTTAGGTAGCAGGCTTTGGAGCGGCAAGAATTTATTGCCGAAGAAATCAGGAAGCTAGAAGCGGCAGGTTTAGTCAGAGGAGTGCTCCACCCAACATGGTTGGCCAATCCAGTTGTAGTGCGCAAGGCGAATGGAAAATGAAGGCTATGTATTGACTATACAGATATCAATAAAGCCTGTCCAAAAGATCCTTTTCCCTTGCCGCGCATCGACCAGATTGTAGACTCCACTGCTGGCTGCGATTTGCTATCATTTCTTGATGCTTATTCAGGGTACCATCAGATTTTCATGTCGAAGGAAGATGAAGAGAAAACTGCATTTATCACCCCATGTGACACGTATTGCTTCATACGCATGCCTTTCGGGTTGAAAAGTGTTGGTTCAATGTTTGCAAGAGCGGTCCAGATTGGTTTTGAGCCCCAGCTACATAGAAATATGGAAGCTTATATGGATGACATAGTGGTTAAAACCAAGGACAAAGCAACGCTCATACAAGATCTAGAAGAGACATTTGCAAATCTGCGCAGGATCAATCTGAAGCTCAATCCTGAGAAGTGTGTGTTTGGCGTTCCATCCGGCAAGCTTCTCGGGTTCTTTGTGTCTCAACGTGGAATTGAAGCTAATCCCGACAAGATCAAGGCAATTGAGCAGATTGAAGCACGAAGACGTGTCAAAGATGTGCGCCGACTTGCCGGCTGCATTGCTGCTCTGAGTAGGTTCATCTCCAAATCCGCTGAGCGTGCCCTGCCTTTCTTCAAAGTCTTGAAGAAGGCAGGTCCAATGAAATGGACTCCGGAAGCGGAGGCAGCGCTGCAGGACTTGAAGAGGTACCTCTCCTCTGCGCCGACGTTAGTTGCGCCTAAACCACAAGAGCCGTTGCTGCTATATCTAGCAGCGACGAATCAAGTGGTAAGTGCTGCATTAGTGGCGCAGAGAGAAGTCGACGAGGAAGCAGCGGCAGCGGCAAGCCCGTCGAGCGACAAGCCGGAATTCTCCTCGGCAGAGTCTGGTGCCGACAAGGCAGGATCCGCGCAGTCAAATGAAGCAACGCAGAAAAAGAGGATTGTGCAGCGCCCGGTCTACTTTGTCAGCTCCCTGTTGCAGGGGGCTTGGTCAAGATATTCTGGTGTGCAGAAGTTGCTCTTTGGCCATCTCATGGCCTCAAGGAAGCTGCGCCATTATTTCCAAGCACATGAGATCACCGTCGTCACTCGCTTCCCGTTGCAGCGGATTTTACGAAATCCAGATGCGACCGGCAGGATTGTGGAGTGGGCGTTGGAACTGTCAAGCTTTGGTCTCAAATTTGAAAGCACTTCAACTATTCAGAGCACAGCCTAGGCAGAGTTCATTGCAGAATGGACTCCGACGCCAGACGCCAGACGAAGGAAACAGATCGAGTATGGATTATGTACTTTGATGGGGCTTTTTCGCTGCAAGGCGCCGGTGCTGGCGTGCTGCTTGTCGCACCCACCGGAGAGCACCTCAAGTATGTAATTCAGATGCACTTTCCCCGGGAGAGATCAACAAACAACACTGCAGAATATGAAGGGCTGCTTGCCGGTCTCAGGATCGCGGCAGACCTTGGGATCAAGAAGCTCATCGTCAGAGGTGACTCACAGCTTGTCGTTAGGCAAGTCAACAAAGATTATCAGAGCCCGTTGATGGAAGCATATGTAGATGAAGTGAGAAAATTGGAAGTGCGTTTTGACGGTTTGCAAACAGAGCATGTTCCTCGAGCAGAGAACAGCATTGCTGACGACCTGTCAAAACGTGCTGCCCTCAAGTTACCTATGGAACCGGGAACTTTTGTGCTCCGCTTAACTCAGCCATCTGTAACACCATCGACGAGGCAAGACAAGAGAAGGAAGTTGAGTTCCGGCCAGTACTTTCCGGCAAAGCTTCCAGAAGCCGCCGGCAAGGAAGTTGCCGGGAACGACACGGTTGCCGGTGAGCAGCAGCCTCGCGCAGAACCTCAGGTTCTTGCCGCCGAAGCAAGCGCTCCCGCGGCCGAAGATATGCCTTTGGTCCTTGTTGTCGAGCCGCAGGCTCCAACATGGGCACATCACATCGTCCAGTTCCTTCAAACAGGAGAACTCCCTGAAGAACAGGTAGAAGCGGAGAAAGTAGCCCGTCAGTCTAGTATGTACCAGTTCGTCGACGACGTCCTGTACAGAAAGAGACCGAACGGTGTGAAATTGAAGTGTATTCCTCGGGAGGATGGACTGGAGCTGTTGGCAGAGATACATGGAGGCATATGTGGCTCCCACATAGGCTCAAGAGCTCTTGTCGGCAAGGCATTCCGGCAAGGATTCTTCTGGCCCACTGCTCTCCAGGATGCAATTGCACTAGTAACCAAGTGTGAAGCGTGCCAGTTCCATTCAAAGCAATTGCATCAGCCAGCTCAAGCTCTTCAAACAATCCCTCTTTCCTGGCCATTTTCGGTCTGGGGGCTCGACATATTGGGCCCCTTTCCCCGTGCTACCAGGGGCTTCGAGTACTTGTACATTTCCATTGACAAGTTCACGAAGTGGCCGGAAGTGGAAGCAGTGAGAAAGGTGACAGCACAGTCAGCCATCAAGTTCTTCAAGGGAATAGTGTGCCATTTTGGTGTGCCAAACAGGATCATCACCGACAATGGCACGCAGTTCACGAGCCGCACCTTCATGCAGTATGTCCAAGACCTTGGCGGCAGAATCTATTTTGCCTCTGTTGCTCACCCGAGAAGCAACGGCCAAGTAGAGAGGGCAAATGCTGAAGTGCTGCGAGGTCTCAGAACAAGAACTTTCGACAAGCTGCGCAAGTGCGGAAGACGCTGGATTGATGAGCTGCCGGCGGTTCTTTGGTCAATCAGAACGACACCAAATCGAGCTACTGGCCAGACACCCTTCTCCCTGGTCTACGGGGCAGAAGCAGTTCTCCCCACGGAACTCATATACGGGTCACCTCGAGTGCTCACTTATGATGAGCTCGAGCAAGAGCAGTTGCGCCAAGATGACGCCACGCTCCTTGAGGAAGATCGTCTTCGGGCTGCTATGCGAGCTGCACGCTACCAGCAAGCCTTGCGCCGCTATCATAGCCGCAAGGTTCATGCCTGAAGCCTTGAGGAAGGCGACCTTGTTCTTCGGCGCGTTCAGTCGGCCAAGAATTCCAACAAGTTGACGCCGAAGTGGGAAGGCCCTTATTGGGTAGTACGAGTCACTAGGCCTGGCGCAGTCCGCCTGTAGACCGAAGAAGGCATTTGAGTGAGCAATTCCTGGAATATCGAACACCTTCGTAAGTTCTACCCATAAGGCGCGGTTGTCGGGCCCCCCGGCAACCACCTTTTGTACAAGTCTTGCCGACAAGGCATATGATCCTTTGTACAAAGCCAGGCGCAGACCCTGTGCATAGTCGAATAAAATTAAGTGTTTTACAATTCTTGTCGATTTTCATGTCATTTTATATGCATGCTTATCTGAGATACTGTAGTACACCTGCTTCCGGTAAGCACTAATGAACCGCCAAGGTTCCATATCTCTATTTTCTCTTCTTTCTTTTTCTCAAAGGACAGAAGGTTCCCTCGCGTACACGTTTGCTGGGGGGGGGGGGGAATGATGGTATTGATACCGACAGGCGACGTTCAAGTTGACATCTTGCAATAAGGAGTACAACAACGAAAAGCTAAGTTGCAAAACTTCTAAGCAAAATTTTTATTGTAGAGTTATTTTCCTTGAACGATTTCGGCTTTTCTATGGAAAACCTGCACGCGAAGGAACCTTGTCGTGATTGGTCGCGCCCTTACTTTGTTTCGAGTCCGCTCAACAGTTTAAGTGGCTGCACTAAAAGCGTCAAGGTATCTTGCCGGTAGCGACACCTCCAGCAGGCTGCTAAGGATCCGTTCCTCAAAGCGCTCGCGGCAAAGGTGCGCGCACCGGCAGGTTACCAATAAGCGTAGGGCAAAGACTATACAGAAAGAAATCAGACAAGGGAAATAGCATACATTCATCCAAAACACAGCAAGTTATATTACATTGATAGTCGCCACCATCCTAACTTAAGATAAAACTATCTTTTACATGGAATGGTGACGACAAAATGGAGCGAAGCGGCTAGTCTCTGCGCTGGCCTTCGACCCTCTTGACTTGGCTCACTGGGTCGACGATGGGCGCGACAAGCTCTTCAAGTGCCTTGAGGTCTGCATCCTTCGGCAAGCTAGCAAGAACGTTGGTGAGGTTGATGCTAGGGTTCTTGTGCACCACTTTGACGAGTACCTTGCGGAGGACGGCCCGGCAGAGTTTGCGAGATTCGTTGGCCAGCTGGCTCTCTCGGTTAGACTAGAGCAGCTTGAGGGCATCAACGACACGCTCGAAGAACATGGTCATCTTGGCGCTCGAAGACACCCTCTCGTCAAAAGAGTAGTTGAAGTTATCCAAGCCCATGGTGGACAGTTCCGCGGCAAGCTTTTCTGCGACGTCAACAAGGCGCTCAGTCCAGATCTTCACGCCACTCTCAAAATCATTATAGTGGCGACAGCGCTGTTGAGCAGGCTCTTCTCGCTCTGGAGGTCTTTCATCAAAGCTCTCTCGCGAGCCTTGCCGTTCTCGAGGGACTCCTCCAGTGTTGCCAGCTTCAGTTTTAGATCAGCAATGGATTCGTTGGCTGACGAGAGCTCCTTGGTCTTGTCGGACATGGCGGCTTATATCTCCGCTAGGCTAAAGAGAGTCTTCTCTCTGTCGGCTTTGAGCATTGAGATCTCCTTGCCGTGGCCTTCAAGATCTGCTTCCAGCCTCTTCACTTGATCGCCCAGCTCGTTCTTGGCGGCCTCTGCAGCTTCGGCAGCATCGATGGCTTCCTTGAGTTTGCCGGCATGATCCACGGCCAGAGCTTCGAGTGTTTCCTTGTGTCTCTGCTCCAACTCCTGGGTTCGCTGCGCAACGAGCTTTTCGATCTCTTCGTCCTTGCTGCGGAGCTTGGCGGCAAGCGCCTCCTCGCGAGCGGCAAGGTCCTCTTCATGAGCATCGAGCCCGACGCGGCGTTCCGTTAGGCGAGCTTCTTCTATAGCGGCCTGCTGCGCAGCCTCCTCCTGCGCCTTCTCAGTGTCGGCCTGCTTTAAGAGGAGCTCATTCCAACTTTGGTTCAGCTGCTCCCGGCCAGCCGTCAGCTCCTGGAAGGCCTCGGCATACCAGACTTGCGTCTCCTCGATGCGCTTCTGGAAATCCGCCTCTGCTGCTTCGACAACTGCCGCCCTAGAGTCCAACCTATCCTTTCGGGTGCGGTGAAGCGCCTGGAGCTTTTGGAAGTTGTCTCTCATGGCTTGGAGGAGCTGTTCTTCCCTGGACCCGCTGCTGCTAGCGCGTGGCTCATCGCTGATCTTGAGCCCGGCGGCGGCGATGACGTCTTCGTCCAAGATTTCTCCTTCAGTTGGCACCCCAATGCTTGCCGTCCCTGGTATGCTGACGAACAGGTTGTCGCCAACCTTAAGGTATCTGCTTGACGGGGGGGCGTCGGATGTTGACGGTTGATCCTCGACAACTGCCTCCGCGACAACTGGGGGCTCCACGACCGGTGTAGCGCCAGGCGCTCCTGCGGCAGGGATGTCGTCAGTATGGTCGCTGGACTCCTTTCCGGCCCCCTCAGCAGATCCCTTGGCGGTTTCTTCCTGTACGGCCTTGGCGGACTCGGCAGCTGCGATCCTGTCGGCTTTGGCGGCAGCGTCCTTGGCGGTCTCTTCGATGGCAACGTCAACATCCATTTGTTCCACCGAAGGGAGCTCTGAAGACGAGGAAACGAAACAAGATGAGATCAAGGTTGAAGTTCAAGAAGACAAAAATAAAGAAAGAATAACAAGTACATCAAGGCGAGCGGTTTACCTGTGTCGAGCTGTTGAGAGGTGGCTTCTCCTTTCCCGGCAACATTGGTTGCCGATGTAGGATTGCCAGTGCCCGTGCTTGCCGGATCCTCTTCAACGTGAATGGGCTCGCCAGTGGAGGCCCTTGCCGAAGGTTCATCTCTGGGCGGCGTGGTCGATGGAGGCGGCACGTCAGGACCGGCCTCCAGTGGCTCTCCTTGTTGCCGTTCTTCTCCTACAATCCCGGTGATGTCAGTAGTGAAGATATACTCACCAACGCTCGCCAGCGGAAAATGAGTAGTGGGCTCACGCTGGGGGCTGGGTTGGAGGCTACGTTGAGGGCTGGGCTCCGGGCTGATGATGATGGGCTCTGGCGCACCTACGGTGCTTGCCGAAGGCTCCTCACCCGTTGAAGTCTTCGCCTTCTTCGCCATCCCTTGTGCCAACGTTTCCGTATCTCTGTGGAGACAGGCAAAAGCAAAACAAATGAGTTAAAGTGAAACCAAGAATTCAGAAGCTAAAAGATGCGGCAAGGGCCCTTACTCTTCTCTTTCCGGACTAAAAGAGGAGATGTCAAAATCAACCTCCTCTACAATGTCCGTGCGAGGGGGGGAGAAGGGGCCCTGGGACGAATGGCTGCAGCCGAAGTAGTAGGTTGATGTGATCCTACTGCCCCAGCCGCCGGTGCCGTCGTATGGGATGCCCCCGCCGCACCCGTTGTTGCCGCGGTCGAGCGTGTCGTACGTCGCACGGGTTGCTGTTGGGCTTCTTGCCGCTGCGCAGCCTTGCCGGCCACCCCCTTGCCAGAGCCCTCACAGCTCGAAGGAGGCTGACGTGTTGGGATGCCAGAGGCGGCTTTTCGAAGAACCCGTTTCTTTTTCTCCGGAGCTGGGGGCTCCTCGTGCGGCTGCTCCTCGGCCGTGTCTTCGACAGGAGAGCTCCCGGCAACCACGCCACTCTGTTCCCCGGCAACTTCACCTTCCTCGGCAAGGGTCTCCTCTAACGTTATTTCTTATTCACCGGCTTCTTCTTCCGCGAAGCCAAAGCTGCCGGCCTCCGCGGCTAGGTTCACCTCTTCCGCCCTGCTGGCGATGTAAGCCACTTCTTCATCAGTGGTGGGGCGGATGAGAGTTGGCTCTTCCCGGATGGTTTTCTCCGACAAGCTGTCAAAGAACTCCTGTGCGCGCTCTGAGGATGGCTCTTCCCAATTTTCGTCAAGGCCGTGGGCATTACACACCGGCATCATGGCGATGATTGAGCTCATGACAGAGTTGTTGCACAGGGGAACTACGCCCGCCGGCAACTTAAATTTTCCGTCAGGCCTGAACAGTTTGTGGCAGAGAGCTGTGTGCTGCAAGACTGTCAAGTTATTGTTCAGACCAGTGCGCAGCCTCATAATATATGCTGCATTCTTGAAGTCCCAAGCTGGTCTCCCTTTGTTCTGCAGAGGGGCGATGCGACGGCGGAGGAAATCAGCGCCGACCATTTCTATTGTGAGCCCGGCAACCTTGAGACGGTGGATCCTGGTAACTGCGATTGCGAGCTTCCATCCTGAGGATCGAGGCCGCTCCAGTTCTTGCTGCGGACCACTTTCGTTTGCCGGGGCACACAGAACGGCTGAGGATCTTTCTCCTGAATTCAGCACCACTCGGCCCGCCATTCATCCCACTTCTTGCGGTAGAGACCGTCTGGGTATATATCCTTATTCCATGCCCTTGGAATCCAAGTGATAGAACCAGAAAGGGCGTCTCCCGTCTCGATACGGGGAATGAAGTAATGGCGGAAGAGGGCTGTGCTGGGTGCTACTCCGGCGAAATTTTCTCAAAGATGAGCAAAGACTGACATGCATGTCACGACATTCGGCGTGAAATCCAAGAGGCGGAAGCCGTATGTATACATGATGTCGATGAAGAAATCCGAAAACGGAGGGCAGAGCCCACAGTAAAAATAAGTAGCGAAGAAGGGGAATTTATCTGGGCCGCCCTTGACGGAAGCTGGAACCACGCGAGTCACGGGGTGAGCCTTCGTCTCCTTCCCCCACATGCACATGTACCGCTCAACCAGAGCGCACTTGTCGAGCGTCGGGGCGAAGACGGTGTTTTCCTTCCGCATCTCCACCAGCTCGATCTTCTCCATCTCTGCATCCGAGTCGGCGGCTTTTGCCGCTTTGCCCTTGCCTGCTTTGGGCGGCATGGCGACTGTGGAAGCGGAGGCCGGGGCTGATAAGGGCGTGGAAATGGCGGATGAATGGGAGAGGCTCCGCTTCAGGCTCGAGGATGAAGGCGATGGTGGTTCCAGATTGGAAATGGCGAGAGGTAAATGAGCAGCGCCCTGTGGATTCCCTTTTATGGGGAAGGAGCGGAGGCTGCCTCTTTACTAATTAATGTGGATACATTTTTACGGGCGCACTACTATGGCCGTTCCGCGCACGTATCCCACCTCCCGCATTTAACGTGCGTCGTGGGGGGCGCGGTAAATAAGAAGATTGCGACAGTTAACTCCTGCCACGCGTGCCCGTGCACTGTTTGGGCCTAGCCCAACAACGCCTCGCACCCGTGTATGGCCTAGGCCCGGGGGCTCCTGTCGGTGTACTAAAGTTTGGGTCCTTTAGTACCCCATACTTGTGCATGGACGGTTGTAGCCATACCAGCGGCAAGGCATGCCGGAGAACAGCTAGAAACAAATGCTAGATTATCAAGAAGGAGTTCAAGCCGATGACCAAAAGACAGAAGACTAAAGGCTGGGTTCCCGGCAAGAGCCCTGCCGGGAAGACTCGCGAAGGCCCGGCAAGATCTCGCACCCGGCAAGATCCCACCATACTGCCACCGCTCCAGCGCAGCGACCAGTCCGTCGTTTAGGGCTTGTCCTCCTAGTTGCGTGTCATTGCACTGACCGCGGATGGGGTTAAGCGGTGCTGATGGGACGGATCCTTTTTCCATCCCCAAGAAAGTAAGGGACACCTATGGGAGGCATTTAATGCGTTTGTCCTAATCCGTCAGTGGTAATCATGTAACACTGTAGCAACTTTACACCTCTTGTACTCCCGTCTGCCACTGTTGGTGACCCCTTTGGACGTATAAAAGGAGGCCCAAGGAGGAGCTACAGGGGAGGAGGACCTTCTGGCCCATTCTGCATGCGTAGCTGCTTCTTGAACGTACTATTCATCGCAAGCGCTCCGTGTACTTGAGCTGAAGAACATCCACAATAAACAACAGCAGGAGTAGAGTTTTACACTTCTCAGCGGCCCGAACCTGGGTAAAAGATCCTTGCGCTGATCGTTGGATACATTCTTTGTGTAGATCTTTTCCCCCGCCGAACCGTAAAGGGATCCCCTCGATCCCATAGGTGTCGTACGCCGACACCGTTACACACTTTTGACCCAAATCGGTGAGACCGGATGTGAACTCGGTGAGACCGATTAGTGTAAAAGATGTGAACGTTAGCCTTTTCGGTGGGACCAAAGTGGAACAACTCGGTGGGACTGAACTGCAATGGCTAGGGCAAAACCAGTCTTGGGAATTCCGATTATTTCAACTCGGTGATTCCGAAGTGAAAAAATGTCATCACAGAAACTTGGCAATGCCAGCTCGGTGGGACCGAGATCCATTTCGGTCAAACCGAATTGCTAGGGTTTGGCAGTGGCAATGGGAGTGGTAATCTCGGTGGGTCCGGATGGGGTAGTTTCAGTGGGACCGAGATGAACATTTAGGGTTTGGACAGATGTGATTTTGAGAAAATGACTGAGGGTTTTTGGAGCAATACCACTAAGCATTTGAGCAACAACCTCATCATTAATACCTCATCCCCTTTTAATAGTATTGGCTTTCCTAAGGGACACAATGTGATCTTGGATCACTAAACCAAAAATTTAGAGTCTTGTAGTTGCCAATTCTTGTCCTTGCCACTTTCAAGGGATCCACATCTTCTTGTCCTTGCCATGCCATTGTTGAACTTGTCTGAAGTACACTAGATAAAAGTATTAGTCCAACAACATGTATGTTGACATTGATTACCAAAACCACCAAGGGAGCAAATGTGCTTTCAATCTCCTCCTTTTTGGTAATTGATGACAACATACATCAAAGCTTCAAATAAAGATGTAATAGAAGATTGTGTGAAAGCTTTGAAGAAAACATGTAACATGTATGAGCTCCCCTATAGATGTGCAGCTAGTAGATGATGATAGCTTATGGATAGCAAAAGCACAAAGTAAAGGAAATGCACATGCAACATGTATCTTGGCTATATGCATCAGAGCAAAAAAATGAAGTTGAAGTACCCTCATGTTGTCGGTGTACTAAAGCATGGGTGCCCTCGTACCCTGACTTGTGCATAGGCAGTTGTAGCCTTCCTGATGGCAAGATCTTGCCGGAGGGTTGCTGTGACTCAAGACTTAGATTAAATAGGAACGTGAAGAAGACCTCACGGCAGGTCATCGAGAAGTACTATTTTAGTACTGAAGATCAACATTACCCTTGCCGGCAAGCTTTGTACCGGCAAGGTGGAGACCAAGACTCTGGCTGCCGGCAAGCAAAGGCCCGGCAAGCTCTGCCCCAGCAGGCTCATTCTACCCCGTTACCGCTCCACCTCATCATTGGCTAGATAAGCACTCATCATAGGTGTGGAGCAGGTAGGTAGTCAACATAGCTGGACAAGGCACATGTTAGCATGCCATGCAAGGATTAGCTTTAATGACACCCGTCCCTGGGACGTGTCAAGATAATAGGAGGGCGTCAGGACCGGTGGTACAGATCTTTTACCCATAGCCTCGCCTCCCCGACGTAGCACCTAACGGTGCATTTAATGCGCTAGTCCTACCCCGTTAGGAGATAAACGTGGTGACGATGCAAGTCACTATTCATACCCTGGAAATGACCGTATTAGCCACTTTGGTAACCCCTTGGCCTATACAAGGAGGCCCACGGCTACACTTAGAATGGTCGACTCTTAGTTCAATTACACGCTGTAGCTGCACTTCCCGCGCACCTTGCCGGCAAGCTGCGCTCTTTGTAACCTTGAGCTCATACACAATCAAACCACAAGAACAGGAGTAGGGTTTTATGCTCTCAGCGGCCCGAACCTGGATAAATCGTTGCTTATTCTCACATCTACTAGCCCTGGTCTTTGTAGTATATTGATCCCATAGCCGAACCGCAAAGGGATCCTCTCGATCTCATAGATCGTCGTTTTCCCACGACACATGTCCATGCCTATTTTCTTGCAAACAATATGTGCAAAAGCAAGAAGTCATCATGCACAAGAGCATGATGCAGATACTTACCTCGAAGTTCTTGATCATATCCCTAAATAAATACACTTGAGAAAACAGGGTTAGATAACACAAGATAACTTCTCCACGAAAAGACACAAGATCAAGAAGAAACCAAGATTGGGATGACATGTAGAAGAGAGTATCACTGAGTGAATACTTCTTTCAGAAGCATACATGTCCCCAAAATAAAGATCAAATAGAATCAGTTGTCTCCCCTTAAAGGAACTTCCTCTCCCGCTGAATCTAACATTGGATATTGGGAGTCGGTAGGGTGAGAAAGCTAGAGCAAACAGAAAACAAAAACAAATCATGTTTCTCCCCTCTTAGAAACATGTAGAATTCTCTCCTCTTATTAAATGCATCACTCTCCCTTAGGATATATCTTTTGATGTGGAAGAGGTTGTGGTAATAAGAGCTTTGATGTGCATCTCTCTCTCCCCTTTGACATCAATTTCCATGAAGGGATGACATCAAGGTTATTGGTCAAGTGGGTAAGGTCCTTGAGAAGCACAACCAACCATGACATAGTGTCAGATGCAAGCAGAGGGAAAGAATCATTGAGTGGAGCTGGAGCAGAAAACACAGGAAACATTTGACAGAAAATTCCTTTGAGCAATAAAGTCGGTGACTCCGAGTTGGAACAAGTTGGTGTGACCGAGTTTAGTGCAAAGAGAAAATTTTGTCAACTCAGCTCACTAGGCAAGAGGCTCTCACAAAGATTTGCAATGAATTTACTAGTCAGAAAACTAGCAGAAAAGAAAGAAGCAAAGAAACAAAGAAACATCTAGATGAAGTTTTTTTTGAAAAAGAAAAGAGACACACAAACAACAAAAGAAACACAAGAGAACTTCATCTAGAGGGGTCGGCGACTAGGTCACCTATGTTAGAGTATATTGAATTAGGAGTCAAGTGAGAACACTTGATCATAGGTCATACTCATCGTTATGCTCAAAATGGGTTGCCATTTTCGTTCAAGTTTTTCAATGTATTCACATCTTGTTGAGTTGCTTTAGTTCATGACTTTGAGTAAAGCTTCTCTAAGATGTGAGAACTTACATTGGGGTTTTTGGTGTAGATGTCCATCATGTAGTTGAACTTGAAGTGGATGCTCATGGAGTGAAGTTGGGAGCAATCCTATTATTTGTAGTCCATGTTCCTACATGGGTTAGATTTGCAAGGAACAACATATGTATCCAAATTGACAAGAATGAAGCATAGAATCAAATGTTGTCAAAGGATATGTTTGAGTTGTCTTGTTCCTTGGCACACCAAAGATTTAGATACTTGGTCCAATTTTCTTGCTCAAGATAGGAGTTTGTGAGCAACCTTATGGAATGATGTTCATCCAAGTACCTAGAAGAGGTTAGATACAATACAAGGGAGCAAAGTGTCCAAGATGTGATATGATCATAGATGTATCAAGGACTAGTCAAGAAAGCTCATGCCCTTGCAAGCATCCAAGTGAGTTTCTAGTTCATGTTTGAAGCATCAATGATATTCAACTCACTCCTCAAGTGACAAAATACCTTCTCATCAAGAGGTTTAGTGAAGATATCCGCCTTGCTTGTCAGTACGAACATGCTTAAGGTCAATGTCACCTTTAGCAACATGATCTCGAATGAAATGGTGACGAACCTCAATATGCTTAGTTCGAGAATGTTGCACGGGATTGTGTGCAATCTTAATAGCACTATCATTGTCACATAGTAATGTAACATGTCTCACATGCACACTATAGTCTTTGAGAGTTTGTTTCATCCATAACAATTGAGCACAACAAGATCCAACAGCAATGTATTCCGCTTCGGCGGTGGATAGAACTACCGAGTTTTGTTTCTTGGAAGACCAAGATATGAGAGATCTACCAAGAAATTGACATGTACCCGAAGTGGATTTTCTATCAACCTTGTCTCCGGCATAGTCCAAATCGGAGTAGCGAACAAGATCGAAAGAAGATCCTTTGGGATACCAAATGCCAAAGTTTGGCGTATGTAACAAGTACCTCACAATTCTCTTCACGACCTTAAGCTGACACTCTTTTGGTGCCGCTTGGTATCATGCACACATGCACACACTTAGCATAATGTCGGGACGGGAGGCACATAGATATAACAATGAACCAATCATAGATCGATAAACCTTTTGATCAACCGGTTTGCCATCCTTAGTCAAGTCAAGATGTCCACTCGTAGGCATGGGGGTTTTCATACCTTTACTTTCTTGCATGTTGAACTTCTTGAATAAGTCCTTGGTATACTTTGTTTGAGAAACAAAGGTACCCTACTTAGTTTGCTTGATTTGCAAACCAAGAAAGAATTTGAGTTCACACATCATAGACATCTCATACTTTTCTGACATCAACCTTCCAAACTTTTCACTAAAAGAGGGATTAGTGGATCCAAAGATAATATCATCAACATATATTTGGCATACAAATAGTTCTCCATTAACCCTCTTAGTGAACAAGGTTGAATCAATTTTCCCAATTTCGAAACCTTTTTCAAGAAGAAACTTTGTCAAGCATTTGTACCAAGCTTTAGGTGCTTGTTTGAGACCATAAAGAGCTCTACGAAGTTTATAAACGTGGTTAGGTTTCATGGAATTAACAAAGCCGGGAGGTTGTTTAACATAGACTTCCTCCACAATTTCAGCATTTAAGAAAGCACTTTTAATATCCATTTGGTAAAGGGTGATATCATGGTGATTGCCATAAGCAAAGTAAAATGCGAATGGTCAAGTCTAGCAACGGGGGCATAGGTCTCACCATAGTCCACACCTTCGACTTGTGTGTAGCCTTGAGCTATGAGATGAGCCATGTTGCGTATAACTTGTCAATCTTGATCTTGCTTGTTTTGAAACACCCATTTGGTTCTGATGACGTTTTGCTCATCCTTAGGCTTCTCAACCAACATCCAAACTTGATTCCTCTCGAAGTTGTGTAGTTCTTCATGCATAGCATTTACCCAATCCGGATCTTCGAGGGCTTCTTCTACCTTCAAAGGTTCAATACTAGAGATGAATGAGTAATGCTCACAAAAGTTAGCTAAACGAGATTTAGAGCGATTGATTCTCCCGGATTTGATGTCGCCAAGAATTCGTTTGACGGGATGATTCTTGTCAATTCTTGCTCTAACTCGAGGTAGCTTTTGCTTCGGTGGTGGTGAGGCTTCCTCATCATCATCATCATTGTCTTCCTCATTGTTGTTGTTGTCGTTGTTTGCTTCAGGTGGTGGAGAAGGAGGTTGAGGTGGATCATCTTGTTGCACTTCCTCATTCCCTTCGTCTTGACGTGTTCCACTTGTGGATGCCTCCATTTCAACATGCGGTTCACCTTGATGTGAAGTTGGGGCTTCCACTTGAATGGACGAAGTACTCTCCTTCACCTCCATAGGAGGAATCTTGCCAATAGACAAGTCTTGGATTGCTTCCGATGGTTCTTGATCTCCTGCATCAATTGGCAATTGCTCGACTTGCGAGCCGTTAGTCTCATCAAACTTCACATCTACCTTCTCTTCAACTTTTCGAGTGAAGTAGTTGTAGACACGGTAAGTGTGAGAGTTCGATCTGTAACCAAGTAGGAAACCTTCATGAGATTTAGGAGCAAATTTTGAACGATGATACTTATCAAAAATGTAACATTTTGAGCCAAATACTAGAAAGTATCCAACTTGTGGTTTGTTTCCGGTGAGTAGCTCATATGCCGTTTTACCAAGAAGCTTGTGAAGGTAAAGTCGATTTGTAGCAAGACAAGCCGTCTCAACCGCTTCCACCCAAAAGTGTTTTGGTGTCTTGTATTCATCTAGCATTGTCCTTGCCATCTCGATAAGAGTCCGGTTCTTCCTCTCAATAACTCCATTTTGTTGAGGTGTGTACGTAGCTAAGAACTCATGTAAGATGCCTTCTTCGTCAAGAAAGGTATCCACATTAGCGTTCTTGAACTCCGTTCCATTGTCACTCTGAACCTTCTTGATCTTCACTTCAAATTGATTTTGGGCCTTCCTAGCGAAGTTCTTGAAGATCTTTTGTACCTGCGATTTGTCATCGAGAAAGAACACCTACGTAAATCTGGAGAAATCATCAACAATGACCAAACCGAAAGAGTTACCACCAAGGCTTTTGTAAGCGTTGGGACCGAAAAGATCAATATGAAGTAGTTCGAGTGGTCTCCTTGTGGTCATGATGTTCTTCACGGGATGGCTTCCTTCAACTTGTTTTCCTGCTTGGCAAGCACTACAAAGTCTATCCTTGTCAAACAAAACATCTTTCACACCAAGAATATGATCTCCCTTAACAAGTTTATCAAGATTACGCATGCCAACATGTCCAAGGCTTCTATGCCATAACCAACCTTTAGAAGATTTAGCAATTAAACATGTACGAGGTTGGGATCTCTTAGTGAAATCAAGAATGTATAAATCACCTCTACGAATGCCGATAAAGACCATATTATGGTTATCTCGACGAAACACTTGGCAATCTACTTCGGTAAATAGAACATTGAAACCAAAGTTGGCTAGTCTAGATACGGAAAGAAGATTGTAACCAAGAGATTCAACAAGCATAACATTTTGAATGGAGCTATCATTGGATATGGCCACCTTACCAAGGCCAAGTACCTTACCCTTGGAGTTATCTCCAAATGTCACATACTTGCGTGGACCATCATTTTTTGCAAGCTCATGAAACATGTCTTTATCTCTGGTCATGTGATCGGTGCATCCACTATCAAGAATCCACTCTTTTCCTCCGGTCATGTAATCTCGAAGTTAGCCATGAGACTAAGATTCCTCATAGTATTCTCATATTCGATGTCGAATTCCTCGTCCTCATCATAATAGCCATGTTCAACATCATCATCAACACGTATGTGATCATCACCTAAGGTAATGGATTCATTAGTTTCATGATCATGACAATGTTCAAGTTTATGAATTCTAATGGCTTCCAAGATAATGTTACTAATGGTTGTAACATCTCCTTTAGCACGCATAAGATCACGAAGCTCAAACAAGCAATTATCAAAGTCAGGATCACTAGGCTTCATCTTGTGAAAAGCAATAGTCTTATGAATAATCTCATCAAGATTCTTTAAAGAGTAGCTGGCATATCGCTTTTCCATGTCATTCCATAGAGTATAGGCATACTCATAGTTTTGCATACAACCAAGCACAATTTTAGGTAACCCTCTAATGATAAGATTGATGGTTCTAAGATTACGAAGCATGTCAATTTCTTCCTCTAGAGTGGGATGCAAGGGATCAATGGGAGGCACATACGGACTATGAATATACTTGCTCAAATTAAATTCATCAAAGATATCAAGCATTTCCTCCTTCCAAAAGTGATAATACTCTCCACTGAGAATAGGCACTCTACGTCCAAGACTCCTCAAAGTAGACACATCCATCTTCCTCCAATGGTGATTAAACCAAAGCAATGGAAACCAAAGCTCTGATACCAATTGCAGGGTCGAGAAGATAGGTCTAGAGGGGGGGTGAATAGACTCTTAAAGAAAGATGCAGTTTTTAATTCTCCTGGAATAAAAGATCAAACGCAATGAAGACACAGTGGTTTTTGGCATGGTTCCGATAGGTGGTGCCATCGTACGTCCATGTTGATGGAGACTTCAACCCACGAAGGGTAATGGTTGCGCGAGTCCATGGAGGGCTCCACCCACGAAGGGTCCACGAAGAAGCAACCTTGCCTATTCCACCATGGCTTCCATCCATGAAGGACTAGCCTCACTCGGGGTAGATCTTCACGAAGTAGGCGATCTCCTTGCCCTTACAAACTCCTTGGTTCAACTCCACATGATCTTGGAGGCTTCCAAGTGACACCTAACCAATCTAGGAGATACCACTCTCCAAAAGGTAATAGATGGTGTGTTGATGATGAACTCCTTGCTCTTGTGCTTCAAATGATAGTCTCCTCAACACTCAATCCCTCTCTCACAGATTTGGCTTGGGTAGGAGAAGGATTGGAGTGGATAGCAACTTGAAGAGGCTAGAAATCAAGGTTCAAATGGTTGGATTGGAATCTCTTGATCTCAACACATGAGTAGGTGGTTCTCTCTCAGAAAATGAATTGTGGAAGTGTAGGCACGTTCTGATGGCTCTCTTAGAGAGTAAGTGGGGTGGAGGGGTATAAATAGCCTTCACCCAAAATCCAACCGTTACACACTTTTGACCCAAATCGGTGAGACCGAATGTGAACTCAGTGAGACCGATTAGTGTAAAAGACGTGAAAGTTAGACTTTTTGGTGGGACCGAAGTGGAACAACTCGGTGGGACCAAAGTGCAATGGCTAGTGAAAAACCAGTCTCGCAAATTCCGATTAGTTCAGCTCGATGATTCTATCGGGGATATAACTGCACGATATGACCCGGCTCATGACGTTAAGTCGCCCTGAGACTTAAGTCATCTCTGGGCTTAAGCTGCCCTGAGACTTAGTCATTTCTGGAGGTGAGTCCTGAAGATGAGTCCTGAAGATGAGCCCCGAGGATGTTAACCCGGCCTGCTACCGTGCCAGGATGTTAACCCGGCTGCTACAGTGCCAGGATGTTAACCCGGCTGCTACAGTGCCAGGATGTTAACCCGTCTGCTACAGTGCCAGGATGTTAACCCGTCTGCTACAGTGCCGGGATGTTAACCCGGCTGCTACAGTGCCAGGATGTTAACCCGGCTGCTACAGTGCCAGGATGTTAACCCATCTGCTACAGTGCCAGGGAGTTAACCCGGCATGCTATAGTGACCCGGGCAAAGAGTCAAAATACAAGATGGAGACCCTTTAACTTGGAAGACACGGATGACTTAGAGTAGGACTCCAATCACGGGTTTAACCCGGAATCTCATGTAAGCCAACCCTTCAACTTATATAAGGAGGGGCAGGGCGCCCCAAGAGGGATGAGTTTCTAGAGGTCAGGATAGACAGATAAATCTAGAGACAGATGTTTTGGCAGGTCAAAAGACAGACGTTTTGATAGCTCTCAAGACAGAGTCAAGGAAATAGCACCCTTGTAATCGTGACTATGATCATCAATATTAATCAAGTAGGACGTAGGCTTTTACCTCCACCGTGAGGGGCCAAACCTGGGTAAAACTTGCGTCTTCTCAATTCCGATCAACCCCGTTCAAGCTACCACCTAGTTGCGATGGCCTCACCACTAAGTCCTTTCACGAGGACATCTGCCGTGACAAAACCACGACAGTTGGCGCCCACCGTGGGGCCGGTGCACGGTGGTTTGTGTTCTTGGAGGGATCTCTTTCAGGGATCGAGAAGCTTACGATTGGGTGGACGAAGAAGACCTAGCTCAGAAGGATCTGCATCAGCTTCAAGTTCATCAGTCCAGATTTACAATCGGTAGAATTTAAATTCGAGAAAGATTAGGGTTGCAGTTTTTGTCTGCCGCTGTCCTGCGATTTGTTTGATAGTTTTCAAGTCGCCAAGACCGACAGCCATCCTGCAATTATACATCTCAAGGAGACCTCCTGCTACTGTATCCATTGACCGGATCAAAAAAAAAAGGGGAAGAAGACAGCAACCGGGAGAAGGACATAGACACGGATTTGGATGCCTCCGCCGAAACCTCGCCCGCTCGACCCCATAGTTGCTCCCGCCGCTGCCAGCGGCCGCCTCTGCCGCAGGTTCGTTCCGAGCCGCCCCCGCCGTGCTGGCCTCCTGCGCCACCCCGTGCCGGCTCCGCCTCGGACTCGCCAGGGCGCGCGCGCTCCGCCTCGGGCTCGCCAAGGTCGCCCCGGCTCACGCACTTCCGCCAAGCCACTGCTCGGGCCGGCCATGCCGCTCCGGTAAGCCGCCACCTTCGCCGAGGCTCGCCGCGCCACGAGCCGTCCCCGTCTGCTTCAATCCGCCGGTGAATCGCTGTTGCTCGCTAAGTCGCCTCCGTCGTCCTCGGTCGCCTCTCCAACCCGCCATCGGTTCAGCCGCGCCTCGAGCTGGCATGCCGCCGCCGTCGACCCGGTCTCGAGGACGCCGTTTCTGCCATGGCTTACTCCGAGCCGCCACAGAGTCGCTGAGGGCCTACTCCGAGCCGGCCTCACATCGCCGTCACCTCCGACGTCCGCCTTGCCTTGCTCGGTCTTCACCGCTGACCCGCCTCCAACCCACCGACGCATCCGCGGCGGGCCTCCTCACCAGCAGCCGCCGCCACCGTAACTCGCCTCCGCTGACCGCCACGGTCCTGCGTTCGCTGGCCTCCGCAGTCGTCACCTTCACCCCGAGCCGCGGCGGCCGTCAAATCGCCTCCGCCAACTCGCCCTCGAGCGGCTCCGAGTCATCTACCTCGCGCCGCCTCTACCGTGTTTGAGCCGCCGCCGAGCGGCCACGCCTCCACAGCTGTGACGCCGCCTCACCTTCTCGCCATCACCATGGTCTCGTTTCCGTCGCCGTGGGCCGCCTCCGAGTTTGCTCCAAGCCGCCGTTTCCATACCCGGCCTGGCTTCCGCCTTGAGCCGCCCCCGCCGTCGCGGACGCGCCTTGAGCCACCTCCATCTCCGCGCCAAGCCGGCCTCGCCTCCATCTCCGCGCCAAGCAGGCCTCGCCTCCATCTCCGCGCCAAGCCGGCCTCGCCTCCATCTCCGCGCCAAGCCGGCCTCGCCTCCATCTCCGCGCCAAGCCGGCCTCGCCTCCGCCTCCGCCTTGAGCCGCCCGGCCGCTTCTGCCGCCTCTGCCTCGCGCCACCTCGAGCTATCGCGGTTCCGCCGTGGCTCACTGCCAGCCGCTCGCCTCCGCCTGCAAGCCGCCCTGGACCCGCGCTATCACCGCCGTGGCTGGCCTCGAGCCGGCCTCACCTCGAATCGCCTTGCCTCGCCGCCTCTGCCGCCCGTGGCCTCACTTCGAGCCGGCCTCACCTCGAGCCAATCCGCATCGCCGCCTCTGCCGCCTCGCTGCCCGCGGCCTCACCTCGAGCCGGCCGCACCTCGAGTCGCCCGCCGGCTCTCCCTCACCTCGCCTCAGAGCCGCCACCCCCGTCATCCCCGCTCGGTTTTGCCTCTGAGCCGCTACGCCCCTGCGTGCTCTCCTGCTGGCTGCTGCCTGAAGAAAGGAGAAGTGGGGAGCCGGTTGGGTAAAAAAAAAGGGTGTGGTCAGCTTTCATCAGAGCACACACGCCAATTATTGTGAGCATCTCCGACTCGCCCGCGGTTGACTTCAAATTCCACCGCAGTCATCATCAACCCTGCAGCTGATCGTTGCCCACAAAATATCTCAGGTGAAATCTATCCAGTCGATTTTTATTGATACATTTTTTCGAGAACAGTTACTCTGGCTCGCAATATTTTTTATGCAGGACAATTATTCACTGCAAGGGCGATCGTCGTGCCACGGATATAGAGCTCGCGCCAACATTATCATGCGCCAGCATTCGACCGTGCCGTACTGCTCAATAAACGTGTGTGCAAACCGCCGCCCATGCGGTTTCGGTCTACATCAACACACGGCCGACTCATCTCCTCACGCCGCGGCCGATTCATCCGTCTGCGCCCGCGGTCGACTCGCCTGTCCGCGCCGACTTATAGGACCTGGTTTCAAAGATGACCCGGCCTGCTCAATAATGATCAAAGGAATGCCGGCTTATCTGGACCTCAGATATTTTGCAGTAGTAGCACTGTCTCCTGCATATCCTATGCTGAGCTTTTCCATGATCATACAGTTACTTGGGGGCTTCCAACTCATCGAGTTTAGCTTACAAAACCCTTTTAACCCGGCGAGATGCCAAACTATACTTGGTTAAACCTGCCTGTTAGCAAGATGCTACTCCCTAAAAAGCGACCCAGCGTACGTCTGATGAGTCAATCACAAAGGTGACCCTGAATTCATCAGAGTTAAAACGTTCGATTGGTTGCGTGAGAGCCGGCTTTCAGAAAGATAGGACAACCCAAAAGAGGCCAAAAAGCCTGCTTCCACAGGAAGCAAAACCAATACTCGAGCCTTGAAAGCCGGTCTTATGCCATGCCTCGAAAGCCGGCAATTTTTTTACTCTATTATCATACACATACATCATCATACACTGCATCATCCATCATACATTGCATCATCATTGCATCATCATACGATGCATCATATATGCATGCATATACTGACTTATGTTGCAGGAGCCGGTTTTCAAACCGGGTTACATTATTCAAATCTTTAATAGCCAACATGGCTGGATTTTCATTATGGCTATCATAATCCGTATTGGATGATTGAGGTTTTCAAAGCCCCGTCAGAGAAATGGCTATTATTCCCTCATCCAAAAATACCAACTCACAGCAAGGAGCATGGTTCAATATTCATATGCAAAAGCATTCAGCAACATCATCCAGACAGTGGATATGGTTTATTCTATAATGGAAGGAATAGTCCTGAGTTGCTGCAGGCACACGACCCGGCACTTGGGGGCTACATTATTCAAATCATGATTATCTCAAGTATGTAAGTCCCATGTCACTGCAAGCATGCACCACGGCACTTGGGAGCTAATGCAAGTTGCTTTTCAAATCATCACATTGTCAACAGACCCGGTTATATCAGGCAGATGAGCCGGTCTTCCATCATTTTCTAAGTTCCAGCCCAGTGTTGTCTTACTGAGCCGGCCCTTGGGGGCTACACATTGCTCTTCAAGGTTATATGATCAGATCTGCAAAAGTCCCTGCTCATTATTGCATAATGACCCGGCCCTTGGGGGCTACACTAGCTGAAGTTTTATGAGCATAAGACAAATGCAAAATCCCAAGTTGCTGCAGGCAAGACGACCCGGCACTTGGGGGCTACAATGGTCAGTTGGTTAAATAGATCACAAGGTCCAAATTGAAGACCCGGCCCATCATATACTGATGAGCCGGCCCTTGGGGGCTACACATGTGAAGTGCAAAACTTTCAGTTCATGATTGAAGACCCAGACGGATAACCCAGATTTTTCTCACGGATAACCCGGATTTTTCTCCAAAGTTGCAACATTTATATTTAAGCAAGTCTTAAGCTATCACTTTGCTCTACTCTTAAGACTTGGGGGCTACAGGTTATCTCCATGTTATTCAGACAAGTCAGCTCAACATCATACAGATTTTTTATTTCATCAAAGTCTGAAGCATTGAAAGTTGGCACAACATCAGACGAATTTTTCTTTTTATCAAGCCAAGACATTTGAAGACAATTCAAAAATATCATCAGGGTTATTTTTTTCTATTGATATGGAAGAAATTCGGGAGTTTAGCATGAATAAATCAAAGCTAATCTGGGGGCTAATGTCGGGGATATAACTGCACGATATGACCCGGCTCATGACGTTAAGTCGCCCTGAGACTTAAGTCATCTCTGGGCTTAAGCCGCCCTGAGACTTAGTCATTTCTGGAGGTGAGTCCTGAAGATCAGTCCTGAAGATGAGCCCTGAGGATGTTACCCCGGCCTGCTACAGTGCCAGGATGTTAACCCGGTTGCTACAGTGCCAGGATGTTAACCCGGTTGCTACAGTGCCAGGATGTTAACCCGTCTGCTACAGTGCCAGGATGTTAACCCAGCTTCTACAGTGCCAGGATGTTAACCCGGCTGCTACAGTGCCATGGAGTTAACCCAGCATGCTACAGTGACCCAGGCGAGGAGTCAAAATACAAGATGGAGACCCTTTAACTTGGAAGACACGGATGACTTAGAGTAGGACTCCAATCACGGGTTTAACCCGGAATCTCATGTAAGCCGCCCCTTCAACTTATATAAGGAGGGGCAGGGCGCCCCAAGAGGGACGAGTTTCTATAGGTCAGGATAGAGAGATAAATCTAGAGACAGATGTTTTGGCAGGTCAAAAGACAGACGTTTTGATAGCTCTCAAGACAGAGTCAGGGAAATAGCACCCTTGTAATCGTGACTATGATCATCAATATTAATCAAGCAGGACGTAGGCTTTTACCTCCACCGTGAGGGGCCGAACCTGGGTAAAACTCGCGTCTTCTCGATTCCGATTAACCCCGTTCAAGCTACCACCTAGTTGCGATGGCCTCACCACTAAGTCATTTCACGAGGACATGTGCCGTGACAAAACCACGACAGATTCCGAAGTGAAACAATGTCATCACAAAAAATTGGCAATGCCATCTTGGTGGGACCGAGATCCATTTCGGTCAAACCGAATTGCCAGGGGTTGGCAGTGGCAATGGGAGTGGTAATCTCGGTGGGTCCGGATGGGGTAGTTTCGGTGGGACCGAGATGAACATTTAGGGTTTGGACAGATGTGATTCTGAGAAAATGACTGAGGGTTTTTGGAGCAATACCACTGAACACTTGAGCAACAACCTCATCATTAATACCTCATCCCCTTTTAATAGTATTGGCTTTCCTAAGGGACTCAATGTGATCTTGGATCACTAAACCAAAAATGTAGAGTCTTGTAGTTGCCAATTCTTGTCCTTGCCACTTTCAAGGGATCCACATCTTCTTGTTCTTGCCATGCCATTGTTGAACTGGTCTAAAATACACTAGATAAAAGTGTTAGTCCAACAACATGTATGTTGACATTGATTACCAAAACCACCAAGGGAGCAAATGTGCTTTCAAAGGTACGGCTTCAAACTCTACGGCTATGATAGCGACATAGGTCTTGTTGATATATCATAGATCTGGATGCGGCAAGTTCGCGTTCATGTTCCAGAGCATCAAGAGCATCTTGGCGAGCTTGTTCATTATCAGCCTCCACATAAGCTGTAACTCTAGGAGAGTCGTGATGAATATCACTTGGTAGCACTGCTTCTGCACCATAGACCGGGAAAAATGGCGTATAGCCTGTCGACCTATTGGGAGTAGTCCGTATGCCCCAAAGTACTATAGGTAACTCCTCTTCCCAGCATCTAGGAGTGCATTCAAGAGGCACCATAAGCCTTGGCATAATTCCATGTAGCAATTCCTGATTAGCTCGTTCCGCCTGTCCATTAGACTGAGGATGTGCCACAGACGCTAAGTCAAGTCTGATATGCTCCTGTTGACAGAACTGCTTCATGACTCCCTTGGAAAGATTGGTTACATTGTCAGTGATGATGCTATGCGGATAGCCAAAACGGTAGATCAACTTTTTTAGGAACTTAACAGCTGTAGCAGCATCACAACGGCTAACTGGCTCTGCCTCAACCCACTTTGTAAACTTGTCAACTGCAACCAACAAGTGAGTATGTTTATTTTTGGATCTTTTGAAAGGTCCGACCATATCGAGCCCCCAGACTGCAAAAGGCCAAGTGATTGGGATCATCCGCAATTCTTGAGCCGACACATGAGCTTGACGAGCAAATTTCTGGCATCCATCACACTTGCGAATAGTATCCTCTGCATCTGCGTGAGCTGTAAGCCAGTAAAACCATGTCGAAAAGCTTTTACAACCAATGATCTTGAGCCAGCATGATGTCCTCAATCGCCAGAGTGGATCTCATTAAGAATCGCACAGCCCTCTTCAGGAGAAACACAACATTGAAAAATGCATGTGACACTTCGTCTGTGTAACTCGCCATTGACTATGGTCATGGACTTGGACCTCCTGATAATCTGCCGAGCGATGATTTCCTCTGCTGAGAGCTTGCCACGGCTAAGATAAGCCAGGTAAGGTACTGTCCAATCTGGTGTAGCATGAACAGCGGCCACCAATGCTGCTTCTGGATCGGGAATAGCAATGTCCTCCTCCATCAGTAATTTGACTGACGGGTTGTGCATGACGTCCAGGAAAACATTGGGTGGAACAGGCTTCCGCCGAGACCCCAAACGAGACAGTGCATCTGCTGCCTCATTAAGCCGGTGATCAATATGATCAACCTGGTATCCTTCGAAGTGTCCAGCAATATTTGTAACTGCATGTCTGTAAGCCGCCATGAGGGGGTCCATGGAGTCCCAAGTCCCAGAGACCTACTGAGCCACAAAGTCTGAGTCACCAAGACATCTGACTTGGCTAAGATTCATCTCCTTAGCCATATGAAGCCCATGCAGTAAGGCCTCACATTCTGCTACATTGTTAGTGCAGGAAAACATAACTCTTAAGACATAACAAAATTTATCACCTCATGGGGAAGTTATCACAACTCCAGCCCCCGAGCCCTCCAACTGTCTAGATCCATCAAAGTGTATTGTCCAGTATGTTGTATCTGGCTTCTCCTCAGGAGCTTGCAACTCAGTCCAGTCATTGATGAAATCCACCAAAGCCTGAGATTTGATGGCGGTCTGTGGCACGTATTTGAGATGATGTGGGTGATGACCCACAAGTATAGGGGATCAATCATAGTCCTTTCAATAAGTAAGAGTGTCGAACCCAACGAGGAGCAGAAGGAAATGACAAATGGTTTTCAGCAAGGTATTCTCTGCAAGTACTGAAAGTAGCGGTAACAGATAGTTTTGATAGCACGATAATTCATAACAAGTAACAAGTAACAAGTATAATAAAGTGCAGCAAGGTGGCCCAATCCTTTTTATAGCAAAGGACAAGCCGGAACGAACTCGTATAATAAGCAAAGCGTTCTCAAGGACACATGGGAATTTCATCTAGTCACTTTCATCATGTTTGTTTGATTCGCGTTTGCTACTTTGATAATTTGATATGTGGGTGGACCGGTGCTTGGGTCCTATACTTACTTAAACAAGCCTCCCACTTATGATTACCCCCTGTCGCAACCATCTGCAACTACGAAAGAAGAATTAAGATAAATCTAACCATAGCACAAAACATATGGATCCAAGTCAGCCCCTTACGGAATAGCGCATAAACTAGGGTTTAAGCTTCTGTCACTCTAGCAACCCATCATCTAATTACTACTCCACAATGCCTTCCCTTAGGCCCAAAGATGGTGAAGTGTCATGTACTCAATGTTCAAACGACACCACTAAAGGAAGCAACAACATACATATCATCAAAATATCGAACGAACACCGAATTCACATTATTACTTATGACAAGACTTCTCCCATGTCCTCAAGAACAAAAGTAACTACTCACAAATCATATTGATGTTCAAGATCAGAGGGGTATTGAATATCATTAAGGATCTGAACATATAATCTTCCACCAAATAAACCGACTAGCATCAACTACAAGATGAAATCAACACTACTAGCAACCCACAGGTACCAATCTGAGGTTTTGAGACAAAGATTGAATACAAGAGATGAACTAGGGTTTGAGATGAGATGGTGCTGGTGAAGATTTTAATGAAGATTGGTCCTCCCAAGATGAGAGGATCGTTGGTGATGTCGATGGCTTCGATTTCCCCCTCCTGGAGGGAAGTTTCCCCGACGGAATCGCTCTGCCGGAGAGCAAAAGTGCTCCTGCCCATGTTCCGCCTTGAGATGGTGGTGCTTCATCCCGAAAGTCTTCTTGTTATTTTTTCTAGGGCAAATGGCTTCATATAGCAGAAGGAGGGGGCCGGAGGCCTGCCAGGGGCCCCACAAGCTCGGGGGGCGTGCCCAGGGGGTAGGGCGCACCCCCCAGGCTTGTGGCTTCATTGTGGGCTCCCTCCTAGTAATTCTTTCGCCAGTATTTTTTATATATTCCAAAATAATTCTCCATAAATTTTCAGGTCATTTGGAGTTGTGCAGAATAGCTATCTCTATTTCACCCCTTTCTGGTCCAGAATTCCAGCTGCCGGCAATCTCCCTCTTCATGTGAAACTTGTAAAATAAGAGAGAAAAGGCATAAGAATTGTATCATAAAGTGAAATAATGATCAAAAACATAATAAATAATAGTAGGAAAACATGATGCAAAATGGACATATCAACTCCCCCAAGCTTAGACCTCGCTTGTCCTCAAGCGAAAAACCGAAATCGATAATCATGACCACATGTTTAGAGAGAGAGATGTCGATAAAACAAATTACGGACATGAAAGCATCATTATCATAACAACAATATATCATCATAAAACTTCTCATGAAAAAGTGACAATTCATCCACAAGTTAAAGTATGAACCATAAACCATATTCAAAACTAATAAACTATGATCTCAGTCACTGAAGCAATTGCAATTCATCATATTATAAGAAAGAGTCTATGTAAGAGCTTTCTTTAGCAAGTTCACATACTAAACCATCATTTAGTCTTCTATGATTGCTGACACTCGCGGCATACTTATGGAGCAAAAGTTTCAGTCAGACACATAGAAAGATAGGGGCTTATAATTTTGCCTCCCAACGTATTTACCTCAAGGGTAATGTCACCAATAATAACTCATGATCACCTACATCTAACTGGATATATATGCCTGGATCTGCCCCACCACATGATGCTTGCCAAGAGAGAAAATAAAAATGGAATAGAAGAGAATACTATTGACTCTTGCATAAAAGTAAATACATAATGTAAAAGATAGGCCCTTTGCAGAGGGAAGCAGAGGTTTTCATGCACTTTTTGTTTTTGGATGTGCAAGCTCTTAATGTAAAGGAACATCACTTTATATTGCGCCTTGTGATAGTGACCTTTATTATGCAGTCTGTCGCTTTTATTTCTTCACCATCACAAGATCGTACAAAGCTTATTTTCCCTTACAATAAAAGATCATACATATTTAGGAGCAATTTTTATTGCTTTGCACCAATGACAACTTACTTGAGGTATCTTATTCAATCCATAGGTAGATATGGTGGACTCTCATGACATGAAACTGGGTTTAAAGGTTTTTCGATGCACAAGTAGTATCTCTACTTAGTACAGAATTTTGGCTAGCAAAAGATAGGGGGCAAGCACCACATGTTAGAAGATCCAAAACAATATAACTTCTATGTGAATATAAGCAAACATAACTCATTACATTGTCTTCCTTGTCCAACATCAACTATTTGGCATAGAATATTTAACGGGGGCTCACAATCTTAAAAGATGTCCAAGATATTATATTTATATGTGAGACCTCTCTTCCTTTATTACTTTTTCATGAATTGCCACAATGACCAATCTTATGTTTGTCAACTTCCAACAAGTTTGATCAATTATACCTTTTTTATGTGAAGTCATCACTCCCCATGGGACTAGCATATGATCTCTCTTTTCTTTATTCTTTTTATTTTTATTTATAAGATTGGATCAACAAAAGCAAAACACTCAACTCAAACTACTCTTTATTATATAAATTTCACACAGGATTACATGGATAGATAGATCACAAAGCAAGCACTAGAAACTAGATCATACTAAAATTTTATTCTTCTAAATAATGAAATAGGTAAGGATTGAACTAAGATAGATAATTATGATAAAAGTGATGGTGATACGATACCGGGGCACCACCCCCAAGCTTGGCACAAGCCAAGGGTGGTGCCCATACACGTGTACTCAAGTCTCCTTCTTCGGTGATGGTGGTTGCTACTTGTAGCTTGCGTTGGTATTTTCCCCGAAGAGGAAGTGATGATGCATCACAGTAGAGGTAAGTATTTCCCTCAGTTATGAAACCAAGGTTATCGAACTAGTAGGAGAATCACGCAACACCTCATTAGCAGCACCTGCACACAAACAACAAATCCTTGCACCCAACGCAAACGAGGGGTTGTCATTCCCTCGGCGGTCAATTGCAAGATTAAATTGTATGTGATAGATAGATAGATTGAAAGAAAAATACAAAATAAAAGAAATAAAAGAAAATGGCAGCAATATTTTTAGGGTTTTAATAATATGATTTAGATAGACCCGGGGGCCATAGTTTTCACTAGAGGCTTCTCTCGAGAAAATAGCATACGGTGGGTAGACAAATTACTGTTGGGCAATTGATAGAAAAGCAAATAATCATGACAATATCCAAGGCAATGATCATGTATATAGGCATCACGTCCGAGACAAATAGACCGACTCCTGCCTGCATCTACTACTATTACTCCACACATCGACCGCTATCCAGCATGCATCTAGTGTATTAAGTCCATAAAGAACGGAGTAACGCCTTAAGAACGATGACATGATGTAGACAAGATAAACTCATGTATGAATAAACCCCATCTTTTTACCCTTAATAACAATGATACATACGTGTCATGTCCCTTTCTGTCACTGGGATTGAGCACCGCAAGATCGAACCCATTACAAAGCACATGTTCCCATGGCAAGATAAATCAATCTAGTTGGCCAAACCAAATCAATAGATCGGAGAAGAAATACGAAGCTATAATAATCATGCATAAAAGAGATCAGAGAAGACTCAAATAATATTCATGGATAATCTGATCATAAACTCACAATTCATCGGATCCCAACAAACACACCGCAAAAAGTGATTACATCGGATAGAACTCCAAGAACATCGAGGAGAACATGGTATTGAAGATCAAAAAGAGAGAAGAAGCCATCTAGCTACTAACTATGGACCCGAAGGTCTGTGGTAAACTACTCACGCATCATCGAAAGGGCAGCAAGGTTGATGTAGAGCCCCTCCGTGATCGATTCCCCCTCCGGCGGAGTGCCGGGGAAGGCCTCCAGATGGGATCTCTCGAGAACAGAAACTTGCGGCGGCGGAAAAAGTATTTCGTGGACTCCCCTGAGGGTTTCTAATTTTTCCTGAATTTATAGTGGTGGAATTAGGTCAAACGGAGCTGAGGTGGGCCCAGGAGGCACCAGGGCGCGCCTGCCCCCCCCCCCCAGGCGCGCCCTGGAGGCTCGTGGCCACCTCCTCTGGCGTCTGGTATCCTCCCGATGCTTCTAGTGTTTATCTTGTCCAGAAAAAAATCTCCAAAAAGTTTTGTGGCATTTGGACTTCGTTTGGTATTGATTTTCTATAAAACAAAAACAGGGCAGAAAACAACGAGTGGCACTAGGCACTATGTTAATAGGTTAGTCTCCAAAAATGATATATAATTGCTGTAAATGTATATAAAAACATCCAAGATTGATAATATAATAGCATGGAACAATAAAAAATTATAGATACATTCGAGACGTATCAGCATCCCCAAGCTTAATTCCTGCTCGTCCTCGAGTAGGTAAATGATAAAAACAGAATTTTTGATATGGAATGCTGCCTATCATATTCATCACATATTCTTTTCTTTTATAGCATGGACATTGGACTTGAATGATTCAAAGCAATAGTCTATAATTTGACATGAAGATATAAATACTCAAGCATGCTAACAAGCAACCATGTCTTCCAAAATATCAATGCTAAAGAAAGTTATCCCTAGCCCATTATGCTCAATCATTGATCCATTCATGAAACACACTCAAATATTAGCTACATACAATGCACAAGTATGACAATAGTGCTCTCTAGTTGGTGCTTTTGTAAGAGAAGATGGAGACTCAAATAAAATAAAAATTCCATAAAAGTAAATAGATAGGCCCTTCGCAAAGGGAGGCAGAGATTTGTCAAATGTGCCAGAGCTCAAAGCTTAAATTAAAGAGATAAAAATATTTTCAGAGGCATGCTTTTCCTGTCAACAAAAACGACCGAGAATTCCCAATATTTTCCATGCTAGACACATCATAGGCGGTTCCCAAACAGAAAGTAAAGTTTATTTCCTTTCCACCATTCTTTCACAATCCATGGCTAGCCGTATCCACGGGTGCCCTCCATACCAACACTTTCCAAGGAATTTTGTTGTTATTAATTTTTGATTTCATTGTGGGACTGGGCATCCCTATTACCAGCCACTCTCTTGTGCAATGACAAGTGAATAAACACTCATCGTGAGAATAACACACCTAGCATGGAAAATAATGGCCACCCCCTGCCGCTTCATGAGCGGTACGGGCACACAAGACGGAAAAATTATTTTGAAAATTAGAGTTGGCACACGCAAATTTACTTGGAACGGCATTGAAATACCGCATATAGGTAGATATAGTGGACTCATTTGGCACAACTGGGGTTTAAGGATTTTGGATGCACAAGCAGTATTTCTGCTTAGTACAAATGAAGGCTAGCAAATAGATTGAGAAGCAACCAACCAAAAAACGAAAACGGTCATAAACATCCATTGAACATAACTAACACCGAATAATGCACCATAAGTAGGATATAATTTCGTTGCATGACTATTGACTTAATGTGCATGCATAGGGAATCGCAAACCTTAACACTAATATTTTTACTAAATCACAATTACTCACTAACATGACTCACATATTATCATTTCCATGTCGCAAAACTATTGCAAGGAATCACACTTATCATATCCAATGATCTATATGAAAGTTTTTATTTATATCCCTCTTCAATATTCATCACTTTGGGACCAAATTCATATCTTGTGCAAATTACCGTTACTATTATCAACTCTCAAAAAGATTTAAGTGAAGCATGAGAGTGCAAATATTTCTTCAAAATTTCAATATTATCAACTCTCAAAATAATATAAGTGAAGCATGAGAGTTTATTTCTTCAAAATATAGCCACCACCTTGCTCAAAAAGATTTAAGTGAAGCACTAGAGCAACTGCCTAGCTCAAAAAATTTAAGTGAAGCACATAGAGTATTCTAGCAAATGATGATGAACGTGTGGCTCTCTCAAGATAGGTGTGTTCAGCAAGGATGATTGTGACAAACTAAAAAGCAAACAAAGCAAAGACTCAAATAATACACGACGCTCCAAGCAAAACACATATCATGTGGCGAATAAAAATATAGCTCCAAGTAAAATTACTGATGGTTGGTAGAAGAAAGAGGGGATGCCTTCAGGGGCATCCCCAAGCTTAGACGCTTGAGTCTTCCTAGAATATTACCTTGGGGTGCCTTGGGCATCCCCAAGCTTAGGCTCTTTCTACTCCTTATTCCTTCATCCATTGTGATCTCACCCAAAACTTGAAAATTTCAAGCACACAAAACTCAACAAAACCTTTGTGAGATCCCTTAGTATAACAAAATAAATCACTACTTTAAGTACTGTTGCAAACCCATTCATATTTTATTTTTGCATTATACCTACCATACTTTAACTTCACCATGGCTTATACCCCCCGATACAATCCATAGATTCATCAAAACAAGCAAGTAGTGCATCAAAAACAGAATCTGTCAAAAACAGAATAGTCTGTAGCAATCTATTTAAAAGCCATACTTCTGTAACTCCAAAAATTCTGAAAACTTAGGACAACGTGGGAAATGCATATACCAATATTGTGTAAAAATTTCAGATTTTTTTTATGCTCCAGTACAGAAACCAAATTCGGGCACTGGACGCAAAACTTTCTCTTTTCCAAACAGCATCAATTATACTATCTTCCAAATCATCCCAAAGGCTTTACTTGGCACAAACACTAATTAAAAACACAAAAACACAATCATACCAGTAGCATAATTGTGAAAACACACAATAACAGAAAAAATTATTTTATTCATTGGGTTGCCTCCCAACAAGCGCTATTGTTTTATGCCCCTAGCTAGGCATAATGCATAGTTTCAAGTTTTGTCATCTTTCAAGTTGATTCCATAAGTGGCACTCATAATTCATTCATATGGTGCTTTAATTATTTTCCTAGGGAAATGCTCCATACCCTTTTTTAGTGGAAACTGAAATTTTATATTCCCTTCTTTCATATCAATAACGGCACCTATAGTTCGTAAGAACGGTCTACCAAGTATTATGGGGCAAGAAGAATTGCATTCAATATCAAGAACAATAAAATCAATGGGCACATAATTTGTATTTGCAAGAATAAGAACATCATTAATTCTACCCATTGGTTTTTTAATAGTAGAATCCGCAAGATGCAAATTAAGAGAACATTCATCTATATTGGGAAAACCTAGCACATCACATAGAGATTTTGGAATTGTGGAAACGCTAGCACCCAAATGACATAAAGCATTGCACTAATAATTTTTTATTTTAACTTTAATGGTGGGTTCCCATTCATCATATAATTTTCTAGGAATTGAAATTTCTAGTTCTAGCTTTTCTTCTAACGCTTTCATCATTGCTTCTACGATGTGTTTAGTAAAAGCCTTGTTTTGCTCATAAGCGTTGGGTGAATTTAACATGGATTGTAACAAAGAAATGCACTCAATCAAAGAACAATTATCATAAGTAAAATATTTGTAATCCAGGAGATTGGTCACATCGCTATTTAAAGTTTTTACCTCTCCAAACCCACTTTTAGCAATTTTTTCATTAAGATTTTCACCCTCCGAATTATTGGAACGCCTACTAGCTAAAGTTGACTCTTCTTAAGTCCCCTTTTCATCAAGTTTTATATTTCTAAACAAAGAATCAATAGATGGAACACCAATCATTTTAATATCCTCATCATTACTATGATAGAAACCAGGAGGAATCGCTTTTTCTAAAAATTCTCGTTTAGCTTTAAGCATAGCGGTTCTTTTCTTACTCTCATCCATGGAGACATATAAAGCTTTAATTGATTCACTAATATTAATTTTGGGTGGCAAAATTTTAGTCTTAAGATTTTCCACATCATGAATAATTCTATCAATGCTCCTAGACATATCATCAAGTTTACTCAATTTTTCTTCTATCGTAGTGTTGAAAACTTTTTGAGCATTAATAAATTCTTTAATATTACTATCAAGATCAGAGGGCATACTATTATTATTATTATAAGAATTACCATAAGGATTGCCATAATTATTAGAGGAATTTCCAGGAAACGGTCTAGCGTTGAAATTACCTCTATAAGCATTATTATTGAAATTGTTTTGCGAGACAAAATTCACATCTACGGGATCATTATTTTGCTCAATCAAAGTGGACAATGGCACATCATTAGGATCAATATGAGAATTTTTACTAGCAACCAATTTCATAAGCGCATCAACTTTATCACTCAAAGTACTAATTTTTTCAATAGAATTCACTTTTTTACTAGTAGGAGTTCTTTCAGTATGACATTGTGAATAATTTGCCATAATACTATCAAGCAATTTAGTAGCTTCTCCCAAAGTAATTTCCATAAAAGTACCACCCGCGGCGGAATCTAAAAGATTTCTAGAAACAAAATTCAATCCCGCATAAATTTTTTGTATGATCATCCATAAATTTAAACCATGAGTAGGGCAATTTCTTATCATCAATTTCATCCTCTCCCAAGATTGGGCAACATGTTCATGATCAAGTTGCTTAAAATTCATAATTTGATTTCTAAGAGAAATAATTTTCGCGGGAGGAAAAAACTTAGTAATAAAAGCATCTTTACACCTATCCCAATAATCGATACTATTTCGTGGTACAGATGAAAACCAAATTTTTGCACGATCCCGTAATGAGAATGGGAATAATTTTAATTTCACATTATCATTATCCACATCTTTTTTCTTTTGCATGTCACACAATTCTACGAAAGTGTTAAGATGGGCTGCAGCATCTTCATTAGGACTACCAGAAATTTGGTCTTTCATAACAAGATTTAGCAAAGCGGCATTAATATCACAAGTCTCCGCACTAGAGGCGGGAGGAGCAATCGGAATACTAATAAAATCATTATTATTATTATTGGAAAAATCACACAATTTTGTATTTTCTTGAGACATCGTGACTACGCAAACAAGATAACAAGAAAGCAAACAAGCAAACAAGAAAAAGGCAAATGAAAAATATTTTTGTATTTTTGTAAAAGCGTTTTAGAAGTGGGGGAGATGAAAACAAGAGGCAAATAAAGTAAATGCAAGGATATGAGAGTTTATGGAAAGGTACTTGATAGATGTTGATGATGTCTCCCCGGCAACGGCGCCAGAAATTCTTCCTGCTACTTGAAGCTTGCGTTGGTATTTTCCCCGAAGAGGAAGGGATGATGCAGCACAGTAGAGATAAATATTTCCCTCAGTTATGAAACCAAGGTTATCGAACTAGTAGGAGAATCACGCAACACCTCGTTAGCAGCACCTGCACACAAACAACAAATCCTTGCACCCAACGCAAACAAGGGGTTGTCAATCCCTCGGCGGTCAATTGCAAGATTAAATTGTATGTGATAGAAAGATATATTGAAACAAAAATACAAAATAAAATAAATAAAAGAAAATGGGAGCAATATTTTTAGGGTTTTAGTAATATGATCTAGATAGACGCGGGGGCCATAGTTTTCACTAGAGGCTTCTCTCGAGAAAAAAGCATACGGTGGGTAGACAAATTACTGTTGGGCTATTGATAGAAAAGCAAATAATCATGATGATATCCAAGGCAATGATCATGTATATAGGCATCACATCCGAGACAAGTAGACCGACTCCTACCTGCATCTACTACTATTACTCCACACATCGACCGCTATCCAGCATGCATCTAGTGTATTAAGTCCATAAAGAACGGAGTAACGCCTTAAGAACGATGACATGATGTAGACAAGATAAACTCATGTATGAATAAACCCCATCTTTTTACCCTTAATAGCAATGATATATACGTGTCATGTCCCTTTCTGTCACTGGGATTGAGCACCGCAAGATCGAATCCATTACAAAGCACCTCTTCCCGTGGCAAGATAGATCAATCTAGTTGGCCAAACCAAATCAATAGATCGGAGAAGAAATATGAAGCTATAATAATCATGCATAAAAGAGATTAGAGAAGACTCAAATAATATTCATGGATAATCTGATAATAAACTCACAATTCATCGGATCCCAACAAACACACCGCAAAAAGTGATTACATCGGATAGAACTCCAAGAACATCGAGAAGAACATTGTATTGAAGATCAAAAAGAGAGAAGAAGCCATCTAGCTACTAACTATGGACCCAAAGGTCTGTGGTAAACTACTCACGCATCATCGGAAGGGCAGCATGGTTGATGTAGAGCCCCTCCGTGATCGATTCCCCCTCCGGCGGAGTGCCCGAGAAGGCCACCAGATGGGATCTATCGAGAACAGAAACTTGCGGCGGCGGAAAAAGTATTTCGTGGACTCCCCTGAGGGTTTCTAATTTTTCTTGAATTTATAGTTGTGGAATTAGGTCAAACGGAGCTTAGGTGGGCCCTCGAGGCACCAGGGCACACCTGCCCCCCCCCCCAGGCGCGCCCTGGTGGCTCGTGGCCACCTCCTCTGGCGTCTGGTCTTCTCCCGAAGCTTCTATAGATTATCTTGTCCAGAAAAAATCTCCAAAAAGTTTCGTGGCATTTGGACCTCGTTTGGTATTGATTTTCTTTAAAACAAAAACAGGGCAGAAAACAGCAACTGGCACTGGGCACTAAGTTAATATGTTAGTCTCAAAAAATGATATATAATTGCTGTAAATGTATATAAAAACATCCAAGATTGATAATATAACAGCATGGAACAATCAAAAATTATAGATACGTTGGAGACGTATCAGTGGTGATGATGCGGTAGGCTTGTCCTTCCACTCAAGGACACGAATGTCTTCTTTTTAATTTGTCATTCTCTCTTTTGAGATCCCAGATTTTGCGACTTAGTTAATCCGAATCTTCCTGCACATGACGAAAAGGGGTGAATTGAACTTTAGGTACTTTCACCGTATTGGGCAGGCTGGACCTCTTGAATTCAACATGCATATCTCCTGGTTGAGGCAGAGGGGGACCTCTTGATTTCAACATGGCGCTTGGCCTTGAAAATCTGACACAAAACAGCACGAAACAAGAACAGAGGGGAAACTTGCGATGTAGTAGTCAAAACATCCGTGAGTATATATAATGAATTTTTCCCATGCAGGACAAGTAACATAGAAGAAAAACGAAGTCGAGAAAGTGCACGAGGGGGCCACAAGCCTAGTAGGCGCGCCATGGGGGTATGGCGCGCCCCCCAGGCTTGTCGCCTCCTCATGCATTTTTCGGACTGTTTATTATTTTCCTAATTTTTTTATATATTCCAAAATGGACAAAAAGTACTTTTATGGAAGTTTTGGAGTCGGTTTATGCACCATACCACATACCTACTCCTTTTCAGGATTCTGGAGCGTTCCGGACTGTTTCTTCTATGTGCTCTTCCGGTGTCATTGTTTGAATAATATTAGTTTCAACATTAATGGGCGTACTTGAGATATAATGTTTAATTCTTTGCCCATTAACCACTCTGGGATTATTGCCTTCGGAGTTGTTTATTTTGATGGCTCCGGAGCGATAAACTTCTTCAATGATGTATGGTCCTTCCCACTTAGAGAGAAGTTATCCTGCAAAAAATCTTAAACGAGAATTGTATAATAGAACATGATCACCTACTTTGAATTCCCATTTTTGAATTCTTTTATCCTGCCATCTTTTAACTTTTTCTTTAAATAACTTGGCATTTTCATAAGCTTGGGTTCTCCATTCATCTAGAGAGCTAATATCAAATAACCTCTTTTCACCGGCAAGTTTGAAATCCTAATTAATTTCTTTGATTGCCCAATATGCTTTATGTTCTAACTCAATAGGTAAATGACATGCTTTCCCATAAACCATTTTATATGGAGACATACCCATAGGATTTTTATAAGCAGTTCTGTAAGCCCATAGTGCATCATCAAGTTTCTTAGACCAATTCTTTCTAGATCTATTAACGGTCTTTTGCAAAATTAATTTTATTTCTCTATTAGTTAATTCGACTTGACCACTAGACTGAGGATGACAAGGAGATGCAATTCTATGATTAACATCATATTTAGCAAGCAATTTACGGAAAGCACCATGAATAAAATGTGAACCACCATCAGTCATTAAATATCTAGGGACTCTAAACCTCAGAAATATAACTTCTTTAAGCATTTTAATAGAAGTGTTATGATCAACACTACTAGTTGGAATAGCTTCTACCCACTTCATAACATAATCAACAGCAACTAAGATATGTGTGTACCCATTAGAGGAAGGAAAAGGTCCCATATAATCAAAACCCCAAACTTCAAATGGTTCAATAACAAGTGAATAATTCATAGGCATTTCCTGACGTCTACCAACATTACCAATTCTTTGACATTCATCACAAGAGAGGACAAACTTACGTGCATCTTTGAAAAGAGTAGGCCAATAAAAACCAGATTGTAATACCTTGTGTGCAGTTCTGTCTCCCACATGGTGTCCTCCATATGCCTCGGAGTGACACTTCCGTAGGATTTCTTCCTGTTCATGCTCAGTTACAAAACGTCTAATAACACCATCTTCTCCTTCTTTATATAAATGTGGGTCATCCCAAAAGTAATGTCTTAAATCAAAGAAGAATTTTTTCTTTTGTTGGTATGTGAAACTAGGTGGTATATATTTAGCAACAATGTAATTAGCATAGTCTGCATACCAAGGAGTGTTACGAGATGCATTTATCATAGTTAATTATTCATCAGGAAAATCATCATTAATAGGAAGTGGTTCATCAAGAACATTTTCCATTCTAGACAAATTATCTGCTAAGGGATTCTCAGCTCCCTTTCTATCAATAATATGCAAATCAAATTCTTGTAGCAGAAGAACCCACCTAATAAGTCTAGGTTTATAGCATCTTTCTTTTCCATAAGGTATTTAATAGCAGCATGATCAGTGTGAATAGTAACTATGGAATCAACAATGTAAGATCTGAATTTATCACATGCAAACACAACTACTAAAAATTATTTCTCAGTAGTAGCATAATTTCTTTGAGCACTGTCTAGAGTTTTACTAGCATAATGAATAACATTCAATTTCTTATCAACTCTTTGACCTAAAATAGCACCAACAGCATAATCACTAGCATCACACATAATTTCAAAGGGTAGGTTCCAATCAGGTGGTTGAACAATAGGTGCAGAAATTAAGGCTTTCTTAAGTATTTCAAAGGCTTCTACACAATCATCATAAAAAACAAATGGAACATCTTTTTGCAAAAGATTAGTAAGAGGCCTTGAAATTTTAGAGAAGTATTTTATAAACCTTCTATAGAAACCTGCATGACCAAGGAAACTTCTTATACCTTTGATATCTTTAGGACATGGCCTTTTCTCAATTGAATCAACTTTAGCTTTATCAACTTCAATACCTCTTTCAGAAATTTTATGCCCAAGGACTATACCTTCATTCACCATAAAGTGGCACTTCTCCCAGTTCAAGACAAGATTAGTTTCTTCACATCTCTACAAAACTCGATCAAGGTTGCTCAAGCAATCATCAAAGGAAGTTCCGTAAACGGAGAAATCATCCATGAAAACCTCAACAATCTTTTCACGAAAGTCAGAGAATATAGCAGTCATACATCTTTGAAAGGTAGCAGGTGCATTACACAAACCAAAAGGCATACGACGATAAGCATATGTTCCAAAAGGACAAGTAAATGTGGTTTTCTCTTGTTCTTCTGGTGATACAGGTATTTGAGAGAAACCAGAATAACCATCTAGGAAGCAATAGTGTGTGTGCTTAGATAATCTTTCTAACATTTGATCAATAAAAGGAAAGGGGTAATGATCTTTCCTAGTAGCTTTATTTAATTTCCTGAAAGCAATTACCATCCTATAGCCAGTTACAATTCTTTGTGGAATGAGTTCATTTTTATCATTAGGAACAACGGTAATACCTCCTTTCTTAGGAACCCAATGAACAGGACTTACCCATCTACTATCAACTATGGGATAAATTATACCTGCCTCCAGAAGCTTTAATATTTCACTTCTTACCACATCTTTCATTTTAGGATTCAACCTTCTTTGATGATCAACAACAGGTTTAGCATCTAGCTCCATATTAATCTTGTGCTGACATAGAGTGGGACTAATGCCCTTAAGATCATGAAGAGTATGTCCAATAGCAGCACGGTGCTTCCTCAGAGTTTTAAGTAATCTCTCTTCTTCATGCTCTGAAAGGTTAGCACTAATAATAATAGGATATATCTTCTTTTCATCAAGATAAGCATATCTAAGCATATCAGGTAATTGCTTTAATTCAAACACAGGATCACTCTTGGGTGGTAGAGGATTTCCCAAGGTTTCAACAGGAAAATTATGTTTAAGAATAGGTGCTTGTTTGAAGAACAACTCATCTATTTCATTTCTTTCATTCATATGCATATCATTCTCATGGTCTAGCAAATATTGTTCTAAAGGATCAGTAGGAAGCACAACAATAGAAGCAAGACCTATAATTTCATCTTTATTGGGTAATTCTTTATCATGAGGTTGTCTACGAAACTTAGAGAAATTAAATTCATGAGATATATCACCAAACTTAACTCTAACCTTCTCTTTAACATAATCAATTTCAGCATTAACAGTATTCAAGAAGGGTCTACCAAATATAATGGGACAAAAAATATCTTGTTGTGAACCAAGTACTAAGAAATTGGTAGGGTATTTGATCTTAACACACAAAACTTCAACATCTCTAACAATCCCAAGTGGAGTGATAGTATCTCTATTTGCAAGCTTAATAGTAACATCAATATCTTCAATCTCAACAGGTGCAATATCATTCATTACTTCTTGATATAAAGAAAATGGAATAGCACTCACACTACCACCCATATCACATAAACCATGATAGCAATGATCTCCAATCTTAACAGAAACAATAGGCATGCCAACTACGGGTTTGTTCTTATCTAGCAAATCACGTTCACTTCTTACAAGTTTAGTAATTCTAGTAGCCTCTTCGCAGAAATATATGACATGTCCATCAATGTTATCAACCAAAAGATCTTTAACCATTGCAATATTAGGTTCAACTTTAATTTGTTCAAAAGGTTTAGGTGTTCTAATATTACTTTTATTAACTACAGTTGAAGCTTTAGCATGTTCCTTAATCCTAACAGGGAAAGGAGGTTTCTAAATATAAGCAGTAGCCACAACTGGATCAACATTGTAAACAATTGTTTCTTCTTTAACACTAATAGGTTCTTCTTTTAATTCAATAGGTGGATGATATTTAAACCATTTCTCCTTAGGGAGATCAACATGAGCAGCAAAAGATTCACAAAAGGTGGCTACTATCTTAGAGTCAAGTCCATATTTAGTACTAAACTTGTGAAAGGCATCAGTTTCCATAAAAGATTTAACACAATCAAACTCAAGATTTATACCTGACTCCTTATCTTTGTTGATTTCCCAATCTTCAAACTTACGTTTAATTCATTCCAGAAGATCTCATTTGAATTCAATAGTCCTCTTCATAAAGGAACCAGTAGAAGAAGTATCGAGCATGGGTTGATCATTATGAGAAAGCCGAGCATAAAAGTTTTGAATAATTATTTCTCTTGAGAGCTCATGATTGGGGCATGTATGCAACATATACTTAAGTCTCCCCCAAGCTTGAGCGATACTTTCTCCTTCACGAGGCCAAAAATTATATATATAATTCTGATCATGATGAACCAAATGCATAGGATAAAATTTCTGGTGAAATTGCAGCTTCAACCTGTTCCAATCCCATGTTCCAGTATCATCACATAGCCTATACCATGTCAATGCCTTTTCCTCCAAAGATAAAGGGAATACCTTCTTCTTAACTCCATCTCTGGATAGACCTACAAGCTTAAACAATCCACAAATTTCATCCACATATATCAAGTGCATATCAGGATGCACCGTTCCATCTCCTCCATAAGGATTAGCTAGCAGTTTCTCTATCATACTTAAAGGAATTTCATAGTAAATATTTTCAGTAGGTTCAGTAGGATGAGGGGAAACTCTTAATGCTTCCGGTCGAGGTGAAGATACCCCGAACAAACCCCTCAAAGGATTACTTTCCATAGTGACAAGTGACAGTAAATTTCAGCATGTAATATAACTGTTTCCTTACCAAATTCCACTCACCAATGGCGCTTCACTCCCCGGCACCAGCACCAGGAAAGAGTCTTGATGACCCACAAGTATAGGGGATCAATCATAGTCCTTTCGATAAGTATGTGTGTTGAACCCAACGAGGAGCAAAAGGAAATGACAAGCGGTTTTCAGCAAGGTATTGTCTGCAAGTACTGAAAGTGGCGATAACAGATAGTTTTGATAGCAAGATAGTTCGTAACAAGTAACAAGTAACAAGTATAAGAAAGTGCAGCAAGGTGGCCCAATCCTTTTTATATCAAAGGACAAGCCGGAACAAACTCGTATAATAAGCAAAGCGTTCTCGAGGACACATGGGAATTTCATCTAGTCACTTTCATCATGTTTGTTTGATTCGCGTTCGCTACTTTGATAATTTGATATGTGGGTGGACCAGTGGTTGGGGTGCTGTTCTTACTTGAACAAGCCACAACTACGAAAGAAGAATTAAGATAAATCTAACCATAGCATGAAACATATGGATCCAAATCAGCCCCTTACGGAATAGCGCATAAACTAGGGTTTAAGCTTCTGTCACTCTAGCAACCCATAATCTAATTACTACTCCACAATGCCTTCCCTTAGGCCCAAAGATGGTGATGTTTCATGTAGTCGACGTTCACACGACACCACTAAAGGAAGCAACAAGATATATATCATCCAAATATCCAACGAATACAAAATTCACATGATTACTTATGACAAGACTTCTCCCATGTCGTCAAGAACAAAAGTAACTACTCACAAATCATATTCATATTCAAGATCACAGGGGTATTGAATATCATTAAGGATTTGAACATATAATCTTCCACCAAATAAACCAACTAGCATCAACTACAAGATGTAATCAACACTACTAGCAACCCACAGGTACCAATCTGAGGTTTTGAGACAAAGATTGAATATAAGAGATGAACTAGGGTTTGAGATGAGATGGTGCTGGTGAAGATGTTGATGAAGATTGGTCCTCCCATGATGAGAGGATCGTTGGTGATGTCGATGGCTTCGATTTCCCCCTCCCGGAGGGAAGTTTCCCTGGTGGAATCGCTCCGCCGGAGAGCAAAAGTGCTCTAGCCTAGGTTCCTCCTTGAGACGGCGGCGCTTCATCCCAAAAGTATTCTTGTTATTTTTTCTAGGGAAAATGGCTTCATATCGCAGAAGGAGGTGGCCGGAGGCCCGCTAGGGACCCCACAATCTCGGGGGCCGCTCCCAGGGGGGTAGGGCGTGCCCCCAGGCTTGTGGCTTCCTGGTGGGCCCCCTCCTTGTAATTCTTTCGCCAGTATTTTTTATATATTCCAGAATAATTCTCTGTAAATTTTTAGTTCATTTGGAGTTGTGCACAATAGCTATCTCTGTTTCACCCCTTTCCGGTCCAGAATTCCCGCTGCCGGCAATCTCCCTCTTCATGTGAAATTTGCGAAATAAGAGAGAAAAGGCATAAGAATTGTATCATAAAGTGAAATAATGATCAAAAACATAATAAATAATAGAAGGAAAATATGATGCAAAATGGACGTATTAGTGGGCTAAGCTCAATGGCCCACTTGGCAACTCGGCCTGTCGCGTCCCTGTTCTGGATGATGTCTCCGAGAGGTGCGATACTGACGATAGTAATGGGGTGCTCCTGAAAATAATGTTTAAGCTTACGACTTGCCAGGAACACACCATAGACCAGCATCTGCCAATGCAGATACCGCTGCTTGGACTCTGTTAAAACTTCACTAACATAATACACTGGTCGCTGGACTGGGTACTCTTTGCCTTCTTCCTTGCGTTCCACAACAACTGCAACACTGACAGCTTTGTTGTTGGCGGCGATGTATAACAACATTGGCTCTTTGTCTTGAGGAGCAACAAGGATGGGCGGCTTGGATAAATAATTTTTGAGAGACTCAAAAGCTTTGTCAGCAGCATCATTCCAGACAAAGTTATCTGTTTTCTTCAGAATCTGGTACAGAGGGATCACCTTCTCACCAAGCCGACTGATGAACCGACGCAAAGCTGTAACACAACCTGTCAACTTCTAAACAGTATTGATATTGGCCGGCTTCTTTAGAGTTGTGATGGCCTTGATTTTTTCTGGGCTAGAGTCAATGACACGCTCATAGACAAGAAAACCAAGCAACTTTCCAGCTGGCACACCGAACACACACTTGGCCGGGTTGAGCTTCATCTGGTAAACTCGCAAGTTATCAAATATCTCCTTCAGATCATCCAACAAAGTTTCCTCCTTCCGAGACTTGACCACAATATCATCAACATAAGCATGAACATTACGCCTGATCTGCTTGTGAAAACAATTCTGGACGCAGTGCTGATAAGTCGCCTGTCCACACCTCAAACTGAACAACATCTACGTATAACAGAAAGCTCCAAAGGGTGTGATAAAAGCTGTCTTTTCCTGGTCCTCCTTCTTTTGATCTGATGATAACCAGAATAAGCATCCAGAAATCACAAACACTAGCAGCCAGTCGTAGCATCAATGATCTGGTCAATACGGTGCAGAGCAAAAGGATCACTAGGACATGCTTTGTTCAAGTCCGTGTAGACGACACACATCCGCCAAGTCCCATTTTTCTTCAGAACAAGCACTGGGTTAGCCAACCACTCTTGGCGAAATACTTCCACAATGAATTCGGCTGCTAGGAGCCAGGCCACTTCCTCCCCAATGGCTTTACGTCTCTCATCGTTAAAACGACGGAGGTATTGTCGTACATGTTTAAATTTAGGATAAACATTAAGAGAGTGCTCAGCGAGTTCCCTCGGTGCACCAGGCTTGTCAGAAGGTTTCCATGCAAAGATGTCCCGATTCTCATGGATGAACTCGATGAGCGCGTTTTCCTATTTAGGATACATATTCGACCCGATGGTGAATTGCTCAGAAGAATTACCAGGGATGAAGTCAATTTTCTTGGTGTCTCTGGCTGACTTGAACTTGAGCAAAGGATCAGACTTTGTCATTGGTTTCTTCAGAGAAGTCATATCATCCGGGTCAACATTGGCCTGGTAGAATTTCAGTTCTTCGGCCGCACAAGCCGTCTCAGCATAAGCCGCATCTCCCTCCTCGCACTCTGCTACTTGTAGACTGCGTTGGTATTTACTCGAAGAGGAGAGGATGATGCAGTATAGTAGAGATAAGTATTTCCCTCAATTAAGAACCAAGGTTATCAATCTAGTAGGAGAACCAAGCAAAATCCCGTTAGACGCACCTGCACACAAAAGCAAACACTTGCACCCAACGCAAATAAGAGGGTTGTCAATCCTCTTAGCGGTTATTTGCAAGGATTAATTCTGATAGTGATAGATAGATAAAATAAAATAGTAAATAAAATAAATGTAAAGAAATTGCAGCAAGGTATTTGTGGTTTTAATATATGATAAAAGTAGACACGAGGGCCATAGTTTTCACTAGAGGCTTCTCTCTCGAACACATAGCATATGGTGGGTAAACAAATTACTGTTGGGCAATTGATAGAAAAGCAAATAATTATGATGGATTCATGGCAATGATCATGTATATAGGCATCACGTCCGAGACAAGTAGACTGACTCCTGCCTGCATCTACTACTATTACTCCACCCATCGACCGCTATCCAGCATGCATCTAGGCTATTAAGTATGAAACAGAGTAACGCCTTAAGCAAGATGACATGATGTAGACAAAGTAAACTCAAGCAATATGATTAAACCCCATCTTTTCATCCTTACTGGTAACCATACAAATATGTGTCATGTCCCTTTCTGTCACTATGATTGAGCACCGCAAGATTCAACACATCACAAAGCACTTCTCCCATTGCAAGATAAACCAATCTAGTTGGCCAAACCAAATCAATAGATCGGACAGAGATACAAAGCTATAATAATCATGCATAAAAGAGTTCAGAGAAGACTCAAATATTTCTCATGAATAATCTGATAATAAACTCACATTTCATTGGATCCCAACTAAGACACCGCAAAAGAAGATTACATCGGATAGAACTCCAAGAACATCGAGGAGAACAAGGTATTGAAGATCAAAGAGAGAGAGCAAGCCATCTAGCTACTAGCTATGGACCCGTAGGTCTATGGTAAACTACTCACACATCATCGGAGGGGGCAGCAAGGTTGATGAAGAAGCCCTCCGTGATCGATTCCCCCTCCGGCAGAGTACCGAAAAAGGCCTCTAGATGGGATCGCGGAAGAACAGAGGCTTGCGGCAGCGAAAAGGTTTTCTATTCTGTCTTTCTGGTATATTGGGAATATTTGGGAATTTATAGCGCTGGAATTACGTCAGGAGGGGCTACGGGGGCCCACAAGCCTGGGGGCGCGCCCTACCCCCCAGGGCGCGCCCTCCGAGCTTGTGGCTCCCTCATGGCTCCTCTGGTCTTCTCCCGAAGCTTCGTGGGTCTCTTCTGGTCCAGAAAAAAATAATCCAAAGTTTTTTTCTCATTTGGACTCTTTTTGATAATGATTTTCTGAAAAGACAAAAACAAGCAAAAAACAACAACTGGCACTGGGCACTGGGTTAATAGGTTAGTCCCAAAAAATGATATATAAAGGCATACAATTGTATATAAAACATCCAAGATTGATACTATAATAGCATGGAACAATCAAAAATTATAGATACGTTGCAGACGTATCAAGCATCCCCAAGCTTAATTCCTGCTCGTCCTCGAGTAGGTAAATGATAAAAACAGAATTTTTGATGTGGAATGCTACCTAACATGTTTCATCATGTAATCTCTCTTACAGTATGAATAGTAAGATCCGAATGATTCAAAGCAATAGTCTATAGTTTGATATAAAGACATCAATACTCAGGCATATTAACAAACAATCATGTCATTCAAAATAAAAATGCTAAAGAAAGTTATCCCTACAAAATCATATAATCCTGTCATGCTCATGCACTACCCCAATGACAAGTCGAGCAATTGGTTCATACTTTTTAACGTGCTTCAGCTTTTTCAACCCCCATGCAATACATGAGCGCAAGCCATGGATATAGCACTATGGGTGGAATAGAGTATGGTGGTAGAGATTAATAAGGGGAAGTCAAAAATAAGAAGATAGTCTCACATCGACGAGGCTAATCAACGGGCTATGGAGATGCCCATCAATTAATGTCAATGTGAGGAGTAGGGATTGCCATGCAACAGATGCACTAAGAGCTATAAGTGTATGAAAGCTCGACATGAAAACTAAGTGGGTGTGCATCCAACTTGCTTGCTCATGAAGACCTCGGGCATTTGAGGAAGCCCATCATCGGAATATACAAGCCAAGTTCTATAATGAAAAATTCCCACTAGTATATGAAAGTGACAAAATAGGAGACTCTCTATATGAAAAACATGGTGCTACTTTGAAGCACAAGTATGTAAAAGGATAGTAACACTGCCCCTTCTCTCTTTTTCTCTCATTTTTTTCCATGGCCTCTTTTTGGCCATTCATCATACTTCTATTTACTTACAACTGAAAAAATTACAAATCGAAACTAGAACAAAAATATGACTCTATATGAATGCCTCTGGCGGTGTACCAGGATGTGCAATGATACTAGTGTAACATGTATAAAAATGATGAATGGTGGCTGAGCCACAAATACTATGTCAGCTATATGATCATGCAAAGCAATATGACAATGATGATGTGTGTCATAAAAAACAGAACGGTGGAAGTTGCATGGCAATATATCTCGGAATGGCTATGGAAATGCCATGATAGGTAGGTATGGTGGCTATTTTGAGGAAGATATAAAGAGGCTTATGTGTGATAGAGCTTATCATATCACGGGGTTTGGATGCACCGGCGAAGTTCGCACCAACTCTTGAAGTGAGAAAGGGCGGTGCACGGTACCGAAGAGGCTAGCAAATTGCGGAAAGGTGAGAGTGCGTATAATCCATGGACTCACATTAGTCTTAAAGAACTCACATACTTATTGCAAAAGTTTATTAGCCCTCGAAGCAAAGTACTATTACGCATGCCCCTAGGGGGATAGATTGGTAGGAAAAGACCACCGCTCGTCCCCAACCGCCACTCATAAGGTAGACAATCAAGAATAAACCATGCTCCAACTTCTTAGCATAATGACAGATCATACGTGCATGCTTCGGGAATCACAAACCATAAAACCAATATTATTACTAAACCACAATTATCTACTAGCACCTCCCACATATTACCATCATAATATCGCAAAACTATTGCAAGGAATCAAACTTATCATATTCAGTGATCTACGTGAAAGTTTTTATTATATCCCTCTTGAATACCTATCATATTAGGACCAAATTCATAACCCGTGCATATTACCATTGCTATTCATTAGACTCTCAAAAATAAATAAGTGAAGCATGAGAGTGCAAATATTTCTTTAAAATATAACCACCGCCGAGCTCTAAAAGGTATAAGTGAAGCACTAGAGCAACTTCCTAGCTCAAAAGATATAAGTGAAGCACATAGAGTATTCTAACAAATCACGAATAATGTGTGTCCCTCTCCAAAAAGGTGTGTTCAGCAAAGATGATTGTGACAAACTAAAAGGCAAACAAAAGCAAACAAACTATATCACAAGATGCTCCAAGTAGAACACATATCATGTGATGAATAAAAATATAGCTCCAAGTGAGTTACCGATAGATTGTAGACGAAAGAGGGGATGCCTTCTGGGGCATCCCCAAGCTTAGATGCTTGAGTCTTCCATGAATATTACCTTGGGGTGCCTTGGGCATCCCCAAGATTAGGCTCTTGCCACTCCTTATTCCTTTATCCATCGTAGTCTCACCCAAAACTTGAAAACTTCAGCACACAAAACTCAACAGAAACCTCGTGAGATCCGTTTGTATAACAAACAAATCTTAAACTTTAGGTACTGTTGTAAATTGATTCATATTTAATATTGGCATAATTCTACTGTACTCCAACTTCTCTGTGACTCATACCCCCCGATACGATCCATAGATTCATCAAAATAAGCAAACTATGCAACAAAAACAGAATCTGTCTAAAACAGCACTGTCTGTAAAGATCAATTTAAAATCCAAAATTATGTAACTCCAAAAATTCTGAAAAATTTGGACAACATGGGAAATTCATATATCAATACTGTGAAAAACAATTAGAATTTTATGACGCTCCAGAAAAAAACCAAAATTCTAGCACTGGACGCAAAAGTTTCTGTTTTCCAACAGCATCAATCATACTATCTTCCAAATCATCCCAAAGGCATTACTTGGCACAAAAACTAATTAAAAGATAAAAACACAATCATAACAGAGGATATAATTGTGTAAACACACAAAAACAGAAGGTAAAACAAAAATTCATTTATTCATTGGGTTGCCTCCCAACAAGCGCTATTGTTTTATGCCCCTAGCTAGGCATTATGCATAGTTTCAAGTGTTGTCATCCTTCAAGTTAATTCCATAGGTGGCCCTCATAATAGATTCATAAGTTGCCTTAATTATATTTCTAGGGAAGTGTTCCATCCCTTTCTTTAATGCAAATTGAAATCTTATATTACCTTCTTTCATATCAATAATAGCACCTATGGTTCGTAGGAAAGGCCTACCAACTATTATAGGACAAGAAGGATTGTATTCAATATCAAGAACAATAAAATCCATGGGCACATAATTTCTATTTTCAAGAATAAGCACATCATTTATTCTACCCAATGGTTTTTTAATAGTGGAATCCGCAAGATGCAAATTAAGGGAACAAGGATCCATATCGGTGAGACCTAGCACGTCACACAAAGACTTTGGTATAGTGGAAACGCTAGCACCAAGATCACAAAGAGCATTACATTCATAATCTTTAATTTTGACTTTAATAGTAGCTTCCCATTCATCTTGTAATTTTCTAGGAATTGAAACTTCCAACTCAAGTTTTTCTTCATGAGCTTTCATCATAGCTTCTATAATATGTTTAGTAAAAGCTTTATTTTGTTCATATGCATTTGGTGAATTAATCATGGTTTGTAATAAGGAAATACACTCAATTAAAGAACAACTATCGTAATTAAAGTCCTTATAATCCAAAGTAGTGGGTGCATTACTATTTAAAGTTTTGACCTCTCCAAACCCACTTTTTTCATTTTTATCATTAAGATTATCACCCTCCAAGCAATTGGGAATCCTTCTATCTAAAGTTGACTCTTATTCAGTCCCTTTTTCATGAAGTTTTATATTAATAAATAATGATTCAATTGGAGTGACACCAATCATTTTAATATCTTCATCATTACTATGATAGAAACCGGGTGGAATAGCTTTTTCTAGAAATTCTCGCTTAGCTCTCAACCTGGTGGTCCTTTCTTTACTTTCATTAATGGAGACATAGATAGCTTTAATAGACTCATTTATATCATGCTTGGGTGGCAAAATTTTAATTTTGAGATTTTCCACATCATGAGCAATTCTATCCATGTTCCTAGCCAATTCATCAACTCTATTCAATTTTTCTTCTATCATAGCATTGAAATTCTTTTGCGAATTAATAAATTCTTTAATATTACTTTCAAGATCAGAGGGGATCCTATTATTATTATTATTATTATATGGATTACCATAGTAATTACCATAATTATTAGTGGAATTTCCAGGAAATGGTCTAGGATTAAATTACCCCTATAAGCATTGTTGTTGAAATTATTTCTAGAGACAAAATTTACATCAATAGCATCATTATTTTGCTCAATCAAGGTAGACAATGGCACATCATTAGGATCAATATGAGCACTTTTCCTAGCAACCACTTTCATAAGAGCATCCATCTTATCACTCAAGGTATTAATTTCTTCAACAGAATTTACATTCTTACCAGTTGGAGTTCGTTCAGTGTGTCATTGAGAATAATTTGTCATAATATTGCCAAGAAGTTTTGTAGCTTCTCCCAATGTAATTTCCATAAAAGTACCACCAGCGGCAGAGTCTAGCAAATTTCTAGAAACAAAGTTTAGTCCCGCATAAATTTTTTGTATGATCATCCATAAACTTAAACCATGTGTTGGGTAATTTCTTATCATTAATTTCATTCTCTCCCAAGATTGGGAAACATGCTGATGTTCAAGTTGCTTAAAATTCATAATTTGATTTCTTAAAGAAATAATCTTAGCGGGAGGAAAATACTTGGCAATAAAAGCATCCTTACACTTATCCCAAGAATCAATACTATTTCTAGGCAAGGATGAAAACCAAGTTTTAGCACGATCTCGTAGTGAGAACGGAAATAATTTTAATTTGAAAATATCATTATCCACATCTTTTTTGTTTTACATATCACAAAGCTCAACGAAAGTATCTAGATGGGATGCAACATCTTCATTAGGACTACCAGAAAATTGTTCTTTCATAACAAGATTAAGCAAGGCGGCATTAATGTCACATGACTCCGCCCTAGTGGCGGGAGGAGTAATAGGAGTACTAATAAAATCATTGTTATTAGTATTGGAAAAGTCACACAATTTTGTGTTTTCTTGAGACATCGCGACGAAGCAAGCAAACTAGCAAACAAGCAAATAAAAATATTTTTGTGTTTTTGGGAAAAAAAATTAGAAGTGGGGGAGATGAAAACAAGAGGCAAATGCAAATAAAAAGGCAAATAAAATAAATGCAAGTGGATGATAGTTTGTGCGAAGGTACTTGGTAATTTTGATGATGTCTCCCCGGCAACGGCGCCAGAAATTCTTCCTGCTACTTGTAGACTGCGTTGGTATTTCCCCGAAGAGGAGAGGATGATGCAATATAGTAGAGATAAGTATTTCCCTCAGTTAAGAACCAAGGTTATCAATCCAGTAGGAGAACCAAGCAAAATCCTGTTAGACGCACCTGCACACATAAAAGCAAACACTTGCACCCAACGCAAATAAGAGGGTTGTCAATCCTCTTAGCGGTTATTTGCAAGGATTAATTATGATAGTGATAGATAGATAAACTAAAAACTAAACAAAATAAAAGTAAATAAATTGCAGAAAGGTATTTTTGGTTTTAATATATGATAAAAGTAGACCCGGGGGCCATAGTTTTCACTAGAGGCTTCTCTCTCGAACACATAGCATATGGTGGGTAAACAAATTACTGTTGGGCAATCTATTATATATAAAAAAGTATTTGACGGGATCCCAGAAAAAAGAGAAATAAGATAGAAATTACCACAAAAAATAGAAACATCCGACCGTTTCTTTAATAGTCTAAAATTTACAACCATTAGATAATGTTTATACGTGAAAAATTACCCACCACTGCCATTATGATGAGAAAATGTTTCGTAAAGCATTCCCATTATAAAAAGGAAGGACATCATGGGACGTGGGGCTGATGACTTGGTTTACAATAAACAAGCCAGCCTGGGCGTGGGCTATGTCTTGGTTTATGCATGCATGCATTCATTGGAAATAAAAGAAAACCGTGCATTTCCTTTCATATATGAATGCATCACATGCGTTGCCAGGATGGAGTCTCTATCAATTTGCGTCGCAGCTTCTGGCGACATACGACGACGACGATGAAACAACACTGATGCAATCCCAAAGTTCTTTTACTCCGAGATACATAGCAGTGCAAAGCTAGCCTACCGCTTGCCGAGCGATTCTCCTAGAACTAACGTTACTAGCCAAAGCTAGCTAACTTCGTATAGATCACACACACACGTACACACCAACCGTGGCCTGATTGATTCTCGCCGCTGGCCGCCGGCTGGAACCCAACACACTAGATTCGATTGATGGCTGCAAGTACGTATCGATCGGAGTTTTAGGAGGTAAAGGAATCGCATGGAGTGGAGCTCGCTTCAATTATGTGCTCCTTGCTGAATCAGGACTCCCCTTGCATGTAGGCAAAAGGGTCAATCACATCCTTCTCACCGCCGTCATCACATAGGAAGGGCCTTGCTCGAATGGGCGATGGTATGTGATGAGTACTTGGAGATTGCCTCGGCCAAGAATTCATGGTCAGGGACGACAAAGGTCAACCTTGCTTCCTTAGACGGCAATGAGGACGAGAAGAATGCCTCGCCCGAGAATTCCTAGGCGGGCACGTTGCGGTGCAGTTCCATTGGCTTCCACGACAAGGAGACGGCCAAACAGAGGAGAATGCCTCGGCGCCCAGAATTCTGATGGTCCAGCGCCTTGCATGATGAGGACACGACATCGGTTCAATTGCACATGAGGAGGATGAGGAGAATGCCTCTGCTGAGAATTCTTGGGCGGGGATGTTTGAGGTATGGTTCCGGTGCCTTACATATGGAGGAGACAGCAAACTCAACAACCATAGCGGGAGCCGATCGGAGTTTTAAGAGGTAAAGAAATCGCATGGAGTGGAGCTCTTCAGTTATGTGCTCCTTGCTGAATTAGAACTCCCCTTGCATGTATGTGAGTACATCCTCACATACGCGGCCGTCACTGTAGCGTTCGGCACCCTCTGCCCGCCCGTCGGCCAGCCTCTCCCCCATATGTGTAGGAACATCAGCGGTCTTAGGTTTCAAACTTCCTCATGCATGCAACCTTGTAGCAAGGAGCTAGGTACATGATTGATTAAACTTGCGGCATGGTAGCAACAAGATAGAACAAAGACTTGCCTTATCTTGGTACGGGCATGTCATAGCTAGCTATATACATTTTTTACTACTCCATCTGTATAATACAAAACACTCTCTAGATTTATCAGTATCAACAAAGACAATGTGAAATATAGAGGTGAGGTATATGTATCATGGCTTTGAGATATTGCAATATGCAACAAATATATATCGAATGCTATTCATATGTACTAGGGCCGCAAATTATTCTATGATTGTAGTGTACATTTGTGAATTATACTCCAAATTTTTTTCATAACAAAACGGCGCTTTGAGCAAATTAGCGTAAACGTGATGTTGAACAGGAGGAAACAATCGACGCACTGAAATTCATAAAATCCAAATGGTACTCTTTTTTTAGATGAACCAATTGGTATGCTGGATGTTCACAGGAAGGAATACCTTTTTTACACAAAATTACTTGATTTCTCTCCCTAACATTGGTATAGAATTTCTGATTGGCTTGCAATTACGGGTTCCACCCTTCAAGCTATATGTTTCTAACTATATCTATTCTTATGTGTGTAGCCTGATTTAGGTTATACATATATTGATTTTTCATTCAATTTTTATGATATTAGAAATAGCTGACCAATTACGTGGCCATGAACTATATATTAAAACAATGATAATTTGATTATTTCTTTCATAACAAGATAGTTCATGGTTAGTATTTATGTTGATTCTAGAATAGTTGGTAAGTAGTAGTTACTTTTTACAAGATAGACAATTTCCTTAATAGCAGTTTCCTCTAAATTTGGTCACTGAAAGGTTGCAGACATTTCATGTCGCCGTTCAAAGATATTAGGTTTCTCTTGGTTTTCATTAGAGATGAAATTTTCTTACAAAACCAAACATGATATGCAAGCACGGATATAAGAAAAAGAGGAGACATGTGCCATAGTGAAATTCTACATTCTACGATCCCAGGCATAAGCATACTGAAAATACACTTGAAATGTCACTTATTGTCTTTCAAACGGGAAATTCCCCCATCTACTCATCTCACACTTTACCGTTCGTTCGATTTCAGCGAATCCTTTGGAAATTGTTTTATATTAAAAATATCAGTCAACTTTTAGTAAATAAACATCATAATGCAAAAAATGTGTGGCCCCATAAAGAAGAGGCGCCATATGATCTCTACATTATATGTCTTTGTTAACAATTTCTACATGCTAAATCATAGAAAGTACAATGCTTAAATTTCGTTATGAGTAATATTTAAAAGTTAATTTGTTTTTGAGTTAAAATCTCTCATTTTTATCGCTAAGATACTACTGATAATTTTAACTTCCATATCTTTAATTAAACTAAAAATATTTAAGAAAACAAAGTGTTTTTGAATGTCGTTAAGGGCCATTTCATGATGCATGGTATTAAAACTAATACACAATATAAAATTAAGAAATTGCCCGCGCACATATGATGCAAAGAGGCCAGAGGAAAACCCACCTTGATAGAAGAAAAAAGGCACAAAAGAGGTTGCCCTCGCATTTGCGAGGGCCACTTTGCTAGTTGATAGAAAAGCAAATAATTATGACGGATTCATGGAAATGATCATGTATATAGGCATCACATCCGAGACAAGTAGACCGACTCCTACCTGCATCTACTACTATTACTCCACCCATCGACCGCTATCCAGCATGCATCTAGGGTATTAAGTATGTAACAGAGTAACGCCTTAAGCAAGATGACATGATGTAGACAAAGTAAACTCAAGCAATATGATTAAACCCCATCTTTATATCCTTAATGGCAACAATACAAATACGTGTCATGTCCCTTTCTGTCACTGGGATTGAGCACCGCAAGATTGAACCCATCACAAAGCACCTCTCCCATTGGAAGATAAACCAATCTAGTTGGCCAAACCAAATCGATAGATCAGAGAGAAATACAAAGCTATAATAATCATGCATAAAAGAGTTTAGAGAAGACTCAAATATTCCTCATGAATAATCTGATCATAAACTCACAATTCATCAGATCCCAACAAACATACCACAAAAGAAGATTACATCGGATAGAACTCGAAGAACATCGAGTAGAACATGGTATTGAAGATCAAAGAGAGAGAAGAAGCCATCTAGCTACTAGCTATGGACCCATAGGTCTGTGGTAAACTACTCACACATCATCGGAGGGGCAGCAAGGTTGATGAAGAAGCCCTCGTGATCGTTTCCCCCTCCGGCAGAGTACCGGAAAAGGCATCCAGATGGGATCGCGGAAGAACAGAGGGTTGCGGCGGCGGAAAGGTTTTCTCTTCTGTCTTTCTAGTATATTGGGAATATTTGGGAATTTATTGCGCTGGAATTAGGTCAGGAGGGGTTACGAGGGGCCCACAAGCCTGGGGGCGTGCCCTACCCCCAGGGCGCGCCCTCCGAGCTTGTGGCTCCCTCGTGGCTCCACTGGTCTTCTCCCGAAGCTTCATGGGTCTCTTCTGGTCCAGAAAAAATTAATCCAAAGTTTTTTTCTCGTTTGGACTCTTTTTAATAATGATTTTCTGAAAAGACAAAAACAAGCAAAAAATAGCAACTCGCATTGGGCACTGGGTTAATATGTTAGTCCCCAAAAATGATATATAATGGCATATAATTGCATATAAAACATCCAAGATTGATACTATAATAGCATTTAACAATCAAAAATTATAGATACGTTGGAGACATATCACACTCGAGGGCGACTTTTCTATTACCATTGACAGTGATAGTGCCCTCTGGCCCAGGCATGTTCAGCTTTAGATAAACATAACATGGACGTGCCATGAACCGCGCATAAGCCGGCCTCCCGAAGAGAGCATGATATGGACTCTTGAGCTTGACCACCTCAAACGACAAGAACACCGAGTGATAGTTGAATTCAGTGCCAAAGGCAACTTCTAGAGAAATTCTACCAATAGGGTAAGCCGACTAGCCAGGAACAATGCCCTGAAAGACTGTAATGGAACGGGTGAGCTGTTTCTCAGACAAGTTCATCCGTCTGAAAGTATCGTAATAGAGGATATTGATGCTTCTTCCTCCGTCCACGAGTACCTTGGTCAGGGTGTAACCTCCGACTTGCGGGGCAACCACCAATGCAAGACCCCCTGGATTATCAATCCGTGGGGGGTGATCTTCCCGACTCCAAGTCACTGGTTGCTCTGACCAGTTGAAGTAGTAAGGGACTGCCGGCTCAACTGTATTGAAAGCTCGTCGCTGAAGCTTCCGGCCGCGTTTACACGTACTTGTGGTGAAAACAGGATATTGTCCACTATTCAACTACTTAGGATTGCTCTAAAACCCAGACTGACCTCCCTGATTCTGATTTCCTTGGTTGTTGTGCTGATTGTTTCCTCCATTACTGATACGTCTCCAACGTATCTATAATTTTTGATTGTTCCATGCTATTATAGTATCAATCTTGGATGTTTTATATACACTTAAAAGCAATTATATATCATTTTTTGGGACTAACCTATTAACTTAGTGCCCAGTGCCAGTTGCTGTTTTTTTGCCTATTTTTGGTTTTTCAGAATATCAGTACCAAACGAAGTCCAAATGCCACGAAATTTTTTGGAGATTTTTTTCTGGACATAAGAGACACTAGAAGCTTCGGGAGAGGGCCAGAAGATAGAGGAGGTGGCCATGAACCACCAGGGCACGGCCCAGGGGGGGTGGCGCGCCCTGGTGCCTCGTGGGCCCACCTCTGCTCTGTTTGACCTAATTCCACCTCTATAAAAACTCTAAAATCGGGAAACCAATAGGAGAGTCCACGAAATACTTTTTTTGCCGCCGCAAGTCTCTATTCTCGAGAGATCCCATCTGGAGGCCTTTTCCGGCACTCTGTCGGAGGGGGATTCGACCACGGAGGGGCTCTACATCAACCTTGCTGCCCTTCCGATGATGCGTGAGTAGTTTACCCCAGACCTTCGGGTCCATAGTTAGTAGCTAGATGGCTTCTTCTCTCTATTTGATCTTCAATACAATGTTCTCCTCGATGTTCTTGGAGTTCTATCCAATGTAATCACTTTTTACGGTGTGTTTGTTGGGATCCAATGAATTGTGAGTTTATGATCAAATTATCCATGAATATTTTTTGAGTTTTCTTTGAACTCTTTTATGAATGATTGTTATAGCTTCATATTTCTCTCCGATCTATTGATTTGGTTTGGCCAACTAGATTGATTTATCTTGCAATGGGAGAGGTGCTTTGTAGTGGGTTCGATCTTGCGGTGCCCAATCCCAGTGACAGAAAGGGACATGACATGTATGTATCATTGCTATTAAGGGTAAAAAGATGGGGTTTATTCATGCGTGAGTTTACTTTGTCTACATCATGTCATCTTGCTTAAGGCGTTACTCCGTTCTTTATGAACTTAATACTCTAGATGCATGCTGGATAGCGGTCAATGTGTGGAGTAATAGTAGTAGATGCTGGCAGGAGTCGGTCTACTTGTCTCGGACGTGATGCCTATATACATGATCATTGCCTTGGATATCGTCATGATTATTTGCTTTTCTATCAATTGCCCAACAGTAATTTGTTTAGCCAGCGTACGCTATTTTCAAGAGAGAAACCTCTAGTGAAAACTATGGCTCCCGGGTCTACCTTTATCATATATTAAAAATCCTAAAAATACCTTGCTGCAATTGTACTTTATTTATTTTATTTTGTATTTTTGTTCGATATATCATTCTATCACCATACAATTTAATCTTGCAATTAACCGCCAAGGGATTGACAACCCCTTGTTCGCGTTGGATGCAAGGATTTGTTATTTTGTGTGCAGGTGCTGCTAACAAGTTGTTGTGTGATTCACCTACTGGATTGATAACCTTGGTTTCATAACTGAGGGACATACTTATCTCTACTGTACTGCATCATCCCCTCCTCTTCGGGGAAAAACCAACGCAGATCACAAGTAGCAATTACCAGCCCCTTGAAACCCTGAATTTTGACAGGCGTTACCCAAAAACCCGGAATTTTGACCTGTGAAATGTCCCCGTGAGCTGGCTCCCTGGAAGCCGGCCTCAAAGTTGCCGAGTCCAGGATTGCCTGGATGTCCACCATTGCCGCCACCATTATGATGATTCTGAAAGATTCGCTTGGAATATTCCTACATAATAAAGCAGTTTTCCCACGAATGGTTGGCCGGCTTACCATCAAAACTGTGTTTTGGACACGGACCTTTGAGAGCCTCCTTGTAACTACGAGGGCGGTTATCAGAAAAGGGCTTCCTGGAGCCATTGTTCTGACGCTGAATTTTAGGACCCGTGTTGGTGTTTGCTATAAGATCAGAACCTCCCTCGTGATTCTTACGCTTGTGATTGTCGTTGTTATTTCCAGTGCCATTATTCTGATGATGGCCCTTGCAACCATTTTTTGTGCCCTTGCCAAACTTATCATCATCGGAAGTTGGATCCTTTGTATTATATGACTCGACATACCGAGTTTAGACATCCATGAGATCACCCATGTCCTTGACCTTCTGTTTGAGACGCCCCAACTTCTGAACCAAAGGCTGGAATTTACAATTTCATTCCAGGACAAGGACAACCTGCTGAGCTGTGATACTATCCGAAGAGTGGATAATTTCTACAATCCGGCGAGACCAATGATATGCCGACTCATCATCATGCTGAACACAATGCTCAAGATGAACAATTGTAGTCGGACACTTGCAGGTCCCCTGGAAGTTCTTGATGAAGCACTCCTTCAACTCTTGCCAGGTGTTAATGGAATTCGCGCGCAGATTTTTCAACCAAGTGCGCGTTGGACCCTCCATTATCAAAGGTAAGTATCGAGCACAGACAACATCGCTGGCTTCCATCATATCCATAGCTAGCTCATAACTTTCGATCCACTCGGCCGGTTCTAAATCAGCTGTATAATTAGGAACCTTGCGAGGACCCTTGAAATACGAGGGCATACGTGCGTCTCGCAATGCCGGGACTAGACATGGAGTTCCGAAAGTCCGTCCTGTTTTGCCACTAGTGCGGATAGCGGGTTGGGTTGAGGCGGGTGGGGGTTGCACAATAGGCTGGGCATATGCTGCACCTGTGTTTCTTGCCTCTAACCCCCGTAAAGCACGAGCAGCATCAATGATTGCCTGTGCATCTGGGATTCCAAGCTGTGGCTGATTTGGGGGCGGCTGTTAAGACCTCCTATGCTATGCACTGCTGGAAACTGCCGGTGACTCGGCGTGTCGGCTCCTACTGTGACTTGGATGAGGGGTAGAATGAAGCCGGTGTTGACTATGAGAATAGTTTGCCTGCTACATGACTGCTGTTTTCAACATCTCAATAGCATTCCTGGCCTCAATCTCTATCAGATTGTTCCCCTCAATTGGGAGTGCTGCTAAGTTGTGGGTTGCTGCCAGCACGTTATCAACCAGGTTAGAATAATGACCCGCCGGTGTCTGGAAACGACGAGGCGGCAACTGCTGAGCCAACTATTGCTGCTGCTGTTGAGCCAGCAACTGCTGCTGCTGCTGAACCGGCGGCGGCTGCTGCTGCCGAGCCGACGGCCGTTGTTGCTGTACTGCGCTGGGAGGCACGTTCTGAGTCAACTGGGGTATGATGGGAATTACACCTGGGGATCCAGCGCCGACTCCCCGGCTTGCTGGAGCGAGTAAATCGCCCAGTTAGCTAAATAGTTGGGTCGGCTTAATAGCCGCTGGGAGACGGCTCTGGTGTCTCCTCCGATGCACCACTTCTGACTCGTTCTAACCTCCAAGCATTTAGTCTCGCTGAAGATGTGGGCCTGGATTTCCGCCATATGTGTGTTTTCTGCATTCATATCCTCCTGGATCTTGGCTAGTTGCTCATGACACTTCGCGATCTCCGCGTTGCATGCTTCATCATTCTCGGTAGTTACTGGCTCCGCCAAAAGAGTTCCAAGAGTAGTCATCATCTCTGAGAGTGCTTGGGCTCCTAACTTCTTAGAGCCGGCGGCCTTTGAACCGGCCGATGTGGGATTCTGTCCTGCCGTTGGGTCTGCCGGGTCTCGAGCCGGCGGCTGCTGCTGAAGCAGATTATGGTTCCAAGCCATGTGGACCGCAGCGAACCGAGTCGGCTCAAAGGACTCAGAAAAAACATCCTCATCCAAGTAGCCTCCCAGCCTCTCATCAAACAGCGGACGAATGGACTCGGTCTCTCCTACTGATGACTCGCCATCAGAATAAATGAGCGTGTCCTCCCCAGACGTGGAATTGCTTGCCAGGTCGACCCCCTATGTGAAACCGATGAAAATATGCTTCCGGCGAACTCTAGCCGGGCCGGGTCTTTCCTGGCCGGGTCTGGCACGAAGGGCTGACTCGATAGTGTTGGTGACGACGTCGAGCCCGGCGCCTGACTCGCTGATGAAGACATGGATCTTGCCGAAGGGGACCCGTTACCCATACTCGATTGAGTCGGCCTCGGGGCCCCAGCCAGAGTTGTCGATGTAGAGCTTGCCATGGCGACTCTTGGTCATCTGGCCGATCGCGTATCCCTCGATCCCTAAAGGAGCTCCCACCAAGAACTCAACTCCCCTGTGCGCTGGCCCCACGGTGAGTGCCAACTGTCATGGTTTTGTCATGGCAGATGTCCTCGTCAAAGGACTTAGTCGTGAGGCCATCGCAGTTGCGTGGAAGCTTGAACGGGGTTGAGCGGAAAAGAGAGACACAGGTTTACCCAGGTTCGGACCCTCACGGTGGTGGAAAAAGCCTACTCCTGCTTGATTGATATTGCTTTGGATCTCGATTACAAGGGTGCAAATTTGCTAACCTAGCTTTCGAGAGATTGCAACTTAGTCTTTCTGCCCTAGGAACTCCCCTTTATATCATAGGTTGAGCCCCTAGGTTTACATACAAGAGTCCGAGTCGTTCTCTTAACCCGTATCCTAGCCTAACTCCTTTATTCACCTTGCCTTGCAAGTTAAGGGAATTCCCTCCACCTCGGCCTCTTCATGAGCCTACCCGCTTACTCCTTCATGAGCCGTCCTGTAGCTAGGTCATACTGTGGGCCTTTAGCCCTTTCCTCGTGATGCCGCTATGACTCGGGAACAGGATGACCCGCCGTGCCTTCCGGCCCTTGCCGGGTCATACCCTGAGCCTGGTCTTGGCCATGGGTAATATCCCCAACATCCGAGCCCCTCCGTAAATACATTCAAAGATTCAGTTGTGTGCATCACAACATACCTGACATACATCATGCTGCCATTATTGCTGCATTCCACAATAACGTGCGCAACCGCAGAATGCGGGAAAAGATGAACATCAAACAGGTAAAGGACATCACAGAGCTATATGCTCTTGTTGACAAGTGTGCACGAGCTGAAGAGGGAAGGCGACTTCCTGGGGAGGATGCAGCTGAGGCTGTCGCTGATTCAGATGATGACGATATTCCACCCCGAAGTAGAAAGGCCGGAAGGGCAATCACAAGCGCAAGGCAAGGCAGTAACGGCCGTTGAGGGTTCCGGATCTGCCGGCAAGAAGTCCAAGACTGAGGGTGCCGACAAGGAGGTTGCCGCGTGTACCTATGGCCATGAGGCTGCTGCCGAAGGGAAGACTGATGGCCCATACTACAAGATCCATCGTACTGTTGGTCACGACCTCCACGAATGCCTCCAAGTTGAACATCTGGCTGAGAAGCAGAAACAAGAGTACAAGAAGCGCGACAAGGAGAAGGGCCAAGACAGTGCTAGTGATTCTAGAAAGAAGAACCGTGGTGCCCGCGGGGGCCGCCGTGGCAAGGCCAACAAGCAGAAAGAAAAACCTGCACATGGCTGTGACAAGAAAGAAGGAGAAGACCAAGACGACGATGAAGAAGAGTCTGAGAATGAGTTCCACAATGCGGTAGATTGCATGTGAATTTACAGAGGTGCATCTTTGCACTCCTCTTACTGGTAGCTAAAAAATGGGCTCGTGAGCTCAATGTAGCTGAGCTGGCAATCAAAGCGTAGAAGCGTTTGAAGTGGTCAAACACATCCATCATCTTTGATGCTGAGGACCACCCAGACCACACGACTCTGGTTGGTTGTTCGCCATTGTTGGTCTCACCGACAATCCGCAACCTCAAGGTGACAAAGATATTGGTTGACGGTGGTGCTGGCCTGAACTTGATCCCTCTTGAGGTGATCAGGAGGATGCAGATTCCCGATGAAGATCTCAAGGAAATAGGGTCATTTCAAGGGGTCAATCCGGGAAAAGCCAAGCCTAAGGGTCGGATAACATTGCCGGTCACTTTTGGTAGCAAACTCAACTACAGGATGGAGAAGATAGTCTTTGACGTCGTCAAGATACCACTGCCTTAAAACAGAATACTTGGTCGCCCCGCTTTGGCAAAATTCATGGCGGCATCTCATTATGCCTACAACACATTGAAGATGCCGGGGCCCATGGGCGTAATCACCATTCATTCTGATAAAAAAGATGCAGTGATCTGTGCTGATAAACTGTACTGAGAAGCAGTTGCAGCATCTGCCGGCAAGGCACTTGCTCCTGCCGACAAGGTTCCTAGGGAACAGACATAGAAGAAATCCGGCAAGGCCTCTGGGAAGCGCTCTGTAGGGTGCAGCATGCCCGTTGAGGAAGCAGCGACCTCTGCAGCAAAAGCAAGAAGTCTAAAGCCACTACACCTGCAGTCAAGCAAGTTCATGCGAAGGAGGCTGGGACGGGACTGGTGGCACTTTCACCATAAGTGCTACACTTGATAGCAAATAGGAAAGCGCGCTCATTACTTTCCTACAGGCGAATGTCGATGTGTTTGCATGGCAACCATCTGACATCCCCGGCGTTACCAGGGAAGTAATTGAGCACCACCTTGCTGTATGTCCTCATGCGAAGCTCGTCAAGCAGAAGATCATGAAGCAAGCTTTGGAACGGCAAGAATTCATCGCCTAAGAAATCCAAAAACTTGAAGCTGCAGGTCTGGTCAGAGGAGTACTTCACCCAACTTGGTTGGCCAATCTGGTGGTAGTTCGCAAGGCTAATGGGAAGTGGAGGCCGTGCATTGATTTCACTAATATCAACAAGGCATGCCTGAAAGATCCATTTCCTTTGCTGTGGATTGACCAAATTGGTGACTCCACTGCTGGCTGCGATCTCCTCTCTTTTCTCAACGCCTGCTCTGGTTATCACCAGATCTTTATGGCTAAGGAAGATGAGGAGAAAATTGCATTCATTACTCCATGTGGCACATACTGTTTCATACGTATGCCTTTCGGACTAAAGAGTGCCGGTGCAACATTTGCAAGAGCTGTGCAAATTGGTTTTGGTCCGCAGCTACACAGAAATGTGGAAGCCTATATGGATGATATAGTGGTTAAAACCAAGCACAAGTCAACACTTATTCAGGATCTAGAAGAGACATTTGCGAACTTGCGCAAGGTCAACTTGAAGCTCAACCCCGAGAAGTGTGTTTTTAGTGTTACATCTGGCAAGTTCCTCGGGTTCTTTGTATCTTAGCGCGGAATTGAAGAAAATGTCGATAAGATCAAAGCGATTGAGCAAATAGAAGCACCGAAGCACGTCCAGGATGTACGGCGTCTTGCCGGTTGTGTCACCGCACTAAGCAGGTTCATCTCGAAGTCAGCTGAGTGTGCCTTGCCGTTTTTCAAAATCTTGAACAAGACAGGTCTAATGAAATGGACCCCAGAAGCAGAGGCTGCGCTCCAAGACTTGAAGAAGTACATACCCTCTCAACCAGTGCTAGTTGCACCTAAGCCACAAGAACAATTGCTGCTATACTTGGCGGCAACTAATCAAGTGGTGAGTGCTGTACTAGTAGCTAAGAGGGAAACAAATGATGAAGAGGCTACAATGGTGGAGCCACAAGCTGACAAGTTGGAATCTTCTCCGACAGAGTCAGGTGCCGACAAGCCAAAATTAGCGCAAGCAAATGAGCAAGAATAGCAGGTTGTGCCGAAGAGGAAGATGGTGCAGCGCCCAGTTTACTTTGTCAGCTCTCTATTACAGGGAGCTAGGTCAAGGTATTCTGGGGTACAGAAATTGCCTTTTGGCCTCCTCATGGCCTCACGCAAACTGCACCACTATTTCCAAGCACATCAAGTCACCGTCGTCACTCGCTTTCCGTTCCAGCGCATCTTGAGAAATCTAGAAGCCACCGACAGGATAGTAGAGTGGGCATTGGAATTGTCAAGTTTTGATCTAAAGTTTGAGAGTACATCATGAATCCAGAGCAGAGCTTTAGCTGAGTGCATTGCAGAATGGATGCCAATGCTAGATGAAGAAATACCAGAGACCTATCTTCCCTGTAAGGAAACTACAGATGATTGGAGTATGTTCTTTGAAGGTGCTTTTACGCTTCAGGTGCCGGTGTCGGTACCAGAACCGGCAGATCTCGGGTAGGGGATCCGAACTGTGGGTCTAGGAATCAATGGGTAACTGGGAACATAGAGACGGCGATTTACCCAGGTTCGGGCCCTCTCGAAGAGGTAATACCCTAGGTCCTGCTAGATTATATTGATGTGATTGTATGAAGGTTACAGAGTTGATCTACCTCGAGATCGGATGGGCTAAACCCTAGGCAATGGATATGATGATCCTCTACGGACTAAACCCTCTGGTTTATATAGACACCAGAGGGTCCTAGGGTTACATATAGTTAGTTACCATCAGGGGATAAACATGCCGGCCACGCCAATTATTCCTTGGAGGAGACACCAAGTCTTCAGAGGTTTCCTTTTGATACACGGGGTCACCCACAATCCAGCCTTCCATCGACGAGTAGAGAGCGGCCCACCAGCCCGGCCTATGAGAGATAGGCCAGCAGCCCGAGTACCCCCTAGTCCGGGACACCCTCAGTAGCCCCCGAACTAGTCTTCGAAGCCGAGTCATTATGTGTTGCCTAGCCACACACGCCTCGAAATTTACTTCGGTCGCCAAGGGTTATCAATAACTTAGCCTCGAAGGCCAGTCACCTCGGTATGAACAGTACCCCCATCTAACAACTTTTTACCGAAGGGTCACAATGCACCACGACCACGAGTTGTTTTATGAAAAACTCGATTCGTGGTTCGAGGTAGTTTTTTCATTGGCACGTCTCATCGATATGGAGATCGTGCCCTGGTTTTAAGGGATATGATCAATAATCTACCCCGCCCCATGCGCGCATGATGGCACGGTTACATGGGGAAATGGTGAGGACTGCGGTGCAGTAAAGGGGCCGTGGGTTTTACAGCCCATAAAAGGGGAACGGTCTCCATTTCCTTCGCACACTCCCTTTCTGCCTTCCCCATTCTTCGAGCTCCAGTGCCCAGATCCACTTTCCTATCGAAGAACCTTCCCGGCCGCCAGTTTCAATCCAGCAAAGGCGGGCTCTGGGTCCAAAGGCAAGTGGGAATCATCCGTTGTCACTGAGACCGCCATCTTGGAGCTGAAGGACGCGGGCTATCTCCCCGCCAACGTCGCCCACTACGCCCCAGAGGCCGGCCAGGTCGTTCCCACACCGCGGCAGGGCGAGAGGGTGGTATTCCTGCCCCACTTCATCCAAGGCCTGGGTTTTCCCCTCCATCCCTTCGTCAGGGGACTGATGTTCTTCTACGGGCTTGATTTCCATGATCTCGCACCGAACTCCTGCCTCCACATCTCGGCCTTCATCATCATCTACAAGGCCTTTCTTCGGATCCGGCCACACTTCGGCCTATGGCTGAAGATATTCAACATCAAGCCAAAGATCGTCGATGGCTAGTAGGCGGACTGTGGGGGTGCGATGGTCAGCAAGCTCTCCTGAGTGGAGTGGCCAGAGGGCACCTTCATCGAGACCGTCAAGGTCTGGCAGAAGGAATGGTTCTACATCACCGAGCCAAGGAGCGCGGATTGGGGGGCGATTCCGGCCTTCCGATCCGGACCCCCTACAAGGCTGGTCTCATGGACCAAGAAGGGCCGTGACTGGGGGGTGAACAAGGAGCTGGCGCAACTGTAGAGCCGGATCGCCAAGATGATAGAGCAGGGCGTCGAGCTGCCCAACTTGATCCAGATCATGCTCGGCCGCCGAATCCTCCCATGCCAGGACAGGGCCTCCCCCATGTGAGCCTACAAGTCCGAAGACCCGGCCACTGTGCGCAACTTCTTCCGCACCTCCCACGCTCAGCTGCAGAGGGCGCTGTTCAAGCCGCAGAAGGACTGGCCGACCAAGGAGGAAGACATCGGACTCGACGCCGCAAATCCCCCACGGGAGGTATGAATAATTTTGTTCTTATAACCGAACTGTTCCCTTTTGATAAGGTACTTAGCCTTTTCACTTCCCATCCACAGAACTGGCTGAAGAAGGCCGAGCGGATCAACAGTCCGGCGCCATTGCCAGAGGGGCCCAGGACACCCCTACTGGCAGCCATGTTGGCCGTGGAGCCATACGAGGCACCGGAGAGGAAGGAGAAGAAGAAGGACCAGCAGAAGGAGGCCAGAGAGGGCCTCCGTCCCCAAGGACCCCCGGACACTAGATCCGGGGACACCCATGCTCCCTCCGCGCAAGAGGAGGAGAAGGAGCTGGGAGGGGAAGGGGAGGAAGATGATTCCTCCCAAACAGGGAAAAGGGCGGCGTCCGAAGACGTCGAGGAGGAGCTGCCTCAACCCACCCCCAAAAGACCATGTAAGGCCAAGGTGGCCTTGTCCGGCGATAGCTCGGCTTCTGCCGAGGGCTCCGAGGCCTTCGAAGAGGTTCCTTGGAGGATCCCCAGGGCCAAGCCGCGGGCTCAAAGGTACGCATTCTGACATCCGTTCGAGTGTCATCGGCCGGACTAGATTTGGCATTGATCGCCTCTTCACTTCTAACATCGCAGCCCGATGCGCGACCTCCCCACCAACCAAGTCTCGGAGGGGGACTCTCCACCGGCTGCGCTGGCGGACAGCGGGACCGAATCGGGCGCCTCGCCTCCCCCAATCGTCGAGGAGGCCGAGGAGGTCCTATCAAGGAGGACCCCTCCCGTGCCGCACACAGGGGGAGGGGGCGACACCATCATGGCCGAGGCAAATACCTCAGCCGCCGCAGACCAGGAGGGGAGGACCCCTCCGGCAGACGAAGAGGAGGAGCCCGGACGATCCGAGCTCTCTCCGAGGGTGGCTCCTGAGTCATCCAGGCGGCCGGAGTTGGACACTCCGGTCTTTGAGAGGGAAGAAGCCGAAGTGCGTCCGCCACCCCCGCCCGCCCCAACGCGGGCGTCGACTGGGTGGCCGGACGAGATGGAGGATGCTTTAACCAGCTCCTCTATCGCTGAGGAGCACCGTGCACTTATAGGCGCAGTGTTGCAAAGTCTTCGTTCCGTGGATAACGCACTGAAGGAGGCCTTCAATGGCCTTCTCACAGGCTTCAAGGTGAGCCAAGTAATGTTTTCCCTTAAAGAATTTGTTTTGTATAAATGTATAGCGTGATACACAGTAGCTCCCGAGACTCTGGCTGGCTGGATCAAAGCCGGTCAGAGGATCAAAAATCAATATCTCGGATACTAATGTGCGTAGAGTGATGCGCAGGCGTCGTCTTCGGCAGCGGCTACCAACGCCGAGTAGTTAGCCGAGCTGAATCGGAAGCTCAAAAGCTCCGAGGACGACCTCAGCCTGGTGAACAAGAGGTTCGACGAGGCACAAGGCAAGTGCGGACTACAGTATTTATGTACGGCCGTTGCATTTTTGTTAAGTAAGGTTTAAATTAGCCTAAACGGAATCAACTGGTATGACAACAGCTGCCGCCGTGGAGGTCAAGAACCTCAAGGCCGCGCTGAGGAAGGCTCAGCTAGAAGTGGCGGAGCAGAGGTCGGCAGCCGAACAAGCGGCTGCCGAACTGACTTCGATGAAAACCGCTAGTCAGAAGCACGAAGCGAGAGTGGAGGAAGTGCAACAAGAGCTCGCGGATGCCATCACGAAGTTTGATTCTCTCGAGCAGAAGAATAAAGAGCAGGCCGCCGAGCTAACCTCAGTGGGGTCGGCGGCCAAGGAAGCGCGGACAGAGACGCGCGGCTACCAAGAAGAACTCCGCCAAGTGAAGCTCATTGCGGATGGTAAGCCATATTTTCTGCAAAGTGTCTTTGGTGGTAACAGGTTCGCCTTGCTCATGCGGGTGTGGCATTCCGCAGGCGCCTTTGAGGAGCTCCCAAAGAGTGCGGCTGATGCGGCGAGGTTCTTCGCCGCCCAGGAGGGTCGGGCAGAGCAGAGGTTATTCTGGGCGCAATTTCAAGCACCCGAACACCCTCCCCTCCTCAACAACGAAATGAAGCAGCTGACGGAGCTGCATCGGATGGCGGAGCCGATGATGAAGGACCTCTGCGTCAAGCTATGGCCGTTGGAGCCACAACCGAGAAACTACTTCGGTCTGGTGTAGAGGCTGTACGACGCCACTTCCCGGATTGATGCCTGGAAGAGCTCCACATGCATTGAGGGGGCTCGGATGGCCTTCGGCAAAACAATGGTACATTGGCCGAAGATAAAGCCAGCCGACATGGCCACCGGACCTCCGCCGCCAGGGAAGGAGCATAGGCGCCCCGAGCAATACTTTCCCATCGTGATGGATGGTGCTCGGGCAGTAGAAGCCCAGTGCTCAAAAGATGTAATTTATGAGTAGACTTAGTTTCCTTGTAACCAAGGAGTTGAAACTTTTGTTTTATTGTAATGCAAGTTGTTTGGCTGGGAATGGAGTGCCTGCTTATGTTAATTTTGACTCCTGTGCGGCCATTTGTAAACTGAAAGTTACCAGTCGTTTGCTTCAGCCCCCTTGCAGATACTGCATGGGGTGTTTTGTCGTAATACTTGAACCCTTAGCCGACGTCTTGGTGCCCGGAGGCGGTTGTATGTACGGAAAACCAGGCAATCAGACTATGCGGTTTTAGTGCTTTCACTTAGCCAGAGGAGCTTGACTGTGGGGGCTGGTGATGAGCCCCCAGCGTTTGTGATATTCGGACAAGCCGTGGTTGATACCATCATCACATGGTTTCTGTAACAGAGAACCCTTTGTTTAACACGGACTAACCTCCAACGATTTTAGTTTGACACGAGTCATCGGATCGCCGACCAGTTCTCGCTTATTGGGACAGTCAGTTTTCGTCTTTCTCCACTGAGGTACTTAACCAGGCTAGCTAGAAGTACAATCGCAGTGGTTCTCCCTTTACCCTCTTAGCCGAATAGTGCGGAACATAAGAGGGTAAACACAGGAGCCGGGCAACCCAACTATTGACCAAAGACGCAATTCGGAACTGATTCATATAGTGCAATATCCGCGACGCTGAGAACATAAAATAAGTGCCGGGATAAAGTTTGAGGCAAGGTTTATGTTCGGGCCCCCGGTCTATTAGCCGGTTACCAAAAAAGGGACGTATCGCAATAGTTTACTTCGGCCTAAAAAAAGCGGAAAGGAATATGCAGCGCGAATGACTGCACTATTACCAGAGAAAAATTGGTCTTTTATTTCCTTTGAATATATGAAGTCCAACCGTACAGTCCGGATTGCCGAAGTAACTTTGATAGATACTTTTGAAGAAATAAATACATTAGAGTAAAGGTTGGCACAGGGCCTTCATGAGTGGATTGACGTCCCTACTATGCCCTGCTGCACGTCTGCGCCTTTGCTCTTTAAGAAGCTTCCGTGTGATCAAGGAGGTAAGTAGGACACCCATCTAAGCAAATCATCCTTGAATCTAGGCTTGATTCTGTGAGCTAAAAGAGATATGTCATTGATGAAAGAGCCCCTCCATCTATTGAAACTAGGTCTAACATGTCTGAAGAAATTTGCATTCCTGATTAACCAAATATTCCAGAAGGCAGTGAACACCACTTCAGTAAAGAATGGCTTCCCAAAATTTCTCGTAGGCTCTGCAGCAATGTCAGACATATTGTCCCCAGGTCCCCATACAATTTGTAAATAATTCTAGACTCTTGCACTAAAGTTGCAACAGAAGAATAGATGGTCCCTGTCCTCACGCAGCTGAACAGGACAAAGAACATAGTTTACACCATCATCAAGTCGCCAGTGCCTCCTTTCCACCATGTCTTTTGTATTGAACCTGTCCATGACCAGCATCCAAGCAAACACCTTGATCTTCAAAGTGGAGTAGTTGGCCCAAATCCAATTCAGAAGAGGGTTGAATGTCAATGAAGCATGAGGAAAGGTGTAGTACAACTTTGGCGTATAAGCCTTGGAAGAACCCTGCCAGAACCAAGCATCCCTTAAGTCAGACTGTCTGTCCATCTGAAGCAACATGTGCTCGACAGTCTGCAACTCCTGGAAAGCATGGTCAGATAGAGGAAGGTTAAACCAACCAACAAGGTTTGAACAATTGAGTCCTTCCTTGACAGTGGTCCAAGGGTCTTTAACATAGGAAAATAACCTTGGGAAATGATCCTGCAAGGGTACCACTGAGTCTCCCAGCTTCCATCTGTCCAGCCAAAACAGAACAGTGTCACCCTGGTTAGCCTGAACCCAAGTGACATCTCTGAAATTATCAATGAGTTTCAGAATATCTTTCCACCAAAAAGACCCACAAGGGTCAGTTGCTTGTGGCACTCTTTCATAGTAGTATGTGTTCCAAATTAGATTAACCCAGGGCACATCAACTTTGTTAAGGAACTTGTTTGGATGCTTCATCAGCAGAGCTGCATTCTGCGGACCAAGATTCAAGATTCCTACGCCTCCTTTATTTTTAGGCCTGCAGATAAGATCCCATGCAACCAAGGAGGGGGCATGCTCTTGCTTATTCCTCCTCCAAAAACATTGTCTCTGTATCCTTTCCAACTGTTTTAAGATTCCTAGTGGTAAAGATAAGCTGTAGAGGAAGAATATTGGCAAAGCTGATAATGCAGAATTTAAATACTGAAGCCTCCCTCCTTGGGCAAGAAAAGAAGAGCTAGCAGACATCCTTCTTTCCATATAGTTGACCAGTGACACTAAATCCTCTATTTTTGGCATTGTGGTTTCAACAGGTAGCCCTAAATATGTGAATGGCATTTTCCCTACTTTGCAGCCAAACAAATTTACCAGCCTCTCCGTTTCCAACTCAGAAACATTAATGGGCACCATGGAAGACTTGTGATAGTTGATATCTAAGCCTGTGGACTGAGAGTAGACCAGTAACATTCTTTTTAAAGCTAGCAACTGATCCTCCACTATAGGAATAATGATAAAGGTGTCATCAGCATACTGCACAATGGGGTAATCCTGATCATGGCAGGGAATAGGCAACCGAAGTTCTCCTCTATGCAGCATATCATTAACCACAGACTGTAAAAAATCTGCAGTAATTACAAACAGCAGAGGGGAAATAGGATCTCCTTGTTTGACCCCCTTCTTACACAAAAACTGTTTACCAGGGACCCCATTCAAGAGCACAGAAGTGGTGCCAGAGGAGAGGAAATGCTTAACCCAAAGCAACCAATTATCATTGAAACCTTTATGCTTCATAATTTCCAAAATAGCCTCATGCTCAACAGAATCAAAAGCTTTCTCAAAATCCAATTTCAGAATTAGAATTGGCCTCTTAGATTGATGGCACTGATGCAAATACTCCAATGTCCATCAATTACAATCCTGAATAGTCCTGGACTTAATGAAACCATACTGATTCTTATGAACACAACTCAAGATGAGCTCCTGCAACCTATTGGTAGCCATTTTGGTTAGGAATTTAATACCTAGGCCAGTCAATGAAATGGGCCTATAATCCCCCACAGTCTCAGGAGATAGCTTCTTAGGAACCAAGGTTATGTAAGAACCATTTATGTTTTCAAGCTTTGCCTTGCCCTCATAAAATTCCTGAGCTAAAGAATAAAAATCCTTGCAAACAATGTGCCAGCATTTCTTGAGGAACATGCCATTGAAACCATTAGGCTCAGGAGACATATCCACAGGCATATTTTAACCACATTATCCATTTCCTCAGTGGTGAAAGGTTTAGTAAGGACATCTAGTCCTGGCACCTGGGGAATAAGTCTGTGTAGGTCAAAACCCATGTTGATCCCTCTAGATGTCCCCATCTTATCCTTAAAATCAGACCAGACAATGCCTTCCATTTGACTGTGCTCAGATATAACAGTACCATCAGGCAATTGGAGATTAGCAATAGAATTCCTCCCGTAAGGCACAGTTGCCAGGCCTCCCGGCAACATCTTTTGTACAGAGCCGGGTGCAGAACCCGTGCGCAGTGAAATAAAGCTAAGTATTTCACAACTCTTTGTCAAAGTACATATTTGCTATGTGTGTTGAATGAAATTTGTGTTACATGTACTAGCCTTGTATGAGATGTTTGATAAACTGTCAAGTCACTACTGCAGGATGCTGCTAACGTGACACATCAATCAGAGACCCTTCGAGCAAACGGTGTGCGATGCATGAATCGCAAACGGTATTGTCGGAAGTGCGGGCTCCGGGGACCCAAAGGTTCGAACACTGGGGTGAGCTTGTTCTACCTACTTCGCCTCCTACCACGGTTAAGCGACGGTGAGGCGACGGCGAGGGCGCGCTAGCGAGGGACGGAACGAGGACTCGGCGATTTACCCAGGTTCGGGCCACCTTGCGGTGTAAGACCCTACTCCTGCTTGTGGTTGGGATTGCAAGGGAAAGAGAGTTCTTGCGTACAAGGTACGAGGTAGGAGATGATGGAATCGATTGGGTCTCACCACGGCTGCTCTGCCCCTTATATCAGCCATGGTCCTCTTCCCCTTGGAAACTTAGGTGGGAAGGGTTGCCACACTCGGCGATTTCAAAAGGGGACAAGCGCTCAGGCTATCCTGACTAAAGGTGGTCTTCGCCTGCCAAAGTATGATCCATGACGCGCTGGTGGGCTCGGTGATGACCTCCGCCCTGCGCGCCCGTCGTCTTGGTCTTCCTTCGCCGATAGGGCAACCTTTGGGGTTGCTTTGGAGAGTAGATAGCTGGCCCTGCTCCCTTAACACGAAAGAGGAAACCATCTTCATCCGCGCCTGCTGGCGCGGACTCTGCTGCCGCTCGTCGCCGCGCGCGTCACCCACGTGATGGGCTCCAGGCCGCGTGGCAAGGCGAACAACCTTCGCCTCGAGCGCCTGCGGGAGGGGGCCTCGGGAGGCCACCTCGGAAAGCCGCCTCGTGAGAGGACCTCGCGAGGCCGTTGACGGTGGTGCTGAGCGTTGCTTGCTACTCCCTGAGGAGGGGGCCTCAGGAGGCCAGGGCCTCATGAGGGGTCTTGGTGAGAGTTCGGTGGAGACGGCCCGCTGGGCCCACGCCAGGCATTGCGCCCTGGGCCAAAGGCAGACGGGCCTGGATACCCCGGGTTCCACGGGCCCGACAGTAGCCCCCGGGCCCGCGGCGCGCACGTTCCCGCCTACAGAGGGGAGAAAGGGCGCGGGCCCTAACCGCCTGCGGCCAGGCGCGACGCATGGCGCACGATGTGATGGGGGATGCCCCCACTTCCCCATGACGCCTCGGTAACCGCCACACTAACATAAATCTTGGCGCGGGCGACGCGAGGCCATCATTGCCTTCCTTCATACTCTCCACAACTCCGTCGCCCCGAACCTTTGCTGCGCCGCCATGTCGCCCCCCGGAAGGGAGGAAGAGACAGCAGACACGCAGGTTGAAGGGGTGGTGCCTGAGCCCGCACTGAGTAGGCCCACAATCATCTCCACCGAGGGATTCAGCAAGGTGCTTCCGATGACCGCGGCTGCTTCCAACGAATGGGGGGCCACTCGCATCTGGCCGGCTTCTTGCCCGGCCTCCGACCTCGATGCCACCTCTACCGTCCTCTTCCTTCCGGCGCTCTTCGCGGGCTTGCTACCCCCATTCTCTAATTTCTTTAACGCTGCCCTTTCCCACTATCAAGTCCATGCGCTGCATCTTGAGCCGAGCTCCGTCCTTCTTCCTTCTGCCTTTGCCTTTTTATGCGAGGCCTTCCTGGGCGTGACACCCTCAGTGGAGCTTTTCCGCCACTTCTTCAGCCTGCAGCTGACCGCGGCGAACCAATGTTCCGGATGCGTCTCGTTCTGTATTGCAGACGAGACGGCGGGCGATGGCATCGACATGGTGCTTTCCAAGAGGGTCGAGGGCTTCAGGCGGCAATGGGTGTACGTGGACGCGGCCCAATCTAGCCCACTGCTGCAGCTGCCGTCGTCCCCGGTGGCGAGGAGCTCCGGGTGGGGGCACGAAAGGCTCACCGACCCGAGGCTGGCGCGGGTATGGAAGAGGTTGGCCGAGTTGAGGGCCGCGAAAGTGACGGTGGTCACGGTCGTGAGGGAGTTCCTTCGCCGGCACGTTGCTCCCCTCCAGCGACACTCCCGCCCGATGTGGGCCTTCAACGGTCTGGAGGATCCGATGCGGCTGAGCAAGGACAGCCTGCTGCCGGAGGTGCTGAACGAGGTGCTCCACACCCTGACCGGCGAGGAGGCAGACGAGCCACCCAGGGACGGGCTGCCCCTATACCACTATAAGAACAAGGCCACGCTGGCCGGCGGGATGCCATGCTTCGACCAATGGGGACCGTTGCCAGAGGGCCTTGAAGGGCCCCGGGACAACCCCTTCCTGGTGGTCCCTCGCTCAGGCGAGAACAGTAGCGCCGGGGCCTTGGCGGGCGCTGCGGGGGGAGGAGGCGGCCCAGTTCGGCCGGCCCATCGCCGACTCGTCCGCGAGCTCGAAAACGATGATGGCACCACACCGCCTAAGGCCACGCCTACCGCATCCATCCGGTCAGAGGGCGCAGGAAGCCCCCGCGCGGCAGCTGCGAAGCTGCGGGGCTCCGGAGGCGGTGGCGAAGGCGGATCCTGCGGCCCTCCCGAGAGGTGGGTCGATCACAATAGGGGACCCGGCGAAGGCAGCGGCAGCAACGTTCCTCCGTGGCCGCTTAAGAAGAGGAGGTGGTTTGCCAGGTACCAGTAAGCGCTTGCCTTCCTTTCTCCTGCGCCCGGTGTCTCGCGCGCGCCTGAGTCCTTGATTCGCTTCCCATCTCCAGGACTTCCTCGAGCAAGAAGAAGAAGAAGAAGGAGGAGAGGTCCCCTGGACTGGCGGGGGCTACGCCGCCGGTTGCTAGGACCGGGGGGTGCGAGGAGAGCACCATCAGCCTCGCCACTGAGGCTGACCTTGTGAGGGCCGAGGAGGAGGCAGTCCCTTCTGACCCACGGGACGGAGCGGCTCGGGGGACCCGAGTAGGCGAGCCACGGGAGGCGTTGTCGAGGGGCGGCTTCGCGGCTCCTAGGGCGCCCACCGCCGGGGCGGAAATCTCGGCGAGGGAGGCGGAGACGTTGGCTTCCACCCCCCCGGAACGTTGTCGACGGTGATGTCGCTGGAGGCCAGCCGGACTCAACAGCGCACGGGGCCCCGCAGGCCGGGGGGTCGCTAAGCCCACGGGGTGCGTCGCCCCATCGGAATGAGGAGGGGGCCCCTGCGAGCCCTTCACTCACGACCGGCAGCGGTGGGCCCTGCAGCTCGTGAGCGGCAGCGCCGTGCTCAAGCACGGAGCCCTGCAAGGCGCCAGGGCCGTCCTTGACCAGCTGGAAGCAGACCTCCGGGCGGAAGAAGCGCGCATCATCGAGGAGCATCAGCGCCTTGCGGAGAGGTGGCACCAGCTTGATGTGGCCATCAAACTGAGCCGTCGTTAGGACGACACCGCACGGGAGAAGCGCGAGAAGGCCGCCCAGGACGCGAAGGAGATCCTCGAGAACGCTATCCGGGAGGCTGACGAGGCCGACAGGCGGCGCGAGGCGGAGGAGGCCCGCGGGAAGGAGCTCTAGGACCAGAACGCCTTGCTGGAGCGACAACTCCAGACACGGAGGGACGCCATCTCCGCCCTCGAAGAGGGGCTAGCGGCCCGCGAGGCGGACCTTGACATTCGTGAGCGGGAGCTCGCGCTGTCGGTATCCGCGCAGGACTTGGAGCGCGAGCGGCTGGAGACGTTGGAGCGAGAGGTGTCCGCTGCCCAAAGTTCCTACGCCGAGCGCCTAAACAAGGCCAATGCCAATCTGGCCGCTAAGGTGAAGGAGATCTAGGAGGACGCCGACAGGAGGGTCACGTAGAGCCGCGAAGCGCTTGCTAGCGAGAATAGCCAGAAGCTGAAGCGGCAGGAGGACCGCTTCAAGGCCAAGCGCGAGGAGTTCCAGCACGAGATTGCAGGCCTCAAGGAGATGCTAGCCGAAGCTGAAAGGTGGCGGGAGCTCGCGCTGAAGGCCCGGGCCGATGCCGAGGCCGAGCTGTCCTCCCTTCGGCAGCAGGTGGGGGGTGTCGCTGCGGTCGTGGAGCAGGCGCGGGACGAGGCGGCCCGGGCGCGGGGGCGGCAACTCCAGTGCTTTAAGATGTTCCGCGCCCTCGAGCTCCGGGCCCGCCGTGCCTTGGGCTCCATTTGCAAGGAGGACGTCAGCAGCCCCCTCGAGACCCATGTCAGCAGCTATCTTGACTTCTTCACCAAGCTCGTGGAGCGGCTCGAGGTGGGCGCCAAGAAGGTAGGCGGAATCATCGAGGAGGAGAGCCACGACCTCCTCACCCAGGCCGTGACGCGCATCTTCAGCCATCTTCTGTACGCCGACCCCAACTTTGACTTCGGCAAGGTGATAGCTCCCGTCCCAGAGGAGGTCGGCGACACTCTTGGGAAGGCGGTGGAGGACCACGTGGACGCCCTGCATGAACACTTCGCTCCCGGCAAGAGCTCGAGCGGAGTCGAGGAAGGCGACGATGATGGTGGCAGCGGCGGTGATGACGACATGTCTTCTTAGGTCCTTCCCCATGTCCTGCGTACAGCTGATCGTGGCCCCGTGGGGGCGTGAGGACAATGCTTTAACATTTTAAGTACTGTGCCCCTGACTGCATCGAATGCCAGTGGCTTCGTAACACTTTCTCTCAAAGCCCGTTTTGCTCTTTCTGCTTGCCATGGTGCATTGCGTCGTTAGGACCTAGCCCTTAGCGGGCCGTAGCCGCTGCCAGCATAGCGAGTCGTGAGGGTTCCGCTCACGCGATCTCCCGAGGCGGGGCCTGCTGGCTTCCTGGGGGCCTGATGGGGCCACCTCGCGAGGCAACCTCGCGAGGTCCCTCAATGAACCTGCTCCTGAGATAGCTGCCTGTAGAGTACTCACCGACAAGGGAGCGGCGCACGCTCGTCGATTCGCTCATGGGCATCACGCGAGGAGACAAAACACCAAGAACCTTGGTGGGGTGGCGTGCATGGGGAGCAGGCCCGCGCGCCAGAGCTCGGCTGCTTGGGTTTTTCAGCGCTGCTGGGACAGACCCGAGCACAGACACCGTGTCTTGCCCCCGCTCGCATGAGGCTCATGAGGGACGTCGTGAGCGCGCGAGGCTCGTGAAGCAAGAACAAGACGAAATGCCATGCAAGAAACCGAGCTTTACTGCAGTAAGATAGCGACCCGTTACATAACTAAAACGAGATGCGGCTGCCGTGTCCGGCACAGGTCAGCTTGAGGATGGTGCAACCCGTGGGGCGCCCTCAATTGATTGTTCCGCCAGCGCGGAGCATGGGGCTTCCACAGGGGTGTGGGTATGATCGCGGGTCGACCGTTCCACCAGCGCGGAGCATGGGGCTTCCACAGGGGTGTGGTTATGATCGCGGGTCGATCGTTCCGCCAGCGCGGAGCATGGGGCTTCCACAGGGGTGTGGGTATGAGCGCGGGTCGATCGTTCTGCCAGCGCGGAGCATGGGGCTTCCACAGGGGTGTGGGTATGATCGCGGGTCGATCGTTCCTCCAGCGCGGAGCATGGGGCTTCCACTTGGGCATGGGCGGGAGCTGTCGCGGGCCCATCAGGCGAACGCAATGAGAGGCTCCGGGGCGTGTACAGCCCCGTTTCGTTTGTACGCATGAGGGTCATGGGCAGAACATGCGGAGGTGTTGGATGTTCCAGGCATTAGGCACAGGAGCTCCGTCCTCCGTCTCCAGCCTAGCTGAGCCAGGCCTGGAGACATGAGAAACCCGGAAAAGTCCTTCCCACATGGGTGGCGGTTCATGGGGCCCCTCTCTGGAGAGGATTCTGGGCAGGGCGGGGTCGCGGACCTCGAGAGTGCGAGGGCGGACGCCGCGGCCGTGGCGGCGGCGCGAGGCCGGCTTGGCGGCGGCCCTCCTCGAGGAGTAGCAGGTCGGTCTCCCGCGAGCCGTCCTGACACGCCTTGCCGAAGGCAAGGGCTCATGGGTGTCGGTCCTAAATCCGGCATATCTCGTAGTAGGGGTCCTAAGCTAGGCATCTTGGGGCGATGGTAACATGGACATAGGATTTTACCCAGGTTCGGGCTCTCTCGAAGAGATAATACCCTACGTCCTGCTTTTGATTGTATTCATATGGGGTGTAGTACAGAGTACTTGTATCTACCACGAGATTGTTCTAATGAATATGATATGTTCTATTGACTAGCCTAGCCTCGGTTTATATAATGTATCGGAGGCCTAGGGTTTAGGAGAGTCCTCATCTTGGGCGCCAAGTCTTGTGGAATCTTCCTTGTATTCAGCATGGGCTGCCCGAAGTGGCCCATTAGTGAACCGCCATGGGGGTCCTCGGCTCAACCCACCTGGTCGGGAGACGATGTGGTGAGTACCCCCTAGTCCAGGACACCATCAGTAGCCCCCTGAACCAGTCTTCAAGTTGGGGACGCTCCTCGGTTCTTCTGAACTATTCTTCTTCTTCGGTCGTCGGTCTTGAAAACTGGTTCAACAAATCTTCCCATCTCCGATCTTGAGGATCGCCGAGTTGTATCCGAAGAGCTCATATGTCAGGTAACCGAGGAGTCCTTTAAGTTCTTGGCATTTATCAATGCCTTGTTATTTTTTACGCCACACCTCGGGTTCGAAGTGTTTCCAGCGCGGCGGTGTCCTCTTTGCATCCGAGCTCCAACGCCGGAATGCATCCGAGGTGTCTTTTGCAGCCGAGCTCCAACGCCGGACTGCATCCGAGATACATTTTAGCAGCCGAGCTCCAACGCCGGACTGTATCTGAGCTCCAGCGCCGGACTGCATCTGAGGACGCATAGAGTACCTCGTCTTTGGAAAAGTTTGAAGGAGGTTATCCGAGCTTAACGCCGAAAAAAGTTCTCTATGGAGCCAGCCACTCGCAGCTGAGCTCTATGCCGAACTGCTTTCGAGGTGGTGCACCACCTCGGACTTGGGCTGATTTTTTGTGGATTGGTGCAATTTATTCTCTGCCGAGATGTATAGCCAGTAGCCCTCAAGGTGTGTGTCGGCCTAAAATCCGAGATGCACCTGAAGGATGAAATAAAACCGCTGATCCCAGTAGCCCATAAGACTCAGGTCAATTCGCGAAATCGGCCTGAGGATCAACTCCTAGCTCGGCAGCATACTTAGAAACATAAACGCGGTGTGCAGTAGCCCCCGAGACTCGGGTTGGGTGCGGCCGACCAACCCGAGGATCATAATCTCCTCGGAAACTGTTTCGCACTTTGTAAATTGTCTGCATTGAATCGTCAATGCAGTAGTCCCCGAGACTTGGGTTGGGCAACATGGCCGACCCTAGGATCATATCTCCTCGGGAACTAGTTCAACTGCCATGGACGTTTTGACAACGCCGAGGTGCTGCTCGGCAGGAAAGATGCCGAACTACAGGTCGGAAAAAATTCCCCGAGCAAAACCATCACGCAGAACACCTCGATCAAGAGGATGCCCCGCCTCCTGAAAAAAAAACATAAAAATAGGTTAAAGGTGCCATAAGCTCAGAAAACTAAAAAACTTATGTGAAAACTTTACGTCCGAAGTAAATCAAGTTTTTTGGTGCCAATCCGAACATTGGTCTTAAAATTAGTTTGTGCTTCCGTCGTGCTTTAACATGACACATCCGATCTCAAGACTTCAAGTGGGTCAGCCTTCGGCTTCAACCTCCTATTCCCGAAGGTGGAGTGCTTCTCAGGCCAGTTTAGCGAACCAAACTCGAGCGGCTTTAGAGAGAAACCAGGCTATCCGGCTATTGACCACACACTCGTGTCGAGAAAGGAGTGGTAGAAAAAGACTTTGCAACGACTTAGAAGAAAACACTTATAACGGCTCATATAAATTTAAGAGCCCCCAGTTAACATGGGTAAAGGAAGTGGTTTTTAACGAACCACGTTTTTAACAAACATATTTTAACATAAATATAATGCTTGGTTGAACCGAACAAAAAAAATAAGAATTTAGAAAATTTAAGCATGAAAGCAACTTAGCTGGTTAATGTGCTTGGCGTTGATGACGTAGTGTGGGCTTGTGTCGGGACGAAGACGCATAGTCCTCGGCTTGATCGAGGTCTCAGACCCCAAGCCCGATGTGGCCAAGCGAGGAGCTCGGCACTCCGAAGTAGCGACACAGTACGGTCGATGTGGCGAGGCGAAGCCCCTGGTCCAGCCGAGGTGACGAAGCTGATCGGCTGGTAACGCCGAAGTCTCCAGAGTAGGTTGATGAAGAGATGGCGAAGCCCCCGGTCTAGCCGAGGTGTCGGAACAGGTTGGTAAGGTGATGTTGCAACCCCCATGCCAGCCGAGGTGTCGAAGCAGGTCGGCGAGGTGGACATCGGCTCAAAGAAGCAACGGCGCGGCGATGCCGACGCAGGTCGAAACTTTGTGACGCGGTCAATGTCGGCTTGAGAGGTGACAGCGCGGCGATGCTGGCGCGCCCGACCCGTGCAATACATAAGGTGACGATGTTATCTTGACGATCATTAGGGAGAGCGGTGCCAAACTCTTGGTCGGCTCGCCGAGGTGATGATCCGAGGTGGTTGTCGTCGGCTCATGAAGCGACGGCGCAGTCGATGCTGGCGCAGGTCGGCAGCCGTGGATCAACGTGGCCAGGCTGGTTTGAAACCGGCGCGACGACGAAGATCGCCTCGGAAAAGGCTAAAATTTTGTGGGCACATGTTTGAGAACAACACATAATACCCTAGATAAGAATTTCCTTCAAAAAGGATGTACAATATCCCGTTCGTGAAAGAATATGAGCTCGGGTCGGATTCGTTTTCATGCAGAAAACAGATCCGAAAATTGATGCACTCACCGGACGCTTCCCGGAGTTTGAACAGTCGGATCGAGCTGAAATTTTGAGGGGTGGTAGATATGGGAATTCCGCAGCCGATGAAAAGTTGGATCTTCCAAAGGACGTCCGAGCGGACTGCTGAACTCCTCGGCCTAAACTCGTCCAGATTCCCGTCCAGATTCGACAGGGCTCCGGTATATCGGAGATCGCCGGACATTCCTCCATCGAAACGCGACGAAATTTTGCAGGGTTGTTATAGACTCAATTCCGCACAATTCCACCGAAGCAATCGTCAAAGCGACGCTCGAGGAGACGAGGACGGCGAACACGAATCCGCTGTCCAGAAAAAATTGCATGATCGCGCGAGGGCAATGTTGACGTTGATCCCCCGAGCACCATGGACGATTTTTCCATGATCCCGGATGAGATCGGAGTCGATGATGACGAAGACATCCATCCGAACTTGACGATCTGAAGAGAAGCCTAGTCCTCGGCCTAGCCGAGGTGACCAGTCGGGCGGCGACGAAGATGCCGAAGCTGACGATGTTGCTCGGTTCCGACGCGTAGATCGCGGTGGAGCCGATCTGAATTCCCATCGCACCGCGGCGACTACCCAGCAGACTCTCAATGAAAGCACCAATGTCGGTCCTAAATCCGGCATATCTCGTAGTAGGGGTCCTAAGCTGGGCGTCTTGGGGCGATGGTAACACGGACACTGGATTTTACCCAGGTTCGGGCTCTCTCGAAGAGATAATACCCTACGTCCTGCTTTTGATTGTATTCATATGGGGTGTAATACAGAGTACATGTATCTACCACGAGATTGTTCTAATGAATATGAGATGTTCTATTGACTAGCCTGGCCTCGGTTTATATAATGTACCGGAGGCCTAGGGTTTAGGAGAGTCCTCGTCTTGGGTGCCAAGTCTTGTGGAATCTTCCTTGTATTAGGCATGGGCTGCCCGAAGTGGCCCATTAGTGAACCGCCATGGGGGTCCTCGGCTCAACCCACCTGGTCGGTAGACGATGTGGTGAGTAGCCCCTAGTCCAGGACACCATCAACGGGGGACCGTGCTTAAGCTCCAGAGGGGGACCGTGTCAACACCGTAGACGAGGAAGACGGGGGTCTCGCCGGTAGGCTTGCTTGCTCCAGAGATGGACACAGCACGAACCACCACTCGCCGAGCGAGCCTTTGCCACTCCCGAGCTGCGCCCATGAAGCGCGCTCGTGAGACGCACGCATGAGGCTCGGCGTTCCAAGTGTCTTCGCCTCGCGAGGCCGGCTCGCGAGGAGCCGCCCGCGAGGTCCTCGCGCAGCTCGACTCCTGAGGGGCTGCATGTCGATAGATTTCACGATGGGGGGAGCAGTGCAAGCTTGCTAACTTGCCAATGGCCGTTGCGTGCGGAGACAAGGCACCAAGGACCTTGGTGAGGTGACGTGCGCGGGAGCAGGCCCACCAGCCAGAGCTCAGTCACTAGGATTTGGCGGCGCTGCAGGGACGGACCCAAGCACAGGCGTCGTGCCTAGGCCCCGCTCACAAAAACCGTCAGGGGAGGGGTCACGAGCATGCGGCGCTCTCCGGTCAACACCGAACTTAATAGGAGATTAAGCAGGTAACATAACTCATCAGGGCAAAATCAGTAAAATTCATTACACAACCAAAAGGATAAGGTTCCGGGAGCGAAGCTCGAGAGGCGCGGCAAGAGGCGACGCGCCGGGCGCACCTGGCACAACCGCGTTGTAGTGATGTCAGACCACTTGGCGAGGCGCACCGAGAGAGTCCGCCCCTCCGGGGCCAGGGGGCTCGCGAGGCCTCGGGAGCTCGTGAGGAGCAAGAGGCTCACGAGGCCCTGGCGCGAAGTTCGCCAACCTCTGGAAAGTGGCGCCGGCGTTCCTCAGCCCGAAGGGCATGCGCGCGCCGCCAAAAACGGGGCCAACGACCTGGCCAATTTGCGGCAGCTAGAAGGGCTCACTAGGGCTGAGCTGGTTGAGGCTGGTGAAGTCGACGCATATGCGCTCCTTGCCGCCCCTCTTGGGGACGGCGACTGGGTTGGTGAGCCATTCGGTATGGCGCACATCACGAACGACTCCGGCTTCTTGGAGCTTCTGAACTTCATTGACGATGAACTCTTGCTTCTCTGGCGCCTGGCGCCGTGCTTTCTGCTTGACCGGGCGTGCATTGGGGCACACCGCTAAGTGGTTCTCGATCACCTCCCTCGGCACACCGGACAAGTCGGATGCTTTCCAGGCGAAAACATCCGAGTTTGCCCGAAGGAAGGTGATGAGCGCGCTTTCCTATGCAGGAGGGAGGCCTGTGCCAACGGTGAAGGCAGGGCCGGAGCCGCTGCCGTCCACCGACACCTTCTTCATCTCGGTGCGGTCCTGAGAGAACAACTGGTTCTTCTTCGCGGGCGCGGCCTCGGAAGGCTCGACCGCGTCCTCGTCGGCCGGGTGCGCGACAGCGACAGCCTTGTAGGCGTGCTCGAGGGTGCTGGCCGCGTCCTTCTCGTCGCAGGCGACGGTGATGATGCCGCTGCAGCCGGGCATCTTGAGGACGTTGTAGGCGTGATGGGTGGCCGCCATGAACTTGGTGAGAGCTGGGTAGCCCAAGATGGCGTTATAAGGCAGGCCGATGTGTGCCACATCGAAGTCGATGTGCTCGGTGTGGTAGTTCTTGCGGGTGCCGAAGGTGACGGGGAGGCGCACTTGTCCCAGCGGAATGGTGGAGCCATCGGTCACTCCGGAAAAGGGCCTGGTCGGCATTGGCTGGTCGTAGGGCACCTGGAGCGTCTTGAAGGTCTCGATGGAGACACGTTGAGGCCGGCACCCCCGTCGATGAGGGTCTTGGTGACCGCGACGTTGCTGATGGTGGGAGTGCACATCATGGGGAGCGTGCCTGCGGAGGCCGTGGACTTGGGGTGGTCCTTGGAGTCGAAGGTGATGGCGTACTGCGACCACATGAGGGGTCGCGAAGCCTCTAGCCTCGGGAGGGCGGCATACACCTCGCGAGAGAGTTGCTTGAAGTGTCGGATGGACGCGGGGGCTTGGGACCCGCCGAGGATGCAGGCGACCGCGCGAGGCTCCTGGTAACCCCCAGCGCCCTCGTCAGGCTGGTTGATGTCGTTCCTTCGCGGTGGCGGTGGCAGCGGCGGGAGAGCGGCATTGGCCTGAGGATTCGCCTCATGAGGCTGGTTGCGCCAGGCGGCCTCACGAGGCTGATCGTGCCAAGCGGTCTCACGAGGCTGATCGCGCCAGCCCTGGCGGTAGCTGTCATTATTGTTGCGGCTATCCCAGCGGCCGCCGCTGCGGCCACCCCCGCGGCCGGCGCCGCGGCCATTGCGGTCGTCCCGGCGGCTCTGGCGCTCGTCGCGGAGCAGCTTGACCTCCTGACAGTCTTCGGTGCTGTGGGAGCGGACATTGTGAAAAACGCAGAGCGGCCGGTTGTCCTTCCTGGGCTCATCGTGGTCGCGGCCGCGCTTCTGCTCGGGCTCCGTCGCGAGTACGGCAGGGCCATCAAGCGCTGCGTCGGGGTCGTTGTGGACGAAGAGGCAGCCTTCTTCAGCCTTGGCACACTTGTCGGCGAGGTCGAGCAGCTCGAGCACGGAGTCGAGCTCACCGTTGATGGCGAGCTTCTCGCGCATCTTGATGTCTGTGACGCCGGTGGAAAATGCGGAGATGACGGCCGCGTCGGAAGCGCGCGGGATCTTGTTGCGCACCTGACTGAAGCGCTGGATGTACTTGCGGAGGGTCTCGTCTGGGCGCTGTCATACACACCGCAGGTCATTGATGGTGAGGGAGCGGTCCTGTGTGCCCTTGAAGTTGGCAATGAACTGGCTGCAGAGCTCGGCCCACGACGAAATGGAGGCCTCGGGGAGGTTCATGAGCCAGGAGCGCGGGTCGTCCTTAAGGGCCATGGGGAACCAGTTCGACATGACCTTGTCGTCACCGTTCGCCGCCTCGATGCTCAACGCGTAGAGCTGGAGGAACTCCGTGGGGTTGGGGGTGCCGTCGTAGCGCGGAGGCAGCTCAGGTTTGAACTTCGCGGGCCAGACCACGCGATGCAGCTCGCGGGTGAAGGCACGGCAGCCCACGCCGCTTGAGGGGACGCCGCCAGCGAGGGCGGCGCGGTTTTGACGCCCGGACGCTGCGACGTCCTGAACAGCCTGGTCCTGGCGCTGGCGCTGCCGCTCGAGGAGCACCCGCGCGTCGGGGGGCGTGCGGCGGATAATCTAGCAGCTGGCCTCGTCCCGGTCTGGCGAGGATGTGCCACGGGACGGCTCACGAGCCTGTGCGCTGCGTTGGGGCCCGGCGCGCTCGTCGCGCAGAGGAGGCAGCGGGGGAGTGCTGTGCGCCAGGTCCCCAGCACGAGACGGCGGTGGGTGGAGCGAGTGAGAAGGTGCCGGAGCGTCCCCGGCGACGTTGACGAGCTCGGTGATGCGACCGAGCCAGGCGTCGTAGGCGGCGTCAGCCGGACGGTAGCGGAGCAGCTCACGCGCCATGAGCAGCGTTGCCTGTGGGTTCGGCGGCCCACGGTGGGCGAGGGAGGAGGCCGTGGCGGTGTGGCCGTTCGCTCGCATGGAGGGGTGCAAGGAGGAGTCCTGCTGCTCACGGGCAGCGTGGTCGGTGGCCGCGGCTTCGGCTTCGGGACGGCGGCGATTGCCGCGAGCCACTGGCTCCGTTTGAGCCACGCGGCCAGCCCTGCGCTTGGCGCGCTCATGACGTGCGTCGGCCATGGGGTTGGCGGAGCTGAGGGCGGAGCAGAAGAACAGTAGCGCACCCCTACCTGACGCGCCAAATGTCGGAAGTGCGGGCTCCGGGGACCCAAAGGTTCGAACACTGGGGTGAGCTTGTTCTACCTAATTCCCCTCCTACCACGGTTAAGCGACGGCGAGGCGACGGCAAGGGCGCGCTAGCGAGGGACAGAACGAGGACTCGGCGGTTTACCCAGGTTCGGGCCACCTTGCGGTGTAAGACCCTACTCCTGCTTGTGGTTGGGATTGCAAGGGCAAGAGAGTTCTTGCGTACAAGGTACAAGGTAGGAGATGAGGGAATCCATTGGGTCTCACCACAGCTGCTCTGCCCCTTATATCAGCCATTGTCCTCTTCCCCCTGGCAACTTAGGCGGGAAGGGTTGCCACACTCGGCGATTTCGAAAGGGGACAGGCGCTCAGGCTATCCAGACCAAAGGTGGTCTACGCCTGTCAAAGTATGATCCTTGACGCGCTGGTGGGCTCAGTGATGACCTCCGCCCTGCGGGCCCGTCGTCTTGGTCTTCCTTCGCCGATCGGGCAACCTTTGGTGTTGCTTTGGAGAGTAGATAGCTGGCCCTGCTCCCTTAACACGAAAGAGGAAACCATCTTCATCCGCGCTTGCTGGCGCGGCCTCTGCTGCCGCTCGTCGCCGCGCGCGTCACCCACGTGACGGGCTCCAGGCCGCGCGGCAAGGCGGACAACCTTCGCCTCGAGCGCCTGCGGGAGGGGGCCTTGGGAGGCCACCTCGGAAAGCCGCCTCGCGAGGCCACTCGGGAAGCCGCCTCGTGAGAGGACCTCGCGAGGACGTTGATGGTGGTGCTGAGCGTTGCTTGCTACTCCCGGAGGAGGGGGCCTCATGAGGGGTCTTGGTGAGAGTTCGGTGGAGACAGCCCGCTGGGCCCACGCCAAGCGTTGCGCCCTGGGCCAAAGGCAGACGGGCCTGGATACCCCGGGTTCCACGGGCTCGATAGGTATCATAATAAAACTGTCACCAATAAGACGAACTATGTGCGATGGTGGAGACATCAAGCATGATTCGTATTAGAGACACATGTGTGATATGTGGTATACAGTTTATCCATACGAACTATTTGCGATGAGCCAGAACAAAGGAAACGGTCAGCCAGATCAATGTGTGTGCGATATACGGCATACAGTTTATTTGGATGAACAGTTTGTGCTTAGCTAACACAACAGAAATGATCAGCCCGATCAAGGTGTGTGTGATACACGGCATACAGGTCACTAGGATGAACTGTTTGTGATGAGCCAAAACAACACAAATTGTTCAACTTAATAAGATGTGTGTGATACGTGGCAAACAGGTCAGTAATCAGAAATATGTGGGAAGACCGATAACAACACAGACGATTCCTGCTAATAAGCCGTGTGTGTTGTGGGCAAACGCTTGCTGGTATACAATTGTCAGCGATTGATGAAATCATCACCAACGGGTTCCCCAGTTTAGTCCATGGGCGATGTGATTTGCTCTGTCTATAGAAGAACAACATATATAACCAAATTAAAAATCCAATTACATAAGTGACTATACAAAACATTCGCACACACCTCAATAAACAATTACATGCATTCTAAACTAGGAGAAACAATCATCTAATCATCTACTTCTTGTGACGCTGCCGCCACTGCTGTGTGGCTCGATTCCTCGCCTGGGGCAGGAGGAAGGCACTTCCTCATGTCAACGATTCGCCTGTATATCTCGTAGCTTGTGTACGCGTCCTTGGCCGCCTACTTGACGTGTTCTTCATCCAGTCTCCGCACCCAGGCCTCGTGCCAGGCATCCTTGTTCTTGTTGCACTCATCCTTCATGTCTCTGTAGTAGGGGTCGATGATGGCCACGGCGAGGTCAACCAGGGAGTCCTTCTCCTTATTTCTGCCCCAGACCCTGTACTGGCCTTCGATGTCGACAAGCTTCTAGCAAGCCAAGCCCATAGTCTCGAGCACCTTTAGATCGTTGAAGGTGTCCACCGTAGCGAACCTATAGTCGGGGCTGTTGATAAAACCTGGCGAAACGCTCGCAAGGACTTGTGGCCAGGGAGTAGTGGTAGACGAGGACGTGATGGCGCACGCACAACTGGGCGACGACAACCTTCTGATCATACCTGACACGACCGACGGATAACTCGAGGTCGAAGCCGACCACTTGGTACTTGTCCTTAGCAAGCAACTGCTCCATAGTGTGGATGGAGCTCTCCACCGAGACCGGCTCATTGGTGTACACCACCGAGAGGTCCATCCCCCTCACGTTGGTGTCCACTACGTGAGGCATGGTGAACTGCCGCCCGCCGTCGTCATCAGCCGCTGGGAGCGCCATTGGAGCCGCTATATATCCTCTCTATATGTGTCGTCATGGGTGTTCTTATTGTGTTGTGGGGCGCGAGAGATTAAGGTAAATGGCCACGGGAAGAAATGGGGGCCGGACGGCCTAGATTCTCAGCACGTCCGCATGGCAGTTTTTGCAGTGGGTAACTGCATTGTGGCACCGCACCCGGCGCAACCACATGCATATGGAACCCCGAAATGCTGGCACCGCATGCGGAGGGATGAGGGCAGAGCGCACGGCGGGACGAGAGCAGAACACGCCGTGGCTACCTCAACCACGAGCAACCACACGCATAGAGCAGTTGAACATGCAGGGAATGGCCGTCTACAAGCCGGCCAGCAGTTGCGAGCCGGCGGCGTGATGTGAAACTATGTCGCATTCCACATCACATAGTGGGCGAACAATCGTTCACAACGCTGCATAGAGAGCGGCCGTGTGCTAGGTAATTAAATCGCAAACGTTTTTTATTAACCGTATGTGTACGTGTCATTTCGTCCTCCTCTCGCATGTCTTGTCACTGCGCTGCTGCAGAAGGCTTCGAGTGCAAGCTTGAACACCACACATGCGTTCTTTTGACCAAACGTTAGCTCGAAGAGGCACCAATGAATCATCGGTGAGCCCGTTCCCGCGCAACCGTGCAAGCTTCCCGCCCGACTCGGCGAAATCCCCCAAAGCCCCAATGCTTACCAGCCTGCTATATAAACCGTCATGGCCGGCAAGTCGGCATCGCATTTTCCCCTCCCTCCCCATAGCTTATCTTGTCTGCTTCTCCCACAATCGCCAATGGCACCGGTCCGTCGTCGTCGCTCAGCGACTCCGCCGTCATCAGAGGACAGCTCTAGCTAGGAGGCTACACCGCGGCAGTGGCATAGTCCCCGGCGGCGTGTACCGCGCGTGGCGTCCTAGTTGGGTGTGCGCACAACACCCACCACACACTCCGCCGCCGCTGCCCGACGGCAGCTGTTGCCAAACGCCGTTGCCGCTACCCCACCATCGGCTGCCGTGGCCGCCACACCACCGTCGGCTGCCAAGGCCATCGCCCGCTCCGCCACCGCGGCCCGAAGGTGGGTGGTGGCTATTGTGGCTGCCACCCCTCCGTCGACCACCATGGCCATCACCCGCTCTGCCGCCGTGGCCCGAAGGCGGGAGATGGCCGCCACCCCACCGTCGGCCGCCGTGGCAGCCATCCCACCGTTGACCGCCGGGGTGTCGGGACCCCGATCCTAAGCCACACCGATCTAGCATAAGACATATCATATCACTTTGCGGCCTCACGCACGGTAACCCACGGCTGTCGCCTTTACCTTGGCCAGGACCGTTTGCATCTTTTGGCTCACGTACATGATTGTCATGCTAGCGTCCATATGACAGAGAACCCAGGTCGACATGACTAGTCATAAACCAAGGTGGCACAAACGTACAGGGACAGACATAGGTAACCCAGCATCACACGTGTCGGTCATCAGCGAGTGCAACCGGGCTGTAGCAAGCTATTAGGACTCTAGTAACACCGCGTGACATTTCCCCATAGGGACAGACACAGGAGCGAAGAAGGATACATGTCGGTCAATCCATGTGTTCCGAAGCAGTAGCGAACTAATATGGCTCAGTGGAAGCACTAGGAGGCATTTCCCTGTATGAAAGGCTACCAAAGCAGATAACTAGGTGTCGAATCCCACACATACCAATGCATTTCAAAACATACACACAATATGCATGATATGTGTAGATACAACATGGCATCACAACATAACTCTACGACTCAAAGTATTTATTTAAGAGGCTCCGAGGAGCCATACGTAAAATGATATTACAAACAGGGTCACATGACCCATCATACAAGTCATACAAGCAATGGAAGCATAACATGTCTGGGTACAGACAACTAGAAAAAGAACAAGGCTGAGAAGCCTGACTATCTACAAGACCCTCCATAGGAACCAGACCTCTATCTGGGATTCCCAAGCTAATCGGTCAACATCGAACACATCGTAGGAACCACTAGTGAGACAGAAGTCTCCTCTGCAAAAACATAAATTAAGCAACTGTGAGTACAAAGGTACTCAGCAAGACTTACATCAGAACTAACTACATATGCATCAGTATCAACAATGGGGTTGTGGAGTTTAACGGCAGCCAGCCAGCTTTGACTCAGTGGTTATCCTGAACTATGACTACCAGTAACTTCTTTGGGGTTAGAGCGCACACGAGTCTACATAGTCACCACAACAATACACCACTATGGATCCGCTCCCGTCTCCCTACAGAAAGGACATCCATAGCACTCACGCTTATCTTGTGCATTTTAGAGTATCCATTTCAACTTGTCTATGAACAATGTAAGCTTCCAAGTAGTCCATATCCGTGGACACGGCTATTCGAATAGATCATTAACCCTGCAGGGGTGTACTTCTTCACACGTGTTTCCACCACTTAGTGCCTGTACGCGAAATGTACTCGGCAGACTTCAAGGGAAAGCCGGCGTGGGTGTAGACCATGACCTGACTAACCACACAAGACTCTAGTCCAGGTTTACCGCCTATTTGAGGTTGTATCCACAAACGAAGTCCGGCCGAAGTTTCTATCATGGCCCCAAACGATGAGTGCAGGGTTCCCAAGAGCACCATTAGGGTGTCACTTGGTACACCGTGCCTCAGTCCCTCTACCGCATCATAGCCCACCCCTAAGGTCAGCGCTATGCACGGCCGCCAACACATATCCTACGAACACCAGAAACTAGTTGCAACTCCTGGACAGAGATCAAGGGGATAAATAAGTTGAGCGGGGTCATATTTCAGGGCCCAATGTGTGGTAGTAACTTTCTTGGATCACAAACACAGAACTCAGTTCCTGAGGACAGTCCCAATGAGACAACCCACCATGTACTCCTACATGGCCTCTCATCGCTACCTTTACCAATTCAGATTCACACACTTAGCTCTCATACAGTAGGACATGAACACAACCATTCCAATTCATCGCCCAGAAGGATCAAACCTGACACGACTCTAAACATAGCAAGCATAACAAGCAAGCATGGATGAGTAGTCACAACATGGCTCAAGCAATTCCTACTCATGCTAGTGGGTTTTAACTATTTACTGTGGCAACGACAGGTCATGCAGAGGAATGGGTTCAACTACCGCAACATGTAACAGTTGAATCGTTGTTGTCCTAATGCAGTAAAAGAGAGCAAGAGTGAGAGGGTGGGATTGTATCGGAGTAATCAAGGGGGGTTTGCTTGCCTGACACTTTTGAAGATAGTAAAGGTCTTCATTGGTGTCAACGATCTTTATGTTGGAATCGTCTGCTACCGGGGAAGAACAACACCGACAAACAAGAAGGAACACAATCAATGCAATGCAACAATATGATGCATGATCATGACATGGCAATATGCTGTGGTTTGGGCTAATGCAGCTAGCAACAATTTAAATGAAGTTGGTTTGAACCAGGGGTTCAAATTCAAACTCCATATGTGGCTAACCAAATGCCAATTATGAAATTGTCTTATACAGCAACTTTTAGTTGTTCAAACATGCATGAAAATGCCATAAACAGATTCTTCATATTTTTCTGATAATTTTTCATATATAAATCTTTTTCATCTGAGTTAAAGATTATTTTCTATGAATTTTAGAAGTTTTAACATTTTCTGGAATTTCCTGGTTTAAAAGAAATAAGACTAAATCCAGAAAAGGATTTACTATGTCAGCATGTCGTTAGTGTGACGTCAGCGGTCAACAGGGGTGGTCCAGGTCAAATTGACCAGTGGGACCCGCATGTCAGTCTAACATCCAATTAATAGAGTTAATTAGCACTAAACTAATCCTAAACCTAAATTAGTTAGGGCCTGGGCCCACATGTCAGTGACCCAGGAAGGTCAAACCCCTGGTCAACTGGGGTCAAGCCTACCGGGGGCTTGACGCCGGTGGCGGCAGACGCGGCGTGGTTGCTCGGGATCGCGCTAAGGGGCACGGTTCAAGGCGCGCCTGGGCGCGTTGGAGAGCCCTTGCCGGTGCGTGTCAAATGGTGGTGGCGGTCGGAGGCGATGACGGTGACCTCAAGTGTGGCGGTCGGCATTCGGGTGTGCGTGGAAATGCGGCTACGGTGGCCGTGGCGATTCGTGCGTAGCACTTACGTCATTTACGCGGCGCGGCGAGAACGATGGACGCACGCCCGGGACCAAATGGTCACCGGAGCGTCGTCGGCGACGGGCTCAGGCAGCGGTGGCTCTCGGCCTCGATGGAGATGCAGCCTAGGGCTCACAAACACGAAGGGGAGGAGAGGGGTTCGGCTCGGGGGCTCACAGCGATCACGTTGAGTGGGTCGGCGAGCTCGGGGAGGCGTCAGAGCAAGCGGTGCGGGGAGGGGGATCTCCGGCGTCTGGAGGATGAAGACAACGGTGGCGAGGGTGTTCGGTGGCGTCCGACGTCGTGTGACTTGGCGGAGAAGACAAGGGCGACGAGGCGAAGCTCATGGACACATCGAGGAAGTGAGGGCGAGGCGGTGGCTACGCGTGCGGCGACGGCGAGCTTGTGCGGCTCTCGGCCATGGCGATGGAGAGGCGAGGGAGAGGGCAGGGGGCGAGTGGGGAGGTCCTCCCGATGCAGACGGCAACGGGAAGGTCGTCCACGGTGTCGACGTGGCCTGGGAAGGCAGGCAAGCTAGTGGCATGGCGGCACGGCCGTGCGCGCGCGTCGGCCACATGCCCGCGTCCTCCTGGCGCGGTGGAGAAGACGACTGGCATGGCCAGTTGGGCTGGGCCGGCCAGTGGGCTGCCAGGTAAGTGTCTCTCTCTCTATTTTTCTATTTCCTACTGTTTTCTATTTATTTTGCTCTGTTTTGATTTAGTAAAAATACCAAATCATTTTTAATACTCCTGAAATTAATTGTGGGCACTATTTGAATTATTCCCAAAGCCCTCAACTAGTTTCCAGAATTATTGAAGCATTCAAATTATTTACAATAATTAAATGCCCCAATTCATATACATTATGGCTTAATTCAAAGACCAAAAATGTCCTAGAAAAATATGCATCATCTCTGGTAGAGGTTTCCACCTTTTTCCATAAATCATGAACAGTTTTGAAGGGCATTTTGGGTTTATTGAGAAATATATTTTTAGTTAATCCTAGTAGAATTTCATTTGGTGCTAGGGTTTATCAATCCCCATTTCAAATTCATTTGAATTTAAACATGATGCATGGATGCTCACTGATGCAACTAATTACAAGCAATTTCTAGGGCTGTGACACGGGGTCATCACCCACTCCGCCACCGCAGCCTGAAGGCGGGATGTGGAGGCCCGCATGTGCGCCAGCGACCTTGCCGCGCGCTACATCGAGTTCCTGCGGGAGGAGGAGGAGCGCCTGGTCGAGCACGCAAAGAGTCTTACTGCCACCGTGGCCATAGCAGAAGCCACAGTTGTGGTGCGGAATGCGGAGATCTATGAGGAGTCTAGCCACTTGAGAGGGGTCGTCTGGAGCGGCAGAGGGCATTCGAGCTGGGCGTCGCTAAAGGTGTAGCAGTGGCAGGCACCAGGCGCCAGGCTCCTCCTCCTCTGCCTCTTACTGAGCGCGCTCAGCAGAGGAGAGTCTGCTGGAAGTAGTACAAAGCCCCTCTGTAGTAGTATTTAGCGGCTATTTTGTTAGTTCATGTGACTATAGATATTGTTGAACTGTACTATGTACTTAAAATTAGCTAGTATATATAGTTGAACTATCTATTTCTGTATGTGGTTGGCAACAATTGGGTAAAAGTTTGTTCGGTTCAGCTATCGAGTTGAACTGTTTGTATAAAGAACGACTGCTTAATCTATGAATGAAATCTATGCTTACGGAATTTCATTTGTCAAAATTAGACAGTACTAGTGATCTTTAGCTGCAAAATTTGACAAATGGTAGTATATTTTTTTTGAGGATCACAAATGGCAGTGTTACAAGGTTGACAAATGGCAATGTTACTAGATTGACAAATGCCAATTTTTCCAATTTGACAAATGACAATATACCCATTATGGCAGATGCATGTCTTACCACATTGTTTGTACATCGTTGCACACGGGTCATCATGCAAAATCGTTCGCGATGAAGAGATGCACAAAACCTGCGCGCCACATTTTCCCTTGGCTTAGCGGCGAAGGAACCTAGCTCTCGCTTTGCATACGGGTGTTCAATCTGAAACATTTGCGATGAATGTTTTATTCAGAGAAAAACATTGATGTTTTTTTTACTTTGATAAGTCTGTACATTCAGAGAAAAATGCTAAGTTGATCAAAACCATAGATTTCATTCAGTCACACAGTGATTTTACAATATTAAAAAAAACTAATTGCGCTGGCGGCGGCGTCATGCTGCGCCGGCGTTGTCATCCTCTGGGACGCCGTTGTGCAAGTCTTCAAGCCAGCCCAGAATGTTTTGGACTTGCAAATCCAATAGCCGTTCGTTGCACGATCGATGGGCGGGGGGCGGAGGGACGACAACAAGTGGTGCTGCGAGGTAGCAGTCGACGGCGGCATCCCATGACGCTGAGGGTGGCGTGGTGGGTGCAGGCAAGCGCATGGGGACGGGCGCCGTGGCGGGTGCAGGCGCGCCCACGGGCATGGGCGCGGCGGGTGCAGGCCAGGGCACGGGGACCGGCGCCGCGGTAGGTGCTGGGGCGCGCACGAGCACGGGCGGGGGCACTGGCATTGGCACGTACACGAGCTCGCGCGGGTCCGCGGGGACCTCGCTGACTCCCGCGGCTTCCAGCGCCGCGATGGTGCTCGGTGACCAGCCCGTCAATGCCATGGGGATGGTCGCTGGCGCGGGCGCGAGGATGGGAGCTTGCACGGGCATGGGGGTAGCATCCGCCACGGCCCGCTCATTCACGGCCATGTCCCTGAGGTCCTATTCCTCCTTATTTTCTATCTCCTCCTGCTCGGAGTCGACTTCACCAAACCAGAAGACTAGTGGCAGATGATCCTTGTGCGCCATGGCGTAGGTGGAGGTATGGGAGATAGGATTCGAACGAGAGGGGAATGGGAGGAAAAGAGTAAGGCCGCCTATATTATAGAGCGGCTCGGGCGCCATTAATGGAGAGGTTGGGAGCAAGGCGGGCCATGATTGAGGTCAAAGGGCTCGCTTCCCAGTGAGCCTGTGCAACGTACTTCTCGCATGCTTCCCGGTGAGCCTGCGCACCGGAGGACTGCTCGCACGCTTCCCGGTTAGCCTGCGTAACAGACTGCGCTCGCACGTCTCCCGTCTACTCAAGCAGCTGCCCACACGGCTCCTCCTAGCCAATAAAAGTGTGACACGTGGCGTCACGTGAATGGTTAGCAGAACGCCCACGATTTAAATTATAAAAACATTTGAGATGATAACGTGGCAGCTATTTGTTTCAAAATGCCTGTGTTGTTTGTTAATTCGTGCGCCTTCTCTCAAATAGGACAGGAAAAATACCACAGCATGTTGGTGCCAGTTCATGATACCATGCCAAGTCTCATGAATTTCAGACGAGTTTTGGATTTACAGGAATTTAAAAACTAAGTTTCTCAATGTTTGCGGCCGAGCCACAAAGCCTAGGTGTTTGAAATTCATTCCCATTTCTTGCATGGGACCTAAACATGCACCCAAGGACACATATATGATTTTTCAACCCATTTTGGTGCACCGGAGCATGTGCATGTAGTTCAAATTTGAATTATGCACGTAAAATGCCTTGAAAACTCAGTTAATGTATAAAAATGTCCAAACGAACCGCGAATAATTTCAAATTTTAACACGACACTCCTATTGGTCTATGTTGTATCTACAAAAAAATCAAGGTGAGAAGAGGCAACGAATGTCGTTTCGTCCACAATGGTGACACATGTTCCCTACTAGAACCACGAGGCTTCTTGTGAGAAGCTCTGGTTTGTGAGAAGCATATACCAAAACCTGCCCCAAATGGGACAAAAAATTTACCACGGCATGTTGGTGCCATTTCATGATACCATGCCAAGTTTCATGAATTTCGGACGAGTTTTGGATATAATAGAATTTCAAAACCATGTTTCTCAATGTTAACGGCCGAGCCACAAAGCCGAGGCGTTTGAAATTCATTCCCATTTCTTGCATGGGACCTAAGCATGCACCCAAGGATGCATATATGATTTTTCAACCCATTTTGGTGTACCGGAGTATGTGCATGTAGTTCAAATTTGAATTGTGCACGTAAAATGCCTAGAAAACTCACCTAATGTATAAAAATGTCTAAACAAACCCCAAATAATTCCAAATTTTAACATGACACTCCTATTGGTCGATGTTGCATCTAGAAAAAATTCAAGGCGACAAGAGGAAACGAATGTCATTTCATCCACAAAGGTGACACACGTTCCCTACCGGAACCACGAGGCTTCTTGAGAGAAGCTCTAGTATGTGATAAGTTTATACCAAAACCTGCCCCAATTGGGACAAAAAATTTACCACAGCATGTTGGTGCCATTTCATGATACCGTGCCATGTTTCATGAATTTCGGACGAGTTTTGGATTTACTAGAATTTCAAAACCAAGTTTCAAAATGTTTGTGGCCAAGCCACGAAGCCGAGGTGTTTGAAATTCATTCCCATTTCTTGCATGGGACCTAAGCATGCACCCAAGGACACATATACGATTTTTCAACAAATTTTGCTGCACTGGAGCATGGGCCTGTAGTTCAAATTTGAGTTATGCACATAAAATGCCTAGAAAACTCAGTTAATGTATAAAAATGTCCAACGAACCCGGATAATTCCAAAATTTAACACGACACTCCTATTGGTCTTTGTTGCCTCTATAAAAATATTGAAGGCAAGAAGAGGCAACGAATGTCGTTTCGTCCACAAAGGTGACATGTACCCTACCGGAACCATGAGGCTTCTTGTGGGAAGCTCTGGTTTATGAGAAGCTTGTACCCAAAACCTGCCCCTAATGGGACAAAAAAATTGCCACAGCATGTTGGTGCCATTCCATGATAGCATGCCAAGTTTCATGAATTTAAGACGAGTTTTGGATTTACTAGAATTTCAAAACCAAGTATCTTAATGTTTGGGGTCGAGCCGCGATGCCGAGGTGTTTGAAATTCATTCCCATTTCTTGCATGGGACCTAAGCATGCACCCATGGACACATATATGATTTTACAACCCATTTTTGTGCACCGGAGCATGTACCTATAGTTCAAATTTTAATTATGCACCTTAAATGCCTAGAAAAACTCAAGTTAATGTATAAAAATGTACAAACGAACCCTGAATAATTACAATTTTTTTGACGACACTCCTATAGTTGCATGTTCACTACAGATAAATGTTCTAGCAATTCAAGCACCGTCCTTTGCTGCTGTGACCCCATTCTGTATTTCAAATCAAGACAAAAAATCAAGTACATCGCACACAGTTTATTATCACCAACCGTGTGAGATGCAGTGCAAAATATCTTGGAGCGCCATCATATATGGCCTACGTGAAAAGGTCCATTGGCTATAGTCCACAACTGGCGCGTCAAGCACACTAGCTCCCCAAATATCATTTCACAGTTCAATCATCGCCGGTCAAAGATGGGGACGTGGACCTGCGTCGTGAGGGCAACTTTGGCGGGCCACTCCGGCGAGAGCGCGGCCGCATCCGCCATGAGAGTGCTCACAACCTACATTAGCGCGGCCGCAATCTGTGACCGGGTGGCTGTGGCAGCCGAAACGGCCGCTAGTGCAGCTCAGATGGCAGCAGCAACATCTGAGACGAGGATAGCAAATGGCGAGAGCGGCAGAATAGCTGTCCATTCCACGGTAGCTGCCTTAGCCCTGATGGAGGACGCCCACGCCCAGCTCCTAGCGGTCACCACCCAAATCTCATGAAGCTTCTCCGACAATGGTCGGCAACCCACGGCCAAAGAGTTGGCAATCGCCGAGAGCGTTCGAGCAGCCGTCCGTTCGTTCGCAGCATACCTTGCCACGATGGAGCCCGTCCAAGCCCAGACCGCGGCTGCCCACGCCTAGCTCATGGTGACCTTTTCCAAAGAGATGGCAGACGCGGATGGTGAGATGCTTGCCGAGTATGGTGCGATGGATGCCATGGAGCCCCTTCCCTAGGATATCGTCGGGCGTGAGTTGGACATGGAGGAGGCGGCGGAGATCAACGAGCGCCAGGCGGAGTAGTAGTCTTTGTTTAGAGCATCGGTCTTTTGTTAGAGTAATGTCTAGGTCAGCTAGCTCTGTTTAATTGCTGAACTTGCTCGATTAAGAAGTGTGGGTCTGCTGTAGGCTCTTTTGTGTACCCAAATTATGCAATGACATGGATGACCACTATAAGCAGGGAAATTCAAACCAAAATTAGCACGTTCAGACTCATCACAAATGGGGTAAGCCATATGAATCGTTTGTGATGTTCAGATATCGTACACAGTGCTGAATAAGGGACCGTGTTTGATGACACTTTGCACGCCAGTTTTTTGCTGAACGGAGCGATTTTTTTTGGCATCGGCGGAAATATCTACCTCCCATGCCCCCTCCTCCTTACCAAAAGCCACATTTCCTCCTTTTCCGCCTTCCATTCCAAGTTCAAACCTTCACTACTTGCTTGCAGCGCCACCACCTCGCCGGCGACGCTCCTTCCTGTTGCTTGGCCTCGACGATCTAGTCATGTAATCCACACCCGACCTCCATCCTCCTCCTCCTTCTACATCCCACATGCCCCGACCATCGGCATGACACCTTCCACCCAAATCACTGACCCATCCTCCAAATAAGCACCGCCCTAAGCCATGGTGCACGCAGTATAGCCAGGAGCTCAAGGAGCATTTGGCAGCGGAGAATCAAATCGCGGCCACACGCGCGGATGAGGTCGTGATGGCTGCCATGCATGCCGACCCCCAGATCTAGGGGGAGCACCTCACCGTCGAGGCCACCGTCGACACCTCGCACGCGGACGCCGCCTCATGGTTGGCTGCTTTAAATGATAGTTTGGGGCGTTTTCTCGAGGCCACTGTTGGTGCCTTTGACGAAGACTACAAGGTGTTTTCTCAGCGTGCCCGTGCTTACCTCAACTCCATAGCCAGCAGGTTGGTGCCCGGAGCGGCTAAGGTGACTCACCACTATGAGGAGGGCACCCATGATGTGGAAGCCTCGCCCTCTTCCAAGTCTAAGGAGCCCATCATCATCGATATCTCCGACGATGAGGAGTAGCTTGTCTTTTTAGCTCACTATAAGGACCTACGTTCAGCTAGCTAGCTACGCCGGTTAAGCATGTTAGGTTTACCTATTGCATGTGCTACTCCTGCCTTTCCTTTACAAATTCTAGTGAATTGTCCTATGTACTGTTACTATGCAATCTGATCCTCTAGTACATATGTTTTATATATTGTGCAATGTGGTGCTATGTTAACTGTTTGGTTAATTTGTTGTGGTGTTCAGTTAACTGTTTGGTTCAATTCTGCAATGCGATGCTCAATTCATGTGGGTACAATTTTGTATTCTCTTGCATGTGAGAAATAAATTGAATTTGGCTATACAAAATACATGAGAAACAAATACAATTGCTATATTTCCAAGTTGTTAAGCATGCTTAGTTTAGTTAACTGTCTGATCTTCTAGTATGTTCTATTGTGCAATGTGGTACTCAGTTATCTGTTTGGTTCATTTGTTGATGTGCTTAGTTAACTATTTGTTTCAATTCCACAATGCGATGTTCAATTGTTGTGGGTAAAAAAAATTATTGTTATGCATGTGGGAAATAAATCGAATTTGGTTGTACTAAATACATGAGAAACATATACAGTTGCTATATTTCCTAGTTCGTAAGCATGCTTGGTTTGGATAAATGGCTTTTCCATCTGGCTCGAATTAATCTGCTGAATCTGCAATGTGTTTATTTTTCATCAACATATTTTACCGATAGTATGCCAACCCTCACTTTACCTGATCAATAACTACCTTATATGTGTTGCAGGGAAACAATGGGAGGCACTAAGGTTTACCATCGAGGTTCGCACATGCATGGTTCTTTGTCTAATAGCACATTATTGTGCAATTGCAAGAACCATTCTAATATTTAGGTTTTTAACAATTTGGTCTTGCACACGTTGGTCCTGCTATTAGAGGTTTTGACCCACTATTCGACCCATTTTGCATATGGGGAATGAGATGTCTGTCGGGGCCGGATTTCCGGGACATGATATCCCAGAAATTAACCCCTCGTGTCGTCACCAGCCCAGGATTACTGTTACTGGTGGACACGTCCTTGTTACAGATTACCAAGCAATTACAAGAATTGGATACAAGACCATAAAGGTCTAATGATACAACAATGATTTCTAGTGACGGGTGACGGAAGCGACTCGTGGCTCTCCAACATCGATGGGCTCCATTCCCACGGGAACAGCTGACCCGGATAATTCCTATCCCGCGTGGCTGCTATCCTAGGCTCCACAAGGACGTCGTTGTGGTAGTCCCCGTTGAACTCCTGACCTGGCCAATTAAATAGCTAGGGACAAGCCTGTGAGTACGTTTCAATGTACTCGCAAACATAATGAACAAAAGATATAACGAATGCATATGCTCATACGGGATTAAATGAGATGCATATGTTGGCTGAAATTAAAATATGGCATGATAAATATTAGCATGTGCAGAAGTATGAGTAAATAAAATATTAGTGACAAACCAAGAAAGTTAAAAGTGGATAATCGGGCGAAACAGGACCGCCTGAGAATCCAAAAGAAAATATAAAGTGGAGAATCGGGTGAGACAAGACCGCCCGAGTATCCAAGAGAAATGCCAAACGGGTGTCTAAAAGAGAATCGGGCGAGACAGGACCGCCCGAGAACTCAACCGACGCCATGAGAGGTCTTGAAAAGAAATGCCAAACGGGTGTCTAAAAGAGAATCGGGCGAGACAGGACCGCCCGAGAACTCAAACGACGCCACGAGAGGTCTTGAAAAGAAATGCCAAACAGGTGTCTAAAAGAGAATTGGGCGAGACAGGACCGCCCGAGAACTCAAGCGACGCCACGAGAGGTCTTGAAAAGAAATGCCAAACGGGTGTCTAAAAGAGAATCAGGCGAGACAGGACCGCCCGAGAACTCAAGCGACGCCACGAGAGGTCTTGAAAATAAATGAGTATTCCGGGTAGTCTAGCCAGCCCATGAGATACTCAGAAAATAAAAATAAGAGAAAACGGTTAGTCCATAATAATAACAATAATATTCATGACACCCATAATATTCATGATAGCGTCAGTGGTGACAATAATTATCCTGCAAAATAAATCATGCTCAATTTTAATTATTTTCCTTCGGAGACCGACACTAAGACCGACACTTCACTAACCCAGACTGTAATCCTTAACCGTGTGCACGGCTATTCGAATTGATATAACTCTGCAGAGGGTGTACTCTTTACCCACAAGTAGAGGATTTCCTTAGCCAGCACCGAGACACTGACTAATTCCCATTACGGCCTTTGGGTTGAAAACACACCTGACCAGCACACACAAGATTAACTTTCCGGATGCCAGGAATCACCCAAAGTATCGTTCAAGATAAACTCTAAGATGGGGAGACTACAATCTCGAATAGCATGGGATCACTATTAATATGCGCGGATTACAAGGGGTGCCCCCCTCTCGGCCCAGCCGGATACACCCATGCCCCCTGACCCGATGACTGGCATTATAACCGATATCTGGAAACCTTCATCGCGGCCTCTCTGTACGGTGTGTGCGGGGAAAGGGGTTAACAACTTACTGAACCGTACCCTACCTGTGGCAGGGACAAGTGGTAGCACGAAACAAGTATGGGGGTTACCGGAACAAGACTCGATCTACGGTCGACTCAGTAGGTTTAAGTTTTCCTGCAGTGGTTAGCCCAATAAAGTGTACTTTCAACAGTAACACCAAAACAGGGCCACAGCCCTTGCATGTCCCAACCTACATAACCAACAAGGCATGATCACGCTCCGACGTGATCACCCTTCTGCCGGTAATGGTATTTCTCTTATACCTGCTCCTTCAAGTTAGTCATAACAAGCACACGATGCACGGTACGAGGAAACATGCCAACACTACATGCATGCAAATTTTATCTGAATTCAACATATGCATGATTCAATTATTTCTTGCAAACATTTAACCATGCAATCACCATATCAAGTGTTCAAGATGCTTGCCTTGATCATGCAGAAATATTGGGTGCACTCCAAAAGTTTTGAAAATTTTATCTTCCCTCCATTTCCTATTTTCAAAAATATAGAAATTACCACACAAAGCAAAAAACAGTACTAAAAAGTGTTTCAGAAATTTTTGAAATAAATACTAAAATAAACTAGATGAAAAATTAGGAATTTCAGAAAAAGAATCAAGTTATTTGGAGTTAAGATGAATTTTCTAGGAATTTCCTAAGCTGGAATAAATAGAGAAATGGCCTATTTAATAGATCTAACATAACCAAGGCTCAGGAAAAAATGTTCAACCTAGCTAGATTAATAGGGCATGATTTTAGGAGTATGAAGAAATTTGAATAATCAGATTTGGATTTGAAATGATGGCTCTGGAATTTTTTGAAATCTACTGGAAAAGGAAAATAGAAAAGAGCAGAAGTGCGCCCTGAGCGCTACTTAGCCGTCTGGCGTTACTGGGCCAGGCCCAGCCGCTTGGCTGCACGGGAGAGCTGACGACGTCGAAGACGTATTCGCCGAATACGTTTCCCAGAGAAGAAAGCGTATAGAGAAGAATACGCCTTCACTTACAGCCGCGGGCCGTGACCTTCAGTCACTGACGGTGGGTCCCGCGGGCCCACCGATCAGGTTGGACCGGTCAAACCGGTCGTCTCCTCCCTCTCGCGCGTGTAGGAACAGAGGAGGGGAGCAGGGGACTCTGGCGACGGCCATCAGCGGCGATAGGCGAGGCCCCCGTTGACGGAGACCGCGCTGGGAGGACCGCTGCACCTGCCGCACCTCGGCAAGGTAGCTCACGGCCTGAGAGGGCCTCTGGTGGCGACGCCCCCTTCTTCACCTTGCATGGCCACGGCTGCCCGAGGTCGAAATCATGGCCAGAGCAAGCGGAACTTCATTCTGACCGCGCCAAAATCTTTCTCTAGCCTCACTTATTCTACCTGTTCACTGATTTGGCCAGGAGTTCCCTCGGGTGGGTCAGAATTGACTGGAGATTGCCGACGGTCCCCTGGTCTGTAGGTGTGGATACTGGGGTCTCCACTCATTTCATCAGCCAAGGAAGCACTGGAGGGAAAGGGGAGAGGTGTCGTGAGCTGAGCGAGCTCCGGCTCGAGTATTTATACACCGAAGACGTCCGTTTCGCGGTTCTAGAATCGGACATGGCTGCGGGCGGCCATTAATGGCAATTTGAGGTAGCTGGCGAGGTCGGCGATGGACGCTGGAGCTCTGGTAGATGGAGGTTGAATGAGGGGGTGTGCTGGAGGACTCGGGTTCGTCCAGGGCCTCAGGTAGGTACATGACAGCGACCGGCGACGGCTGGTGGCGGCTTGGGACGGTGGCTTGGTCGGCGCTGGCCGGAGCTAGCGGCCAGGGACGATGCAGGGGAGGTGCAGGCGACCAGCTGGTGCGTGCGGGGTAAGCCAGTGCGGCAGCAGAGGGGCAGCAGGGCATGGCAGTGGCTCGGGCGTCGGCATGGCTGTTGGTGCGCTCTGGCCATGCCCAGAGCATGCTCACAGAGTGTTTGACAAAATGCCCAAGTGACCTAGGGAGCCCTTTTTGCTGTGAATTTTTTGTATGGTGATGATACTAGGGATGGTGAGGATGTTGGACATACTATTTTGGCCAGAGGAGCAAGTTCCTAATGCAGTTTAGGAGGGGGCAAAACTTCTGTCATGCACACAAGGTGCTTGACAGAATGCTATGGCCATTTAGAGAATTCTTTTGGAAGTGATACTTGGCAGAATGGTGTCTCCTTAGATGTTAGTGATGATAGTGTAGTTGGTTTGGCAAAAAGAAAAGCTTGTTAGTGCAAATTTTACCAGAATTCAATTCTGGACAGAAACTTGGAGGATTGATTTGGAGGTCTTACAAGATGAAAATAGAGCTGATATTTTGGACTTAAGAGTTTTGTTGGATGGAATACAGGGGGGAATAATTTCAGAATTTTTGGAGAAATAAAAATTGAGGTTGCAGTTATAACCCAAGAATGGCACAGAATTGAAAAGAGGATGTTTTGCTCAAAAAATTTCAAAAGACCAAGTTTTTTTTGCATAAAAGTGATCTATAGGCATCACATGACTCGTCATAATTTTTGTGGAATTTTTAAAGAATTAATTAAAATAGTTGTAGTGCAACAGAAGCATTTTAAGAATTGAAAATGCTATTAAAATGATTATCTTGGGCAAAATTTTATTATGAAAATATTTCCTACTGTTATTAAAATTTAAAAGAAATGATTTAAGAAAACTACCAAAGCCCATAATATTTTACAAAAATTTCTATATGGAGGGAAGAATTTTGAAAAACAGAAAACAGAAAATGCTCAAAAATTAAGAAAAGGCCTAATATAATTCAAAAAATTTATTTCTGGCCAAATTTTACTTAATAAAAATGTGGTTAAATTTTTGGGGTGTTACAATGTCCATGAATATCAGTCAAGTCAAGAAACTCAGAAAGATTGTTAGGATAAAGAAACTAGCGACGAAAAACAACAAGATCTTTGTCTGCACAATGAACAAGACATCAGTGAACTACAGGATGGTACTAACTCTTATACCTTGTTTTTTTATCCCTTTGCGCCATTTCAAAATTGAGAGAATATATTTATGTGTATCTTTGTTTTCAGGCCTTTCCAAAGTAGTTCACAGATGATTACCTCTCAAACCACCTGTATGGTCAAGAGGCCAGGAAGGTGTTCATACAACACCCACGGTACAATATTGAAGTCTTCCTCAAGAGGACGAAGGATGGGCGGTCAATCATTCATAGACACTGGCCTAAAGTTGCAAGGACCTTCAACATCATTGAAGGCTCAATATTTTCCTTCCGCTTCAGCAATTTTCCAGATGAGATTCATCTGTCTATCTACCATCTATGATGCTAATTTCCAAAGGTTTTAGATGTATTTCAATTATTGTGTAAGTGAGTGCTGAAGCTATATGATGTTGTACTCTAATGTATTTCAATTATTAAATCCTGGTTCCATAATACGAAAATGAAACATATTGTGTGTTTAATATCAAATATCAATTTGATTACTAAATGGATTAAAAATAATAGGCCTATTAGCCTACTTATTGGGTTTTTCTATTGCACACGGTTATTGAGACAACACCGTGGGCGATGATCTCAAACAACCCACACAGTTTCTAGGAACTGAACGTGTTGGATCAATGAACAATCACACACGCCTTCCTCTGGACAACTGTTTGCATTACGCCACCTTGCACAAACGTTTTCCACATAAAAAGTGTGTGTGATGGATAGCCTATGCCACATAGTTTCTTGTAGGCAGCATGCATGATGCATTCAATAACACAAACGATAAAATTATTAATATCGTCTGCAATGGCAACACTATCATAGACGATGTGATGCGGAAAATTGTGTGTGATGTACGCATGAACAAAACGTTTGTCTGGGATTCACTGTGTGGGATGTATATACGAACATAAACGTTTGTCTTTGATTCACTGTGTGGGATGTACATACGAACGGAAATGATTGGGCCTGTATAATTGTCTGCGATTGCTCGCCCGATCGCACACGAGCTCTTTTTGCACCGCGTGTGTGACCGCAGGACCTACGCCGATGCTTTCTGGGTCATGTGGGAAGGACCCCCCTATCGCACACACAGGCAAGGCGGTGGTTTAAAACTCTGTCGCGGAAAGGTGGTAAAAACCGTTTGTATAGTAAGTCGCTGCACTAGTGAGTGTTCTTGTCGGCTCATTTTTCTTTTGCCCCTTTTCTCTTAAAAGGCAGAAGAATTCTTCCGCATGCAAGTTTCCCAGGGGGGGGGGAGCGACGGTAGTACACCAATGACGTTCAAGTAATCATCAAGTACAAGAAGTACAATAAATAAAGCTAAGTTGCAAAACTTTGAAACAAATTTCTTTGTTGTTATTGCTATCTTCCTTGAACAATTTTTGTCTTCGTATAAAAACCTGCACGCGAAGGAACCTTGCCGGGATTAGTTGCACTCCTAGTTGTTTCGAGTCCGCTCAACAACAAAGGTAGCTGTGCTAAAAACGGGAAGTGTTAGCATTACCAGGAAGCAGCACTTTCGACAAGCTGCTAAGGACCTGTTCCTCAAGCATTATCGGCTAGAGTGTGTGCACCAGAGGGTGTTTTCCGGAAAGCGTAGGGTATAAAAAGTACAAAGACAAAGTTACACAAGGGGGAAGCATGCATTCATTCAGATATAAAATTATATCATACATATAACAAAGCAAGCATAATTAAAAGCAAATGCGTTCTTTACATATTTCTTGGCAGTTGACAAGAACAAGAGCACAAGTCTAATTCCTGAGGTTGCCTTGGACTCGGCTGCATCTCTCGGGGATCTCATCGGCGAAGGGCGTCACATATGCCCTTGCAGCCGAAGTGTCGCTGTCATCAGGGGTTTCTTGAAGATCATAGAGATGTCAACGCCGGGGTTGAAATGGACGACCTTGGTTAGTACCCGCAGCATCACGCTGCATACCAGAGTTCATGATTCGCTGGCAAACTTCGCTGCATGGTTTTGGTGGTGAGATTCCTATGCTTTGATGAGGCCTTCAAAGAAGAGGGTTTGCATCGCACTGGTGGTTTGGTTGGAGCCCTGAGAAAAGCTCCAACTCCCAATTTCCATGATAGCTAGTTGTTGGCTAATGCGTTCGGAGACGTCGACGAGCTGATCAGTCCAAAGAGATACAGACTCCTTCAGTATCTCAAATTTGTCCTTAGCATCCTTCAGCAAAATTTTGGTGTCCTCCAATTCTTTTTATCAGGAGCCAGTATTTAGAGTTGGCAGTAGTAAGAGACCTCTCCAAGCCGGAGAGCTTTGCTTGCAAGTCCTCTTTGGCGTTGGCGGCAATTTGAAGCTCACTGTTTTTGGTCGACAACAAGCCTTGGAGTTCCGCCAAGGTGTGACCTGCTTTCTGCGCTTCACTTTTGAGTATGGCAATCTCCTTGTCCTTAGCGGCCAGTTCTTCTCCAAATTTCACCAGTTGAGATTCCAATGTTTCCTTGGCGGCTTTGGCAGCATCAACAGCTTCAAGTGCCTCCTTGAGCTTGTCGGTATGTTCTATCGCCTAAGCTTGGAGAGCTTGCTGGTGTTTTTGCTCCTGCTCCTCAGTGCGTTTGGCCAGGAGACCCAGAATTTCTTTGTCCTTGGCGCGAAGCTTGGTGGCAAGAGCTTCTTCTCTAGAGGCAAGTTCCTCCTCATGAGAATCAAGGCTAATCTTGTGTCCTATCAAAGCACTGTCAACTGTAGATGCTTTCTTGGCAGCTTCTTCCTGTGCCAGTTCAGCGGCGGCCTTCTCCAGAATAAAAGCATCCCGTTCAGTGGCAAGCTGGGCTTGATGGTCCTTGAGATCCTGGACACTCTCAGAATACCAAGTCTGGGCTTCACTAACACTGGCCAAGAAGTCTTGTTCCACCTTTTCAAGCTTGGCGGTGTGGTGGTCAAGCCTCTCTATACGACCTTTGCAGTGCTTCTGCAAGTTCTTGAAGCCTTCACTCATGGATCGCAGGAAATGATAGTCTTTGGCTTCATCAACGCATTCGTGTTGCTCTTCAGTGTTTTCACAGCGAGGAATGACAAGTTCGTCATCTATATCCTCGGCGGCATGATCCACAGCACCAGATGTGCTAGGAATATCTTCTCTCGTCCATAGGGCTCATCTGCCGGAGATGCACTGGGTGTAGCAGGGTGATCATCAGCACCATGCGTTGCTTCATCAGCTACTTCCATTTCCATGTCTGCGGCAGCTATGGATGAAGTGATGCCGGTAGTATTGGCAGCCTCATCAGCTATGTTTGAAGGAGCCATGACAGCTTCATCTGCAGCAGTCTTGGCGGCATCTTCAGCAGCAGCTATCATGGCCTCATTCGCAAAAATTTTGGAAGCTTCTTCTGCAGCGCTCCTCGTGATCACCTCCAAATCATCAGCGGTTTCCCTGTCTTCAGAAGGGATTGGCTCTGCGAAGATGGAACGGAATATGGAAATAAAATTCCAATTCAAATCAACAAAATAGAAGAGAACTGGCTATGGAGGAAAAGCTCTCAAGGGAAAGTTGATTACCCGTGTGGATTTGTTGAGAGGGAATGGCTTCCTCTCCGGCACTGTCTGTTGCCGTCGCATGGCCATCGATAACTTCACTTGACGATACGTCCTCAGTGCGGACGGGCTCATCAGTAGAAGTCCTTTCTAGCGAGCTGCTCTCCAGAGTGATGTCCGTGCAGGGCATCACCAAGGGGTCAGTCCCTTGAAGCTCTTCTTCATGACGGTCGCCCTCCGTTTCCTTGTCAGCCTCAGTGATGGGAGCGTTAGCGGTGGTGCTTGTCGGCTGGTCTTGGGTGATCTCCTCCCGCTACCGGGGGCTGATCATAACAACATTCGGAGATGCTGTGCCCTGGTCAGTATTAGTTGCCGGCTCGCCCTCCTCAATGGTCCTTGATCTCTTGCGACACCTATGAGCCAGGGGCTCCTAATCCTTGCAAGATTAAGACAAACAAGATGTCAAATCAACAATAACGATGAATAATCAAGAAATACAATGAGTTGAGGAAGAGGCAAGTATTTACTCTTCTTCTTCCTCCTCGGAAAGGCGAGAGAGATCCCAGTATGCCTGACTTCTAGAGTCGGGGGCTGGAGCTGGTGTCATGCGTACGACAATCTTTGGGATCAAGGAGATCCCTTTGCGGTTCGACTATGGGAATCAAACATATGCAAAGAGCGGATCCAGCAATGCAAACACACAGAGTTTACCCAGGTTTGGGCCGCCATGAGGCATAAAACCCTACTCCTGCTTTCGTGTATATTTGTGGAAGCACAAGTTACAAGTGAGCGCAGCTTGCCCGGCAAGGTGCGCGGGAAGTGCAGCTACTAAGTTCAAAGTGCCGAGCTTTGTTAAGGTAGCCATGGGCCTCCTTTTATAGAGTGAAGGGGTCACCACAGTGGCAAAATGGTAATTACAGAGGGTTAATAATGGCTACAGTGCTATCATACCTAACCGTGATGGGACAGGACAAAAGCAATTAATGCGCCGTTAGGTATCACGCTGGGGACGAGCTCCTGCAAGGATCCTGCACTGCTCACCCAGCTACCTTCTATTATGTTGAAACGCCTCTAGGACGGGTGTCATTGAAGTTGATCTTCAGGCGGCATGCTGACACGTGCCCCGACAAGCCTCACCTAACTGCCTGCCTGCTCGACACCTATTGACAAGCGACTAGCTGATCGCTGCGGTGGAGCGGCAAAGGGAGCTTGCAGGCACGAAGCTTGCCGGGCCTTCTCTTGCAGGTGTGTAGCTTGCCGGCAACTCCTGTCTTGATCTTCAATACTTCTTTAGTACTTCTCGATGACCTGCCTGGAGGTCTTCTTCATGGTTTTATCAACCAAGTCTTGATCCTTGATAGGAGCTATCTTCCAGCAATCCCTTGCCGTCGGCAAGGCTACTACTGTCTATGCTTAAGTCAGGCTATGGAAACACCCATGTTTTTGTACACTGACTGGAGCCCCCGGGACTGGGCCACACACATATGCGAGGCGTTGTTGGGCTAGGTCCAAAACAATGCACAGACACACGTGGTGAAGAGTAACTTCCGTAATCATCACTTTTACTTCACGCCCGCGATGCGCATTAAATGCGGAATGTGGGAGAGGTGGAAAGTAACGGCAGATTGGGGTCATGCGCCTGAAAAAGCGCAGACACGTTGGACAGTGAAGAGCCAGCCCCCGCGCCTTCCCCATAAAAAGAGCATCAGCGAGGGCGCTGCTCATCCACTTCCTTCGTTTCCAATCTCGCCGCCGCTATCATCTTCTTCCTTGCGCAGAAACATAGCCCAACGACACCGCCGCACTATGCCTTCTTCCATACACCATCTCACCCTCTCAAGAGCATCATGGTGCCTAAGAGAGCCACCAAACCGGCTGATTCAGAGGCGAAGAAGGCCGCCAAGCCTATCGATCCGGAGGCAAAGAGGAGGAGGGAGGCCATAGTGAAGAGGCGGAGGGAAAACGTTGTCTTCTAGCTGCCAGCGCTGAACAAGAGTGACCTAGTTGAGAGGTACGCTTACATATGGGGGATGGAATCCAAAGATCCTGGTGCGCCGCATGTGCTTCCCGGCTGACGGTGTCCTAGACTAGGGGGTCCCAACCTAGCCGGCCCATAGTCCTCGGGCTGGGCCCGAATGCCCTCATCCTCATCCAGATGGACTCTAGAAGCCATGACGTGATCAAGATTGCATTTGCCGAAGACTTGGAGTATACCCCAAGACATCTCTTGCCGCCTCCATACGCATCCCTGGATACCGACCATGTAACCATAGATGCCCTACCTGGCGTGTATATAAGCCAAGGGGTTTAGCCTGTAGAGGACACAGAATCACAATTACCATCCACCTAGCCCTAGGGTTAGGCTTCTCCTTACGATCTCGAGGTAGATCAAGCTTGTACTCGACACTCCATCATCAATATAACCAAAGCAGGATGTAGGGTATTACCTCTTCGAGAGGGCCCGAACCTAGGTAAACACCGTCTCCTTTGTTCCTGTTACCATTGATCCGAGATCCACAGCTCGGGACCCCCTACCCCGAGGTCAGCCGGTTTTTACACCGACACGGGTGCTTTAATTGAGAGTTGCACTGTGAGATCGGCAAAAGATCGATGGGATCGTCGGTCGATGACTCCAACCCCCAGGGCACTATGTCTATGCCCGAAACCCTCATCGCCGGATCGCTCCCTCTCCTTTACAAGCAAGGAACGATCCCTGGCCCTTCTCTCACCCCGGCCAAAGTGTCCATAAAGAGCGAAGGGCTGAGGTACTTACTGGAAAGCGATTCCGACATCGGCCGGCTAGAAACGACCAACAAATCGGATCCTCCAATCAGTTCGGCCTCTCCGCCGTCCACATGTCCCTCGCAGGACAAAAACGTTGGGGTTTCTAGCCCTAGGCCTACGGGGACCGAAGTTTCTTTCTCGAACACATCTCACATCGAATATTGCCACAACAAATCGGGCCCTACCCATGTTTGGGATCTAGCCTATGTATGACAGCTACCTGACGAGTCAATCAGGCACTTCTGGGCCAGGTTCTCGTCAGTCAAAAATGACATACCGGATTACCAGGACTCAGAAATAATAGCAGCCTTCCAACGCAGCTGTAGAGATAAGGGCGTTTCAAACGCTCTCACCCGCCGCTGCGTCCAAACACTCTACAAACTATCCGATCAGGTGTCGAGGTTCTGCGCCATCGAAGACACCTGGCTGGCCCAGGAAGAATAAATAGATTCGATCTGTGGCAACCACTTGAAATGCGATAGGCTCGCACCTCGTCATGAACACCGTGATCAACGCGTGTTGGTCACGCGATCTCGGAAAAAGAGGAAAACAGCAGACCGATCTAGGACCGCCCTCGATGGCCTCCTAGATAAGCCGTGTCTGATCCACTCTGTTCTACTGAACACCAGCCCAACTCACAGCCTTCGTGATTGCTGGGTGACGAGGTAAGTGGCCAAAGGAGGCCTATCCCTCCACACTGCCACGCCTAGGCACTCGGAGGAGCTATCAGGCGATGACGAAGTCCTAATGATCTACGAAACCTTCACGTCCAATAACTAGAGGAAGCCGGCTCTCTAGGAAGTTAATTCAATCCGGGAAGTAGCTGCCCGGGGCGCGTGGATAGACACGCCAATCACCTTTGATCATAAAGATCAGCCGAGGTCCGCCCCGAATAGGTGTCCCGCCGCCCTGGTTCTTGACCCGATTGTGGGCAGCTGCCGTCTTCGGAAGGTACTCATGGACGGGGGCAGAAGTTTAAATTTAATATACGAAGATACTCTGGACAAGATGCAAATCGATAAATCGCGCATCGAACAGAGTCGTACCACCTTTAAAGGTATAATACCCAGACGCGAAGCACGTTGCAGCAGGAAAATCACCTTGGACGTGTTCTTCGGAACACCTGACAACTATCGATCCGAAGAAATAGCTTTCAATATCATTCCCTTTAAGAGTGGCTATCATGCCCTCCTGTGACGGGACGCTTTCTTGAAATTTCAAGCAATTCCACACTATGGCTACATGAAGCTCAAAATGCCGGGACCCAACGGGATCATTACAATCGCGAGCAACCCCGACAGGGCATTACGGGCCGAAAACAAGACGGCATCGCTCGCCCTAGAGTCCCTATCCGAGGCCCTCACATCCAAGGAATTAACGACACTTCGAGCCAAAGTCGACCGAGACGATGTCATCCTTGACAAACGGCCGACGTCGACCTCATTCAAGCCGGCTGACGACATAATCAAGTTTTAAGTGCATCCCACTGACCCGGCTAAAACGACATCGATCGGGGCAAATCTTGAGCCAGAGATTGAAGAGTCCTTATGCAACTTCCTTAGAGAAAACTGGGATATATTCGCCTGGCATCCCTCAGATATGTCGGGGGTACCCCGCAGGCTCACTGAACACAACCTGAACATCCTAAAGGGCTACAAGCCTATCAAACAAGCACTTCGGCACTTCTCTGAACCCAAGCATCAAGCGATGGGCGAAGAACTGGCTAAACTTCTCGAGGCCGGATTCATAAGAGACATAAAGCACCCCGAGTGGCTCGCCAATCTAGTCATGGTGCCCAAGAAGGATAAGTCTTGGCACCTGTGTGTCGATTTTAAAGACCTTAACAAGGCTTGCCCAAAAGACCCCTTCCCAGTACCCTGCATCGACCAGATCATGGATGCCACCGCCGGGCATGATTCACTGTGCTTCCTGGACGCCTACTCAGGGTATCATCACATATAGATGAAAGATTCCGACCAGGCCGCAACTGCCTTCATTACACCCTACGGGCCGTTTTGCTTCAATACAATGCCTTTCGGGCTGAAAAACGCCGGAGCAACATACCAGCGCATGATCCAAGCATGCCTAGAAAAACACATCGGAAAAACCGTTGAAGCCAATGTCGACGATGTGGTGGTCAAGACCAAGCACGTCGGACAACCTCCGTGACACATTTAACAGCCTCCTGGAGTACCAGATCAAACTCAACCTAGAAAAGTGCATTTTCGGCGTACCCGCGGGCAAACTCCTCGGCTTTATCATGTCTAGCCGAGAAATCGAGGCCAATCTGGTGAAAATACGAGCCCTGGCCTGACTAGAGGCGCCAACCAAGCTCAAGCATGTTCAGAAGCTAGCAGGCTGCATGGCCGCTCTAAGCCATTTTATCTCAAGACTCGGGGAAAAAGCTTTACCTCTTTACAGGCTACTGAAAATAACCAAGAATTTTAAATGGACTAACGAGGCAGCAGCCGCCCTGGAAACGGCCTCGGCTCACGAGGTCATGGCAGTCATTGCACCCTGGACCGAGCCCCTCCTCGCCTACCTACTCCGGAAAGAGCTCCCTGAGGACCAGACCAATGCACGTCGGATCGTTAGGCAGTCTAAAGCCTATAAAGTCCATGCAGGTGAGCTCTACAGACAAAGTACCATGGGGGGTCCTCCAGTGATGTATATCCGAAGAGAAGGGGAAATTGCTGCTTAGCGAAATACACTCCGGCATGAGCGGACATCACGCCGCTGCTCAGACCTTGGTAAGCAAGGCGTTCCGAGCTGGTTTCTACTGGCCAACAGCAGGAGCCAATGCCAAAATTTTGGTACAACGCTGACCTGGTTGTCAGGTATTCGCCTAACAAAGCCACATGCCCCCTACGGCCCTCAGGACTATCCCAATCACTTGGCCTTTCGTGGCCTGGGGGCTCAACATGGTCGGCCCACTTAAGGGAGGATCACGAAAAAATAAATATCTACTTCTTATGGTAGACAAGTTCACAAAATGGATTGAGGCAAAGCCAGTCACCTCAGCGGCAGCAGTCCCAGTAATTGAGTTCGTTTTCGGAGTGGTCCACCGTTACGGTATCCCCCACAACATTATAACGGACAACGGGACAAACTTCACTTCCAAAGAGGTGAAAGAATGGTGTGTAAAGATGGGCATAAAGCTCGACTACGCATCAATCTACCACCCGCAGTCAAACGGGCAGGTAGAACATGCCAACAGACTAATCCTCAGTGGCATCAAGCCAAGGCTAGTACGCTCCCTTAAAAAGGCAGACTGCAAATGGGTGGAGGAACTCGATTCTGTCCTATGGGGTTTACGCACCGCACCAAACCGATCTACGGGGTACACCCCATTTTTCATGGTATACGGTGCCGAGGCGATACTCCACTGCGATATAATACATGACGCACCTCGGGTACGCATGTATGAGGAACGGGAGGCCAAGCTAGATTGGCATGATGCATTGGACACCTTGGAAGAAGAACGCAACATAGCCAGGGCGCGCTCTGCAATCTATCAGCAGCAAGCGAGATGCTACCATAATAGGGAGGTCCGCGGAAACGAGTTCACCGTAGAGGATCTGGTCATGAGGCTTCACCTAGAGAAGCAGAAACATAAGCTTTCGCCCAAGTGGGACAGACCATTCATCATCAACCAGATCCTAGTCAGAGGCACCTATCGGATCAGAGATCCTATGGATGGACGTTTGGAGCCGAACCCCTGGAATGCCATGCTAGTTCGGTGCTTCTACGGATAAAAATTCAAGCATCCTCTTCCTATGTACATACCTTTTCTTTTCTTGCATTTAACATTATTATTTTTCCTTCGGCACACCTCGGTGACATCTATACATGTCTTCCCATGCGGGCCATGCCAACATGCCGCGAGCTCTTCATAGCATGCATTTTTTCCACTCCCTTTACCCTATTGCCCATATAGCCAACATATGCACCGAATTTGACTTAAGATTTGGCCAAGCTGGGTTGCCCGGCTCCTGTGTTTGCCCTTTACATTCTCGATTTTTTGGCTAAAGGGCAAAGGGAGCATGGCTGTGATTGTTACTCCCGGGTCACCCGGAGCAGTACCTCAGACGGCCAAAGCCGAAAGCTACTGATCTTAAATGTACAAATTGGTCGGCCATGACATAGGAATATAGTGGAACGGGTCTTTTACACCCCGACCAGGGGCTTTATCCCCGAGGTCCTCGTCTTCGGACACAAGTGCTCGGCAAAACCACCCAAGAAAAGGGACTGTTGGAAGAACTATTTTTCTTGGGAGATGTTTCTTACGTTAAAAAGTAATATAACATAACTTCCCCCCCCCTTGTCTTTTGAACCACATAGCCGGATTGCCTAGTCGCCTGAAGCATCTGGTCCGACTAGTTCGGCTAGTAGTAAGGGACACTCCTCGGCCAATGGACGAGGAGGTCAAAGCCGATGGCTGGTTGACAGGGTTAGGATGCGCAGGTTGATTCATGATGTTAAGTACTTTGATACATAGAGTCATATAAAATTCAACTACGCTCGGTCTAGCCCATGTATTAAGGTATCAAGGGTACAATCTTTTTGAGAGAAGCGCGCCATAGGCATGACATTTACATACGCCAGGCTGGTGGGGATTTCTTCCCTGTCAGGACCTATGGGCCCTACCTCGGCCAGGTGTGCTGTATCCACCTTGGTGTACCATGTCTTGACCATGGCCCAGGCCTCCCTTGCTCCTTCGCGGCACGCCGATACCTTCCAGGCTTGAATCCGGCGCCAAGCTCTCTTAAGACGCTCGGCAAGGACTGACATGTCTTCGGGTACATGTTCCTCCTCGGGCCACAAAGAATTGAACACCGCCTTCATCGACGTCTGGGCACTTTCATGCACCTCGGCTAGACGAGCTGCGGCGTCTTCGGGGAATTGGCTAGGGTCTTCTAGGGGGTGACCGGTTAAGGAGGCTGCCAGAAATTAAACATTAGCCTACCGACCAACTCTAACAATCCTACGACAGGGAAACCATCTTCAAATTGAAAGGAGAAGGTTACCAAATATTGCTTCACTTGTTTGCCAGTTTTTCTCTTCAGCAGCGGCCAGTTGAGCTTTTAGGGTCTCAATCTCCTGAGCCAGTCGGGCATTTTCCGCCTTTAATGCCTTTGTATCTTCCCTCCTTTGGAATAACATGTGCTGGCTGGCCTGCCGGTGTGACTCCGTATAAAGCAAATCTTCGCAGGCCTATTTAATATCTCTCTCCAGGTGACCAAGGGCTTCCGCTGCTACAATACATCATGTTGTTACATGACTCAAGGATTTTCACTAGAAGAGTACCATATGGAATAAAAGCACGTATCGTGTGCATCTCGGGTGAAAGTTTTCACCTGCTCTACCTCGGCTCGAGCAGTTTTTAGCTTCCCTTCTATCCGGCTAAGCACCTCGTCAAGATGATCATTCTTATCCCGAGCACCCTGTCAAAGGCATCATTTTTACCATTACAAGTCTTGATACGGTCACCAGCGCCCATATCAAGACTTAGGGGCTACTGCCGTGTTCGGCAGTTTAGTTTGCCCTTAAGCAAACAAATTATGACAAGCACAAGAAATCTCTGAAAACAATGCATGCGGAGGTGGGGTCTTTCCTACAAGCCCTGTGATAAGACGCCCACCGCCTTCTCAAAGACGGAATGGGTCACGCCGAGATATGCGTCCACCGAACTGAGAACGTTAAACTCTTGGCTCGTGAAGGTAGAATTCCTTAGGGAGGCCTTCCGTCATTGGTGGTTCATGGCACTTTCGACCTCGGACGGCATGGCTAAATATGTCCCTGAATCCTCTGAGTGGGGAACCTTGGGAATAGTTCCCGAGGTGGGATGGAGTCCCAAACCACTACTCGGAGTCGACGTCCTCCCGACTCTTGCATCTTCAGCTGCCGGAGGAGGGGCAGGCTGTCTGTACATGGATTAAAAGAATTGAAATCCATGACGCCATTTTAAGGGAAATGGTAGCAAGGATGTTACCTGTGAACTGATGAAGCACTTTGGTCCACCTCCGTGGTTGCCACGTGCGCCCGAGCTCCGTGCGCCTCCAACAGAGGGCCCCTTTGAGGGGCCGGTTCTCCGCGTGGACGTTTTGAGCGTTGTCCCATTGGAGGAGAAGTTAGAGGACCAGGGGCTTTAGGACGAGAAGCTCTCTTTCGAGTAGAGGAAAGGGGCTTTACCGATGAGGCCGGCCGCGTCCCCGGTACGTCGGGACTAACGGCCACCCTTGAGCCATCAAGGATCTCCAGATAGAACTTCCCCTCTTCGTATATGAGCGCCAGTTCCTCATCCTCATGAAAAACGGGGTCCTCCGCCCGATGATGCGCATCTGGTTCGGGCGCGGGGCTGTTCAAGGTCTCGACCCAATGTCTCCATCTCTGTCCAGATTCAGTAAAGGGTCGGCTAAAGAAGAATTAACCATGAAACAACTCGGTTAAACGAGAAGGTCTAGGAAAACTTACTATATCAGCAGGGTTGTAATAAGATAGTCCGTCTCGGAACTGTCGCCTTGCGAAGTCCTCCGCTGAGCCCTGGTAGATGCCGACTAGCATAGTCCCAAAGGCCATTTGGTCGTGGAAGCTTTTACGAATCGATCGGGAGGCATCTTCGGTCCCATTGTACATGAATAGCGGGTGCTGGCATTGCCGAAGTGGTTGGACTCTTCGGTTGATCGTCGTAGCCATTACGTCTATGATAGTGAGGCCGGTGCTGGATATCATCTTCACTTGGGCCGCTAGGCTAGTCACGTCGGCATCGTCCTCCTGAGCGGCACTCAGCGGTCTCCAGCTGTAGCGCTTCTTCGGGGGTTCCGATGTGAATGCTAGGAGACTAGGCCGGGCTGGGTCGTATAGCAGAACGTCATCTATATAAAACCACTCGGACGACCAGATGTTCACATCCTCTCGAGGGGTGCCTGATGGATAGTCGGTCCCATCAATTCGGCAGACCTCGGCTGCTCCCACTTCGTATAGCTTCCCGGTTGAGGAGCAGGGCACTATGCAAAAGTACCTCCGCCACAGCCCGAAGTGTGCCTCACATTGGAGGTGCATTTCGCAGAGGACAACGTACCCCATGATGTGCAAGATTGAATTGCGGGTGAGGTGGTGAAGTTATAGCCCATAAAACTTAAGCAAACCCCAAAGAAAGGGATAAATGGGAAATCCCAGGCCACGGAGGAGGAAAGGAACGAAGCATACCCGCTTGTCCCCACGCGGGGAGGGGTGGCTCTCTGTGTGGGCTTGCCTGTTCATGGATATTAATCCCGGGCGGGTGGAAACCAGATCTGAATTTGGTAAGTAGCCCTGGGTGGCTAGGCACTCTAGCTGGAGGTGCGTGACGGAGCAGCTCCCCCAGTCACCCCTAATGGGGCCATGGGGGCGCCTTGAAGATCCCGCGTCCCTGGCCATGGCTCAGAGCTCTCGGGATTGGCCTTTGGAGTAGAAAGAGGGATTCGTATGAATTTTGGAGCAGGGTCAAGATGCGCTCTATCGTAAACTTGGGCTATATGTTTATAAATAGAAAAGGCCGACGCTTCGACGTCTCGCCATAAAGCGACTCGATTCCCCAGAAGACACGGTGATCGAGGTCAGGGATTGAAAGTCACATGTAGTGGGGCCAGAATGACAATCAAAAAATATGCTGAAGACTTCAAAGCCGAGCTGAAGATAATAAACAGGAACTCGTCTATCGAGCCATAGACTCCGGAGCCGAAGTTCGGAGGTGTCATCCTCGGCATCGAAGACCAGTTCAGGGCTACTGACGGTGTCCTGGACTAGGGGCTCCCAACCTAGCTGGCCCATAGTCCTCGGGCTGGACCCGAAGGCCCTCATCCTCATCCAGATGGACTCCGGAAGCCATGACGTGATCAAGATTGCATCTGCCGAAGACTTGGAGTATACCCTGCGACCTCCATACGCATCCCTGGATACCGACTATGTAACCCTACATGACGGTGTCCTAGACTAGGGGCTACTAACCTAGTCGGCCCATATTCTTTGGGCTGGGCTAGTAAGGCCCTCATTCTCCTCAAGGTGGACTCCGGAAGCCGTACGCCAAGGACAAGATCAGGACTACATGTGCCGAAGACTTGACGTATACTCCAAAAATTCTCCTGCCACTGCCACGCCTAGATACTGACCTTGTAACCTTAGATTCCTTACCTGGTGTGTATATAAGCGGAAGGATTTAACCCTTATAGGGGATCTGAACACAATCTCATTCACCTAGCCCTAGAACTAGAACATATCTTACAATCTCGAGGTAGATGAACTCTGTACTTGATACATCTCCATTGATATAAACAACAGTAGGACGTAGGGTTTTACCTCCATCAAGAGGGCTCGAACCTGGGTAAACATCGTATCCTTGTTCCTGTTACCATCCATCCAAGATCCACAGCTCGGGAGCCCCTACCCCGAGGTCTGCCGGTTTTCACACCGACACTGGTGCTTTCATTGAGAGTTCCAATGTGTGATCGCAAAGGATCGATGGCTCATATGCAGGTCAACTGCGGCAGTGGCTGTGGCAACACCTATGTCACCGGCTAGCTTTTTGTGTTCGATAGCATGATCTTCTGTGCTGACTCGACGAGCCACCTTTCTACCGTCGAGAACTACGCTCCCGACTAGATCGTTACCTTCGGAGGTTTGGAGTACACCGCGGATTCCCGCGGCAAGCTTGTCCTATCAGGCTTGACTCCCGACCGGATTCAGGGGCTGGCAAACATCGGGGGATCGACCTCGGAATCGATCTTCGTTGAAAACAGCGTGTCATGCCCCCCGACATCGTCGGGGGCTATGGAGAAACTTCCCTCACCCGCCTTGGACAACCCTATCACGATACCCGGCTCTGACATAGATCAGAGCCTAGCCTTGGACACAGCATCGGGCTTAAAACCGATCTCGGCGGTGGATCTGGAATCCACCTCGCCTCCTTGTATGGTCGAAATCGCATAAGGTGTGACGCTACGAGTCGACCCGGCTTACGGCCAAACCATGAACCCTGAGGAGCTATCTCACCTTAATGAGATGCTTGACCGGATCCACAGTTTGTCAATCTCGGACGGCAAGACCTCAGTTTACGATAAGATCGGACTTAAAGTTGACGGTCAGGAAATTTACATCCCACCCACCACCCACCTACTCACCACTATCAATGATTTAACCCATACGCTAGACTATGACGAGGCAACCGACATGGATGAAGATGTCGGCAGCCCTATGGACAACACTTTGCTGCCTACAAACACCAGTAGGTGGAAAGCAACATCTACATACGATGTGTACATGTTCAATACTCCCAAGTCTCCTCCAAGGCGTAGGCGAAGACGCAGAAGGGGTGCTAATGGGGAGCCCAGCGGGAACAACCCTACCGCCGATACGTCGGCCAACGACGCGGAAGTCCCAGGGGAGGACCTTCAAGCCTCCCCAGAATGCCACGCCGACCCCGAAGGCATCCCCAGGGACTCGGATCTTGACGACCTCTTTGAAGGGGCCGATGACAATTATATGCCGGAATCCGAGGAGGACGTGAGCCTCGGCACTGAGGACTTCATAGTCCCCGAAGACCCTGCCGAGCAAGAACGCTTTCGGTGGCGCTTAGTTGCTACCGCCCGAAGCATGAAGTGTAAGCAGCAGCAGCTGCAGGCTAACGAGGATGCACTAAACGACAAGTGGGTCAAAATAATTTCGGCCGAGCAAGACCTCGAAGCACGGCGCCGCAGTGCACCTAAATCTTATCCACACAGGCATTTATTGCCTGAATTTGACGATGAATTAACCGCTGAGGCACCTGATAGCCCCCCTCGAAGACGCGACAGGCCCGCGCGGGAGGATTTCCACACCCAACAAGCCCCACGCCATCATGGCAAGGACCCTGTGGATTATCTTGACCCTCAAGACATTCGACGTCGGATAGAGGCAAACCGAGTGCCACCCTGGTCCATTTATGGATCAAGAGGATGCGCTCCGGCCGGGCCTGATGGCTACGACACCTGGTTGGATAGGAACGGCCGCGCCCGAGATCAAACTCATACTCGGTTCTCTCCTGGCGTGTGGTATGATACCGCTCGGTTCCGAGGACCAGCCCACCCGATCTGTTTTACAGATAGGGTAATGGAACACCAGTTCTCCGATGGGTTCAAACCCATCAACATAGAATCTTACGATGGCACCATGGACCCAGCTGTATGGATTGAAGACTTTCTTCTCCATATACACATGGCCAATGGAGATGACCTCCACGCCATCAAGTACTTGCCGCTCAAGCTAAAGTGGCCGGCGAGGCATTGGCTGAATAGCCTGCCGCCCCACTCCATTGGAAGCTGGGAGGCTCTTGGAGACGCCTTCAGGGCAAATTTCCAAGGAACCTACGTCCGACCTCCGGACACCGATGACCTTAGCCATGTCACTCAGTAGCCTGGTGAATCAGCTCAGAAATTCTGGAACTGGTTTCTTACTAAAAAGAACCAGATCATAGACTGCTCAGACGCCGAGGCCATCGCTGCATTCAAAAACAACATCCGAGATGAGTGGCTCACCCGCTAGCTCGGCCAGGACAAACGAAGGACCATGGAAGCCCTAACCTCTCTCATGACCCGCTTTTGCATTGGAGACGATAGTTGGCTGGCCCGCAGCACACACGACGGCGAGGCGGGGACCTCGGAGACTCGCGATGACAACGGCAAGCCTAAGCGCAACAAAAATAAGTGCAGGCATAGAAATGCCGGAAGCGACACAGAAGACGCAGCAGTCAATGCAGACTTCACCGGACCTCGATCCGGACAGAAAAGAAAGCCCTTTAAAGGGAGCAAGGATGGACCGAGCTAGCTTGACAAGATCCTGGATTGACCGTGCCAAATCCATGGCACTCAAGACAAACCAGCAACCCATACCAACAGGAATTGCTGGGTCTTTAAGCAGGCTAGCAAGATAGCGACAGAGAGGCAAAATAAAACCCAAAATCACAGCGAAGACGAGGATGAACCGCGGCGGCCAAACAATGGAGGCTAAAAGAAGTTTCCTAATGAGGTAACAGAGGTAAACATGATTTACGTTACCCACATCCCTAAAAGGGAGAGGAAGCGTGTACTTCAGGACATCTACGTGTTAGAGCCTGTGGCCCTGAAGTACAATCCGTGGTCGGCTTACCCGATCACCTTCGACAAACACGACCATCCGACAAGCATCATGCATGGCGTATCGGCCGCACTCGTCCTGGACTCGATCGTCGATGGTTTTCATCTGACGCGCGTCCTTATGGACAGAGGGAGTAGCCTCAACTTGATATATGAGGACACGGTAAGGAAGATGGGGATTGACTCATCTCGGATTAAGCCTAGTAGCACCACCTTTAAAGGTGTAATACCAGGGGTCGAGGCTCACTGCACCGGAACCGTGTCCCTGGAGGTAGTATTCGGATCACCCGAGAACTTCAGGAGCGAGGAGTTAATCTTCGACATCGTGCCTTTTCGCAGCGGATACCATGCGCTCCTAGGGCGCACCGCATTCGCCCGCTTCAATGCAGTCCCGCATTACGCTTATCTAAAGCTCAAAATGCCGGGACCCAACGGTGTTATTACAGTAAATGGTAACACTGAACGCTCCCTCCGGACGGAGGAGTAGACCGCGGCATTCATAGCCGAGGTCCAGGCATCCAAGGAGGCAGCCCGTGGCGGTAAGCGCACCCCTAGCTTTTCGAAGCGTACGCGGGCTATGCCAGCTGACCTCGGACATGCACCTCCCGACCCTAAATAGGGGTATGGGCTCCTCGCGCACTTCCCTTGGGAGGGGTACTACATCCCCAGGGTGCACAACTTCGCACTAAAAATTCCCTGGGTCGCCGAGGAGCCAAAACAACGGAAATGTCGGGTCGGCTAGACCGAGCACCGACGAAACCTTGGGCTTGCACATCAGCAGGCTTCTGTCAAAGAGCTAGCCAAACACTAGCATACCTATGTGGCTTTTGTAGGAGAAATGCCCTAGAGGCAATAATAAATGCTATTATTTATCTCAATGTTCATAATTATGTTTATGTTCCATGCTATAACTGCTATGGTTCTTGAGTCTACAATAACCACAAGGCTCGGAGGGAAACTCATATGCACGTGTGGAATAATAAACGGTAAAATGTATTCCTAGTCTGGCCTCTAAGACTAGCTCAAGTGTTGCATGATGGTTCTGTTTTCCTGATCATGGGCATGACTATGCCGGCAACTTTGAGGGCACAATCTTAGGAGAACACTTGTGTTGAATCCACCCGATTGATGTTATGCTATGAGATACATTCGTCACAAGTTAATGGTTAATAACACAGAGAAAGTTAACATTTGCATAATTCCTTAGACCATGAGAGTATCGAGTTTCTTCATGCTTGCTTCATGAACTTTGGGGTTTGTTAAATGTCATCCGTAAATGGGTGGCTATTACGTCGGCTTACGGGTTCATGGAAAAGTATGTCAAGGGACTTGATAGCTCAAGATAGGGATTTGCTCCTCCGATGATGGAGAGATATTCTTTGGGCCCTCTCAGTGTTATGTTATCCGTCATCGTCTGGCCAGACACATTGTGATTTGATCACAGGGATGCCGGAACACGGGAACGAGAAAAGAGAACAAAACCGGTAACGAGGTAACTGGCATAGTGGACAAGTTGTTGATCCACGGGGATGCCGATAAATCTCACCTCGGGTGTTTGTAACATATCGCGAAGCAACAGGAATAGCACACGGCAACTGGAGTTTCACTCGAATATTTATTCGTGTGGATATAGGGGTCAATATGGGTGTCCACGGCTCCGATGTTGATCATTGATCGGAAAGTGTTCCGGTCATGTCTATACTTCACCGAACCTATAGGGTCACATGCTTAAGGGTCATCTATCTGCTGAATACTAGACAGGGAGTCTAAGAGAAAGTCGCCGAAAAAGTTTCGGAGACAACGGAAGAGTTCCGGAGAGAGAACACCGGAAGAGTTTCGGTAAAACCGAATGGTTGTTTCGGAGTATACCATTAAGTCAAAATGGTTTCGGCACACGCCTGGAAATTCTTAGAGGGTGCCAGAATTGTTCGTGGAACTTCTGGGATTTTTCCGGAGAAAAAACTCAGAAATGTTCCGGAGCTGCCGGAACCGCTTTGGTTGCTTTTCGCAGATGAAAATCACTAATCCGGAATTGTTTCGGAATGCGTCCAAAATTATTTTAGTGGGTACTGGAAATGTTCTAAGACCTACAGAAATATTTTCAGATCTAACGGTCGCGGAAAAATGTTTCCGTGAATAGTGAAAAGCACTTTTTGGTTGCTTTTTGGAAAGCCACTTTTTGGGGCTTTTACGAAAAGATCTTGGAGAAGGCTTGGGAGGGAAGGAACCCCTTATTGTGGCTGAAATTTCAGCACCTCCACCCCTCCTTCTCCTATAAATAGAGGTGGACAGGAGCTCTCCACACTCACTCCAACTCTCTCACCAAATGGCATGCATGATCTGCCTTTCTTCTCTCCCTCACACAAAACAGTTTCGTAGAGCCGAAAGGCTGTCTGGGTTCCGGTGGGAACTAGTTCTGGACGGCAAAGCCCTACCGGATAGATGACACCATATGTGTGCAACCCCGTAGAGAGGTCGTAGGTTCGATCTTTTTGCCCGAGGGGCTGTTCTAGAGTGCCTCCCGAAGGGCTGTCCGAGTTACTGTCTGAGTTTCGAGGGTCCTCCTGAAGGGTTGTCCGTGACATCGTCCGGGGGACTGTCCGACCGTCTCCCAGAGGGCTGTTCGAGGGTCTGTCCGAGGGCAGATGAGGGACTACATCCTCGCGGTTGGGAGGTTGTAAATCCTAGCTGTGGGGATCTGCACTGATGATCTACATCGACTCTACTTCCGCTTCACTATGAGTCGGTAACGATCAGATCAAACCCTGTATGTATCTCCATAGTGATCCTGGGCATGCTCGTTGTACCGAAATTTTTTGTTTTCTGTCGCATTCCCCTACAGTGGCATCATGACCCGTGCTATGCATAGATGCAGGTTACGATCTAGAATACATAGAGATGTATGGGTGTTGCACAATATAATTTGTAGTAGATGAGTTCTATTACTAAAAATTATTTGTGTGGGTAGCAGATGAAATCTATTACCCGATGTTCTTGTTGCTTCCCTGAAATTTGCGTATTTTTGATCTTGATAACGGCATGGTGGAGTTTCAAAGTTCTGGCAATCCGCGATCCTGATTGATCAACGAAGTGCTAACAGTTCATTGAATTCCACCATAGTTAAAAGAAAGATAAAATTTCGCAGACAAAAGGGCAATGCAGATATGATCTGCATGGGGGTCATGCGTATGACGAAGTTCAGTATGGGGCTCGAGATTTTATTATCTCATGTTTCATACACCCCGCAAAGTTAATCTAGCGACTTGAATAATCATACTTGATGATGAACGTTGGTAGCTTCGGTTTGTTTCGAAACCTTAGAAGCCACGTAAAATAAAATTTTGCATAAACCGATTAGAGGCGTCTAACTTGGTTTTGCAGGATGACATGAGATGTGCATGTGATGTGGTATAACAGTTCTCATATTAATTTGATAATGTATGAGATGACTATATGATGTAAAATCAACATGACCTGCGTGTCATGATTCGGCATGATGGCTGGAGCCATATGATTGTCACTTTAATGACCTGCGTGTCAACCTTAAGTAATGCACTTATTTTATTAGCTATAGAGATAGCAATATTATCTGGTGCATCTACAAGGTGGTGGCAATCTTCACGAAGGTGAACACCGACGCAAATGCCGAAGACGAAGAAATTAAAGACTTCTCCGTTAGAAAGGGCTATACCATATCATGCTATTATGAATTTCCTGAGATGTTTATCCCTTATGATGCACCATGTTGATTGCGCGATAGTCACTTTTTATTAGGGTGATTTCTCACTTAAAATATCAAGTAGTTAGTGTTCTCCCAAGTGTAGCACTGTCATAGCATCTTTCCTTTTGGGGTGCGCCATGATCTACATGGGTACGAACGATAGTACGGGTGTAAGGCGGGTGAGGTCAGACCTCACAGCAAGATCACTTGGTTGTCTTGAGGTTCATGGGAGGATCATCCTGAGCTCAGAACACACGCATCGAAAGATGAACAAGAGTCACATAGAGATGTGATCGGCAAGTTTGCCTACCGATTGAAGTTGGCGCCATTAGTGTTCATCTCGAACAATGGCGTTGAATGGAAATGCGGGTCTTGCATCACTCACAATCAATTATGAGAGATATTGATTTGAGTGGGAGTGCACTATAGAATTAACTTGTTTAATTCTCGGTGCAATTAATTATGGACACTGTCTAAGTGTGATTTGCATAATAGTTGTAGAATAATGGCTCGCGTTTCCACCTTCCCTATTAAAATTGAACAATTGTTAAATATCTGGTTAAAACTTTACGGTTTGTAACATAATCTGAGGATTGTCCTCAAGAGTGCCGAGAAGGACTTTGTCCTATCGCATGCTTTTGGTATTCTCCCGCTAATGCTATGGATGATGTGACTCTCATCCTTCGATCCAAAAGCTAGAATTCCGTTACAGTCAAGTGCAATATGTTTGTTTCCATGAGACCCGAACTTCAAAAGTTTGGGATAGCTATGTGATATTCATGGAACTAAAAATTAGTTTTAGATACAACCAAAGGCTAAATGATATGAAATATCCAAATCAATGTTTGTTTGCAAAGTATCAGTAAAGTGTTTACTGAGCATTTGACTGGTACGAGAGGGATCCAGAAGAACGCTTGTCATATGATGAAGGTGAATAAAACAACAACTTAAAGAGAAAGGAAATGTCCAAAGGGTGTTAGTGTGACTTACACGCCTAGGAAGTCTGGGGCTAACGCCACTCTAAAGTTGGGTGCTTCTTCTAAGAGTAGGAGAAATACTAAAATTTAAATGGTTAGAAGTATAAAGGCAAAAAGAAACAAGACTGGAATGTGTAGCTCGTGTATGAAAGTCATACAAGTTATTGATGTATGGAAGGCTGGTCAAAAGAAATAATTCTTGGGAATTGTGATTAAACTGTTAGTCCATAATTCTTGGGTATTGTGAGTTGATCACAAAGATACCCGCTCGGTTGCATTCTGTTGCGACTCGATGCAAGAACTACTACGGCCTAAAAGACTTGCCGGAGTGAGGTTTAGATACGCGCTATGAACATAGTAAATGTTACTATACCTTCCATCAGTGTATTACTGTCTATATTTATTTTCATGATTCATTTTTGGAGTTTCATACACTCTAGCCCATTGCATAAAGTATCTTGCAAGAAGGTTGTCCATAAGAGAACTTTTGATGTTCAGAGTTATGAATAACATAAGGGCCATACTTTCATTATGAATGAGATGTATGTTATGAATAATGATAATAATGTATTACCTCTGTGTTTACTTTCATAATTCATTTTAGAGTTTTATACACTCTAGCCCATTACACAATGTTTGTTGCAAGAGGGTTGTTCATAAAAGAACAATTGTTGTTCGGTATCATGAATAACATAAGGGCCATGCTTCCATCCAAGATGGGATGTATGTTATGAATATTGATGGTAATATGATACATCCATAACACTAACCCTAAATGTCACACGACTAAAAGAATACCACATATGTGTGGCACTACATTTGGTCACATTGGACAAAACCCGCATGGAGAAATTCCATTATGATGGATTTTTGAAGTCATTTGATTATGAATCATCTGACACTTGCAACTTTCGTCCGAAAAGTGAAGTGACTGAAATACCATTCACAGGCCATAAGGAACGAGCAACAAACTTATTGGTGATCATTCATTTTGATGTGTGTAGTCCGATAAATGTTGTTGCTAGTAGTGGATTTATCTATCTTCAGAAATGACTCAAGTAGATATATGGATATTTACTTGATGAGACGTAATTCTAGATCTTTTGAAATCATTCATAAGGTTTTCAAAAATGAAGTAGAAATTGTTGTAACAAGAAAATTATGTTTCTGCAAACTAGATTGCAGAAAGGAATATTTGAGTTACAAGTTTAGCGAATGTCTGATGAGTTGTGAAAAGAGTTTCATAACTTACACCTCCCGAAACACCACAATAAGTGGAATGACCGTGATGATGTAATCAAACCATTTATGACATGGAAAGATCAAAAATGACATAAATCAATTTGTCATTATCCCCTTTAAAGTAATGCTTTAGAGACTGCGGCTTTTACACTGAAAAGAGCGCCATCAGATCTGTTGAAATGACTCCATGGTATGGTACACCCAACCATGTTGTATCTTTTCTTAACATTTGATATGGGGCTTGTGTAAAATATTTACAAACCAATTCCAAATCAGACAAGTGCTACTTTGTAGGTTATCCCAAATTATTGGGAGTTCCTCCATCACTATACCGAGGCAAAAGGTTTTGCCACAAAGAGCGGTATGATTTTGAAGAAAATAGTTCTTGCAGAAAGGTGAGTGGGAGGACAGTGCAACTCGACGAGATAACAATATCTTCATCATCAGGTCAAGGGAAAGAAACCTTGGAAGTGATTCTAGAGTTTCCTACTGCGACTGATACGGAAGCCTCTACATGAGATGTATGGACTTCGGTTGAACTTGCAGCTGAACCACGTAGGCAAAACTCGTGCAAACCTCTCAGGTGCGCAGACGAGATATTGTTGCTAGACAATAGTATACCTACGATACACAAGGAAGCATTGATGGGCCCTGACTCCGGAATTGGCTAAATGCCAATATAATCCGAGATAGTTTCCATATAAATGATTCAAGATTTGATCTTGATAAACCCTTCGAAAGACTTGAAGTCTAACGAATATTAATGGAACTATAAACTGATACGGATAAAAATGTTTTATCCATAAAGCTCGACTTGTTGCAATAAACAAGTTCAAGGAGTTGACTACGATGAGGTTGCCTCACCGTAGCAATGCTTAAAGTCGGTTCGGGTTAAACTAGCAATTAATACATATTTCAATCATGAGATATGAAACATGGATGACGAAAGAATTTCCATGAAATGGGAATACAAACTAGGACTTGTATGTGATACAGTCCAAAGTATTTTGTCTATCCAGAGGATGCTAGTGAGTATGAAAACTTCAGAGTTCCAGCAATGGACAAAAGAGAGCAAAATGGAGTTGGAATCTTCGTTTTTGATGAAATAGTCAAAAGAGTTTGATTTCATCAATGGATAACAAAGATGCTTGTGGTTACAAGAAAGTAAGTGGGAGCATAATAATATTTCTAAAAACCTTGTGTGCTTGACACATTGTTGATTAGAAATAATATACATTTCTTGACACAAATTAGGACTTCATTGAAAATTAGTTTTTCGATGAAGTACTTGGCTGAGTAGCCTTGATATTAGGCATATTTATCTACAGAGATTGAATTGCCTAATAGGGCTAAGCAAAAATACATATTGACAAGATGCTGAAACAGTTTAGCATTGAAAATGCCAAGGAGTGATTCTTGCCGAAGTCACAAGGAAAGAGTTTTTGCAAGACTCGGTGTCCCAAAACACTGATGAGCAAAATACATGATGGAGATTCCACACACTCTTGTGTTTCGATTAATCATGTATTCCATGGTATGTAAAACAACCAGATATGTCCGATACTCCCAAGCTGTTGCGAGTATAGATACCAAAGTGATCAAAGTACTGATCATGGGACAACAGTGAAAAATGGCATTGAGTACTAAAGTAGCACTGATGACATGTTTTCTCGCAAGCGGAGATTATGAAGAGTTCATTGCAAGAAGTTACAAAGATACAGTCTTCATCAATGCTCCATGCGATTTTCGATTTAAGTTAAGGGTTTTGTGTAATACACGATATGGTGGCACAGTAAGTTGGAATTGTTCTAAACAGGTTACTGTGGCAAATTCTATAACAAAGGCTAAGTATGTTGCTGCTTTAGAAGCGACAAAGAAGATGTTGAATCATATAGTTCATTCATGAACTTAGTATGTTTCCAAGATGGCTTTGGTCAATGGGACACTATTGCAGATAGTTGCTCCATAGCTCAATCTGAGGAATCAAGGTTTGACCTGTGATTCACATGTATACAAAGCCAAGTCCACACAAAATATGAATTTTGTGAAAGCGTGAAAACGTGAGGACATGCAAAGATACACACAGAACTGAAGTTGTCAGATCCGTTGGACATCAGACTATACCACAAGCGAAGCATAATTTACACCAGTATGCCATAGGTGTAAAGTGCATTAGCATTAACTAGATTATTGACTCTAGTGCAAGTGGGAGTTTGTAGGAGATATGCTCTAGAGGCAATAATAAATGCTCTTATTTATCTCCATGTTCATAATTATGTTTATGTTCCATGCTATAACAGCTATGGTTCTCGAGTCTACAATAACCACGAGGCTCAGAGGGAAACCCATATGCACTTGTGAAATAATAAACGGTAAAATGTATTCCTAGTCTGGCCTCTATGACTAGCTCAAGTGTTGCATGATGGTTCTATTTTCCTGATCATGGGCATGACTATGCCGGCAACTTTGAGGGCACAATGTTAGGAGAACACTTGTGTTGAATCGACCTGATTGATGTTATGCTATGAGATACATTCGTCACAAGTTAATGGTTAATAACACAGAGAAAGTTAACATTTGCATAATTCCTTAGACCATGAGAGTATCGAGTTTCTTCATGCTTGCCTCATGAACTTTGGGGTTTGTTAAACGTCATCCATAAATGGGTGGCTATTACGGCGGCTTACGGGTTCATGGAAAAGTATGTCAAGGGACTTGATAGCTCAAGATTAGGATTTGCTCCTCCGACGATGGAGAGATATTCTTTGGGCCCTCTCGGTGTTACGGTATCCATCATCGTCTGGCCAGACACATTGTGATTTGATCACAGGGATGCCGGAACATGGGAACGAGAAAAGAGAACAAAACCGGTAACGAGGTAACTGGCATAGTGGACAAGTTGTTGATCCATGGGGATGCCGATAAATCTCACCTCGGGTGTTTGTAACATATCGCGAAGCAACAGGAATAGCACATGGCGACTGGAGTTTTACTCGAATATTTATTCGTGTGGGTAGAGGGGTCAATATGGGTGTCAACGGCTCTGATGTTGACCATTGATCGAAAAGTGTTCCGGTCATGTCTATACTTCACCGAACCTATAGGGTCACACGCTTAAGGGTCATCTATCTGCTGAATACTAGACAGGGAGTCTGAGAGAACACTGGAAGAGTTTTGGTAAAACCGAAAGGTTGTTTCGGAGTATACCATTAAGTCAAAATGGTTTCGGCACACGCCTGGAAATTCTTAGAGGGTGCCAGAATTGTTCTGGGAACTTCTAGGATTTTTTCGGAGAAAAAACCCGGAAATGTTCCGGAGCTGCCGGAACCGCTTTGGTTGTTTTTCGCAGATGAAAATCACTAATCCGGAATTGTTTCGGAACGCGTCCAAAATTATTTTAGCGGGTACTGGAAATGTTCTAAAAACCTACAGAAATATTTTTGGATCTAACGGTCGCGGAAAAATGTTTACATGAATAGTGAAAAGCACTTTTTGGTTGCTTTTTGGAAAGCCACTTTTTGGGGCTTTTACTAAAAGATCTTGGAGAAGGTTTGGGAGGGAAGGAACCCCTTTTTGTGGCTGAAATTTCAGCCCCTCCACCCCTCCTTCTCCTATAAATAGAGGTGGAGAGGAGCTCTCCACACTCACTCCAACTCTCTCACCAAATGGCATGCATGATCTGCCTTTCTTCTCTCCCTCACACGAAACAGTTTCGTAGAGCTGAAAGGCTGTCTGGGTTCCGGTGGGAACTAGTTCTGGACGGCGAAGCCCTACTGGATACATGACACCGTATGTGTGCAACCCCGTAGAGAGGTCATAGGTTCGATCTTTTTGCCCGAGGGGCTGTTCGAGAGTGCCTCCCGAAGGGCTGTCCGAGTTACTGTCCGAGTTTCGAGGGTCCTGTCGAAGGGCTGTCCGTGACATCGTCCGGGGGATTATCTGACCGCCTCCCGGCGGGCTGTCCGAGGGGCAGATGAGGGAGTACATCCTCGTGGTTGGGAGGTTGTAAATCCTAGCTGCGGGGATCTACACTGACGATCTACATTGACTCTACTTCCGCTGCGCTACGAGTTGGTAACGATCAGATCAAACCTTGTATGCATCTCCATAGTGATCCTGGGCGTGCTCGCTGTACCGAAATTTTTGTTTTCTGTCGCGTTCCCCTACAGCTTTAACCACACAACTAACAGCTGTAGACCTCTTTGAAGGGCTCGACCAACGAACGCATCAAGCGCATACTTGGCCGAAGTTGCATGCTACCAATATCAACCCCCGCTAACAACGAGGACGAGCTGGTCAACAACATGGAGACGCAGATGTGCGGCAGGAAGCGGCCCGGGCTCATAGACCCGATGACAAGATCCGCCCTGTTTTTTCTTTTAGATTCTCCTTCATTATCTTTACTCGCATTGTATCTTCTTTAGTTCCTCTCATCAAAAGTTCGGCGTGTAAAGCTTGGTTACATGAAATAAAGAAATCGTGTGCATAAAGGTCTTTAAACGTATTTTCTTACAAGCACTGCCCACGAACCATGAGAACATCTCTAAGATACAATTGCTAAAGGGCCTCGATTTTACACCCTAAAAAACAAGTCTGAAGTACTCGGCGTCTCGGATGTTGCATTATATGCATCAGTTTCGAACCTAGATTTTGGTCAATAGTTGGGTTACCCAGCTCCTATGTGCACCCCTTATGTTCCCGACAAATTCGGCTAAGGGTGTAATGGGAGAACCACTGCGATAGTGCCGCCAGTTCAACTGACAGAGCGCCTCAATGGAGAAAGCCAAAAACTGAGTATCTAGGTAAGCGCAAACTGGTCAGCCATCTGAAGACCGCGTCAAGCGATGTGTCATTATAGATCACCTGTGTTAAACAAAGGGCTTCTTCCTCAAATTAGCCGAGGTGGGCACGTGTGACAGCCCGAGACCTATGCTCCAAATGCCTTCTATTTATTTCGTTATCGCCGTGTGATTTATTTGGCTTGTTGCATTTCATTATGTCATCATGCGCATTGCATCCGAATGTTTTCATAAAACTTGCATCCGTTCATCGTTGCCGCTTCTCCTCGTTGATTTTGTTAACCGTTCCGACACCAACCGCACTTGCACGCGACCGTCTTATCTCTCTACACAACCCACTAGACCCACCTAAGACCTAGCCTCTACCTGGAGCCGTCTGATCTTGATCGGATGGTCAGAAACCATCCCAAACCCCTTAGGGAACCTATTACCAAATCTGTTGAAACCTTAAAACCTAGGGACTTGTCCCGTCCATACCATCCATCCCGCCGCCACTTTCTCTTCTCCCTCGGGATCCCGAGTAGACCAACCCACGCCATCCTCATTTTCTCCTCTATCCAATCCATCCATCCAAATGGCCCAGCAGCTCCTCGCACTCCCACAACCATGCCCGAGCTCCTCCTCGATACACCCAGCCACCAGCGCGCTTCTGCCCGCGCCTCCAGCTGCCACCCAGAGCGAGCTGCATCCCCGCCGCCATTAGGCCAGAGCCTCCCTGTCGCTCCTCTTCTCCCTCTCCTCCAGTTTCTTCTTGTTGCCTCCGGCCTCTCCCTGTAACTCTCCCTTTCTCATCATTTCACAGGGAGCAACCATGGCGCCCGAAGCCCTCCGAGCTCGCCCACCTCCTGGTTCCGACGACCGCTGTGTGGTCGCCGGAGGATAGCGCTGCCATCGCACGGCTGCTGCCCAGGTCGCCTTGGCCCTCCTTTCTTTCCCGTTTATTCTCTCTGTCTCTCCTCTCTGAACTCTCTCGCTCTCTGTATTTTTTTCACAGGAGCACATCCCACCGCCGGTCCTCTTCCGCAGCACCACCGGAGCTCCCTCCGCCATCGAGCACCACCAGCAGATGAGCCCCACGCCGCCCCTACCTTTCCTTCCTTCCTTTCCCGTTTATCTCTTCTCCCTCTCAAGGCCCTCTCTCTCTCTCTATTTCAATAGGGAACCGAGCCGCCATGGACGCCCGTCTCCTTGCAGCGCCCACTCCCGCTTGGAGCCTCGCCTCGCGCCGCCCGGGTTCCGCGTCCCCTGTCGGACCTCCCCACCTGGTCGGATCCCCAAGACCGCCTCCTCCACCGGCAAGCCGACCAGCAGTTGCCGCCAGCCTTTGCTGGCTCTGCATCGAGCAGAGCTCGCTCGTCCCGCGACAGCCTCGCAGCCCAGCGAGCCGCGTCACCGACCGGGCCTTGGCCCATCTGGTGAGGCCTCCCGACCGCTGCCCTCTTATCCATCGCCTTGGGCGAGTTCTGTTATGCTGCGCCCACTGCTTTCAGCACATCCCATGTTTTTTGTTCTGTCCAGCGAATTTGTCTAATTTCCAGAGAACGTCAGATTTCCAGAAAAACCCCCAAAGTTCATGCATTAAATATCTGAATAACCGTGCATCGGAATTAGACAAACTTTGTATGTAAAATGCTTATAATTCCATGTAGTTTCATAATGTGCAACTTTCATCCATGTTAAAAATGTTTAAAATTGCCGTTTGCATTAATTTGCATAAATGACATGCTAAAACGGTTTATTTCATAACTAATTAACCATAGCTCCAAATTAACCAAATTTTATATGTAAATGGGGTAGAAAAATGTGTAGATTAACATGGTGCATTTATTTTTGCTGTTTAACAACTTAAAATTATGTTTAGGGCAGGACAGTACCGAATTCGAAATTTGCATATGGGGATTTTCCGGAATTGTTATTTGTTGTTTCCGGCCACATTTAAATTGCCTAGATAGGTAGTTTAATTATGCTTCACCTCTTGCCATGTTTAACAACATTTAATCTTGCCATGTACGTAAACGGGAGTGAACTAACTAACCGAATGTGGAGTTTCGTCAATATGAAACTCGTTGCATATTGAGCTTCACTTAATGTGTAGTAGTTGATTGTTGCACTTTGCCATGCCATGCCTATTTAAACCGGACATGCATCATACTTGGTTGTGGATTATGCCATGATTATGTTTGTGTGTTTACCATGTTGTTTGCTTCTTTCTGGTTGTGCTTCTTCTCGATAGTTCCCGGTAACATTTCAGAGTGAGGATTCGTTCGACTACGCTTGCTCGTCTACTTCATGGATTCAATCTTCTTCCTAGCGGGATTTCAGGCAAGATGACCATTACCTTGGATATCACTACTATCTTCGCTTGCTAGTTGTCTCGATGCTATCGCTATGTCTCGCTACCTACCACTTGTTTGTTCAGCCTCCCATATACCATGATACAACCTCTAACCTTCCACCACCCCAGCAAACCGTTGTTTGGCTATGTTACCGCTTTGCTCAGCCCCTCTTATAACGTGCTAGTTGCAGGTGCAGTGCAGGTTGTTCCATGTTGGGACATGGATATTATGGGATATCACAATATCTTTTATTTAATTAATGCATATATATACTTGGTTGTGTGTGGAAGGCTCGACCTTTTGCCTGGTGTTTTGTTCCACTCATGCCACCCTAGTTTCCGTAATACCGGTGTTATGTTCCTTGATGAGCACTTCTAACACATGTGGGGCATATGGGACCCCCCCTGATCATTCGTTTTAGGATAAACTTCTCCAGCAAGGCCCAACATTGGTTTTACCATTTGCCTAATAACAACTAAAACTTGCATAGGGACTTTCCGGACCCCGAGGATAATTAATCAACAACCCCGGGCCAGTGCTCCACATGAGTGTTGGTCCGATACAGGCAGACTATGGGGCCACCATGAGGAAACTCAAGGTTATGGTTTTACTCGTAGGCTGACCTATCCGGTCGTGTCCTGAGAACGAGATACGTGGCTCCTATCGGGAGAGTCGACACGCCGGGAGGTCTTGCTGGTTTAGTTTTACCTTTTACGAGTGGCTTGTTCACCGGGATTCCTTATCATAAGCATCGTGTTATCATGGTGTGAGGATGTTCCATCGGATGCGTGTGGTAATTTATAATGGACTACTTGGAGCACCCTTGCAGGGTTAAATCTTTCGATAAGCCGTGCCCGTGGTTATGTGGCGACTTGGAAATTTATAACCTCCAGTTGTAGAGAACTCGACACTAAATTCTAATTAAAATACACCAACCGCATGCGTAACCATGATCGTCTCTTTTCGAGGGAGTTCAGGAAGAGAACACGGTGGGGTTATGTTTGAACCGTAAGTAGGTATTCAGGATCACTTCTTGATCATTATTAGTTTGCGACCGTTATGCATAGTTTACTCTTCTTATTCTTGTACTTGTAAGTTAGCCACCATACAATGCTTAGTGCTTGCTGCAATGTCACCACTTATCCATTCCATACCCATTAAGCTTTGCTAATCTTGATACCCATGGTAATGGGATTGCTGAGTCCTCGTGGCTCACAGTTTACTACAACAACAAGTGCAGGTACAAGTAAAGCGATGATTTGACGTGAGAGCGATGCTTGTTCTATTTGGAGTTTTTCTTCTGCTTCTTCTTCTTTTATGCATGATTAAATATAGCTTTGTATTTCTATCCGATGTATCAATTTGGTTTGGCCAACTAGATTGGTTTATCTTGCAATGGGAGAGGTGCTTTGTGATGGGTTCAATCTTGCGGTGCTCAATCCCAGTAACAGAAAGGGACATGACATGTATTTCTATTGTTGCCATTAAGTATAAAAAGATAAGGTTTATTCATATTGCTTGAATTTGCTTCTCTACATCATGTCATCTTGCTTAAGGCGTTACTCTGTTTTTATTAACTTAATAATCTAGATGCATGCTGGATAGCGGTCGATGAGTGGAGTAATAGTAGTAGATGTAGGCAGGAGTCGGTCTACTTGTCTCGGACATGATGCCTATATACATGATCATTGCCATGAATCCGTCATAATTATTTGCTTTTCTATCAATTTCCCAACAGTAATTTGTTTACCCACAGTATGTTTCTGCGCTCGAGAGAGAAGCCTCTAGTTAAAACTATGGCCCTCGGGTCTATCTTTATCATATAAAAAACATAAAAATACCTTGCTGCAATTTATTTACTTTTATTTAGTTTAGTAATTTACTTTATCAATTTATATCTATCAAACTTAATCCTTGCAAGTAACCGCTAAGAGGATTGACAACCCTCTTATTCGCGTTGGGTGCAACTGTTTGCTTTTGTGTGTGTAGCTGCTGTTCACTGGATTTTGCTTGGTTCTCCTACTAGATTGATAACCTTGGTTCTTAACTGAGGGAAATACTTATCTCTACTATACTGCATCATCCTCTCCTCTTCGGGGAAATACCAACGCAGTTTACAAGTAGCAGGAAGAATTTCTGGCGCCGTTGCCGGGGAGACATCATCAAAATCTATAAAGTACATTCGCACAAACTATCGATCACTTGCATTTATTTTATTTGCCTTTTTATTTGCATTTGCCTCTCGTTTTCATCTTCCCCACTTCTAATTTTTTTACAAAAACACAAAAATATTTTTATTTGCTTGCCTGCTTTTATTGCCATGTCAACACACAAGAACAGAAAGTAAAACAAAAATTTAAGATCACTATGGATCCTCATCCACTTGCTAATCTTTTCAAAAGATCCAATTATAATGAACCAATTGCTAGTGATTTGAGTGCTCTAGATTTTCTCTATGAAGTTTTGCTTGAAAATCATGAATCTGAAAATTGTGATGATGTGTTAGAAGAAGAAATTTATAAAGTGATTCATGATAGCTCCTTGATTTAAAAGCATGATTGCAATGATGTTACTATAAATTCTATTAATGTGAATTATGCTAATAATATGCAAAACTTCAAGCTTGGGGATGATAATTTTGTTACGTCCACTACTTGTTGCAATGATCATGATTGGGGTGGTAATGCTTCTTATGATCTTGAAAATTTATTTAAGCCTCATGATGAATATGTCATTGATAATAATGTTTGCAATAATATTGAAAGTTGGGTTTTGATAGTGTCAACTTTAAGTAAAAAGAATCCTACATATTCGGAGAGTGTTCAATCTTATGAATTTTTTGATGAAAGTGGGTTTGGAGAGGTCATGACTTTAGTTGATGATAATCCCACTATTTTGGAAGAGTATCAACTTTGCATGCATGTGGATCATGTAGAGAATATATTATGTGATGTCTATATTGTTGAATTTGAATATGATCCTACATGTAATTATTATGAGAGAGGAAAATATGGTTGTAGAAATTTTCATGTTACTAAATTACCTCTCGTTATGTTGAGATTGTCAATATTTTATTCTTCTTCCTTGCATATGCTAGATATTGCTTGTCTTGATAAAAAAAATCCTATAAAATGCCTATGTATAGGAAGTATGTTAGACTTAAATATGTTTGTCCCATGTTTTATGATGCTCCCTTTGTGTTTCTATTCTTATCTTTTATGTGAACATCATTGAAATCTCAAGCCCATCTTAATGGCTATAAAGACAGAGCTTGTTGGGAGACAACCAAATAAACTTTTTATTTCTGTTCTTGGGTGTTTACACAATTATAGCTTCTGTTATGATTGTATTTTTATGTTTTAATTAGTGTTTGTGCCAAGTAATGCCTTTGGGATGATTTGGAAGATAGTATGATTGATGCTGTTTGAAAACAGAAACTTTTGCGTCCAGTGCTGGAATTTCTAATTTTCTCTGGAATGTCAGAACCTTCGGAATTTTTTACACAGTATTGGAATATAATTTTCCCACGTTTTCCTAAGTTTTCAGATTTTTTGGAGTTACAGAAGTATGACCATAATTCAGATCTTTACAGACTGTTCTGTTTTAGATTCTGTTTTTGTTGCATAGTTCGCTTATTTTGATGAATCTATGGATCGTATCGGGGGGGTATGTGTCACGCCCAATATGCGGTCCTATCCCCAAGGAACTCAGAAGTTCCACTAAGGATAGAAGCGCATATCGAAGACGCTTCGCAAGGTGGATATTATTACAACATACCATGTACTGAATAGATGAGAATACCAGATAAAGGTTTTCACTCGCCACAAGCTACAGCATGAATACATGAATACATCAATACATAGCAATCATTATACAGAAGAGCAAGATCCGACTACGGATGAAATCAAACGAAAAAGAAGAATGACATCCACCCTGCTAGCCCAGGCTGCCGACCCGGAACCTATCCCAAGATCGATGAAGAAAAAGAACTCCAAAAGCAAACGCGCATCGCTCTCACGTCAAACATCGCATTACCAGTACATGCACCTATTGTTGTAGTAATCTGTGAGCCATGAGGACTCAGCAATCCCATAACCATGGGTAACAAGACTATTAAAGCTTAAATGGGTATGGAAGGGTAAGGTGGTGAGGTTGCAGGAAGCACTATGCATTGTATGTTGGCTAACTTACGAGTACAAGAATAAGAAGAGTAACTATGCATAACAGTCGCAAACTAATAATGATCAAGAAGTGATCCTGAACACCTACTTACGAATCAAACATCACGGTTACGCACGCGGTTGGTGTATTTTAATTAGAATTAGTGTCAAGTTCTCTACAGCCGGAGGTTATAAATTTCCAAGTCGCCACATAACAGCGGGCATGGCTTCGCGTAAGATTTAACACTGTAGGGGTGTTCCAACCTGGTCCATCACAAACCAACACAAGCTGCAGTGGAAAGACCTGAACCTCAAGGAAACTCGATCAACCTCGAGTCAGCCCGAAGTATCCTCGGAATCCCGGTGCACAAGACATTTCGACAATGGTAAACAAGTCCAGCAAGACCTCCCGGCGTGCTGACACCCTGATAGTAGCCGCGCGTATCTCATCTCAGGCCACGACCGGATGGGTCAGCCCACGAGTAATACCAGACCTCGAGTTGCCCAACAGGTGGCCCCGCAGTCTGCCCGTTTCGGACCAACACCATCGGCACTGGCCCACCTGTATTATGTTGAATTAAGAATCCCTGGGAACGCGACCCCCTATGCAAATTAATTATTTAATTCAGTATTATTATGTTGGCAAATGTTAAAACCAAAGTTGGGCCTTGCTGGAAGCGTTTATTCAAAGCGAACTGTCAAGAGGGTCCCATAACCCCTGAGCATGTTAGGAACGCTAATCAAGGAATATAACACCGGTATTACGGAAACTAGGGCGGCATGAGTGGAACAAAACACTAGGCAAAAGGCCGAGCCTTCCACCCAATACCAAGTATATAGATGCATTAATTAAATAAGAGATATTGTGCTATCCCAACATATCCATGTCCCAACATGGAACAACCTGCAACTGCACCTGCAACTGGCAACACTATAAGAAAGGGTCTGAGCAAAGCAGTAACATAGCCAAACAACGGTTTCCTGGGTACGGGTGGTTAGAGGCTGTATCATGGCATATGGGAGGCTGATATATATGTGGTAGGAAGCGCGACATAGGGATAGCAACGAGACAACTAGCAAGCAAAGATAGTAGAGGTATCCAAGGTCATGATCATCTTGCCTGAAATCCCGCTAGAAAGAAGACCGAATCCATGAAGAAGACAAACCAACGTAGTCGAACGAATGCTCACAATCGCAACGGAACCGGAACTATGGAGAAGAAACGCAATAGGAAAGAAGCAAACAACATGGTAAAAAAACAAGCATAATCATCGCATAATGCACAATCAAGTATGATGCATGTCCGGTTTAATGAGGCATGGCATGGCAGAGTGCAACAATTCAAATACTACACATTAAGTGAAGCTCAATATGCAATGAGTTGCATATTGACGAAACTCCACAAACAATTATTTAGTTGACTCCCGTTTATGCACATGACAAGGTTAAATATTTTTAAACATGGCAAGAGGTGAAGCATAATTAATCTACCTATCTAGAAAATTTAAATGAGGCCGGAAACAACACATAACAATTCCGGAAAATCCCAATATGCAATTTTCGAAATTGATACCGTTCTGCCTAAAAAAATATTTTAAAGCTATTTAACAGCAAAAGAAAGTGCACCATATTAATCTACACATTTTGCTACCCCATTTACATATAAAGTTTATTTAATTCGGAGCTACGGTTATTTAGTTATGAAATAAACCATTTTAGCATGTCATTTATGCAAATTAATGCAAACAGCAATTTTAAACATTTTTATCATGGATGAAAGTTGCAAATTGTTAATCTACATGAAATTCTAAGCAATTTGCATATATAGTTTGTTTTAATCTGATGCACGGTTTGTGAGATATGATATGCACGAACATGAGGGTTTTTTCTGCAATTCTGTAATTCCCTGGATATTTAGACAAATTCGCAGAACAGGGAAAAAAACACTGTTGGGCTGAATTTGGTGAGCGCAAGATAGTTAAAACATGGCCAGGGTGGGATTTAGGCGGGTGCTCACTATGGGCTTGGGCCCAGCTTGGTGGAGCGGATCTGGGCTGGCTGGAGGCGGTGCTGGGCTGAGGGGCACGCGACCCACGCGTGGAGGCGTAGTCAACAGGAGCGAGGCAGGGGGTCGGGGCGCTTGTCCTCCTCTGCTCGATGCGGAGGCTGGAGCCGGATGCGGTGGCTTGGGGCGAGGCAGGGGACGGTGGCTTGGCGCGGGACTCCGGTGATGGCGGGGCTCCGTGAAGAAGATGGAGGCGCCTTGAGGGGCTCGTCTCATGGCAGATCAAGGGAGTCGGGCGGCGCTCCGGTTCCTATAAAGAAGAGGCAGGAAGATGAGCAGGAGGGAGACCGTGGGAAGAAAGAAAAGGACAAGTGTAACACCCCAAAATAATTCCTTGGGATTTTCAAAATCTTTTCTTCAAAATAAAATGCTTTGAATTATTTTGGCCCTATTTTTTTTCTCTTTCTTTTGTTCTGAAAATCATTTTAATTTCTAATTGGATTTCAAAATTTTAAAGGATTCTGATTTGGATGGTTATTTACTTGGGTAATTATTTATGGGAAGATCAAAAATATTTCTCTTTGGAAAAGTTTCTGGAATAATTAAAATTATTCCAAGGAAATGGCCCTTTTCACTTCTTCAAGCCCTTCTAAATTCTCCCAATAATTTTTCTGTCACTTCTAAATTATCCCTCAAGTTATTCTCACATTCTATGACAGTGTCCAATATTTTTCCTCTTCACAAAAATATTTCTTCCATTTTAAATAAATTCCAAAGTTGGAATTTATAATTATCCTAGTTTCTTTGGTTTACAAAGGAACCATATTTTCTATGATTCTTCTGCAACCACAAAAATTATCCTAGCCACTAGACAGTACCCACAACACATTTCACCAAAAACATTGGGTTCCACAGTTCAAAATTTTCAAATTCTATCTAGTTCAAATTTGGTCCAGATTCAAACTCCATGACCAAAACCTATTTTTAATAGCTCCAAACATTCCGAAACTTTGCCAGACCCTCTTATATGCTTCAACACCTCACCACAAAAATTACCACAAATTCCTAAAATACCTAGCACTCTCTGTCATTTCATCATACACCTCAAGTGCATACTGTTCATCGCGGTCAGAGATTCAGTTAACTAAATCAGTTCAGAGGCAGAGGGAGACGTCGCCGTGCACTGCACTCCATCGCCTCCCCTTCTCCTCCACGCCTCCTCAGGCCATCAATGATCCACCCCGGACCTCTCTGGTCAGTGGCTCACCACCGACGACACAGTGATCGGCTGGTGCAGCTACCACCGCCCTTAGCCGCGGCGGCCGAACGGATTGGCTCGACCACGGTCGCCATCAATCGTCTCTGCTGCTCCCTCCACCTACCTCTCTCTCCACGCAGCTTCTCCTCCACATCATCGCCACACCGCCCAAGCCCTCTGGGGCCCGCTGTCAGTCGCCGGAGTTGAACGGTGCCCGCCATGGCCGTACGTGAGCCTCGCCGTGGATAAGGCCGTAGTGTTCGATCTCCTCCATGCTAAAGCTTCTGGAGTGCTCCACCGGCCTCATCAACTCCGCACCGCCCTTGACCACCACCCCTAGCTACCTCGCCGGCCGAATTAACTCCGGCGTAATCCGCTCCGCCTCTGACCTCCTCCGATCGCCTATATAAGGAGCTCCCGAGCTCCGTTCTGAGCATCCACGACCCACACTCCCTCGACCTCGAGGAGGTCGTCTTCTTCCTCTCTGACCACCAGATCCGCCGCGGCACCCGAGAAGCTCCCATCGCCATTAGGCCATCTCCACCCTCCAAAATCCAACTGTCATCATATCTTGCTCCCTCTCATCGATTCCGCGCTTCAATTCCACAACCGGAGCCCTCCCCGGCGAGATCCAACCTCACCCGAACCACCATCCGCCGGCGACGACCTCGCCTTCGTTCTAGGGCTCGCCGGTGACCACCACTGCCACCCACCGATGTGGAAGGACTCCTTGAACACGCTACGATCATCGCCGCTCACTGAAACCCCGGCGATCATCGCCGGTGATCACCGCCGTCTCTCTGTTCTCGCGCGCGAGCGCGTTCAAATTTGAACCTGACGGGTGGACCCCACCCGTCAGCATTTTATTCTTTTCCGTTAAAAACAGAAAGCGTATTCTTTTACGCGTTCTGAGTTGGAAAGCGTATTCTGTCCCGAAACGTTTTCTTTTATGTTTTTATAATAAAAGCAGATTTGACCACAACTTTAACTGCTTCTAGTTTTTAAACCACAAATCCAAATGACTTGATGCTTTTTTTGACACTCTTATTTTTATCTCTAGTTTTTTTTAGTATTTATTTAAAAATATTTTGAGACAACTTTTGGTACTGTTGTAAAATTTTGAACTTTGCCGGGAATTTCGAGGGAACAATTTCTGACTACTTTGATCAAGGCAAGCATTTTTGAACTTGGGATATGGTGATTGCATTTGCATTGCATGGTTGCATCGGTTTGGAGTTGCACCATACTTGTAGTTCACAAGTGCATGCATGCATGGTCATATCATTTTTGCACTTGCTTGCACTTCACTCAAGTGACTTTCTACCATGAATAAAAGTTGTGAGACAACCAGGAGTATATCTCCTGCCTTGTACGTGCCGGTGGGCACGGGCTGTGCTAAGACACGATGGTGTCACCGTGGCATGTGAGACATGCCAGTCATAATAACAACACCTCCTGAGTTGACCTAGATCGAGTCTTGTTCCATCACACCTAGCTAAACACCGTGCTGCCACGGGTCTTTCCGCGAGGGAAGTATGGTTTAGTAAGTTGCTAACGTCTGTCAGTGTACACACCACATAGAGGGCCATGATGAGGGTTTCCACGGCCATGGACTAATGCCCGTCATCAGGTCAGGGGGTATGGGTGTATCCGGCTGGGCCGAGAGGGGGGCACCCCTTGTAATCCGCGTGTATGAATAGTGATCCCATGCTAGTCGAGACGATGGTCTCCCCGACATAGAGTTTTTCTTGAACGGTGCTTTGGGTGATTCCTGGCATCCGGAAAGTTAATCTGGTGTGTGCTGGTCAGGCTTGTTTTCAACCCAAAGACCGTAATGGGAATTAGCCAGCATCACGGTGCTGGCTAAAGAAATCTCATACACGTGGGTAAAGAGTACACCCTCTGCAGAGTTATATCAATTCGAATAGCTGTGTCCACGGTCAAGGACGTTAGCTGGGAAGGGTCAAGTGTCGGTCCCGGTGTCGGTCTTCGGAGGAAATAATAAATTTGAGCATGAATTATTTTGCAGGATAATCATTGTCACCCTAATGCCATCATATATTTTTTTTGTTATCATAGATGCTATTGACATAATTATTATTATTACTATGCATATTATTGTGGACTAACCCGTTTCTCTTATTTTAATTCCTGAGTATCTCAGGGGCTGGCTGGACTACCCCGAACACTCGGTTTTATTTCTTTTCAAGACCTCTCGTGGCGTCGCTTGAGTTCTCGGGCGGTCCTGTCTCGCCCGATTCTCTTTTAGACACCCGTTTGGCATTTCTTTTCAAGACCTTTCGTGGCGTCGCTTGAGTTCTCGGGCCGTCCTGTCACACCCGATTCTCTTTTAGACACCCTTTTGGCATTTCTTTTGAAGACCTCTCGTGGCGTCGCTTGAGTTCTCGGGCGGTCCTGTCTCGCCCGATTCTCTTTTAGACACACGTTTGGCATTTCTTTTCAAGACCTCTCATAGTGTCGCTTGAGTTCTCGGGCGGTCCTGTCTCGCCCGATTCTCTTTTAGACACCCGTTTGGCATTTCTTTTCTAGACCTCTCGTGGCGTCGCTTGAGTTCTCGGGCGGTGCTGTCTCGCCCGATTCTCTTTTAGACACCCGTTTGGCATTTCTCTTGGATACTCGGTCGGTCTTGTCTCGCCCGATTCTCCACTTTATATTTTCTTTTGGATTCTCGGGCGGTCTTGTCTCGCCCGATTATCCACTTTTAACTTTCTTGGTTTGTCACTAACATTTTATTTACTCATATTTCTGCCCATGCTAATATTTATCATGCCATAATTTAATTTCAGCCAACATATGCATATCATTTAATCTAGCATGAGCATATGCATTCGGTATATCTTTCGTTCAAAATGTTTGCGAGTACATTCCAACATACTCACTGGCTTGTCCCTGGCTATTTTATTGGCCAGACCTGGAGGAGGACGAGCTTGTGGAAGGAGATTGCGCTAGCGAGCCCGACGCTTAGAGGTGTTCCCAGTCAGTCAACCTGTGATCCTGGAGTCTACCACATGTACCATCCGCTGTGTATCCGCTACACCAATAAAATAGCCAAGCCTCACTCTGACGCTTGACTTTATTTTATTGTACCACCACCACACCACTGTGTTACTGCACCACCGTAGTATATTGGCAAGCTTGTAATAAATTGTTGAGCACTCTGGCTCAACCCCTGTGTAATATTATGTATGTACTGGATATCTATATCAAGGAAGTCCACCAGTTGTTCTGATCTTGGGGCTGGTGTGACTTGAGGCTATTCTGTGATTTATTCCAGAAATGGGCCTGATAAACCTTGGTATCAGAGCCAGGCTGACTGTAGGAAGCCCTAGGCGCGGATGCTAGTAATAGAGTCAGTACTAACATTCTTTTTGCATGCATCTCATGCATTTATAATTAAATTTGGCATGTATAATTAAATCTGCATGTGTGTTATAACCTGTTACGTCCATGCACTTACGTTTTTGGGAGGGAAAATATTTCCAGTCTCTTAAAAATTTATTTCCTTCTTTTATAATTTCTTTTCTCATCGGTGTTACACAAATACCCCAGAAAGAAAATGCATCATTCCTGGACACGTTCCATGCCCAGTCCGCCAAAGGACAACTTTGCATAGATGGGAAATAATTTCACACAAGGATAGACAAGTCAGGAGAGCAACGATTCAGCATTTTCACAAGTATGCCGTCTGTATGAGCAAAGTCAGCTGCAGCACCAAGAAATGATGCAGCACTTAATAAATATGGGAAATCACCAAGGACAGCATCAGCACAGATCAAAATTGTCTGAACTCGAGAGGACCAATCCAACTGTATTTTCTCACACAGACAAACCTCTGGAGGCAGACCATTGGCTGCGTGATATAGACAGAAAATTGGTCATAGCTCAGTGTACGGACCACGAAAAGGTGCCATATGCTCCGCACTATTTTTCTCGGATAGCAGCGTCATGGTGGGAAAATATATGCCACACGCATCCCAATGGAGCAGATATGACATGGGAACAATTCAAGATAAACTTCTGGGGAGCACATATCCCCAACAGTATTATGAAATTGAAGAAAAGGGAATTTGAGGATCTCAAGCAACGAGGTACCACGGTAACTCAGAACCTAGACCAGTTTACTCAACTGGCCCAGTACGCAAATGATGAGTACATGACAGAAAACAAAAAGATGGAGAAATTTGTTGATGGGCTCGTTCCATCTCTGAAGTGCCAACTGGTAATCCACACCTTTCCAGATTTCAAGACACTGGTAGACAAGGCAATTATACTGGAGAACAAGCACAGCAACATGAATGAAATTCGCAAACGCCGTATGACCCAGTCAATACAAGTGCGCAACAACAGGCCCCGAAATGAATTTCAGAGGCCTGTGGCACCACGACCAGCAGTTCCAACACCACGACCGCAGCAAAGTCATAGCACCTTCAACAACAGGACCAAGGACACAATGTTCCGTCCTAGCGTTACCTGTTTTGCCTGTGGAGAAGAAGGGCATTATGCCAGGCAATGCCCAAAGCAAGGGAATAATGCCCCGAAGCCCAACAACAATGGCCGCGACATCAACGCAGCCCCACGATGCAGCAACCCCAACAACAATCAAAGGAAGGGACAGGTGAATCAGGTGACATTTGAGGAAGTGCAAAACGCACCGGACATCGTGTTTGGTACGTTCCCTGTCAACACAATTAATGCTAGAGTTTTGTTTGATTCTGAAGCTTCCCATTCATGCATCTCTAAAAGATTTGCTTCGGAGAATCAATTTTCTTTTTTGCCTTTGCAAAATTCAATGGTTATTCAGTCCCCGGGATCGAAGCAAAGCACACAATGGTACTGCAAGGATGTGAATATTGAAATCAAAGGAATGAAGTTTCTAGCCAATCTCATTGTACTAGAAGCAGTCGATCTGGATGTTATTTTGGGAATGGACTGGTTGACCACAAATAAAGGTTTTATAGACTGCTACAACCGTACAGTGACTCTCACAAATTGTCAAGGGAAGACAATAAAATTTGGCACAAGGAAGATTTCTACTTCACAGGGAAAATTAAATCAAGTGGATATGACAGAGTTGAGCAAGGTTCCTGTGGTGTGCGAATACCCTGATGTATTTCCAGAGGAGCTACCAGGCATGCCACCGGATCGTGAAATTGAATTTGTTATTGAGCTAGCGCCTGGAACGGCATCCATTTATAAGAAGCCTTATGATATGGCTCCGACAGAATTGGTTGAGCTGAAGAAACAAATTAAGGAATTAATGGAAAAAGGTTACGTTCGACCCAGCTCATCACCATGGGGATCACCGGTTTTATTTGCCAAGAAAAAGGATGGGACCTTGAGGTTATGTATTGACTAGAGGGCACTCAATATGGTTACCATCAAAAATAAATATCCACTGCCAAGAATCAATGACCTGTTCGACCAACTGGCAGAAGCCAAGGTTTTCTCAAAAGTAGATTTGAGATCAGGCTATCATCAATTAAGAATCCGATCGTCAGACATACCCAAGACTGCCTTTACCACCAGATACGGGTTATATGAGTTCACAGTGATGCCTTTCGGATTTACCAACGCTCCTGCTTATTTTGTACACCTCATGAACAAGGTCTTTATGAAATATTTGGACAAGTTCGTGGTTGTGTTCATTGATGATATACTTATTTATTCCAAGACACTGGAAGAACATGAGCAACATCTTCGGATCGTCCTGGAAGAATTACGCAAAAATCAACTATATGCCAAATTCAGTAAGTGTGAATTTTGGCTACGGGAAGTTGGTTTTCTGGGACACGTGGTGACACACGATGGGATAGCAGTGGACCCAAGTAAAGTGAAAGATGTCTTAGGGTGGAAGCAACCCACCAACATGACTGAGGTCAGGAGTTTTCTCGGTTTGGCTAGCTACTACCGATGATTCATCGAAGGATTCTCCACCATAGCCAAACCCATGACTCAACTACTCAAGAAAGATAAAAAGTTTGAATGGACCGAAGCTTGCGAGAAAAGTTTCCAGGAATTAAAGAAAAGGTTAACCACGGCACCTGTTCTGATCGTGCCAGATGTACACAAGAATTTTGAAATATATTGTGACGCTTCCAGGAAGGGACTTGGATGTGTATTAATGCAAGAAGGAAAGGTTGTAGCATTTGCTTCAAGACAGCTACGGCGACACGAAGAAAATTACCCTACCCATGATTTGGAGTTAGCAGCTGTGATACATGCACTCAAGGAATGGCGACATTACCTTCTTGGTAACCGATGCGAGATATACACGGACCACAAAAGTCTCAAGTATATCTTCACCCAGCCAGAATTAAACTTGAGACAGCATCGATGGCTTGAGCTAATTAAGGATTATGATGTGGGAATTCATTACCACCCGGGTAAGGCAAATGTTATGGCAGATGCTCTGAGCAGAAATCCATGCACCGACAATGACAGTGTACAATTCTCACAGCATGAATTCAACCAGGAATTTGCCAAGCTTAATATGGTTCTAGTCACAGAAGGAACCATTGCCCGTTTAGAAATAAAATCAACATTGCAGGATCAGATCAAAGAAGCTTAGAAAGGACACCCCAGCATCGAAGGAATTAAAAGGAAGGTAAATTTAGGCAAGGCATCTGAATTTACCATTGATAGTCAGGGAATCCTATGGTACGGAAAAAGTTTATGCGTACCCAACAAGGAAGAACTAAAGCAACAAATTTTGGTAGAAGCCCACACAACTCCGTACTCCATTCACCCAGGAGGAACCAAGATGTACAAGGATCTACAGGAAAAAATTTGGTGGCACGGGATGAAAAGGGATATCGCCGTATATGTCGCATGGTGTGACTCCTGTCAGCGTATAAAGGTAGAACATCAAAGGCCAGCAGGATTATTACAGCCACTCAGAGTGCCTGAATGGAAATGGGATGTGATAGGAATGGATTTTATTGTTGGATTACCGAGGTCACGACACGGAAATGATGCTATCTGGGTTATCACAGATTTATTAACCAAGGTGGCACATTTCATTCCGGTAAAAACCACATACTCAACACAGAGGCTTGCTAGGTCATACCTCTCCCGAATTGTTTGCTTACACGGAGTACCCAAGACCATAGTCTCTGACAGAGGCACTCAGTTTGTCTCTAGGTTTTGGGATCACCTGCAGGAGGCCTTAGGGACTCAGCTGGTTTTCAGCACAGCATATCACCCACAGACCGGTGGACAGACTGAACGGGTAAATCAGATATTGGAGGACATGCTAAGAGCATGTGTGCTTACCTACGGAGCCAGCTGGGAAGACAGTTTGCCATATGCGGAATTTTCATATAACAACTGTTATCAAGCCAGTTTAAAAATGTCACCCTTCGAAGCCCTATACGGACGGAGATGCCGTACCCCTCTCAATTGGTCTGAAACCGGAGACAGCCGAATCTTCGGCCCGGAAGTTCTCAAAGAAGCAGAAACAAAAGTGAAACTTATCCGAGACAGACTGAAGGCAACTCAGAGCCGTCAGAAAAGCTATTATGATCAGAAACACCGTCAGATCAGTTTTGAACCCGATGAATACGTGTATCTTAGAGTATCCCCAATGAGAGTATTACAGAGGTTTAAGGTCAAAGGAAAATTGGCACCGAGGTTTATTGGACCATTCAGGATAATTATCGAATGTTCATGATGTGTTTCATGTTTCACAGCTAAGGAGATGTGTCAATAACCCAGAAAAGCAAGTCCAACATCAAGACCTGGATATCCACCCAGATCTTACATATTGGGAACGTCCTATAAAGATTTTGGAGGAGTCTGAACGGAGAACCCGACAGAGCGTGATAAAATTTTACAATGTTCAGTGGAGTAATCACACCGAGCAAGAAGCAACATGGGAAAGAGAGGATCACCTGAGGGCTGAATATCCGTACCTGTTTAAGGGACAGCTGAAATCTCGAGGACGAGATTTTTCTGAAGGGGGGTAGGTGTTGTAACACCCCAAAATAATTCCTTGGGATTTTCAAAATCTTTTCTTTAAAATAAAATGCTTTGAATTATTTTGGCCCTATTTTTCTTTTTCTCTTTCTTCTGTTCTGAAAATCATTTTAATTTCTAATTGGATTTCAAAATTTTAAATGGTGCTGATTTGGATGGTTATTTACTTGGGTAATTATTTATGGGAAGATCAAAAATATTTCTCTTTGGAAAAGTTTCTGGAATAATTAAAATTATTCCAAGGAAATGGCCCTATTCACTTCTTCAAGCTCTTCTAAATTCTCCCAATAATTTTTCTGTCACTTCTAAATTATCCCTCAAGTCATTCTCACATTCGATGACAGTGTCCAATATTTTTCCTCCTCACAAAAATATTTCTTCCATTTTAAATAAGTTCCAAAGTTGGAATTTATAATTATCCTAGTTTCTTTGGTTTACAAAGGAACCATATTTTCTATGATTCTTCTGCAACCACAAAAATTATCCTAGCAACTAGACAGTACCCACAACCCATTTCACCAAAAACATTGGGTTCCATAGTTCAAAATTTACAAATTCTACCCAGTTCAAATTTGGTCTAGATTCAAACTCCATGACCAAAACCTATTTTTAATAGCTCCAAAAATTCTGAAACTTTGCCAGACCCTCTTATATGCTTCAACACCTCACCACAAAAATTACCACAAATTCCTAAAATACCTAGCACTCTCTGTCATATCATCATACACCTCAAGTGCGTACTATTCATCACTGTCAGAGATTCAGTTAACTGAATCAGTTCAGAGGCAGAGGGAGACGTCGCTGTGCATTGCACTCCATCGCCTCCCCTTCTCCTCCTCGCCTCCTCTGGCCATCAATGATCCACCCTGGACCCCTCTGGTCAGTGGCTCACCGCCGACGACACAGTGATCAGCCGGTGCAGCTAGCACCGCCCTTAGCCGCAGCGGCCGAACGGATCGGCTCGACCACGGCCGCCATCAATCCTCTCTGCTGCTCCCTCCACCTACCTCTCGCTCCACGCGGCATCTCCTCCGCATCATCGCCACACCGCCCAAGCCCTCTGGGGCCCGCTGTCAGTCGCCGGAGTTGAACGGCGCCCGCCATGGCCGTACGTGAGCCTCGCCGTGGATAAGGCCGCAGTGCTCGATCTCGTCCACGCTAAAGCTTCTGGAGTGCTCCACCGGCCTCATCAACTCCGCACCGCCCTTGACCACCGCCCCTAGCTAACTCGCCGGCCGGATTAACTCCGGCATAATCCGCTCTGCCTCTGACCTCCTCCGATCACCTATATAAGGAGCTCCCGAGCTCCGTTCTGAGCATCCACGACCCACACACATCCCCAATTGAACTCCCCCGCACTCCCGCGACCTCGAGGAGGTCGTCTTCTTCCTCTCTGACCACCAGATCTGCCGCGGCACCCGAGAAGCTCCCGTCGCTGTTAGGCCATCTCCACCCTCCAAACTCCACCAGTCGTCATATCTTGCTCCCTCTCGTCGATTCCGCGCTTCGATTCCACAACCGGAGCCCTCCCCGGCGAGATCCAACCTCACCCGAACCACCGTCCGCCGGCGATGACCTCGCCGTCATTCTGGGGCTCGCCGGCGACCACCACCGCCACCCACCGACGCGGAAGTACTCCCTGAACACGCTACAATCATTGCCGCTCGCTGATACCCCGGCGATCGTCGCCGGGGATCACCGCCGTCTCTCTGTTCTCGCGCGCGAGCACGTTCAAATTTGAACCTGACGGGTGGACCCCACCCGTCAGCGTTTTATTCTTTTTCGTTAAAAATAGAAAGCGTATTCGGTTTGTTTACGCGTTCTGAGTTGGAAAGCGTATTCTGTCCCGAAACGTTTTCTTTTATGTTTTTATAATAAAAGCAGATTTGACCACAACTTTGTCTGCTTCTAGTTTTTAAACCACAAATCCAAATGACTTGATTCTTTTTTTGAAATTCTTATTTTTATCTCTAGTTTTTTTAGTATTTATTTAAAAATATTTTGAGACAACTTTTGGTACTGTTGCAAAATTTTGAATTTGAATTTGAATTTGATTTTCCAGATAAGGAAGAGGGAAACTTTGCCGGGAATTTCGAGGGATCAATTTCTGACTACTTTGATCAAGGCAAGCATTTTTGAACTTGGGATATGGTGATTGCATTTGCATTGCATGGTTGCATCGGTTTGGAGTTGCACCATACTTGTAGTATATCACAAGTGCATGCACGCATGGTCATATCATTTTTGCACTTGCTTGCACTTCACTCAAGTGACTTTCTACCGTGAATAAAAGTTGTGAGACAACCAGGAGTATATCTCCTGCCTTGGACGTGCCGGTGGGCACGGGCTGTGCTAAGACACAACGGTGTCACCGTGGCATGTGAGACATGCCAGTCATAATAACAACACCTCCTGAGTCGACCTAGATCGAGTCTTGTTCCGTCACACCTAGCTAAACACCGTGCTGCCACGTGTCTTTCCGCGAGGGAAGTACGGTTTAGTAAGTTGCTAACCCCTATCAGTGTACACACCACATAGAGGGCCATGGTGAGGGTTTCCATGGCCATGGACTAATGCCCGTCATCAGGTCAGGGGACATGGGTGTATCCGGCTGGGCCGAGAGGGGGGCACCCCTTGTAATCTCATCGTATGAATAGTGATCCCATGCTAGTCGAGACGATGGTCTCCCCGACTTAGAGTTTTTCTTGAACGGTGCTTTGGGTGGTTCCTGGCATCCGGAAAGTTAATCTGGTGTGTGCTGGTCAGGCGTGTTTTCAACCCAAAGACCGTAATGGGAATTAGCTAGCATCACGGGCTGGCTCAAGAAATCTCATACACGTGGGTAAAGAGTATACCCTCTGCAGAGTTATATCTATTCGAATAGCCGTGTCCACGGTCAAGGACGTTAGCTGGGAAGGGTCAAGTGTCGGTCCCGGTGTCGGTCTTCGGAGGAAATAATAAATTTGAGCATGAATTATTTTGCAGGATAATCATTGTCACCCTAATGCAATCATGTATATTTTTTTGTTATCATAGATGCTATTGACATAAGTATTATTATTACTATGCATATTATTGTGGACTAACCGTTTCTCTTATTTTAATTCCTGAGTGTCTCAGGGGCTGGCTGGACTACCCCGGACACTCGGTTTTATTTCTTTTCAAGACCTCTCGTGGCGTCGCTTGAGTTCGCGGGCGGTACTGTCTCGCCCGTTTCTCTTTTAGACACCCGTTTGGCATTTCTTTTCAAGACCTCTCGTGGCGTCGCTTGAATTCTCGGGCGGTCTTGTCTCGCCCGATTCTCTTTTAGACACCCGTTTGGCATTTCTTTTCAAGACCTCTCATGGCATCGCTTGAGTTCTCGGGCGGTCCTGTCTCGCCCGATTCTCTTTTAGACACCCATTTGGCATTTCTTTTCAAGACCTCTCGTGGCGTCGCTTGAGTTCTCGGGCGGTCCTGTGTCGCCCGATTCTCTTTTAGACGCCCGTTTGGCATTTCCTTTCAAGACCTCTCGTGGCGTCGCTTGAGTTCTCGGGCGGTCCTGTCTCGCCCGATTCTCTTTTAGACACCCGTTTCGCATTTTCTTGGATACTCGGTCGGTCTTGTCTCGCCCGATTCTCCACTTTATATTTTCTTTTGGATTCTCAGGCGGTCCTGTCTCGCCCGATTATCCACTTTTAACTTTCTTGGTTTGTCACTAACATTTTATTTACTGATACTTCTGCACATGCTAATATTTATCATGCCATAATTTAATTTCAGCCAACATATGCATATCATTTAATCCAGCATGAGCATATGCATTCGGTATATCTTTCGTTCAAAATGTTTGCGAGTACATTCCAACGTACTCACAAGATTGTCCCAGGCTATTTTATTGGCCAGACCTGGAGGAGGACGAGCTTGTGGAAGGAGATTGCGCTAGCGAACCCGACGCTTAGAGGTGTTCCCAGTCAGTCAACTTGTGATCCTGGAGTCTACCACATGTACCATCCGCTGTGTATCCGCTACACCAATAAAATAGCCAAGCCTCACTCTGATGCTTGACTTTATTTTATTGTACCAGTGTTGTACCACAACCACACCACTGTGTTACTCCACCACCGTAGTATATTGGGAAGCTTGTAATAAATTGTTGAGCACTCTGACTCAACCCCTGTGTAATATTATGTATGTACTGGATATCTGTATCAAGGAAATCCACCAGTTGTTCTGATCTTGGGGCTGGTGTGACTTGAGGCTATTCTGTGATTTATTCGAGAAATGGGCCTGACAACAAGGCAGCGCGCTCTCGTTCCTGCCTGTGGTCGCCGGTGGTGAAGGCAACGACGACGACGCCTAGCCTTGATGCGGGCGGTGGGGCGGAGTGGTTCTTGGCGTGGGAGCTCGACGTAGCAGGGGGTCGGGATGGCCATGGCGGGCTCCTGCGGCAACACGGGCACGGCTTGCAGAAGAACAGGGCGGTGCCATGGACTCCACAGCAACTGCGGCGCCGCGACGTGGGAGAAGCAGAGGAGGTCCGAGACGGTGGAGGATTCCCTGGCAACAAAGGTGAACTCTTGGACAGAGAGTCTTGAGGCCATGGCGGGGCGACACGGTCCCTATAAGATGCAACAGAGAGAGAGAGCTGTGAGGAAGAGAAAGGAAAACGAAGGAAGCAAGGGAGAGGAGGACGGCAGGAGCGGCAGCTTGGTCCGCTGGTCACCAGCGGGGCAGCTCGTCAGGGACGTCGGCAGACGAACTGGAGGGGAGGCGCGCGGCCTACTGGTTCGGTCGTCGGTGACGTGGTTTCGGGGAAGAGCTCGAGCAGGAGGAGCTCGGGGCCTCGGGTACGGGAGCAGAGGAGGTGGCGCTCGGGCGCTGGGTTGCCTGCGGGTGAGGATGGAAGTGGCTGCGGCTTGCTGTGGTTGGGCGGCGGCGGAAAACAAGGAAGGTGGTCAGAGCGATCTGGTTGGGACGAAAAGATCGGGAGGGATCCCGAGGGGAATCTTGAGTGGGTGGCGGCGGCGAGGAGGATTGGATGGATGGGACAGCTGGGGCTAGGGTTGGCTGCTATTTATAATAGGTGGAATAGGGCAGGGGTTACTCGGTCCCTCCGATCATAATCGGACGGCCGAGATAAGAAGGTTAGGGAAGTCCAATGAAGAAACCGAAGATGTTTTGGGTATTTTGGGATTGATCCGGACCCATCGGTCACGAGCGGTCGGTTCGGGTTCGGAGAAGGTTTTTGGGCTAAGTTGCGAGGGAGTCTGAGAAGGTCAATGAAGACCAAGGGGTCTGACAAAAAGGTCAATAGAGACAACGAGGAGAAATGGCAACTACGAACGGATGCAAGTTTTGAAAAATGATGACAACAGAGTGCCGATGCAATGTGAATCATGCGATGATAAATGCATCAAACAAATAATTAACGCGGCTATCACGCAAAACATGGAAGGCATCTAGAGCGTCGGTCTCGGGTTGTCACAACACTCCCCCACTTACAAGAGATCTCGCCCCGAGATCTAGGAAGGAGAAGAGGAAGAGGAAAAGGTAAAACAATGTAGCTTCTTAGACAAACGAGTGAAACCAAAGAACCTTGAGAGGTTGAACAACTTGAAATAAATAATACAACGGAGATGAATGAAGTTGAGAGCACTCCGATAGAAAAAGAGGAACAAGGAACACCGTGAGAAACTTGTAGGTAGCAAAGACATGAATCAAGAGCACAATGGACAAGATATAATATGCAACAACTCCGGTCGAAACGAGGTAGACAAGGAATGAGAAGGAAAGAATTTGGGTAGCACTCCGGTTGAAAAGAGAAGCAAGGCTTGATAAGAAGAAAGGAACATAATCTTGGCAAAACGAGATAATGGTTCGAAGAGAGAAATATCACAAAGCCTCCGGAATGAAAGAATAGAAACTAAACCGTTGGAAAGAAAAGAAGAGAGCAGAAAATGACAACTTCTCCCACAATTGAATTTGAAAAACATCCTCACAAAGAAGGATGGAGCGGAGTTGTTGGAAAATCAACAACCAAAATAATAAACTTGTTGTGGGCATATGGAACACATCTCAAAATTATGAGGTGACAACCGGCCACTAATGGAAACAACTGATTGTTTGAGATCTCGAAGAGATAAAAACCTCTTTCACCGAGAAGAGAAGGAGAAGCTTGGATCATTGATAAGAACCATAATAGCAATATTCCTCAGGGAAAGCTTTAGGTGAAAATATAACCCAAGTTAACTCATTCCTGAACGAAGAGAAAAATGATGGGTTTAAATATCTCATTCCTGACAACTTGCGAATCATGAGACACGAAGGGACTTTGTCGAGAAAGACATAACACCACCACAAAAGACAAGGGAGAAGGAATAGCACTTTGGAATGCAAGACGAAGAATACTGGAGCTCATCGGAGAACACTTCGAGAATGAATTAAATCCTTGAAAACCACAATGAAGAACTCCGGTAAACAAAAGGATGATAGAAACGAAGGTTGAAAAGAACAGGATGAATTCTTGCAATGATTTGGATGGAGCTTTGTGACGAGATAATCGAGAAAACTTGGAACTCCAGAAAGAAAGGATGAAATACTTGGGATCTAGAATTCATTCGTCATGATCAACCTCTGGAAGAAAGAATTAAATCACCTTGAGGAACAAGAATAAGATTTATTGTATGCTTATCCTTCATCAAATTAAATTGATGATAAGTAATGGATTTGGCATGCCACTTACTCTTCTTGAAAAGATTGAAGATACTTATAGCGCAAACTTGGGAAGGTCTTCAACAAACCACCGGTAGGATTTTGGAAAGAACGAATGAAATGATATGATGGCAAAGGAAGAGGAATGTTGAACGAACCACCATAACAAAAATGAAAACGAACAAAGAAAAGAGAACGAATCGCCGGGAAGAATTAGAAAAGAAATGAAGATACTTGAGGGAATTTAGATAAAAGAGAACAAAGTGATCATGAGCTGACTAAAGAATACTTGAACGATGCACCGGAAGAATTTGAGAACGAGAGATGAACGTTGAGAATGAAGAACTCTTCTGAAATAATGGCCTTCGGAGAATCAAAATGATAACAACTCCTGAAATACTCTGGATGGTTATGAAAATAGTTCTCACAATCGAAAATAATTGTGAGTATGGTATGAAGGTAGAACCACGAATTTCAAGAGAACGGAGCAAGATTTAAGAGAGAATCTTCTTCTGTCTTCAACGCTGAGAATGATGACGAGAACCACCATGAAGAATTTGTGAGGTACTCCGGAATAATGAAAAATAGAAAGGTTGAGCCATAGATGAAAATAAATTGAAAGCAGACTTGGAGAAGGCCTATGACTGATGGAAGCCATACTTATGTGACCTTGAAAGAATTTGAGAATAACTCCGGAAAATTTGAAGAGTCAGGTAAGATCTTGGGAAAGGACCTGTGGGTTATGGGCCCACTCAAAAGAAACACCGTTGAAACAATTGCTTAGAAAGAGAGATTGCACTGGATGATTTAAATGGCTTGAATGAAATGACAACCTCAAAATAGAACGAATGGAAACACGAATCTTCTGAGATAATTTCTTCGCACCGAAAAAGAATAGAGATATGTGAATATCCACGAGATTCTTGGATAAGAACTTCCAACATGAGAAAGCATGTGAACAAAAGAAAATGAGATGATCAACACCGAAAGCTTGAATTTAGAAGAATGATGAACTTGTAGCTCCTGAGCATCTTCACGAGAAAATCACCATTAAGAACATGAAGGAAAAGAATGAAGAGACATCACACGAACAAATTGGATACTTGATTTGAGTTCTCTGACTCCGCGAAGAAAAGGGTGGGAGGGTGGGGAAAATAAAGAAAACTTGGGGTGGGTGAAACGAATGCCCTTGAGAAAACTGAGAATTGATCTTGCCAATGCTGAAAGGATCGAATTAATTCGAGGAGAAGCACGTCGGTTGAAAAAGAATTAATTGATCTTGACTTCTAAGCAACTCGAATAACACAACCAAAACAAAACAAAGGACTTGGTTTGCAAAATAAGCCGGAAACAAACATATGATAGAGATTTCATCTGAAATTTTTGTGGTGGGGCCCACACGGGATCGATCTTATAGCGACCATCAAGTACATTGCTGCCTTTGACATACGAAGCATCCCCGAGCCGTAGCAAAGCTACAAGGGCACTTTAAGACACCACGAGACCACTGTAAAAACGACCATGAGCAGGCGGACCACTAGACGTCGAACCCCAATCTCATATCATGCATCTGTTGGAAAGATATCCTAGGTAACTACTTGAATTCCCACCTAAGAACTCCCGAAACTTCTTTGTCATGCGATCAAGTTGCGGGTCTAGGAGCCTACTCATAGCAAACAACAACCTAATCAGCTGCAACTGCATCCGCAACCCTTAGCACACAACCAAGAAACTCCGCAAATTCGTCTAACTGAGACCTTTGAAAACACAATGATACTAGTCACGGTGGATCATCCGAGCTATCTCCTCCAGTACTGGGGAAAAGTAACGACACTATTTGCCACCACAAAAAGTATAGAAGTGTTTCGATGTCGGCGTCCTCTGGTATTCTCAAAACCGAAACGATAGCGAGTGTGACAAAACCCCATGGAGCTCAACTCCCCGGGTCCAATCCATACGGTCAGGAGGCACCAAGAATAGAGTGACGTCACACCGATATCGCAACCATTCCAACAATACCCATGTGATCCTAAAAAAAATTTGAGTGAGAAGAGGTAGTAGAATAAAACACCTACACCACAATTCCTCACCAGAGCGACGAAGGGGATAAGAAGTAAAATAATTCCTACTCGCCAATATATAACTAGACTCAAAATAGTTTTTCTTCCATACTCGCCAATGGTTCGATCAATCAAGGGGGGCTCCTATGGTCGGTCGAGGGTCTGATACCAACTTGTCATGCCCAATATGCGGTCCTATCCCCAAGGAACTCAGAAGTTCCACTAAGGATAGAAGCATATCGAAGACGCTTCGCAAGGTGGATATCATTACAACATACCATGTACTGAATAGATGAGAATACCAGATAAAGGCTTACACTCGCCACAAGCTACAGCATGAATACATGAATACATCAATACATAGAAATCATCATACAGAAGAGCAGGATCCGAATACGGATGAAATCAAATGAAAAAGAAGAACGACATCCACCCTGCTAGCCCAGGCTGCCGACCCGGAACCTATCCCAAGATCGACGAAGAAGAAGAACTCCAAAAGCAAACGCGCATCGCTCTCACGTCAAATCATCACATTACCTGTACCTGCACCTGTTGTTGTAGTAATCTGTGAGCCATGAGGACTCAGCAATCCCATAACCATGGGTAACAAGACTATCAAAGCTTAAATGGGTATGGAAGGGTAAGGTGGTGAGGTTGCAGCAAGCACTATGCATTGTATGGTGGCTAACTTACGAGTACAATAATAAGAAGAGTAACTACGCATAACGGTCTGATACGTCCATTTTGCATCATGTTTTGATACTGTTATTTATAGTGTTTTTAATCAATATAACACTTTTTGGAGCAATTCTAATGCCTTTTCTCTCTTAATATGCAAGATCTACACAAGGAGGGAGAATGCCGGCAGCTGGAACTCTGGACCTGAAAAAGCTACGTCAGAGATACCTATTCTGCACATCTCCAAATGAGCTGAAATTTCACGGAGAATTATTTTGGAATAAATAAAAAATATTGGAATCAAGAAGTACCAGAGGGGGCCACCCAGGAGTCCATGAGGCACCAGGGTGCGCCACCCCCCAGGCCAGCCTCTGGCCCCCATTTTCTGGTATATAAGTCATTTTGCCCTAAAAAAATAGAGAGAAGACTTTCAGGACGGTGTGCCGCCATCTCGAGGTGGAACTTGGGCAGGAGCACTTTTGCTCTCCAGCGGAGAGATTCTGCCGGGGATACTTCCCTCCGGGAGGGGGAAATCGTCGCCATCGACATCACCAGCGATCCTCTCATCGTGGGAGGACTAATCTTCATCACCATCTTCACCAGCACCATCTCATCTCAAACCCTAGTTCATCTCCTGTATTCAATCTTTGTCTCAAAACCTCAGATTGGTACCTGTGGGTTGCTAGTAGTGTTGATTACATCTTGTAGTTGATGCTAGTTGGTTTGTTTGGTGGAAGATTATATGTTCAGATCTATTATGCTATTCAACACCTCTCTGATCTTGGACATGAATATGATTTGTGAGTAGTTACTTTTGTTCTTGATGACATGGGAGAAGTCTTGTCATAAGTATTCATGTGAATTTGGTATTCGTTCGATATTTTGATGATATGTATGTTGTTGATTCCCTTAGTGGTGTCATGTGAACGTCGACTACATGACACTTCACCATCTTTGGGCCTAAGGGAATGCATTGTGGAGTAGTAATTAGATGATGGGTTGCTAGAGTGATAGAAGCTTAAACCCTAGTTTATGCGCTATTCCGTAAGGGGCTGATTTGGATCCATATGTTTAATGCTATGGTTAGAGTTATCTTAACTCTTCTTTCGTAGTTGCGGATACTTGCGAGAGGGCGTAATCATAAGTGGGAGGCTTGATCAAGTAAGAACAGCACCCAAGCACCGGTCCACCCACATATCAAATTATCAAAGTAGCGAATGCGAATCAAACAAACATGATGAAAGTGACTAGATGAAATTCCCATGTGTCCTCGAGAATGCTTTGCTTACTATAAGAGATCGTTCCGGCTTGTCCTTTTCTATAAAAAGGATTGGGCCACCTTGCTGCACTCTTTGTTACTATTGCTACTTGTCACTTGTTACAAATTATCTTGCTATCAAACTACTCGTTACCGATAATTTCAGTGCTTGTAGAAAATACCTTGCTGAAAACCGCTTGTCATTTCCTTCTGCTCCTCATTGGGTTCGACACTCTTACTTATCGAAAGGACTACGATTGAGCCCCTATACTTGTGGGTCATCAAGACTCTTTTCTGTCACCGTTACCGGGGAGTGAAGCGCCTTTGGTGAGTGCAATTTGGTAAGGAAACATTTATATTACGTGCTGAAATTTAGTGTCACTTGTCACTATGGAAAGTAATCCTTTGAGGGGTTTGTTCGGGGTATCTTCACCTCGACTAGAAACACAAATAGTTGCTCCTCAACCTACTGCACCTACTGAAAATATTTATTATGAGATCCCTCCGGGCATGATAGAGAAACTGCTAGCTAATCCTTATGCAGGAGATGGAACAGTACATCCTGATATGCACTTGATCTATGTGGATGAAATTCGTGGATTGTTTAAGCTTGCGGGTTTATCCGGAGATGGAGTTAAGAAGAAAGTATTCCCTTTATCTTTGGAGGGAAAGGCATTAATGTGGTATAGGCTATGTGATGATACTGATACATGGGACTGGAACCGATTAAAACTAGAATTCCATCAGAAATTTTATCCTATGCATTTGGTTCATCGTGATCGGAATTATTTATATAATTTTTGGCCTCGTGAAGGAGAAAGCATCGCTCAAGCTTGGGGGAGGCTTAAGTACATGATGTACACATGCCCCAATCATGAGCTCTCAAAAGAAATTATCTTACAGAATTTTTATGCTCGGCTTTCTCATGATAATCAAACTACACTCGATTCTTCTTCGACTGGCTCCTTTATGAAGAAAACTATTGAATTCAGATGGGATCTTCTAGAAAGGATTAAACGCAACTCTGAAGATTGGGAACTCGACAAAGGTAATGAGTCAGGTATAATACTTGAGTTTGATTGTGTTAAATCTTTTATGGCCACCGATGCTTTTCACAAGTTTAGCACTAAATATGGACTTGACTCTGAGATAGTATCTTCCTTTTGTGAATCATTTGCTACTCATGTTGATCTCCCTAAGGAGAAGTGGTGTAAATATCATCCCCCTATTAAAGAAAAGATTGATGAACCAGTTAGTGTTAAAGAAGAAACAATTGTTTACCATGTTGATCCAGTTGTGCCTACTGCTTATATTGAGAAACCACCTTTTCCTGTTAGGATTAAGGAACATGCTAAAGCTTCAACTGTGGTTAACAAAAGTAATATTAGAGCACCTAGACCCTCTGAACAAATTCAAGTTGAACCTGATGTTGCTATGGTTAAAGATCTCTTAGTCGATAATATAGATGGGCATGTTATTTAGTTTTGTGAGGAGGCTGCTAGAATTGCTAAACCTGTTAGAAATGAACAGGATAAGTTAGACAAGAACAAGCCCGTAGTTGGTATGCGTGTTGTTTCTCTTAAGATTGGAGATCATTGCTATCATGGTTTGTGTGATATGGGTGTTAGTGTGAGTGCTATTCCATTTTCTTTATATCAATAAGTAATGCATGAAATTGCACCTGTTGAGATTGAAGAAATTGATGTTAGTATTAAGCTTGCAAATAGAGATACTATTACACCACTTGGGATTGTTAGAGATGTTGAAGTCTTGTGTGGCAAAATCAAATACCCTACTGATTTCTTAGTATTTGGTTCACAACAAGATAATTTTTGTCACATTATATTTGGTAGACCTTTCTTGAATACCGTTAATGCTGAAATTGATTGTGTTAAAGAAAAGGTTCGAGTTAAGTTTGGTGATATATCTCATGAGTTTAATTTCTCCAAGTTTCGTAGACAACCTCATGATAAAGAATTGCCTAGTAAAGATGAAATTATTGGTCTTGCTTCTATTGCCGTACCTCCTACTGATCCGTTAGAACAATATTTGCTAGACCACGAAAAGGATATGCATATGAATGAAAGAAATGAAATAGATAAGATATTCTTTGATCAACCACCTATCCTTAAACATAATTTGCCTGTTGAAACTCTTGGAGGCCCTCCTCCACCTAAAGGTGATCCTGTATTTGAATTGAAACAATTGCCCAATACATTGAAATATGCTTATCTTGATGAAAAGAAGATATATCCTGTTATTATTAGTGCTAACCTTTCAGCTCATGAAGAAAAGAGATTACTAAAAACTCTAAGGAAGTACCATGCTACTATTGGATATACTCTTGATGATCTTAAAGGCATTAGTCCCACTCTATGTCAGCACAAAATTAATATGGAACCAACGACGATTAAATCCTAAGATGAAAGAGGTGGTAAGAATTGAAATATTAAAACTTCCGGAAGCAGGTATAATCTATCCCATAGCTGATAGTAGATGGGTAAGTCCTGTTCATTGTGTCCCTAAGAAAGGAGGTATTACCGTTGTTCCTAATGATAAAAATGAACTCATTCCACTAAGAATTGTAACTGGTTATAGGATGGTAATTGATTTTAGAAAATTAAACAAAGCTACTAGAAAAGATCATTACCCCTTACCTTTTATTGATCAAATGTTAGAAAGATTATCTAAGCATACACACTTTTGTTTTCTAGATGGTTATTCTGGTTTTTCTCAAATACCCGTATCACGGCCCGATCAAGAGAAAATCACCTTCACTTGTCCTTTTGGAACTTAGGCTTATAGACGTATGCCTTTTGGTTTATGCAATGCACCCGCTACCTTTCAAAGATGTATGACTGCTATATTCTCTGACTTTTGTGAAAAGATTGTTGAGGTGTTCATGGATGATTTTTCCGTTTACGGAACTTCTTTTGATGATTGCTTAAGCAACCTTGATCGAGTTTTGTAGAGATGTGAAGAAACTAATCTTGTCTTGAATTGGGAGAAGTGCCACTTTATGGTGAATGAAGGCATTGTCTTGGGGCATAAAATTTCTGAAAGAGGTATTGAAGTTGATAAAGCTAAGGTTGATGCTATTGAGAAAATGCCATGTCCTAAAGATATTAAAGGTATAAGAAGTTTCCTTGGTCATGCTGGTTTCTATAGGAGATTTATGGAAGACTTCTCTAAAATTTCTAAGCCTCTTACCAATCTTTTGCAAAAAGATGTTCCATTTGTTTTTGATGATGATTGTCTAGAAGCCTTTGAAACACTTAAGAAAGCCTTAACCACTGCACCTATTGTTCAACCACCTGATTGGAACTTGCCTTTTGAAATTATGTGTGATGCTAGTGATTTTGCTGTTGGTGCTGTTCTAGGACAGACAGTTGATAAGAAATTAAATGTTATCCATTATGCTAGTAAACTCTAGACAGTGCCCAAAGAAATTATGCTACTACTGAAAAAGAATTTCTAGCAGTTGTGTTTGCATGTGATAAATTCAGATCTTACATAGTTGATTCTAAAGTAACTATTCACACCGATCATGCTGCTATTAAATATCTTATGGAAAACAAAGATGCTAAACCTAGACTCATTAGATGGGTTTTATTGCTACAAGAATTTGACTTGCATATTACTGATAGAAAGGGAGCTGAGAATCCCGTAGCAGATAATTTGCCTAGAATGGAAAAAGTTCTTGATGACCCACTTCCTGTTAATGATGATTTTCCTGATGAACAATTAGCTGTCATAAACGCTTCTCATACTACTCCATGGTATGCAGACTATGCTAATTATATTGTTGCTAAATTTATACCACCTAGTTTCACATACTAACAAAAGAAAAAGTTCTTCTTTGATTTAAGACATTACTTCTGGGATGACCCACATCTTTATAAAGAAGGGGTAGATGGTATTATTAGACGTTGTGTACCTGAGCATGAACATGAACAAATCCTACGGAAGTGTCATTCCGAGGCTTACGGAGGACACCATGCGCGAGACAAAACTACACATAAGGTATTGCAATCTGGTTTTTATTGGCCTACTCTTTTGAAGGATGCTCGTAAGTTTGTCTTATCATGTGCTGAATGGCAAATAATTGGTAATGTTGGTAGACGTCAGGAAATGCCTATGAATTATTCACTTGCTGTTGAACCATTTGATGTTTGGGGATTTGATTATATGGGACCCTTTCCTAAATCCAATGGGTATACTCATATTTTAGTTGCTGTTGATTATGTTACTAAGTGGGTAGAAGCTATTCCAACTAGTAGTGCTGATCATAACACTTCTATTAAAATGCTTAAAGAAGTTATTTTCCCGAGGTTTGGAGTCCCTAGATATTTGATGACTGATGGTGGTTCACATTTTATTCGTGGTGGATTCCGTAAATTGCTCGCTAAATATGATGTCAACCATAGAATTGCATCTCCCTATCACGCTCAAACTAGTGGTCAAGTTGAATTGAGCAATATAGAAATAAAATTAATTTTGCAAAAAACTGTCAATAGATCTAGAAAGAATTGGTCTAAGAAACTCGACGATGCATTATGGGCATATAGAATAGCTTATAAAAATCCTATGGGTATGTCTCCTTATAAAATGGTTTATGGAAAAGCATGTCATTTACCTCTTGAGTTAGAACATAAAGCATATTGGGCAATTAAGGAACTAAATTATGATTCTAAACTTGTCGGTGAAAATAGGTTATTTGATATTAGCTCATTAGATGAATGGAGAACCCAAGCTTATGAAAATGCCAAATTATTTAAAGAAAAATTTAAAAGATGGCATGATAGAAGAATTCAAAAACGGGAATTTAAAGTAGGTGAGCAAGTTCTATTATACAATTCTCGTTTGAGATTCTTTGCAGGAAAACTTCTCTCTAAATGGGAAGGACCGTATATCATCGAAGAAGTTTATCGCTCCGGAGCCATCAAAATAAATAACTCCGAAGGCACTAATCCGAGAGTGGTGAATGGGCAAAGAATTAAGCACTATATTTCAGGTACTCCCATTAATGTTGAAACTAATATTATTGAAACAATTACACCAGAGGAATACATAAGAGAGACCTTCTGGAACACTGCAGAACCCTGAAAAGGAAGAGGTATGTGATACGGTAAGTAAACCGACCCCAAAAATTCCATAAAATATTTTCTGTCAGTTTTGGAATATTAGAAAAAATACAAAAATAAGAAACAGCCGAGGGGACCCACCTGGTGCCCACGAGGCACCAGGGCGCGCCACACCCCCTGGCGCGCCCTGGTGGCTCGTGGGCCCCACATGAGCCTTCCCGACTCCGTTTTCTCCTGGATTACTTGTTTTGCAACATAAAAAAATCTTTATATATACTCTCGGACGTTTTGACCACCATATCGCAGAAATCTCCTCTGTTCTTGTTTCGTGCTATTTTTCTGACAGATTTAGATCGCCATGGCTCCCCAAAAGCTCCGTGCCAAGCACCGCATTGTGCAACCAACGCTGGGCAAACGCCCCTACAGCAAGGTTTACTACGAGCTGTCGTCGGGAGAAGAAGACAATGGCAAGGAGGACAAGGTCGAGGAAGTTGCAGGAGCCCAGGCTCCAGAAGGAGGGCAAGCCATCCCCATGGAGGAGACCGCAGAGAAAGGAGATATCCTTCAACCCTTATATGATCATCTCTCCCCATCCGTAATTGAAGCCCTAAGAGTCTTTGAAATAGTTAGTGTTCAGAATACATCTCTCACTCGTGAAGTTACTTTGTTGGAAGAGCAAAACATCGCCCTTCGAAGCATCAACCGCAGATTAATGTATCTGCTTGAGCTGAAGGACAAGCTCGCCACTTCATCACCACCATCACCGAAGAAGGAGAGTTGAGCACATGGGTATGAGCACTCCCCTTGGCTTGCGCCAAGCTTGGGGGAGGAGCCCCGGTATCGTATCACCATCACTTTTATTTTTCTTTACCTATTTTTAGTTTGATCCTTAGTTATTTCGTGATCTAGTTGAATAAAAGTTTAGTATGATCTATTTTCGAGTGTTAGCTTTGTGATCTATCTATCTATGTAATCGAGTTCAGAGTTATATAATAAAGAGTAGTTTGAGTTTTTGCTTCTTTACTTTCATGTTCCAATTCTAGAAATGAAAATAATGAAAAAGATCATATGCTAATCCTATGGAAAGTAATGACATAACATAAAGAAAAGTATAAGTGGTAAAATTTACTGGAAGTTAACAAACATAGCATTAGTCAGTGATGCAATTCATGAAAGAATTGATAAGGGAAGATAGGATTCACATGCAAATATACTATCTTGGACATCTTTTATGATTGTGAGCCCCCATTAAGTATTTTATGCCAAATTGTTGACGTTGGACAAGGAAGACAACGTAATGAATTATGTTTGTTCATATTCACATAGAAGTTATATTGTTATAGATCCTCCAACATGTGGTGCTTGCCCAATATCTTTGCTAGCCAAAAATCCGCACCAAGTAGAGATACTACTTGTGCATCCAAAACCTTTAAACCCAGTTTCATATCATGAGAGTCCACTATATCTACCTATGGATTGAATAAGATCCTTCAAGTAAGTTGTCATCGGTGCAAAAAGCAATAAAAATTGCCTCTAAACATGTCTGAACTTTTATTGTAAGGGAAATAAGCTTTGTACGAACTTGTGATGGTAAAGAAATAAAAGCGACAGACTGCATAATAAAGGTTGCTATCACAAGGGGCAATATAAAGTGACGTTCCTTTGCATTAAGAGCTCTTGCATCCAACAACAAAAAGCGCATGACAACCTCTGCTTCCCTCTGCGAAGGGCCTATCCTTTACTTTTATGTATTTACTTTTTATGCAAGAGTCAATAGTGTTCTCCTCTACTTCCTTTTTATTTTTCTCTTTTGTAAGCATCATGTGGTGGGGAAAGATCTAGGCATATATATCTAGTTGGATATGAGTGATCATGAGTTATTATTGTTGACATCACCCTTGAAGTGAATAAGTTGGGAGGCGAACTCACAAGCCCCTATCTTTCTATGTCTCAGGCTGAAACTTTTTGCTCCATATATATGTCGTGAGTGTTAGCAATCATACAAGACTAAATGATGGTTGAGTATGTGGACTTGCTGAAAAGCTCCTACATGAGAACCTTCCTGAAAATATGATGAATTGCAATTGCATTGTTGACTGAGAATATAGTTTGTTAGTTTTCAAGAAAGTTTATACCTTATACTCCATTGTTGTGATGAATTGTTACTTGCTCATGAGAAGTTTATGATAATAAATAGGGACATTTACATTTCAGCCCTTAACTTGAACCCACTACTCAAATTTAACCCTAATTTCAAAGTGTGCTCAAATTTGCCCCTCCGCCGTTAAGTGACCTTATAGAAATGCCCTTCCGTACAATTTGAGCACACTTTGAAATTAGGGGTAAATTTGAGTAGTGGGTTCAAGTTAAGGGCTGAAATGTAAATGTCCCTAATAAATATTGCTGTTATAATAATGATCATGATGCTACTATGTCTGTATTTTGTTTTTATCGACACCTCTCTCTCTAAACATGTGGACATGATTATCGATATCGGCTTTCGCTTGAGGACAAGCGAGGTCTAAGCTTGGGGGAGTTGATACGTCCATTTTGCATCATGTTTTGCCACTGTTATTTATAGTGTTTTTTAATCAATATAACACTTTTTGGAGCAATTCTAATGCCTTTTCTCTCTTAATATGCAAGATCTACACAAGGAGGGAGAATGTCGGCAGCTGGTATTCTAGACCTGAAAAAGCTATGTCAGAGATACCTATTCTGCACATCTCCAAATGAGCTGAAATTTCACGGAGAATTATTTTGGAATAAATAAAAAATATTGGAATCAAGAAGTACTAGAGGGGGCCACCCAGGAGCCCATGAGGCACCAGGGCGCGCCACCCCCCCCCCCCCCCCCCCAGGCGCGCCCTGGTACCTCGTGGGGCCCCTGGTCCTAGAAAAAATAGAGCGAAGACTTTCAGGACGGTGCGCCGCCGTCTCGAGGCAGAACTTGGGCAGGAGCACTTTTGCTCTCCGGTGGAGAGATTCTGCCGGGGATACTTCCCTCCGGGAGGGGGAAATCGTCGCCATCGACATCACCAGCAATCCTCTCATCGTGGGAGGACTAATCTTCATCAACATCTTCACCAGCACCATCTCATCTCAAACCCTAGTTCATCTCTTGTAGTCAATCTTTGTCTCAAAACCTCAGATTGGTACCTGTGGGTTGCTAGTAGTGTTGATTACATCTTGTAGTTGATGCTAGTTGGTTTATTTGGTGGAAGATTATATGTTCAGATCTATTATGCTATTCAACACCTCTCTAATCTAGGACATGAATATGATTTGTGAGTAGTTACTTTTGTTCTTGAGGACATGGGAGAAGTCTTGTCATAAGTAATCATGTGAATTTGGTATTCGTTCGATATTTTGATGATATGTATGTTGTTGATTCCCTTAGTGGTGTCATGTGAACGTCGAGTACATGACACTTCACCATCTTTGGGCCTAAGGGAATGCATTGTGGAGTAGTAATTAGATGATGGGTTGCTAGAGTGACAGAAGCTTAAACCCTAGTTTATGCGCTATTCCGTAAGGGGCTGATTTGGATCCATATGTTTAATGCTATGGTTAGAGTTATCTTAATTCTTCTTTCGTAGTTGCGGATGCTTGTGAGAGGGGGTAATCATAAGTGGGAGGCTTGATCAAGTAAGAACAGCACCCAAGCACCGGTCCACCCACATATCAAATTATCAAAGTAGCGAACGCGAATCAAACAAACATGATGAAAGTGACTAGATGAAATTCCCATGTGTCCTCGAGAACTCTTTGCTTACTATAAGAGATCGTTCCAACTTGTCCTTTGCTATAAAAAGGATTGGGCCACCTTGCTGCACTCTTTGTTACTATTGCTACTTGTCACTTGTCACAAATTATCTTGCTATCAAAGTACTCGTTACCGATAATTTTAGTGCTTGCAGAAAATACCTTGCTGAAAACCGCTTGTCGTTTCCTTCTGCTCCTCATTGGGTTCGACACTCTTACTTAATTATTGAAAGGACTACGATTGATCCCCTATACTTGTGGGTTATCACGGTCGCAAACAAATAATGATCAAGAAGTGATCCTGAACACCTACTTACGAATCAAACATAACCCCACTGTGTGTTCTTCCAGAACTCCCTCGAAAAGAGACCATCACGGTTACGCACGCGTTTGGTGTATTTTAATTAGAATTAGTGTCAAGTTATGTACAACCAGAGGTTATAAATTTCCAAGTCACCACATAACCGCAGGCACGGCTTCGCGTAAGATTTAACCCTGCAGGGGTGTTCCAACCTGGTCCATCACAAACCAACACAAGCTGCGGTGGAAAGACCGCAACCTCAAGAAAACCCGATCAACCTTGAGTCAGCCCGAAGTATCCTCGGAATACTGGTGCACAAGACATTTCGACAATGGTAAAGAAGTCCAGCAAGACCTCCCGGCATGCCAACACCCTGATAGTAGCCACGCGTATCTCATCTCAGGCCACGACCGGATGGGTCAGCCTACGAGTAATACCAGACCTCGAGTTTCCCCGCGGTGGCCCCGCAGTCTGCCCGTTTCGGACCAACACCATCGGCACTGTCCCACCTGTATTATGTTGAATTAAGAATCCCCGGGGACGCGACCCCCTATGCAAATTAATTATTTAATTCAGTATTATTATGTTGGCAAATATTAAAACCAAAGTTGGGCCTTGCTGGAAGCATTTATTCAAAGTGAACTGTCAAGAGGGTCCCATAACCCCTGAGCATGTTAGGAACGCTAATCAAGAAACATAACACCGGTATTATGGAAACTAGGGCGGCATGAGTGGAACAAAACACTAGGCAAAAGGCTGAGCCTTCCACCCACAACCAAGTATATAGATGCATTAATTAAATAAGCGATATTGTGCTATCCCAACATGGAACAACTTGCAACTGCACCTGCAACTAGCAACGCTATAAGAAAGGGGCTAAGCAAAGCAGTAACATAGCCAAACAACGGTTTGCTGTGTAAGGGTGGTTAGAGGCTGTATCATGGCATATGGGAGGCTGATATATATGTGGTAGGAAGCGTGACATAGCGATAGCAACAAGACAACTAGCAAGCAAAGATAGTAGAGGTATCCAAGGTCATGATCATCTTGCCTGAAATCCCGCTAGGAAGAAGACCGAATCCATGAAGAAGATGAACCAACGTAGTCGAATGAATCCTCACAATCGCAACGGAACCGGAACTATTGAGAAGAAGCGCAACCGGAAAGAAGCAAAGAACATGGTAAACAAACAAGCATAATCATGGCATAATGCACAATCAAGTATGATGCATGTCTGGTTTAATGAGGCATGGCATGGCAGAGTGCAACAATTCAAATACTACACATTAAGTGAAGCTCAATATGCAACGACTTGCATATTGATGAAACTCCACACACAATTATTTAGTTCACTCCCGTTTATGACCATGACAAGGTTAAATGTTGTTAAACATGGCAAGAGGTGAAGCATAATTAATCTACCTATCTAGGCAATTTAAATGAGGCCGGAAACAACACATAACAATTCTGGAAAATCCCCATATGCAATTTTAGAAATTGATACTGTTCTTCCTAAAACACAATTTTAAAGTTATTTAACAGCAAAATAAAGTGCACCATATTAATCTACCCATTTTTCTAGCCCATTTACATATAAAGTTTATTTAATTCAGAGCTACGGTTATTTAGTTATGAAATAAACCATTTTAGCATGTCATTTATGTAAATTAATGCAAACAGCAATTTTAAACATTTTTATCATGGATGAAAGTTGCAAATTGTTATTCTACATGAAATTCTAAGCAATTTGCATATATAGTTTGTTTTAATCCGATGCACGGTTTGTGAGATATGATATGCACGAACATGATGGTTTTTTCTGCAATTCTGTAATTCCCTGGATATTTAGTCAAATTTGCAGAACAGGGAAAAAACACTGCAGGGCTGAATCTGGTGAGTGCAAGATAGTTAAAACGTGCCCAGGGTGGGGTTTAGGTGGGCATTCACTATGGGCTTGGGCCCAGCTTGGTGGAGCGGATCTGGGCTGGCTGGAGGCGGTGCTGGGCTGAGGGGCACGCGACCCACGCGTGGAGGTGTAGTCAACAGGAGCGAGGCAGGGGGTCAGGGCGCTCGTCCTCCTTTGCTCAATGCAGAGGCTGGAGCCGGACGCGGCGGCTTAGGGCGAGGCAGGGGCGGCGGCTTGGCGCGGGACTCCGGTGACGGCAGGGCCCCGTGAAGAAGATGGAGGCGGCTCGAGGGGCTCGTCTCATGGCGGATCAAGGGAGTCGGGCGGCGCTCCGGTTATGGTGAAGAAGAGGTAGGAAGATGAGCAGGAGGGAGACCGCGGGAAGAAAGAAAAGGACAAGGCAGGAAGATGTGGTCGCCGGTGGTGAAGGCATCGACGGCGGCGCCTAGCCTTGACGCAGGCAGCAGGGCGAAGTGGTTCTTGGCGTGGGAGCTCGAGGTAGCAGGGGGTCGGGACAGCCATGACGGGCTCCTGCGGCAGCATGGGCGCGGCTTGCAGAAGAACGGGACGGCGCCATGGACTCCATAGCAACTGCGGCGCCACGACGTGGGAGAAGCAAAGGAGGTCCGGGCCGGCGGAGGAGTCCCTGGCAACAAAGGTGAGCTCCTGGACAGAGAGGCTTGAGGCCATGGCGGGGCGACACGGCCCCTGTAAGATGCGACAGAGAGAGAGAGCTGTGAGGAAGAGAAAGGAAAACGAAGGAAGCAAGGGAGAGGAGGACGGCAGGAGCGGCGGCCTGGTCCACTGGTGGCCGGCGGGGCAGCTCGTCGAAGACGTCGGCGGATGAACTGGAGCGGAGGCGCGCGGCATGCTGGTTCAGTCGTCGGCGAGGTGGTTTCAGGGAAGAGCTCGGGCAGGAGGAGCTCGGGGCCTCGGGTACGGGAGCAGAGGAGGTGGAGCTCGGGCGCTGGGTTGCCTGCGGGTGAGAATGGAGGTGGCTGCGGCTTGCTGTGGTTGGGCGGTGGCAAAAAACAAGGAAGGTGGTCGGAGCGATCTAGTTGGGAGGAAAAGATCGGGAGGGATCCCAAGGGGAATCTTGAGTGGGTGGCGGCGACGAGGAGGATTGGATGGATAGGACAGCTGGGGCTAGGGTGGGCTGCTATTTATAGAAGGTGGAATTGGGCAGGGGCTACTCGGTCCCTCCGATCGTAATCGGACGGTCAAGATAAAAAGGTTAGGGAAGTCCAATGAAGAAACCGAAGATGTTTGGGGTATTTTGGGATTGATCCGGACCAATCGGTCACGAGCGGTCTGTTCGGGTTTGGAGAAGGTTTTTGGGCTAGGTTGCAAGGGAGTCTCAGAAGGTCAATGAAGACCAAGGGGTCTGACAAAAAGGTCAATAGAGACAACGAGGAGAAACGGCAACTACGAACGGATGCAAGTTTTGAAAAATGACGACAACGGAGTGCCGATGCAATGCGAATGATGCGATGATAAATGCATCAAACAAATAATTGACGCGGCTATCACGCAAAACATGGACGGCATCTGGAGCGTCAGTCTCGGGTTGTCACAGTATGAGTCATGGAGAAGTTGGAGTAAAGTAGCATTATGCCAATATTAAATATGAATCAATTTACCACAGTAGCTAAAGTTTAAGATTTGCTTGTTATACTAACGGATCTCACGAGGTTTCTGTTGAGTTTTGTGTGCTGAAGTTTTCAAGTTTTGGGTGAGACTACGATGGATAAAAGAATAAGAAGCGGCAAGTGCCTAAGCTTGGTGATGCCCAAGGCACCCCAAGGTAATATTCAAGGAAGACTCAAGCGTCTAAGCTTGGGGATGCCCCGGATGGCATCCCCTCTTTCGTCTACAATCTATCGGTAACTAACTTGGAGCTATATTTTTATTCATCACATGATATGTGTTTTACTTGGAGCATCTTGTGATATAGTTTGTTTGCTTTTGTTTGTTTTTTAGTTTGTCACAATCATCTTTGTTGAACACACCTTTTTGAGAGGGACACACATTATTCGTGATTTGTTAGAATACTCTATGTGCTTCACTTATATCTTTTGAGCTAGGCAGTTGCTCTAGTGCTTCACTTATATCTTTAAGAGCACGGTGGTGGTTATATTTTAAAGAAATAGTTGAACTCTCATGCTTCAGTTATATCTTTTTGAGAGTCTCATGATAGTAATGGTAATATGCACGGGTTATGAATTTGGTCCTGATATGATAGGTATTCAAGAGGGATATGATAAAAACTTTCATGTAGATCACTGAATATGATAAATTTGATTCCTTGAAATAGTTTTGCGGTATTAAGATGGTAATATGGGGGAGGTACTAGTAGATGATTGTGGTTTAGTAAGAATAATTGTGTTAAGGTTTGTGATTCCCGAAGCATGCACGTACGATCTGTCATTATGCTAAGAAGTTGGAGCATGATTTATTATTTACTGTCTACCTTATGAGTGGCAGTCGGGGACGAGCGATGGACCCTGTCCTACCAATCTATACCTCTAGGGCCATGCATAGTAGTACTTTGCTTCGAGGGCTAATAAACTTTTGCAATAAGTATGTGAGTTCTTTATGACTAATGTGAGTCCATGGATTATACGCACACTCACCATTCCGCAATTTGCTAGCCCCTTCGGTACCGTGCATTGCCCTTTCTCACATCGAGAGTTGGTGCAAACTTCACCGGTGCATCCAAACCCCGTGATATGATACGCTCTATCACACATAAACCTCTTTATATCTTCCTCAAAACAGCCACCATACCTACCTATCATGGCATTTCCATAGCCATTCCGAGATATATTGCCATGCAACTTCCACCGTTCCATTTTTATGACATACATCATCATTGTCATATTGATTTGCATGATCATATAGCAGACATAGTATTTGTGGCTCAGCCACCGTTCATCATTTTTATACATGTTACGCTAGCATCATTGCACATCGTGGTACACTGCAAGAGGCATTCATATAGTGTCAAATTTTTGTGCTAGTATCGACTTGTAATATTGAGTTGTAAGTAAATAGAGGTGCAATGATGTCGTGGGAAACGACTATCTATGGGACCGAATGGGCCCCTTTGCGATTCGGCTCAGGGGACATGCATGGGACAAAGAGCAGGTTTTCAGTAAGTGCAAGAACACACATGGGATTTATCCAGGTTCGGGCCGCTATGAGTGTAAAACACTACTCCTGCTCTGTGGTTGATCGAATATGAACACTGGTTACAGGGAGCGCAGTTTTTCGGCAAGGTGCTCGGGAAAATGCGACTACGGCGTGTAATAGAACTGGGTGTCGACCGTTCTACCTGTAGCCATGGGCCTCCTTTAATAGGCCAAGGGGTTACCACAATGGCTAATACGGTCATTACAAAGTGTGAACAGTGACTTGCACCGTCATCACCTTTATCTTCCAACAGGGTAAGACAAACGCATTTAATGCACCGTTAGGTGCTACGTTGGGAAGGCGAGGCCTTGGGCAAAAGATCTGTACCACCAGTGCTGGCGCCCTCCTGTAATCTCGACACGTCCCAGGGACGGGTGTCATTAAAGTTAATCTCAGTGCGGCGTGCTGACACATGCCTTGGCCGGCCATGTTGACTGTCTGTCCGCTCGACACGTAGCCCACGAGCCTTTCTGGTCGATGGTGAGGTGGAGTGGTTACGGGAAAGAACAAGCCTAGTGGCACAGAGCTTGCCGGGCCTTGCTTGCCGGCAAGGGAACTTGCCGGCAATGATAGCCTTAGTCTTTACCTTGCCAGGGCGAAGCTTGCCGGCGAGAACAGCGTCGATCTTCAGTACTTAGAATACTACTTCTCGATGACCTGCCTTGAGGTCTTCTTCATGGTCTTGGTATTGAGTCTTGGGTTGTAGTTATCCTCCATCAAGCCCTTGTTGGAAGGGAGGCTACAACTGCCTGTGCACAATTCTGGGTATGAGGGCACCCATGTCTTAGTACACCGACTGGAGCCCCTGGGCCTGGGCCACACGCGCATGTGAGGCATTGTTGGGCTAGGCCCAAATAGTGCACTGGCGGTGCGTGGTAGAGGATAACTTCATAATTTCTCTTTTACCGCACCCACCCACGATGCGCATTAAATGCGGGCGTGGGAGAGGTGGAGCGAAGCGGCGGCGGGAGGTGGTGCGCCTGAAAAGCGCAGCCACGTACGATGAGAAAGAGCCAGCCGTCATATTTCCCCCATAAGAAAGGAAACCGCGAGGGGCGCTGCTCATTTACCCCCTCTCCCCAATCTAGCCAGTTCGCTGTCATCTTCAATCTCGCGCAAAAACAAAGCGTGGATCCCCGCTTCCGCCGCCGCACAAGAGCAAAGCACGCCCTTTGCCTCCGCCGGTGCGCAACACAGCTTCCCCTCCCCCCCCCCCCACACATCTCGCTATGGTGCCGAAGAGAGGCAAAAAGGCCCCAAGTTCGGCGGCGGGTGAGAAGAAAGCCGCCAAGGCGGTACAGCGGCGGGACTACGCTGTTTTCCCGCCGGTGCTTACGGCGGACGATCTAGCGGGGGATTACGCGGGCGAGACGCGAGATCACGAAGCCATGGTGGTACTTCCTGGATCTCTCCCTCCTATCGGTGACCAATTCCACTTCTTCACCGGGTACTTCTACTGCGGTCTGTGTCTGCCCTTTTCTGCTTTCTTTGTTGAGGTGATGAACGCCTTCGGGCTCAGGCTGCTCGATTTTACACCCAATGCGATCACCTGCCTGGCAACTTTTGCACACTTGTGCGAGAATTTTGTGGGGATAACTCCAAATGTAGCTCTGTTCTGGCATTTCTTCATCCCTCAGGTCCAGAAGGGCGCTCTTTCCGGTAGCGTCACTTGGGTCCCAAGGGGAAATTAAAAAAAGTAATACTTGGACGGCGAGTTTCACTCCAGATGGGACGAGTGGTGGGCTGATTGGTGCTGGGTCAAGCAGCAAGATTTCCCAGCCTTTTGCCATCTCAGGACCGAGATGGTTGCAAAGCCTGATAGCTGGAACCAAGTCGACCCCAATGATTCCAAACTGGGAGTGGCGCTGCGCCAAATCCTTGCTCTGAAAGGGGCCGGCTTGACAATTGAGAAGGTGGTAGCAGATTTCGTTCGCCGTCAAATCACCCCACTGCAGCATAGAAAAGGCCGGCAAGCATGGGATTACCAGGGCCCTGCTAACCCAATGCGGCTGCACCAGGGTCCTGACAACAACTTGACAACGATGGGACATTATCTGCTCGTCTGCCGGATTTTCAACAAGGGTTGTGACTTCGACTTGCCGGCGAAGGTGATCCCTTTGTGCAACAACACCGCCAAGGCCTCTATCCTGCCATGGATGCCAGACTGTGACGCTCGGACGGTCCAGAGCACATGGAAGGAACCTAGGCAGAAGGATGTGGATAACTAGTTTGCCGGCTTGGTAGAGGAGGCTATCGGAGCTGAGGACGGCACGATGCACCCAACGAAGGACGACCGGAAAGAGTTTCTTGCGACAAGGGCTAACGCGTCCAAGAACAAGAAGGTAACTCATCCTCGACCGGACAAGGACCAGTCCAAAAAGCAGGCCGTAGGTCCGGAGGCCAGTGGAGGAAGCCGCTCCCATGAGCATGCTGAAGAGTACGCTGAACAGTATGGTGGCGAGGAGGAGTGGGCTGAGGAATCCGAGGGAGGGGAGGAATAAGAGGAGCAACCCGAGGGGTCCTCAGGTGTGGAGGAGTCAGAAGAGGAAGAAGAACCTCCTTGTCCTCCTCCTGCCAAGGGAAAAATGACTGTCGCCAAGAAGACTGCCCGCAAGGGGGAGGCGCACACCGAGTCGGCAAGCCAAGGGCTCATCGGCGTCAAGGTGGCAACCATAACCCTCCGGGCGCAGCCTTCCCAGCAACTGCCTTCCCGCATTGCTGCCCCTCGTCGACCCATCCTACCGATTGTGGAGGAGGCGGGCACTTCTCAGCCCCCAGTCCCCCCGAAGCATCCCAGGAGTCCACCGCCGTCATCCACTACCGCGGGGACCGAGGAGACAGTCCATTACGACCTGTCAGTCCTGAGTGACCCCGACGAGGACGAGGAGTAAGCATCTCCATCCCCGAGCATTTCTTAATTGTCCATACTCCGTCGCCTGAGCTGATCTCCTTCTTTGTCCTAACCTTGCAGGGACGAAGTGCCGCTAGCGAAGAGGCTCAGGACCCCCGGGGAGGGCGAGACGGCAACTAGCACCAACCAAGGTGCAATTTCTCTTGAAGTTGCCCGATCGAGCCCCCCGTGCGAGGCATATGCGCAGTTTCCGCTGGCGGGCACCACCGTCGGATCTTCTGCAATGGAGACCGACAAGGGGCTGGAAAGTAGCCAGCCGGAAGGAGGGCGTCAAGGGATAGACCTCTTGACGGCGCCCTCGACTCCCGGGCCATCACCAAGACTTTCTCCGGCAAGGGGCAGCCCTCCCCTAGAGGAGCCCCACGAAGGGCTCATCCGCGCGGAGGTCCCTCCGGAACCGATGTTGCGGGGACCAGGCACCGGCAACCATGGTTGCAGGAGGAAGAACGGCGTCCCCCCCACGTGCTCGTCAATGTAATCTTTCCAAGTATACTTGACTCTTTCTAATGCTTCTTCTTTTTATTTTCTTGAACTTGATCTAAAATTCGAATTTTTCTTCCCTCTGCTCCTTCTTCACCCTACAGAGCCAACTCCTCCGGAGGGGGAGGAGGCATCCGCAGAGAGACATGCTAGGAGTGCTTCCGATGAGGCCACCAGGATTTATGGCACGGAGGCCGCCGTGTCTGCCGCCGAGGAGGCCAGGAAAACTCCTAAAGAAACGGTCCAGCACCTTGGTGGCATATCTGGGCTTGCCATTACGGACGTTGAGATGGGAGAGGCCGGCACCGACATGTCAAGTGTTGTCTCCCATCCTAGTGCATCCGAGGCACAGGCCCTGATCAGCCTCCCAGAGTCTGTCCGTCTGCAGCAGGAGTCTAAGGCCTCTAGCTCATCTGGTGCTGGGGAGCCTACTTTTGACGAAGCCATCGCGGAGATCCTGGCACCCCTCTCGAGCACTGTCACAGCGTCAGATGGTTATAACAACAACGCCGTGGATCTTGCCTACCTAACGACGATGGCCAGTGGCCTCAAGGATGTGCAAGACCGCTACGGTAGGCGCTGGGATGAACTGCATGCCCAACGGCAAGCCGTAGGACAGGCCGAGCAGAAACTGAGGAAAAAAGGCAGAGGAAATCCGTGCCTGGCACAACAGCAAATTTCATGGCCTCAGGAGGCAAGAAGAGAAGCTTGATGCTGCCAAAGAAAAGGCAACGACTCTAGACGGCAGGTTAGCGGAGCGCGAAGCGTAGCTTGCCGCTAAAGAAAGGGACCTTGCCGCCTGAGAAGAAGCTCTCGCCACCAAGCAACGCGGCAAGGACAAGGAGATCTAGACTCTGCTTGCGCAGCGGACCCAAGAGCTAGAGGAGGGCCATAACTAGGCCAACGAGACTCTAACCCAGTCTCACGCCACCAAGCTCTCGGAGGCCGTCAAAGTCGCGGAAGGCGCTGAGGCCGCCAAGGCAGAGTTGGAGTCCAGAGTGTCAAAGCTTGAAGAGGAGCTCGTCAACAAAACCCTAGAGTTCTCTGTCGGAAGTCGGGCTCCGGGGACCCAAAGGCGCTAGCGGGAGTGGGCCGGAGACACAGCGGTTTACCCAGGTTCGGACCACCTTGCGATGTAAAACCCTACTCCTGCTTGGTTGTGATTGCTCTAGCGCGAGGGTACAAGGGTTGGGGCGGAAGAGTCGATCCTTCCTACAGCGGCGCCCTCCCTCCTTTTATATCTGCCTCGGTCCTCTTCCCCCGAAAACATTGGCGGGAAGGGTTGCCACACAATGGCAAGTTTGAAGGGGGATAGGGGCGCAGTCTATCCTGACAAAAGGTGGTCTTCGTCTGCAAAGCGATTATCCATGACGCGCTGGTGGGATCGGGGGTGACCTCCACCCCGCGCGTCCATCACCTTGGTCTTTTTTCACCGATCGGGCAACCTTTGGGGGCTGCTTTGGGAAACGGACTGCTGGCCTTGCTCCCTTAGAACAAAAGGGGAAATCCTCTCCATCCGCGCCTGCTGGCGTGGCCTCTGTCGCCATTCGTCGCCACGTGCATCACCCACGTGGTGGGCACGAGACCATGCGGCCGAGCCGAATTGCACTTGTCTTGCGTACCTTCGGAAGGGTGCCTCGGGAGGCCGCCTCATGAGAGGGCCTCGCGAGGCTCTCGGTGAAGTCGTGGCTGAGTCTTGCTTGCCCGCTCCCTGATGAGGGGTCCTCGGGAGGCCAGAACCTCGCGAGGGGTCTTGCTCGGGGTGTCCGCCGGTGGGCCACCTATTGGGCCTCCGCCAGGCGTTGCATCCTGGGCCGCAGGCAGACGGGCCGAGATACCCTGGGTTTCGCGGGGCCGACAGTAGCCCCCGGGCCTGCGGTGCGCATGTTCCCGCCTATTCAGGGGCAAAACGATGCGGGTCCTAACCGCCTGCGGGCCAGGCGTGACGCGTGGCGCACGATGTGACGGGGGACGCCCCCACTTCTCCCAGGACGCCTTGGTAACTGCCTGCGCTGACATAAAGCCTGCCCGCGCACGGTGCAAGACCATCATTGCCTTCCTTCCACTGCCGCCTCGAATCCTTGCGCGCGTCGAAGGTAGAACGGCGCGGAGCGCGCCTCCCTGGAGCTCTATAAAGACGCGGGGCAAGGACTTCCCCGCCCTTCTTCTTCCATCAGTCCCTTCCTCCTCCTCCATGATCCAGGCAGGCCTCCGCGGCGATGGCGAGGGGAAGAGGCCGAGCCCGTGCTTCTGCTGCTGCATCCAGGGTCCCCCCCCCCCCAGGGCCGAGGCCGCACTCCGGCGGCGGCCTGTGCCGTTCCCGGCGCCCGTGGAAGGGGTGCTACCCGCGTGCGTGGAGGGCGCGGTGCCCGCGGCCGAGGTGGCCGCGGCGGGGCAGCCACCCTACCTCCTCAGGCAGGGAGCTACTCAGCAGAGTCGGCTCATGAGTTCATCGTGGGTATGCATCGCCGACCCAGCACCTGGCTTTGGCTTCTAGACTCCATTGCGAAGGTGACGGAGGACCGCGCGCCCTTGGATCTGTGGGTGTAGGCAGACGACTGCTGCAATGGCCCCTACTGGGTGGAGATGCAGTTCACCCCCTCAGGCTTCATGTTCTTGAAGCAGGGGTGGAAGTCTTTTGCCCTTGCTCGCGGCCTGAAGTGGGGCCACGTTCTCCAGTTCAAGTACGACGGGGCCGCCATGCTCTTCGTGAAGTTCTTTGGGGTCTACGGCAGCCGTCTGGAGTACTGCGCGGAGGGCCAGAGCGGCAGCAATACCGGCTCCTCTAGCGGGGGCGGTAGTGACAACGGCGCCGCCTCCTCAGGTGGAAGCAAGAGCGACGACAGATCCTCTCGCGTCAAGAGCGAAGATGAAGATTCCGATTAGGCGCACGCGCAGCGCGCGAGGCGGCTCTTGGGGGCAAGCCTTGCTCCGTGTGTATTCCTTCCTTGCCCTGTATGAGAACAATGCAGTCCCGTCGGGAGGTGAAAACGATGGCTTCTGTGTTTTAACTTAATGCTTTTGCAGTTTGGAATGTATGTTCCCTCCTGAAGTCCTCTCGCAAGGCTTGCCCCTTTTTTTCTTGCTCGCCTATGTGCTCTACGTCGTTAGGACCCAGCCCCTGAGTAGGCCTACAGCCGTCGCTGGTATGTCAGGTCGCGATGCTTGGACAAGGACAGGAGGTAAGGGGCGCTGCGGGGAAGTAAAGGCTCCCTAGGCGCAATGCTCAGGAAGCCCCCCCTTTGACGTGCAAGCGGCTCACGTGAAAGAAAAGGGCCAGCACTTAGCGAGATCGCGAAAGGAGGGAACTCGAGTGATGGCGAGGGCGTCTCGCGAGGTGGTTTTTAGACTTAGCTTAGCAAGAAGGGGCGTCGGGCGAGCCACGGCTCACGGGGCGCGCGGTGCTCACGAGGCGTGCCTCACGAGGCTTGGCCCTCGAGATCACCTGCTCGCAAGGCCTCCTGCTCAGACAACCGCAGCAGGCCGGCCCGCGAGACGCCGCCCGCGAGGCTGCCGAGCGGCTTGCTCCTGAGACAGCTACACGTCGGCAAGCCTCACAATAGGGGAGAGACGCATGCTTGCTAGCTTATTCGTGGCCGTTACGTGAGGAGATAAGGCACCAAGGACCTTGGTGAGGTGACATGCACGGGAGCAGGCCCGCGAGCCAGAGCTCAGTCACTTGGATTTAGCGGCGCTGCAGGGACGGACCCGAGCACTGGCGCTGTGCCTAGCCCCAGCTTAGGGAATGGTCAGGAGGGAGATTGCGAGCGCGTGGCGCTCTCGAGACAGCATCGCACCAAATACACAATTATGCAGGCAACATGAACTTACTGGGGCATAACAATAAGATTCATTACACAACCAAAAAGAGATGCGACTGCCGTGTCCGGCACGGATATGCTTGAGGTTGGTGCGGCCCGTGGGGCGCCCTCAGTTACACATCAAAAGGAGACAAAGGGGGCCTGCCGTGTCCGGCACGGGTCAGCCTAAGGTTGGTGCACCCCGTGGGGCACCCTCAATTGAGAAAAACAAAATCACCTTGGTAGGAGGATCCCGGAAGCGATGGCGCTGAGGACGCGGCGAGGAGGAACTCGGGCCGCGCGATGTAACGCTCGAACGTATCTGGCAGAATTGTGCTAGAGAAGTGTGCCAGTCGCCTGGCGAGTCGTGCCATGGAAGCTCGCTCCACAGGGGCCGAGGGGCTCCTGAGGCCCAGGGGGCTCGCGAGAAGCGGGGGGCTTGCGAGACTCAGAGGGGGAGAGGTCTGAGGGAGCGATGCGCCGGGGGCGTCCCGGGAACTCCGAACCACTCCCCGTCCGAGGCCCCGGCGCGAGGCGCGTCAGCCACTGGAAGGTGGCGCTGGCATTCCTCAGGCCGAAGGGTATGCGGGTGTAGCTGGTGGCAGAGTCCGCGCCCTGGCCGACGTACGGCAGCAGAAAGGTGTCCTGAGGGCAGGCCTTGTTGAGGCTCGTGAAGTCGACGCACATTCGTTCCTTGCCGCCCTTCTTGGGGACGACGACTGGGTTGGCGAGCCATTCGGGATGGTGCACCTCATAGACGACTCCAGCTTCTTGCAGCTTGTGCACTTCTTGAACAATGAACTCTTGCTTCTCGGGAGCCTGGCGTCGTGCCTTTTGCTTGACGGGGCGTGCTTTCGGGCACACCGCTAAGTGGTGCTCAATCACCTTCCTCGGTACACCGGACAAATCAGATGCTTTCCAGGCAAAAACATCTGAGTTTGCCCGAAGGAAGGTGATGAGCGCACCTTCCTATGAAGGAGAAAGGCAGGTGCCGATGGTGAAGGCAGGGCCTGAGCCGCTATCGTCAACCGACACCTTCTTCGTCTCGGCGCGGTCCTGAGAGAACAGCTGCTTCTTCTTCACTTGTGCGGCCTCAGGAGGATCGACCGCGTCCTCGTCAGCTAGATGGCCGGTAGTGGCAGCCTTGTAGGCGTGCTCAAGGGAGCAGATCGCGTCCTTCTCTTCGTAGGAGACGGTGATGATGCCGCTGCAGCCAAGCATCTTGAGGACGTTGTAGGCGTGATGAGTCATGGCCATGAACTTGGCGAGCGCGGGGTAGCCCAAGATGGCGTTGTAGGGCAGGCCGAGGTGGGCGACGTCGAAGTCGATGAGCTCAGTGTGGTAGTTCTTGCGGGTGCCGAAGGTGACATGGAGGCACACCTGCCCCAGAGGCAATATGGAGCCGTCGGTCACGCCCGAGAAGGGCCTCGTTGGCATGAGCTGCTCCTAAGGCACCTGGAGCTCCTCGAAGATCTCGATGGAGTGCACGTTAAGGCCCACGCCTCCGTCAATGAGGGTCTTGGTGACCGCGACGTTGCTGATGGTGAGATCGCATAGCATGGGGAGCACGCCTGTGGTGGCCATGGACTTGGGGTGGTCCTTGGAGTCGAAGGTGATGGCGTACTGCAACCACTTGAGGGGCCGTGTGGCCTCAGGCTTCGGGAGGGCAGCGTTCACCTCGCGAGAGAACTGCTTGAAGTGGTGATTGGACACGGGAGCCTGAGCCCCGCCGAGGATGCAGGCAACCGCGCGACGCTCCTGGTAGCCCCCAGTGCCCTTGTCGGGCTGGTTGACGTCGTTCCTTCGGGGTGGCGGCAGCAGCGGCGGAAGAGCGGCATTGGCCTCAGGGTTTGCCTCACGAGGCTGATCGCGCCAGGCGGCCTCGCACGGCTTGTCGTGCCAGCCTTGGCGGAAGTTGCCGTTGTCGTTGCGGCTGTCCTAGCGGTTGCTTCTGCGGCCACCTCTACGACCGGCGCCGCGGTCGTTGCGGTCGCCTCGGTGGCCCAGGCGCTCGTTGCGGAGAAGCTTGAGCTCCTGGCAGTCTTCGATGCTGTGGGAGTGCACATTGTGGTAGCACAGAACGGCCGGCCATCCTTCCTGGGCTCGTCGCGGTCATGGCCGCGGTTTTGCTCGGGCTCCGCCGCAAGCACGGCAGGGCCCTTGTGCTTGACGTCCTTGCCCTTGGCCTGGGCGGCGTCGGCCGCCGCATCAGGGTCATTGTGGATGAAGAGGCAACCTTCTTCAGGCTTGGCGCACTTGTCGGCGAGGTTGAATAGCTCAAGCACCGAGTCCAGCTTGTCGTTGATGGCGAGCTTCTCGCGCATCTTGACGTCTATGATGCCAGTGGAGAATGCTGAGATGACGGCCGCGTCGGAGGCATGCGGGATCTTGTTGCGCACCAGGCTGAAGCGCTGGATGTACTTGCGGAGGGTCTCGTCCGGGCGCTGCCGCACATGCCTAAGGTCATTGATCGTGAGGGAGCGGTCATGCGTGCCATTGAAGTTGGCAATGAACTGGCTGCAGAGCTCGCCCCACGACGAGATGGACGTCTCAGGAAGATTCTTGACCCAAGAGCATGGGCCGTCCTTGAGGGCCATGGGGAACCAGTTCGCCATGACCTTGTCGTTGCCGTTCACCGCCTCGACGCTCAGCGCACACGCGCATCAGGCGGCGCGCGGTGGATGATCTGGCAGCTGGCCTCGTCTCGGACCGGCGAGGACGCACCGTGGGATGGCTCACGCGCCCGCGCGTTGCGCTGGTGCCCGGTGGGCTCCTCGCACAGAGGAGGTGTCAGGAGAGCGCCATGCGCTACGTCCCCAGCACGAGACGGCGGAGGGCGGAGCGAGTGGGAAGGCGCCGGAGCGTCCCCGGCAGCGTTGACGCGCTCGGTGATGCGACCAAGCCAAGCGTCGTAGCCGGTGTCAGCTGGACAATAGCGGAGCAGCTCACGCGCCATGAGCAGCGTGGCCTGCGCGTTCGGCAGCCCACGGCGGGCGAGAGAGGAGGAAGCCGTGGTGGTGAGGCCGTCTGCTTGCACGGAAAGGTGCAGGGAGGAGTCCTGGTGCTCCCGGGCGGCAGGATCAGTGGCAGCAGTGGCCTCAACGTGGCAACGGCGGTTGCCGCGGCCCACCGGCTCCGTCTGGGCCACACAACTCGCCCTGCAGTCAGCGCGCTCGTGGCGAGCATCGGCCATGAAGCTGGTGGAGTGGAGGACAGAGCAGAAGAACAGTAGCACACCCCTACGTGGCGCGCCAAATGTCGAAACTAGGGCTACGGGGCCCCAAAGGTTCGAACACTGGGGTGAGCTCGTTCCTACCGCCTCGTCCCGTACCATAGCAGAACTACGACAAAGCTACGGCGAGAGCGCACTAGCGGGAGCGGGCCGAAGACACAACGGTTTACCCAGGTCCGGGCCACCTTATGGTGTAAAACCCTACTCCTGGTTGGTTGTGATTGCTCTAGCGCGAGAGTACAATGGTTGGGGCGGAAGAGTCGATCCTTCCTACAGCGGCGCCCTGCCCTCCTTTTATATCTACCTTGGTCCTCTTCCCCCGAAAACATTGGCGGGAAGGGTTGCCACACAACGGCAAGTTTGAAGGGGGACAGGGGCGCAGTCTATCCTGACAAAAGGTGGTCTTCGTCTGCAAAGCGATTATCCATGACGCGCCGGTGGGCTCGGGGGTGACATCCGCCTCGCGCGTCCATCATCTTGGTCTTCTTTCACCAATCGGGCAACCTTTGGGGGTTGCTTTGGGAAACAGACTGCTGCCCTTGATCCCTTAGCACAAAAGGGGAAATCCTCTTCATCCGTACCTGCTGGTGTGTCCTCTGTCGCCATTCGTCGCCGCGCGTGTCACCCACGTGGTGGGCATGAGACCGCGCAGCCGAGCTGAACAACACTTGTCATGCGTACCTTCGGAAGGGTGCCCCGGGAGGCAGCCTTAGGAGGCCACCTCGTGAGAGGTCCTCGCGAGGCTCTCGGTGAAGTCGTGGTTGAGTCTTGCTTGCCCGCTCCCTGAGGAGGGGTCCTCAGGAGGCCAGAACCTCGCGAGGGGTCTTGCTCGGGGTGCCCACTGGTGGGCCACCTATTGGGCCTCCGCCAGGCGTTGCAACCTGGGCCACAGGCAGATGGGCTGAGATACCCTGGGTTCCACGGGCCCGACATTCTTGACCGTCAACAACTCCTTGGCAGACCTTAATTCAAAGCTCACAACTCTGGAGAAGGACCGGGAGATGGTAGGGAAAAAGGGAGGGAGCTGCTAGAGAGCTGGGAAAAAGATAAGGCTGAGCGTGCCAATGCTGCGAACTCTTTCGAGGAGCACAAGAAAGCCGTCGATCTGTGGACTGGCTGCCTTGTCGATGTTGCCAAGTGTATCGCTGCTCAGGTGAGCGTCATGGATAGGAAGGAACATCGCTTCGCAGTTGGCGAGCATGACTCTAGAAGCGCCAGCCTCTCCCTCTTCTTCGACGGACTCCTCGAGATACTGAAGAAACATCATGAGAAGAGATCCGCCAGCTTTGCCAACGAGTCTCAGAAGTTTTGCATTGAGGTCGTCTCCAAGATGCTCGTCAAGATTATCTGCCGGAATCCTGACGTCGACGTCTCCAAGGCCTTCAAGGCCTTGCCGCCCGGGACGGACACCAGAGCTGCTGGAAGGGCCATCAGTCCCCTTATTGACAAGATCAATCAGATCCCGAGGAATGAGGGTGATCGCAGGGATTAGCCTCCCTTGTCGTTCTTTGTTCCAGATGTAGTTTATGCACAAGACAAATTTATCTTAGGTCAGACTGCACTTGGCTTTGATGTATTATAACTTGTATTTAAGATGGATGTATGTGCGTTGTTCTCCTTATTCCATTATGTCTTTACATGATTTCTGTACCCTACACTTGCTGGAAGCTTGCCGGTGCGCACACCCTTGCCGTAAGTGGTTGAGGAGCGGGTCCTTAGCAGCTTGCCGGAAGTGTCACTGTAGGCAAGGTCACGCTTGACGGTTACAACGCGGCTGCTTAGGTTGCTGAGCGGATTCGAAGCAAAGTAAGAGCGTAGTCGATCACGACAAGGTTCCTTAGCATGTAGGTTTCTCATACAAAGGCCAAAGTCGTTCAAGGAGAATCGCAAATACAACAAAGAATTTATTTCAAAGTTTTGCAACTTAGCTCATTCCTTGTTGTACTTCTTGCCATAGCGTGACATCTTGAACGCGTCCTTTGGTATCCATACCGTTACTCCCCCTGGGAAACTTGTACGCGAGGAATCCTTCCTTCCTCTACGAAAGAAAAGAAAAGAGGAGGCTGGAACCTTGGCGGTTAGTTAATCACCTTATGCAAGGGAAAATGTAACACAAGACTGCCTGCAAGACATAAATATATATCTACTTGACAAACAATTGTAAAACATCTAACTTTTATTTATTTTGCACGGGATTTGCGCCCGGCTTTGTACAAAGGATTACATGCGTTGATGGCAAACTTGTACAAAAGAGGTTGCCGGGCAGCCCCGCAACCGCGCCTTATTGGTAAAACTTACGAAGATGCTCAATATTTCATGAGTTTAGCACCGGAGTGCCATCTTCGGTCTAGGTAGACTGTGCCGGGCCTAGTGACTCGTATTACCCGGTAAGGGCCTTCCCACTTCGGCATAAACTTGTTTTTTATCCTTCGTGGATCGAATCCAACAAGGAACAAGGCCGCCTTTCCCAAGGTCCCTGGCTTTCACTTTGCGGCTAAGGCAGCGGCGCAAAGCTTGCTGGCACCGTGCAGCACGGGCAGCAGCCTAGAAACGATCTTCCTCAAGGAGCGCAGCATCGTCATGCCGTAGCTCATCTTGGTACTCCTCATTGAAGGCCAAGACTCGAGGTGACCCATGTTTGAGTTCCGTGGGGAGTATTGCTTCTACACCAAGGCTTGCTTCCTGACCTTCTGCATGAGGGGTCTCGCATGAGGGCAGACAGCAAGGTGGTGCTCAGTTGCCCTCCTAAGAACTTCAGGGATGTCAGGTGCTTTCCGGGCAAGCACACTGGCATTCACCTGTAGGAAGGCAATGAGCTCGACTCGCTATTTGTTGCCGAGACTGGCACTTTCAGAAAAAGTGCCACTCATCCCATCCCCTTTCACAGAAACTTGTTTGGTCATGGATGCAGAAGCCTTGGCTCTCCTGCTCTTGCTGGTAGAGCTCTCTGGTACGTCCTCGACAGGCATGCTGCACTCTGAAGTGCGCTTCCCTGAGTCCTTCCCTGAGGTATTGCCGGTCTTCTTCTTCTTTCCTTCCCCGGGAGCTTTGACGGCAGGGGCAAGCACCTGAATGGCAGCTGCTGCTGCCGCCTCCCGGTAGAGCTTGTCGGTACAGATGATTGCGTCCTTGTGGTTTGACTTGAGGGTGAGGAACCCCATCGGCCCCGGCATCTTGATGACGTTGTACGCATAGTGCGACGTGGCCATAAACTTTGCCAGGGCTGGGCGGCCCAGAATCCCATTGTACGGCAGCGGCATCTTGACGATGTCGAAGGTAATCTTCTCCGTCTGATAGTTGAGCTCGCCGCCAAACGTGACCGGCAACGTGACTTGGCCCTTCGGCTTGTTCCTCCCTGGACTAATCCCTTGGAAACTGCCTGTTTCCTCGAGATCATTGTCAGGGATCTGCAGCCTCTTGATCACATCTGGAGAGATCAAGTTCAAGCCAACCCCACCGTCAACCAGCATCTTTTTCACCTTGAGGTTGCGAATTATTGGTGAGACCAACAATGGCAAACACCCGACCGCAGTGGTGTGATCAGGGTGGTCCTCGGCGTCAAAGATGATGGGCGAGCGCAACCACTCGAGTGGCTTCTATGCCTCTGTCACCGATTCCGCTGCGTTGACTTCGCGGATCCACTGCTTTAGTTACCGGTGTGAGGAGTGCAAGGATGCGCCTCCGTCAACACATATGGCATCCACTGCTTTTTGGAACTCCTTGCCGGACCTACCTCCGTCCTCATCATTATCATCCTCTTCTTGCTGGCCCTGAGCGGCCTTCTCGTTTGGCTGCTTGGCCTTGCCGCGGCGGCCTCCGCGGCCACCATGGTCTTGCTTGCCGGAACCACCGGCACCATCTCGGGCCTTCTCCTTACCTCGCTTCTCGTACTCTTGCTTTTGCTTTTCGGCAAGTTGCTCTACTTGCCGGCATTGCTGGAGGTCATGGCCCTTGGTACGGTGGATCTTGCAGTACAGCCCGCCGGTGTTGCCGGCCTTCTCGCCTGCCACAGCTTCCCGGCAAGCATCACACCCGGCAATCTCCTTGCCGGGGATGTCTGCCTTCGACTTCTTGGTGGTGTTGGTGTCGTTGGAGCTCTCGACGGCCAGTACAGTCTTGTTCTTGCGCTTTCTGTTGCGCTTCCTGTTCTTCTTTTGTTGGGTTGATGCGTCGTCGTCCTCGGAATCGACATCTGCGCCCGCAACTTCCCCGGGGAACTGCCTCCCTTCCTCAGCACTTGCACACCTATCCGCCAAGGCGTACAGATCATTGATGGTCTTGAACTGCTCGACATTCATCTCTGACCGCATCCTGCGGTTGCGTACATTCGTGTGGAACGCGGCAACAACAGCTGCGGGATGGATGTCAGGGATGTTGTGGTGAACACGGATGAACCGTTGTATGTACTTGCGGAGGTTCTCTCCATCCCTTGGGGGGATCACCTACAAATCACTAGGCTGACCCGGGAGCTTGTGGCCACCCTGGTAAGCGCCAACGAAATGATGGCACAGATCTGCCCAAGAAGAGATGGAGCCCACAAGCAGGTTCATCAACCATGACCTGACGTTGGGCCAAAGCGCCAACGGGAAGTAGTTGGCAAGCACTTTCGCGTCCCGTCCCCCGGTAGCCTCCACCGCGATGGTGTAGATGCCAAGGAACTCGGCTGGGTTGAGCGTGCCATCGTACTTGTTGGGCAGCTCTGGCTTGAAGGCTCGGGCGGACGGCCAGCGAACTTGCCGCAGCTCACGAGTAAACGTCGGGCACCCCACATCATAGGGCAAGTACCCAGCGGCTACCGGAGTGAGCGCGTTCGCCGCCGGCCTGGCACGGTCGTCAGATTGATGATGTGCTTCTCGGCGCCGCTCGATCTTCTTGCGGGCGTCTTCGTCGCACCACTCGCTGATCTTGGCGGCACCGTGGATCCGACGAAGCCATGGACAGCACGTCATGGTCGTCTGATCGGCGAGCTGGCAGCTGTGATGGTGGGGGGTGGCAAGGCGACTGCACTGTCTGCGCGGCGTCTCCGGCAAGGTAACCGGATGGTCCCGCCAACATGGTGAGTGGTCGCCGCGATGGCCCCATGTCTTGTGTTTTGCCGGGATCGGCAAAACTGATGAAACTCTGAATGGTAGCTCTCCATTAGTCTATCTTGTCTGGGCTTGGCGGGAAGTTCAAAAGTATTTGAACCCGCTCCATGGCCTCGGCCACAGTGGTCGGCATGGCTGGGAGCACAGAACGAGGCGTCGCTCGACTCCTAGCAGAGCCAGAAGGAGCTTCGTTACGTCCGTGCCGCCATGGCTCATGTTCGCCAACAGGCGGACGTGGTGGTGGCGGTGGCGCTCTGTGAGCAATCAGAACTTGCTGCACGGGGATCCCGCCTTGCGGTCGTCTAGAACCGCCAGCAACGTGGGGGAGCGTGTCATGGCCATCTTGCGATGGTCGCGGCGTACGCCTCCCCGCGCTGTTGTTGGACGTCGCCGCTACGTTCTGGGACATTGCGGCGGCTGGGTTCTGGGTGGCAGCAGTATGAATTATATTACTATGATGACTGCGCTCACCAGAATGTCTTGGAAGTTGGGCGGCTGTCACGTCGCCGGTCCTGTGGCTAGGCTCAGCATTATGGCGGGGGTGCTGGGCACCCGCAGCACTTGCGCCTCCTGCGCCGCCCGTCCCAACCATAGCGCCCGTGCCGGCTGCGGCCGCCTGGGAAGGTGGCTTGGACATGGTAGGAGCCTTCATGGCTCCACTCTTTTTCTTCGGCGCCATCGACGAAGATGATGAAGTTGGTACTCACACTACCAAAGAACTGATTTGTGACACACACAATCCCTACCTGGCGCGCCAAAGGTGTTGTGGGAAATGACTATCTATGGGACCGAACGGGTCCCTTTGCGATTCGGCTCAGGGGACATGCATGGGACAAAGAGCAGGTTTTCAGTAAGTGCAAGAACACACGGGGGATTTATCCAGGTTCGGGCCACTATGATCATAAAACCCTAGTCCTGCTCTGTGGTTCATCGAATATGAACTCTGGTTACAGGGAGCGCAGTTTTCCGGCAAGGTGCTTGGGAAAATGCGACTACAGCGTGTAATTGAACTGGGTGTCGACCGTTCTACCTGTAGTCGTGGGCCTCCTTTTATAGGACAAGGGGTTACCACAATGGCTAATACGGTCATTACAGAGTGTGAACAGTGACTTGCACCGTCATCACGTTTATCTTCCAACGGGGTAAGACAAACGCATTTCATGCACCGTTAGGTGCTACGTTGGGGAGGCGACAAAAGAGCCATGAAAAAAAAGAAAAAAATATAATAAAATGAGAGAAAAAGAGAGAAGGGGCAATGTTACTATCCTTTTCCACACTTGTGCCTCAGAGTAGCACCATGTTTTTCATATAGAGAGTCTCCTATTTTGTCACTTTCATATCCTAGTGGGAATTTTTCATTATAGAACTTGGCTTGTATATTCCAATGATGGGCTTCCTCAAATGCCCGAGGTCTTCATGAGCAAGCAAGTTGGATGCACACCCACTTAGTTTTCATGTTGAGCTTTCATACACTTATAGCTCTTTAGTGCATCCGTTGCATGGCAATCCCTACTCCTCGCATTGACATCAATTGATGGGCATCTCCATAGCCCATTGATTAGCCTCATTGACGTGAGACTATCTTCTTGTTTTTGACTTCCCTTATTGATCTCTACCACCACATTCTATTCCACCCATAGTGCTATATCCATGGCTTGGGCTCATGTATTGAGTGGGAGTTGAAAAAGCTGAAGTGCGTTAAAAAGTATGGACCAATTGCTCGGCTTGTCATCGGGGTAGTGCATGATAAATACTTTGTGTGAAGAAGATGGAGCATGACAAGATTATATGATTTCGTAGGGATAACTTTCTTTAGCATCGTTATTTTGAAAGGCATGATTGGTTGTTATTATGCCTGAGTATTGATGTCTTTATATCAAATTATAGACTATTGCTTTGAATCATTTGGATCTTATTATTCATACCGTAAAAGAGATTACATGATGAAACATGTTAGGTAGCATTCCACATCAAACATTCTGTTTTTATCATTTACCTACTCGAGGACAAACAGGAATTAAGCTTGGGGATGCTTGATACGTCTCCAACGTATCTCTAATTTTTGATTGTTCCATGCTATTAAAGTATCAATCTTGGATGTTTTTATATGCAATTATATGCAATTATATATCATTTTTTGGGACTAACCTGTTAACCTAGTGCCTAGTGCCAGTTGCTATTTTCTGCTTGTTTTTGGCTTTTCAGAGAATCAGTACCAAATGAAGTCCAAATGCCACGAAACTTTTTGGAGATTTTTTTCTGGACAAAAGAGACCCTGCAGACTTGGAGAGGAGGCCAGAAGGTTCACGAAGCCTCCACAAGGCAATAGGGTGCGGCCCCAGGGGGCGCGCCCTGATGCCTTGTGGGGCCCTCGTGGCTCCGTTTGACCTAATTCCACTCCTATAAATTCACAAATATTCAGAAACCATCAGGGAGCCAGAAGAGAAAACCTTTCTGCCGCCGCAAGCCTCTGTTCTTCCGCAATCCCATCTGGAGGCCTTTTCCGGTACTCTGCCGGAGGGGGAATCGATCACGGAGGGCTTCTACATCAACCTTGCTACCCCTCCGATGATGTGTGAGTAGTTTGCCACAGACCGACGGGTCCATAGCTAGTAGCTAGATGGCTTCTTCTCTCTCTTTGATCTTCAATACCATGTTCGCCTTGATGTTCTTGGAGTTCTATCCGATGTAATCTTCTTTTGCGGTGTCTTTGTTGGGATCTGATGAATTGTGAGTTTATGATCAGATTATTCATGAGAAATATTTGACTCTTCTCTGAACTCTTTTATGCATGATTAAATATAGCTTTGTATTTCTCTCCGATCTATCGATTTGGTTTTGCCAACTAGATTGGTTTATCTTGCAATGGGAGAGGTGCTTTGTGATGGGTTCAATCTTGCGGTGCTCAATCCCAGTGACAGAAAGGGACATGACATGTATTTTTATTGTTTCCATTAAGGATAAAAAGATGGGGTTTATTCATATTGCTTGAATTTGCTTCTCTACATCATGTCATCTTGCTTAAGGCGTTACTCTGTTTTTATTAACTTAATAATCTAGATGCATGCTGGATAGCGGTCGATGAATGGAGTAATAGTAGTAGATGCTGGCAGGAGTCGGTCTACTTTTCTCAGACATGATGCCTATATACATGATCATTGCCATGAATCCATCATAATTATTTGCTTTTCTATTAATTTCCCAACAGTAATTTGTTTACCCACCGTATGTTTCTGCGCTCAAGAGAGAAGCGTCTAGTTAAAACTATGGCCCCCGGGTCTATCTTTATCATATAAAAAGCATAAAAATACCTTGCTCCAATTTATTTACTTTTATTTATTTTAGTAATTTACTTTATCAATTTATCTCTATCAGACTTAATCCTTGCAAGTAACCGCTAAGCGGATTGACAACCCTCTTATTCGCTTTGGGTGCAAGTGTTTGCTTTTGTGTGTGTAGGTGCTGTTCACTGGATCTTGCTTGGTTCTCCTACAGGATTGATAACCTTGGTTCTTAACTGAGGGAAATACTTATCTCTACTATACTGCATCATCCTCTCCTCTTCGGGGAAATACTGACGCAGTGTACAAGTAGCAGGTGTTCCTATCCCCAACACATGGAACATCCAACACCTCCACAAGTTCTACCCGTGACCTCACGCGTATGAATGAAATGGAGCTGTACACGCTCCGGAGTCTCTCTTTGCGCTAGCCTGATAGGACCGCGAGAGCTCCCTCCCACAACCCAGTGGAAGCCCCATGCTCAGCGCTGGCGGATCGATTGAATTGAGGGCGCCGCCTGGCCGCACCATCCTCAAGTTGTCTTGTGTCCGTCACGGTAGCCTCTTCACTTTTGGATGTGAAACTGAGGGCACCACGTGGCTGCACCAACCTCAAGTTGACCCATGCCAGACACGGCAGCCTCATCTTTTTGGTTGTGTAATGAATCTTATTATTATGCTGCAGTAAAGCTTTATTTTCTAGATATTATATGTGTTTGGTAAGTTATTTGCTTCAGGACTTGTGCGCGCTCGCGATCTTCCTCCTGCTCATCACGCGAGCAGGGGTTGGGCACGGTGCCTGTGCTCCGGTCAGTCCTAGAAACGCCGCCAAACCCAAGTAACTGAGCTCTGGCTCGCGGGCCTGCTCCCGTGCACGTCACCTCACCAAGGTCCTTGGTGCCTTGTCTCCTCGCATGACACCTATGAGCAAGCTAGCAAGCGTGCACTACTCCTCCTTTGTAAAACCTGTCGGTATGCAGTTATCACAGGAACAAGGCAAACAGAAGGCCTCGCGAGCGCTGCCTCGCGAGGTAGCCCACGGAAGGACGCCTCCTTAAGTCCGCAGGAAGCCCCGCGAGCGCTGCCTTGCGAGGCGGCCTGCGGCGGTCATCCTCACCAAGTGCCAACACGAGGCCTCATGAGCAAGAGCCTCATGAGGTGCACCCCGCAGCCACGACACGACAAGCGACGCGCTCCACGAAAAAGCTAAGTCTAAAAACACCTCGCGGGCTACCCTCACCACCCTTCAAGCTCTTCTCTCCCCGCAACCTCACCGAGCGTTGATGTTTTCTCCTTTGCGCAAGCCTCTTGCATGTCAAAAGCGGGGCTCCTAGAGCATCGCGCCTCAGGAGCCATTACCGCCCCCCAGAGCCCTACACCCTCTGGCCTTGTCTAGGCACGCGTCCTAACATACCAACGACGGTCGTAGCCCACTCGAGGGCTGGGTCCTGATGACGTAGAGCACCAAGGCATGCAAGAATTGGAAAACAAACCTCACAAGAGGGTCTCACGAGGAGCACAAATTACAGCAAATCATTAAGTACTTAAACACAAAAGCATCGTTTTTTATGCCCCCACGGGGCCACATCAATCTGACATAGGATAATCATCATCGCCTTCGCCTACTTCGACTCCGATGGAGCTCTCGCTACTGTCGTGGGCGAATTTCGCGAGCAGGGCATCCATGTGGTCCTCCACCGCCCTCCCGAGGCCGTCGTGGAGCTCCATGGGGACAGGGGCCATCACCCTGTCAAAGTCGAAGTTGGCGTCGGCATGGAGGAGGTTGCTGAAGATGCGCGTCGCCACCTGGCGGAGGAGGTCGCGGCACTCATCTTCGATGATGCCGTTCACCCGCTTGGCCCCCACCTCGAGCCGCTCCATGACCTTGGTGAAGAAGTCGAGGTAGCTGGCGTCGTGGGTCTCGAGGGGGCCCCGAGCCTCTCCTAGCAGATGGTGGTCAGGGTGCCGCGAGCCCGGAGCTGGAGGGAGTGGAACATCTTGGCGTGCTCGTGCTACCGCCCCTACGCCCGATCCGCCTCCAGCCTCGCCTGCTCGATGACATTGGCGACGCCGCCCACCTGCTGCTGGAGGGATGCCAACTCCTCCTTGGCGTCGGCCTTGGCCTTCAGCACGGTCTTCCGCCAGGCCTCTGCCTCTATGAGCACCTCCTTGAAGCCGTCGATCTCCTTATGGAGCTCCTCGCGCTTCTTCTTGAAGCGGTCCTCCTGGGCCTTCAGCTTCTTGCTATGGTCCGTAGCAAGCACCAGGCGGTTCTTCTCTATCTTCGCGTCGGCGTCCTCCTGGGCCTTCTTCTCCTTGGCCTGCAGCTGGGCATTGGCCCTCTCCATGCGCTGTTTGTAGGAGGCCTGGGCAGCGGCCACCTAGCGATCTATCGCCTCCAGGCGCTCGCGTTTCGCGGCCTGCTTGGTCGTCCTTCTCGCGAGCTCCCACTCGCTGATCGCGAGGTCCGCCTCGCGGGTGGCGATGGCGCTTTCCCGCGTCTGAAGCAGCTGCGCCTGTGCGACGTGCTGCTCCTGGAGCTCCTTTGTGCGGGCCTCTGCCTCCTCGCGACACTTGTCGGCCACGTCGGCCTCGCGGATGGCGTTCTCGAAGATCTCCTTCGCCTCGAAGGCGGCCTTCTTGCGCTTCGCCCGCGCGGCTTCATTTTGGCGGTGGCCCAGCTTGATGGTGACGTCGAGCTGTTGCCATCCCTCTGCGAGGCGCAGACGCTCCCCATCGAGGCGCGTCTCCTCTGCCTAGAGCTTCGCCTCAAGCTGGCCCAGAGCTACCCTGGCACGCCCCGGACACACCCGCCGGTGGTCGTTACTCCTGGGGGGATCTAGACTGGCCCCACAGATCAATACTAGTCTTTCCTGCGTACTTTGTGCTCACTCGTGCGCACCCGGGACCAACTTCCCGGTTGGTCAGCCATCCTGAAATTACTCCAAGCTGAGCACGCTTAACTTTGGAGTTCTTTCCGAATGGGCTCCCAGAAAAGAAGGAACTCCTTATTGATATGAGTAGTCTAGCATCCCTATTAAGCCAGGCTATCACATACACCCCCACTCAGAGGAACCGACGTCCTCGTCGGGCCATAGGAACGTTCCCTCTTGGCACATACGTCTGTGCATCCAGTCCGGAACATGTGCCATGCCCTGTGCCATAACGGGTCACAAACGTCATGCACAACATGACCGCGCACCTGACCCGCAAACATCCGTGTAACCGCAAGAACCTAGCTCTGATACCAACTTGTAACGCCCCGGACACACCCGCCGGTGGTTGTTACTCCTCGCGGGATCTAGACTGGCCCCATAGATCAATACTAGTCTTTCCTGCGCACTTTGTCCTCACTCGTGCGCACCCGGGACCAACTTCCCAGTCGGTCACCCATCCTGAAATTACTCCAAGCTGAGCACGCTTAACTTTGGAGTTCTTTCCGAATGGGCTCCCGGAAAAGAAGGAATTCCTTATTGATATGAGTAGTCTAGCATCCCTATTAAGCCAGGCTATCACAGCAGGACCCCACGCTTGAGCACGGTGCGGCTGTTCATGGGCGTCAGAGCCCAGGCCGGGTCTGACTCCACGTCGCCCTCCGCCATCATAGTCTGGGAAGGCCCGGTGCTCCCCTCGGTGCTGCATCGTTCGTCAGGAGCGGGGGGCTCGACGGGGCCTCCTCCTCCTCTTTCCACAGCGGCGTGCTCCGCGGGCTTGTTGCGCCTGTGGCGGGAACCTCGCGCACGGGTGAGGGCTCGCCGTGGTGCCTCCAGCGTCTGCTGCCTCCTTCTAAGTGGTGGCGCTCGGCGGGGGAGTTGGCGCTTCAGCCTCCTCCATCATTGCGTCCCCTCCGGCGGAGGGAGTCTCGGGAGGCATGGCCCCTCCTCCAAAGGCCACCTCCCGAGGCTCACCTTCCTTGGCCTCCGGAGCCGCATCCGCGCGTGGCTCCGGAGGAGCTGCTAGAACTTTGTCTACCCCCACATGCCCCGTCTCGGTTTTTGGGTGGCGGGTGGCCTCTTCACGCCCTCGGTGCTAGTGGTGGGCGCCGGGGTCCTCTTCGAGTCAGGGGTCTTCTTCTTCTTCTTCTTCTTCTTTTCTCTGGGTTCCCTGTGCAGCGAAAAGGCTCAGCCAGAGCCTCAGGAGAAAGGAACAAAGCAGAGCAAGGAAAGAAGCCAAGAAACTTACTCGTCTATGGCGACCCAGTTCCTCTTCTTCAAGAACGGTGGCGGGCGGCTCTCGCTGTCGCCCTCGTGAGGCTCCCTCACGGGGCCGCCTCCCGGGGTGGCCTCCCGAGGCTCGGCCGCCCCATCCCTGGTGCCCTCCTTCTCGGCGGGGGGCTATTGGAAATATGCCCAAGAGGCAATAATAAATTGGTTATTATCATATTTCCTTGTTCATGATAAATGTTTATTATTCATGCTAGAATTGTATTGACCGGAAACTTAAATACATGTGTGGATACATAGACAACACCGTGTCCCTAGTGAGCCTCTACTAGGCTAGCTCGTTGATCAAAGATGGTTAAGGTTTCATAACCATAGTCATGAGTTGTCATTTGATAACGGGATCACATCATTAGGAGAATGATGTGATGGACAAGACCCAACCGTAAGCTTAGCATCAGATCGTTTAGTTTATTTGCTACAGCTTTCTTCATGTCAAGTATCAGTTCCTTAGACCATGCGATCATGTCACTCCTGGATACCAGAGGAATGCCTTGTGTGCTATCAAACGTCACTTCATAATAGGGTGATCATAAAGATTCTCTACAGGTATCTCCGAAGGTGTCTGTTGGGTTGCGTGGATCAAGACTGGGATTTGTCACTCCGTATGACGGACAGATATCTCTGGGCCCTCTCGATAATACAACATCGTAAAGATCTTGCAAGCAATGTGGCTAATGAGTTAGTCATGAGATCTTGTATTGTGGAACGAGTAAAGAGACTTGACGGTAACGAGATTGAACTAGGTATGGAGATACCGATGATCGAATCTCGGGCAAGTAACATATCGCCGAACAAAGGGAATTGCATACGGGATTAATTGAATCCTTGACATCGTGGTTCAACCAATAAATATCTTCGTAGAATATGTAGGAACCAATATGGGCATCCAGGTCCCGCTATTGGTTATTGACCGGAGAGGTGTCTCGGTCATGTCTACATGATTCTCGAACCCGTAGGGTCGCACGCTTAACGTTCGTTGACGCTAGAGTAATAATGGGATAGGTATGTTGGTGACCAAATGTTGTTTGGAGTCCCGGATGACATCCCGAACGTCACGAGGAGCTTCGGAATGGTCCGGAGGTAAAGATTTATATATGGGAAGTTCTATTTTGGTCGCCGGAAAAGTTTTGGAATTTTTCGGTATTGTACCAGGAGTGCCGAAAGGGGTCCGGGGGTCCACCGGGGGGGTCCACCTGCCCCGGGGGACCACATGGACTATAGAGGGAGGCGCACCAGCCACTGGTGGGCTGGGCGCCCCTCCCCCCAAGGCCCATGCGCCCTAGGGCTGGTGGGGAAACCCTAGAAGGGGGAGCCCCCCTTGCCTGGGGGCTACTCCACCCCCTAGGGGCCGCCACCCCCTCCTTGGAGGAGGGGCAAAGGGGGCTGCGCCCCTCCCCCTTGCTCCTATAAATATAGGAGGGGTGGGAGAGCTGCAACACACCAATTGCCATGCCCTGGCGGCAGCCCTACCTCTCCCGTTATTTCTGTTTCTCCGCAGATAGGTTCCGGCAGCGTTTGGCGAAGCCCTGCCGGTACTGTACCACCACCATCACCACCACGCTGTCGTGCTGGTTGTGATCCCATCTACTTCTCCCCCTTCGCTTGCTAGATCAAGGAGGAGGAGACATCACCGAGCCGCACGTGTGCTAGACTCGGAGGTGCCGTCCGTTCGGCGCTAGATCGGTTGGATCGTGATTGGATCGCGAAGAGTACGACAACATCAACCACGTTTTATACGCTTCCTCTTTCAGTCTACAAGGGTATGTAGACACACTCCCCTCTCGTTGCTATGCATCTCCTAGATTAGATCTTGGGTGTTCATAGGAATTTTTTTGATTTTCATGCTTCGTTCCCCATCAGTGGCATCATGAGCTAGCTCTATGCGTAGATGTATTTGCACGAGTAGAACACAAAAAGTTGTGGTTATTGATGTTCAAATTGCTTACTTCCTTTGTCTTATTTGGATTCGGTGGTATTGTGGGATGAAGTGGCTCGGACCAACCTTACATGTCCTCGCACATGAGACCGGTTCCACTGACTAACATGCAACTTGTATTGCATAAAAGTGGCTTTGCGGGTGACTGTCTCTCCCACTTTAGTTGAATCTGATTTGACAAGGGTGGTCCTTGTAGAACGTTACAAGGCAACTTGTATATCACCATTGTGGTTTTGTGTAGATAAGAACGGTTCTTATAGTTTGCCCTAGCAGCCACGTAAAAATTGCAACAACAAAGTAGAGGACGTGTAACTTATTTTTGCAGGGCATGTTGTGATGTGGTATGGCCAAAACATGATGTGATATATGTTGATGTATGAGATGATCATGTTTTTTAATAGGTTCACAACTTGCATGTCAATGAGTACGGCAACCGGCAGCAGCCATAGGGTTGTCTTTAATTTATTGTATGACCTGCGTGTCAACTATTAAACGCCATGCAATAGTTGTAGAAGCAATAGTTGGCGAGACAACCACGTGATGACACGATGATGGAGATCATGGTGTCATGCCGGTTGCGATGGAGATCTTGCCGGTGCTTTGGAGATGGAGATCAAAAGCACGAGATGATGATGGCCATATCATGTCACATATTGATTGCATGTCATGTTTATCTTTTTATGCATCTTATTTTGCTTAGGACGACAGCAGCATTATAAGATGATCCCTTCACTTAATTTCAAGATAAAAGTGTTCTCCCTAAAGTATGCACCATTGCGAAAGTTCGTCGTTTCGAAGCACCTCGTGATGATCGGGTGTGATAGACTCTACGTTCGCATAGAACGGGTGTAAGCCAGTTTTACACATGCAGAATACTTGGGTTAAACTTGATGAGCCTAGCATGTACAGACATGGCCTCGGAACACGGAGGACCGAAAGGTCGAACATGAGTCATATAGTAGATATGATCAACATGGAGATGTTCACCATTGATGACTGCCCCATCTCACGTGGTGATCGGACATGGGTCAGTTGATGTGGATCATGTAACACTTAGACAACTTGAGGGATGCTGATTTAAGTGGGAGTTCTTTAGTAATTTGATTGGAAGAACCAATTATCATGAACTTAGTCTAATTGTCTTTGCAAATTAATGTTGTAGATCAATGGCTCGCGTTGTAGCTCCCTTGAATTTTAATGCGTTCCTAGAGAAAGAAAAGTTGAAAGATTATGGTAGCAACAATGCGGACCGGGTTCGTAATCTGAGGATTATCCTCACTGCTGGACAGAAAGTGTATGTCCTTGATGCACCGCTTGGTGACGCAGCCCCTCAAGATGAGCCTGTAGATGTTATGAACGTTAGGCCGGCACGTTCTGATGACTACTCGATAGTTCAGTGCACCATGCTTTACGGCTTAGAACCGGGGCTCCAAAGACGTTTTGAGCACCACGGAGCATATGAGATGTTCCAGGAGCTGAAATTGGTATTTTAGGCTCACGCCTGGGTCGAGAGGTATGACACCTCCAGCAAGTTCTTTAGCTGCAAGATGGAGGAGAACAACTCCATTAGTGAGCACGTACTCAAAATGTCTGGGTACTTCAGCCACTTGAATCAGTTGGGAGTTAATCTTCCGGATGAAGTAGCGATTGACAGAGTTCTCTAGTCACTACCACCGAGCTACAAAATCTTTGTGATGAACTATAATATGCAAGGGATGGAGAAAACAATCCCTGAGCTCTTCGCGATGCTTAAGGCCGCGGAGGTAGAAATCAAGAAAGAACATCAAGTGTTGATGGTCAATAAGACCACCAGTTTCAAGAAGAAAGGCAAGGGAAAGAAAGGGAACTTCAAGAAGAATGGCAAGCCAGTTGTCACTCCCGTGAAGAAACCCAAGGCTGGACCCAAACCTGAGACTGAGTGCTTCTATTGCAAGGGGAATGGTCACTGGAAGCGGAACTGCCCCAAGTACTTGGCAGATAAGAAGGCTGGCAACGTCAACAAAGGTATATTTGATATACATGTTATTGATGTGTACCTTTCTAGTGGTCGTAGTAGTGCCTGGGTATTTGATACTGGTTCGGTTGCTATATTTGTAACTCGAAATAGGAGATGCGGAATAAACGGAGACTAGCTAAGGATGAGGTGACAATGCGCGTCGGAAATGGTTCCAAGGTTGATGTGATCACCGTCGGCACGCTCCCTCTACAGTTACCTTCGGGATTAGTTTTTAACCTGAATAATTGTTATTTGGTGCCAGCGTTAAGCATGAACATTATATCTGGATCTTGTTTATTGCGAGACGGTTATTCATTTAAGTCAGAGAATAATGGTTGTTCTATTTATATGGATAATATCTTTTATGGTCATGCACCCTTGGGGAATGGTTTATTCTTGTTCAATCTCGATCGTAGTGATACACATGTTCATAATATTGATGCCAAAAGATGCAAAGTTAATGATGATAGTACCACATACTTGTGGCACTACCGCTTAGGTCATATTGGTGTAAAGCGCATGAAGAAACTCCATGCTGATGGACTATTGGAATCTCTTGATTATGAATCATTTGATACATGTGTACCATGCCTCATGGGCAAGATGACTAAGACCCCGATTTCCAGAACAATGGAGCGGGCAAGTGACTAGTTGTAAATAATACATATCGATGTATGCGGTCCAATGAGCGTTGAAGCACGCGGTGGATATCGTTATTTTCTTATCTTCGCAGATGATTTGAGTAGATATGGGTATATTTACTTAATGAAACACAAGTCTGGAACATTTGAAAAGTTCAAGGAGTTTCAGAGTGAAATAGAGAATCATCATAATAATAAATTAAATTTGTACGATCTGATCCTGGAGGTGAATATTTGAGTTACGAGTTTCGTATGCATTTAAGACAATGTGGAATTGTTTCACAGCTCACGCCACCTGGAACACCACAGCGTAATGGTGTGTCCAAACGTCGTAATCGTACTCTATTGGATATGGTGCGATCTATGATGTCTCTTACTGATTTGCCACTATCATTTTGGGGTTATGCATTAGAGACAGCCGCATTCATTTTAAACAAGGCACCGTCTAAATCCGTTGAGACGACACCGTATGAATTATGGTTTGGCAAGAAACCTAAGCTGTCGTTTCTTAAAGTTTGGGGATGCGACGCTTATGTCAAGAGGCTTCAGCCTGATAAGCTCGAACCCAAAGTGGAGAAGTGCATCTTCATAGGATACCCTAAAGAGACCATTGGGTATACCTTCTATCACAGATCCGAGGGCAAAATCTTTGTTGCTAAGAATGGGTCCTTTCTAGAGAAGGAGTTTCTCTCAAAAGAAGTGAGTGGGAGGAAAGTAGAACTTGATGAGGTAATTGTAGCTTCTCTCGAATTGGGAAGTAGCACATCACAGAAAGAAGTTCCTGTGATGTCTACACCAGCCGGAGAGGAAGCTAATGATGATGATCATGAAACTTCGGATCAAGTTACTACTGAACTTCGTAGGTCAACCAGGGTATGTTCCGCACCAGAGTGGTATGGTAATCATGTCCTGGAAGTCATGTTGTTAGACAACGGCGAACCTACGAACTATGAAGAAGCAATGATGAGCTCGGATTCCGACAAATGGCTTGAGGCCATGAAATCCAAGATAGGATCCATGTATGAGAACAAAGTATGGACTTTGGTGGACTTGCCCGATGACCGGCGGGCCATTGAGAATAAATGGATCTTTAAGAAGATGACAGATGCTGATGGTAGTGTCACCATATATAAAGGTTGACTTGTTGCAAAGGGTTTCCAACAAAATCAAGGGGTTGACTACGATGAGACCTTCTCACACATAGCATTGCTTAAGTCTGTTAGAATTATGTTAGCAATTGCCGCATTTTATGATTATGAGATATGGCAGATGGACGTCAAAATAGCGTTCCTTAATGGGTTTCTTAAGGAAGAGTTGTATATGATGCAATCGGAAGGTTTTGTCGATCCTAAGGATGCTAACAAAGTATGCAAGCTCCAGCGATCCATATATGGACTGGTGCAAGCATCTCGGAGTTGGAATATACGCTTTGATGAGGTGATCAAAGCTTTTGGTTTTATACAAACATACGGAGAAGCTTGTATTTACAAGAAAGTGAGTGGGAGCTCTGTAGCATTTCTAATATTATATGTGGATGACATATTATTGATTGGAAATGATATAGAATTTATGGAAAGCATAAAAGGTTATTTGAATAAGAGTCTTTCAATGAAAGACCTGGGGGAAGCTGCTTACATATTGGGCATCAAGATCTATAGAGATAGATCGAGACATTTGATAGGACTTTCACAAAGCACATACCTTGACAAGATTTTGAAGAAGTTCAAAATGGACCAGTCAAAGAAAGGGTTCTTGCCTGTGTTGCAAGGTGTGAAGTTGAGTAAGACTCAAAGCCCGACCACGGCAGAAGAAAGAGAAAGGATGAAAGTCATCCCCTATGCCTCAGCCATAGGCTCTATAATGTATGCCATGCTGTGTACCAGACCTGATGTGTGCCTTGCCATAAGTCTACCAGGGAGGTACCAAAGTGATCCAGGAGTAGATCACTAGACAGCGGTCAAGAATATCGTTAAGTACCTGAAGGGGACTAAGGACATGTTTCTCGTAGATGGAGGTGAAGAAGAGCTCGTCGTAAAGGGTTATGTCGATGCTAGCTTCGACACAGATCCGGACGACTCTAAGTCTCAAACCAGATACATATTTAATTTAAATGGTGGAGCAGTCAGTTGGTGGAGTTCCAAGAAAAGCGTCGTAGCGGGATCTACATGTGAAGCGGAATGTATAGCTGCTTCGGAAGGAGCACAAGAAGGAGTCTGGATGAAGGAGTTCATATCTGATCTGGGAGTAATACCTAGTGCATCGGATCCAATGACTATCTTTTGTGACAACACTAGAGCTATTTCTATTGCCAAGGAGCCTAGGTTTCACAACAAGACCAAGCACATCAAGTGCCGCTTCAACTCCATTCGTAATTACATTAAGGATGGAGACATAGAACTTTGCAAAGTACATACGGATATGAATGTTGCAGACCCATTGACTAAACCTCTTCTGCGAGCAAAACTTGATCAGCACCAAGACTCCATGGGTGTTAGATTCATTACGATGTAAACTAGATTATTGACTCTAGTGCAAGTGGGAGACTGATGGAAATATGCCCTAGAGGCAATAATAAATTGGTTATTATCATATTTCCTTCTTCCTCATAAATGTTTATTATTCATGCTAGAATTGTATTGACCGAAAACTTAAATACAAGTGTGGATACATAGACAACACCGTGTCCCTAGTGAGCCTCTACTAGACTAGCTCATTGATCAAAGATGGTTAAGGTTTCCTAACCATAGACATGAGTTGTCATTTGATAACGGGATCACATCATTAGGAGAATGATGTGATGGACAAGACCCAACCGTAAGCTTAGCATCAGATTGTTTAGTTTATTTGCTACAACTTTCTTCATGTCCTATAAATATCTTGGTGCTGACATCGTGGTTCAACCGATAAAGATCTTCATATAATATGTAGGAACCAATATGGGCATCCAGGTCCTGCTATTGGTTATTGAGCGGAGAGGTGTCTCGGTCATGTCTACATGATTCTCGAACCCGTAGGGTCGCACGCTTAACATTCGTTAATGCTAGAGTAATATTGGGATATGTATGTTGGTGACCGAATGTTGTTCGGATTCCCGGATGAGATCCCGAACATCACGAGGAGCTTCGGAATGGTCCGGAGGTAAAGATTTATATATGGGAAGTCCTATTTTGGTTGCCGGAAAAGTTTCGGGATTTTTCGGTATTGTATCGGGAGTGCCGAAAGGGGTCCGGGGGTCCACCTGCCCCGGGGGACCACATGGACTATAGAGGGAGGCGCAGCAGCCCCTGGTGGGCTGGGCGCCCCTCCCCCCAAGGCCCATGCGCCCTAGGGCTGGTGGGGAAACCCTAGAAGGGGGCGCCCCCTTGCTTGGGGGCTACTCCACCCCCTAGGGGCCGCCACCCCCTCCTTGGAAGAGGGGCAAAGGGGGCTGCACCCCTCCCCCTTGCTCCTATAAATAGAGGAGGGCTGGGAGGGCTGCAACACACCAATTCCCACGCCCCGGCGGCAGCCCTACCTCTCCCGTTATTTCCGTTTCTCTGCAGATCGGTTCCGACAGCGTTTGGCGAAGCCTTGCCGGTACTGTACCACCACCACGCCGTCGTGTTGGTTGTGATCTGATGTAGGGTGGAAGCCTAATTGACGATCTTTTCACACTTGGAGGGGGAAATTGGAAAAACAACAAGAGGGAAATCACTCAAACAAACCCAAATCACACATCCACTAGGAAAGCATACATGAGATCCACAAGCATACAAGATCAATCCATGGAAACAAACACAAGGTAAAGTTCTTCCCACTCCAAAGGAGGTGAGGTCTTGATGATCTAGATGAGATCCTTCTCCCTTAGGAGGTCTTGATAATCCTATGATGGGGATCCTTCTCCCTAGAGAGGTCTTGATTCCCCAAGAGGAGATACAAGGAGCAAAGCTCTAGTCAATGTCTCAATATACTTTGCTAACCCTAAAACATAGGTAGGAGATGAGTATATATAGCCTAGGAGGTGAAGGGGTACATGGGCCTCGGCCCGAGTGGTTGAGACAGTCAGGCGTCGGACGTCCGGACGCTACCGGTCGACCGGTGGCTCGTGAGGGTCCGGACGTCCAGAAGAGTCCGGACTTCCGGTGTTTTGGTTCTGTTGAGGTGGTGCCAGATTTCCGGAGATGGTCGGACGTCCGGTCGCTGTAGGGTGTCGGACGTCCAGTAAGTGTCGGTCGTCAGGCCGCTATAGCATGCGTCGGCTGGATCTTCTAGATGGCTTATCCTCCAGGCGTCGGACGTCCGACAGGGGCTGGTCGTCCGGTGGCTGTAGCTCCCTGGCAGCCCTTTCTCTTGCTTCTCACACTTGGTGTCCTCGCCATCTTGTCCATTGGTGGTAGCAACTTCATGTCCTTCCTCCAACTACCTAATCACACACAAGGTCTCGTTTGAGGTAGTAGCCATGTCTCACATGTAGAATGTGTAAGTTCGGAGAGGAGCGAGTTCACCTCGGTTTCGATGGCTATTGCACGTGCTCTAGTCATGGGTCCACGTGTTGTCTTGGGAGATGAAGGTACGTCCATGGCGATGACCGTCGGATGCTCCGCATCATCTCCCCCCCCCCTTGAAAAAGATCCGTCCTCGGATCAGAATCCACATCTCCATGGAAGGGAGATAAGTCCTTGACGTTGAAGATGTCGCTCAAATTGTACTTGTCGCGAGGTATGTCAATCTTGTAGGCGTTGTTGTTGTAGCGTGCTAGCACCTTGTAGGGGCCGTCGGCTCGAGGTAGTAATTTTGACTTGCGCTCGTTGGGGAAGCGGTCTTTGCGAAGGTGTAGCCATACAAGATCTCCGGTGACGGTGTCCTAGACTAGGGTGTACTAACCTAGTCGGCCCATTGTCGGTACCAAAACCGGCAGATCTCGGGTAGGGGGTCTGAGCTGTGGATCTTGGAGTCAATGGATAACAAGGAGCGTAGAGATAGCGATTACCCAGGTTCGGGCTCTCTTGAGGAGGTAAAACCCTACGTCCTGCTTGATTGTATTGATATGTTTGTATAATGATTACAGAGTTGATCTACCTTGAGATCGGATGGACTAAACCCTAGGTAGGTACAATGGTAATGGTTTTCCCTGCCTCTACGGACTAAACCCCCTGGTTTATATAGACACCAGGGGGACCTAGGGTTACATATGGTCGGTTGCCCTCAGGGGATAAATATGCCGGTCACGCTAAACCTTTCTTGGAGGAGACGCCAAGTCTTCGGAGGTTTCCGTCTGGTGCACGGGGTCGCCTGCATTCTGGCCTTCCTTCGATGAGCTAAGAGTGGCCCACTAGTCCGGCCTACGAGAGATAGGCCGGTAGCCCGAGTACCCCCTAGTCCGGGACACCCTCAGTAGCCCCCGAACTAGTCTTCGAAGCCGAGGTACATACCGAACACCATCGGCTTTGTGGACTAGTTCCTTCCCTTCTGTGGTGCTTGTGTCAAGCCTGCAACCCCTCTGGATCAAGTCCTCAAGGGCTGCCTAACCATATGTTCCCCGAATTATGCTTCGGTCTCCGAAGTGTATCAACAACTTAGCCCCGAAGGCTAGTCGCATAGGTGTGAACAGTGATCCCATCTAACAACTTTTGCCGAAGGGTCACGACCCGCCACGACCATGAGTTGGTTTATGAAAACTCAATTCGCGGCTCGAGGCGGTTCCTCCATTGGCGCGTCCCATCGATATGGAGATCGTGCCCTGTTTTTAAGGGATATGATCAATGATTCGGGCTATCCCATGCGCGCATAATGGCACAATTATATGGGGAAGCAGCGAGGCCTGCGGTGCAGTAAAAGGACCCTTGGTTTTACAGTAGCCCATATAAGGGGAGCGACCACCATTTCCTTCGCACGCTCTCACTTCCTCCTTCGCCGTTGCCTTCCCAATCTCTTGAGCTCCAGCGCCCATATCTGTTCTTCCTACCTAGAACCTCTCCAGCCATCCCCTCAATCCGGCCATGGCCGGCTCCGGATCTAAGGGCAAGTGGGAGGCCTCCATCGTCACCGAGAGCGCCATCCTAGAGCTGAAGAACGTGGGTTACCTTCCCGCCGACGTCGCTCACCGCACTCTGGAGGCGGGTCAAGTCATCCCCACGCCGAGGCCCGGCGAGAGGGCGGTGTTCCTCCCCCATTTCATCCGAGGTTTAGGCTTTCCCCTCCACCCCTTCGTCAGGGGTCTGATGTTTTTCTATGGGCTCGATTTCCACGATCTTGCCCCGAACACTTTTCTGCACATCTCGGCCTTCATCATCATCTGCGAGGCCTTTCTTCGGGTTCGGCCACACTTCAGCCTGTGGTTGAAGGTTTTCAACATCAAGCCAAAGATCATTGACCCCCAGCAGGTGGACTGCAGGGGAGCGATGGTCAGCAAGCTTCCCTGGGTTGAGTGGCAGAGGGCGCCTTCATCGAAACCGTCAAGATCTGGCAGAAGGAATGGTTCTACATCACAGAGCCGCGAAATGTGGATTCGGGAGTGATCCCCGCCTTCAGAGCCGGACCCCCCACGAGGTTGTCTCATGGACCAAGAAGGGCCTCGACTGGGGGTCAAAGAAGGAGCTGGCGTTGCAGCCGAGCTGAATATCCAAGATGATAGAGCGGGGGGTTGAGCTGCCCAACGTGATCCAGATCATGCTCTGCCACCGCATCCTCCCCTTTCAAGACCGGGCCTCTCCCATTTGGGTCTACAAGCCCGAAGACCCCGCCACCGTGCTCAGCTTCTACCACACTTCCCACGCTTAGCTGTGGAAGGTGCTATTCAAGCCGTAGAAGGACTGGCCGGCCGAGGAGGAAGACATCAGCCTCGACACCACAAACCTCCCTCGCGAGGTATGATAAGATTTACTCTTGTATTCGGATTGTTCCTTTTTGACAAAGTACTCAATTCTCTCTTTTCTCCTTCACAAAGCTGGCTGAAGAAGGCTGAGCGAATAGACAGCCCGGCCTGACTGCCCGAGGGCCCTAGCACGGCCTTGCTGACGGCCATGTTGGCTGAGGAGCTGTACGAGGCGCCGGAGAAGAAGGAGAAGAAGAAGGAGGCCAGAGAGGGCCTCCGTTCTTGAGGACCCCCGGACACTAGATCCAGGGACACCCAAGCCCCCTCCGCCTTAGAAGAGAAGAAGGAGTAGGGAGAGGATGGGGAGGAAAGCGACTCCTCCCGAACAAGGAAGAGGGCGGTGTCCGAGGACGCCGAGGAGGATCAGCTTCCTCTTGTCCCAAAAAAACCATGCAGGGCCAAGGTGGCCCTGTCCAACAACATATCGGCCTCTGCCGAGGACTCCGAGGCCTCCGAAGAGGTTCCTCGGCGGGCCCCCAGGATCAAACCGTAGGCCCAAAGGTATGTATCCTAAGATACACCTGTGCATTTTTAGCCAAACTAAGTCTGCTATTGATCGCGCTTCTGCTTCTAACATTGCAGCCCGCTGCGCGACCTCCCTACCGATCAAGTCTCAGAGGGGGATTCTCCATCGGCCGCGCTGGCAGAGAGTGGGACCGAGTCGCGCGCCTCACCTCCTCCGATCGTCGAGGAGGTCGAGGAGGTTCTGTCAAGGAGGACCCCTCCCATGCCGCACACAGGGGGAGGGGACGACACCGTCATGCCTGAGGTGCATACCTCGGCCACCGAAGACCAGGAGAGGAGAACCCTTCTGGTGAACGAAGAGGGGGAGCCCGGATCATCTGAGCTCTTCCCGAGAGCGGCCCTGGAGCCGTTAAGGCACCCGGAGCCAACCATTCTGGCCTCCACAGAAGGAGGAGCCGAGGTGCCCCCGCCACCCCCGCCCGCTCCAGAGCGGGTTTTGACCGAGTGTCCGGACGAGATCGAGGAAGCTTTAACCAGCTCCTCTATCGCCGAAGAGCACCGTGCCCTTATGGGCGCGGTGTTGCAAAGTCTTCGGTCCGTGGATAACGGACTGAAGGAGGCCTTCAGCGGCCTTCTCACAGGCTTCCAGATAGGCCATGTAATGCCTTTTCCTTAGAAAATTTCTTTTATATGAATATATAACCTCATACACAGTAGCCCCCGAGCCCTGGATAAGTTTGAAAAAACTTAGGCGGGGGTCGAATAGATTTGATGTATAGATGATAGCAGAATGAGCAGTAGCCCCTGAGACTTTGACTGGATTGACAAAAGCCGGTCAGAGGATAAAAAATTGATAACCCGGATCCAAATGCGCTTAGTTTAATGTGCAGGTGTCATCCTCGGCGGCAGCCGCCAACGCCGAGGAGTTGGCCGAGCTGAATCAGAAGCTCAAGAGCTCCGAGGATGACCTCGGCCTGCTGAATAAGCGGTTCAACGAGGCGCAAGGCAAGTTAGAACTACACTATTTACTACAGCAATTTTTAAGTAAGGTTTAAGTAATTAACCTAATCAGGGTGCAACTGATATTATTGCAGCTGCTGCCGCGGAGGTCGAGAACCTCAAGGCCGAGCTGAGGAAAGCTCAGCTGGAAGCTGCGGAGCAGAAGGCTGCGGCCGAACAGGCAGCTGCCGAACTGGCGACGGTAAAAACCGCTAGCCAGAAGCACGAGGCGAGAGTGTCTGAAGTGCAGCAAGAGCTCAAGGATGCCGTCACAAAATGTGAGGTCCTTGAGCAGAAGAATAAGGATCAGGCGGCCGAGATAACCTCACTAGGATCGGTGGCTAAGGAAGCGCGAACGGAGGCGCATGGCTACCAGGAGGAGCTCCGCCAAGTTAGACTTACTATGGATGGTAAGCCATACTTACTGCAAAGTGTCTTTGGCGGTAACAGGTTCACTTTTCTCACGTGAGTGTGGCGTTCCCCAGGCGCTTTTGTGGACCTCCCGAGGAGTGCAGCGGATGTAGCTAGGTTCTTTTCAACCCAGGAGGGTCATGCCGAGGAGAGGTTGTTTTGGGTGCAGTTCCAAGCGCCCAAACACCCTCCCCTCCTCAACAACCAGATGAAGCAGCTGATGGAGTTGCATCAGATGGCGAAGCCGGCGATGAAGGACCTCTGCGTCAACCTGTGGCCTTCGGAGCCGCTACCGAGCAGCTATTTCGGCTTAGTGCAGAAGCTGTATGACGCCACACCCCGGATTGATGCCTGGAAGCGCTCCGTATGCATTGAGGGAGCTCGAATGGCCTTCGGCAAAACCATGGTGCACTGGCCGAAGATCAAGCCAGCTGAGGTGGCCACCGAACCTCCGCCCCCTGGGAAGGACCACAGGTGCCCCGAGCAGTACTTTCCCATCGTGATGGATGGTGCTCGGGCAATAGAGGCCCAGTGCTCGAAAGATGTAATTTATGAGTGAATTTATTTTCCTTGTATCCGAGGAGTTGAAACTTTTGTGGTGTTGAAATGCAACTGGTTGGCCATAAATATATTGCCTTATATGTTTATTTTGACTCCCGCGCGGCCGTTTTTTAACTAAAACTTGCCAGTCGTCGGCATCAGCCCCCTTGCAGATACTGCATGGGGTGTGTTCTCTTAACACCTTAACCCTTAGCTGACATCTCGGTTCCTGGAGGCGGTTGTGTGTAAGGAAAACGAGGCAATCGGACTATGCGGCTTTAGTGCTTTCACTTAGCCATAGGAGCTTGACCGCGGGGGCTGGTGACTAGCCCCCAGTGTATGTGATATTCGGGCGCACCGAGGTTGATACCATTATCACTTGGTTCCTGTAACGGTAAACCCTTCATTTGACACGGATTAACCTCCATTGATTTTTAGTTTGACACTTGTCATCGGATCGCCGACCAGTTCTGGCTTATTATGACAGTCAGTTTTTGGCTTTTTCCGCTAAGGTACTTAACCAGGCTAGCTAGAAGTACAATCGCAGTGGTTCTCCCTTTACCCTCCTAGCCAAACAATGTGGAACGTAAGAGGGCAAACACAGGAGCCAGGCAACCTAACCATTGACCAAAGACATAATTCGGAATTGATTCATATAATGCAATATCCATGACGCCGAGCACATGTAATAAAATTGGTGCCAGAATGATGTTTGGAGCAAGATTTGTAGTCGAGCCCCCGGTCTATTAGCCGATATCATCTAAAACGGAACGTATCATACCAGTTTACTTCGGCCAAAAAGCGGAGAGGAAAGCGCAACATAATTGACTACAGTATGACCGGAGAAAAATGGTCGTAATTTTCTTTGAATTCGTGACGTCTATACGTACAAACCGGACTGCCGAAGTAACTTTTACAGATACTTTAAGAAATAAACACATTAGAGGAAAGGTTTACACAGGGCCTTCATGAGTGGTTTGACGTCCCTACTGCGCCCTGCCGCACGTCTGTGCCTTTGCTCTTTGTGAAGCTTCCATGTGATTGGAGTCGTCGATTATATGCTTGGCGGAAGTAATAATGTTCGGCGGACAAGCCCTTGGGAAAGGGTTTTGAGAAGTCGTCGCAGTGTATCAACTTAACGCTGATCAGGCCCTAGATGGTGCCTATTATTTAGGAGTGTTCTGAGAACATCTTTGGCCGTGGCTCGGTTTAACCGAGCTCTCAGCCCTTGAGTCGTTTGCCGCCACAGCTGCCCATGGAATCTTGAGCGCGAAGTTGTGCACTCGAGGTACGTACTTCGCGGCTGGGTGGGCCATGTTGTGGGGCGCGTATCCCTATTTAGGGTGAGCATGGGAGTGCTCCGGGACCGAGGCCATAGCTCAGGAGCGTTTGCGTGCGTCCAGTGCCTTGATGGTAGACTGGGCCTGCGACACTTCTTCGGCGGCCTGGACTTCGGCGGCTAGAGCTGCTGTGTGTTCCTCTGTTCGGAGGGAGCGCTCGGTGTAACCGTTGACGGTAATAACACCCATCAGTCCTGGCATCTTGAGCTTCAGATATGCATAGTGCGGGACGGCATTAAAGCGGGCGAACGCTGTCTGGCCGAGGAGTGCGTGGTAACCGCTGTGGAAGGGAACAATGTCGAAGATTAAGTCTTTGTTGCGGAAGTTGTCGGGCAAACCGAAGACTACTTCCATGGTCACGGATCCCGAGCATCGTGCCTCGATGCCTGGGATTACACCTTTAAAGGTGGTGTTACTGGGTTTGATCCTTGGCGGGTCGATTCCCATCTTCCTCACTGTATCTGAGTAAATCAGGTTGAGGCTGCTGCCTCCGTCCATAAGGACTCTGGTGAGGTGATATCCATCCACGATGGGGTCGAGCACCACAGGTGCCATTCCTCCATGACAGATACTGGTCGGATGGTCTCGACGGTCGAAAGTGATCAGGCAAGCCGACCATGAGTTGTACTTCGGGGCCACCGGCTCTAGGGCGTAGACATCCCAAAGTGCACGTTTCCGCTCCTTCTTGGGTATATGCATGACGTAAATCATGTTCACGGTTTTTACCTCGGGAGGGAACTGCTTTTGACCTCCATTGTTCGGCCCGCGAGGTTCGTCGTCATCCTCGCTGCGGGGACCCTTGCTCTATTCCTCGGCTGTAAGTTTGCCGGCCTGCTTGATTACCCAACAGTTACGGTTGGTGTGGTTGGCGGGCTTGTCTAGGGTACCGTGAATCTGGCAGGGCCTATCCAAGATTCTATCCAGTATAGACGGGCTGTCCCGGTTCCCTTTAGAGGGTTTCTTCCGCGGTCCTGATTTTGAGCCGCTGAACCCGGGATTTACCGCCGCATCATCGGCTTCACTGCCATTGTTTGTGTGCCGGCGCTTATTATTCCTGTTGCGCCGGGGTTTACCGTTCTCGTCCCGGGCCTCGGAGGTGCCGGGGTCGTCGGGATGGTTGCTTCGACGAGCCAACCAACTATCCTCACCCGCGCAAAAGCGGGTCATTAGGGAGGTGAGGGCTGACATTGTTCTTGGCTTATCTTGGCTGAGCTGGCGAGCGAGCCATTCGTCCCGGATACTGTGCTTGAATGCGGCAATTGCTTCAGCATCCGGACAGTCGACGATCTGGTTCTTCTTAGTCAAGAACCGATTCCAAAATTGCCGAGCTGACTCCCCGGGCTACTGAACGATGTGGCTCAGGTCGTCGGCATCCGGCGGCCGAACATAGGTGCCTTGAAAGTTGGCTCGGAATGCATCCTCGAGCTCCTCCCAGCTCCTGATGGAGTTTTCGGGTAGGCTGTTCAACCAGTGCCTTGCCGGTCCTTTAAGTTTTAATGTTAGATATTTAATGGCGTGGAGGTCATCTCCTCGGGTCATATGAATGTGGATAAGAAAATCTTCGATCCACATGGCTGGGTCAGTTGTCCCATCATACTGTTCTATGTTCACGGGCTTAAACCCTTCAGGGAACTGATGCTGCATCACCTCGTCTGTAAAACACATTGGGTGAGCGGCGCCTCTGACCCGGGCCACGTCATGCCGGAGATCGGTTGTCATCCGGGCACGGTGCTACTCCCGAGCTCTATCGTTCCTATCGCGCCAATCTTGGTATCTGTCCCGTCCAGCGGGCGTGTGTCCTCTGGATCCATAATTGGATCTTGACTGTATCCCTTTGGCGTTTAGGTCGTGCCACAAATCATATGGGTCATCCGGTTGAACCGGGTCCTTGCCCGCCCGGCGAGGGGGTGCGGGTGGGTATTCAGTTTCTCTAGCCGTCCTATCCCGTCGTCGAGGGGGGCGGGCGGGCTGGCTTGTCTGAGTTCGTCTGGGAGGTATGGGCTCAAGGGCCTCATCCTCAAATGACGGAAGCAAGCGCCATCGTGGGTAACTTTTGTATTGATCCTGGCACTGATTGTCGAAGCCCTCTTCGGGTGCTAAGACCATCGTTCATCTATCGTTAAGGGTTTCTTGTTCGGCCTTTAGCTGCTGCTGTTTCTTCTTCAAGCTTCGGGCAGTGGCTATGAGATGCTGCTTGAATCTTTCCTGGTCCAGGGGGTCCTCGGGGACGAGAAAGTCTTCCGGTCCGAGGCTGTCCTCCTCTTCGGAAGGAGGGAGGTAGTTGCTATCCTCGGAATCCTCGGGGTCCTCGGGGTTGCCTTGATCCTTTTGCTCTTCAGAAGCATGGAAGTGTTGTTCAGGGATGGTGTTGTCGCTGGGCTCCCCCTTGTTGTCTGGAGCATCTTTATCTCCGGTGCCATTTGTGTCTGTGTTACTTTCCCTGCCCCTTCCATGTCCCCTGGATCGCTTTCGTCGGCGTTTGGGCGGTTCCTTGTCAGGGCCGCCGCCATCCTTCTTGAGGATGTCATCATCCTTCTTGGGGGTGTCGACCATGTAAACGTCGTAGGTGGAGGTGGCAGTCCACTTTCCGGTGTTGGGAGTGGCAAGGGAGGGAGCCATATAAGGCATGGCGTCGATATCCTCGTCCATGTCGTCAGCCTCCTCGGAGGCGTAGTCCAACATGTCGGTTAAGTCTTCGATAGTGGCTACTAAGTGGGTGGTGGGTGGGACGTAAAATTCCCCGCGGCTGGCCTCAAGTCCGATTTGTTCATGGACCGAGGATGGGCCATCCGCGATGGTCATCATCTGGATCCGATCTAACGTCTCGCTTAAGAGCAAGAGGTCCGCCGGATTCGTCCTTGGGCATCCTTCGAAGCTGAACTCCGGTGTGCCTGCACCAGGGGTGTGTTCGGCCAAGGGCGACCCCTGGTTCTCTGGCGCTGGGGTCAGATCCAAACTCGAGGCTAGATCCGAACTGAGGACCGGCCCAGAGACGGGGCCGGGGGGAAGATCCGAAGTTAAGGCCTCGGGATTATTAGGCTCCGCAGGTAAAGCTGAGAACCTAGTAAAGATCAGATCGCCCCAAGAGTCGGCGACATACTCTAGGTTGCCAAACCTGATCTCCTGCTCAGGGGCGAAGCTATCGATCTGGTCAAGGTGACCAGTCGGGTTTGCATGCAGCACGACACTGCCAAATGCGAAAAGCTGGCCGGGGACGAAGATGTCCCCGCTGCGGATGCCATCGCTGATGACTAGGTGAGCCATTGATCCTTGATGACCCAACCGCGGAACTCTCAATGAAAGCACCAATGTCGGTACCAAAACCGGCAGATCTCGGGTAGGGGTTTCGAGTTGTGGATCTTGGAGTCAATGGATAACAAGGAGCGTAGAGACAGCGATTACCCAGGTTCGGGCCCTCTCGAGGAGGTAAAACCCTACGTCCTGCTTGATTGTATTGATGTGTTTGTATGATGATTACAGAGTTGATCTACCTCGAGATCGGATGGACTAAACCCTAGGTGGGTACGATGATAATGGTTTTCCCTGCCTCTACGGACTAAACCCCCTGGTTTATATAGACACCAGGGGACCTAGGGTTACATATGGTCGGTTGCCCTCAGGGGATAAACATGCCGGTCACGCTAAACCTTTCTTGGAGGAGACGCCAAGTCTTCGGAGGTTTCCATCTGGTGCACGGGGTCGCCTGCAATCCGGCCTTCCTTTGATGAGTTCAGAGCGGCCCACTAGTCTGGCCTACGAGAGATAGGCCGGCAGCCCGAGTACCCCCTAGTCCGGGACACCCTCACCCATATTCTTTGGGCTGGGCTAGTAGGGCCCTCATTCTCCTCAAGGTGGACTCCGGAAGCCGTACGCCAGGGACAAGATCAGGAGTACATGTGCCGAAGACTTGACGTATACTCCAAGACTTCTCCTACCGCTGCCATGCCTAGATACTGACCTTGTAACCTTAGATGCCTTACCTTGCGTGTATATAAGCCGAAGGGTTTAGCCCTTAAAGGGGATCTCAACACAATCTCATTCACCTAGCCCTAGAACTAGAACATATCTTATGATCTCGAGGTAGATCAACTCTGTACTTGATACATCTCCATTGATATAAACAAGAGCAGGACGTAGGGTTTTACCTCCATCAAGAGGGCCCGAACCTGGGTAAACATCGTCTCCTTGTTAATGTTACCATCCATCTGATATCCACAGCTCAGGACCCCCTACCCCGAGGTCTGCCGGTTTTCACACCGACACTAGTGCTTTCATTGAGAGTTCCGCTGTATGATCGTAAAGGATCGATGGCTCATATGCAGATCAACTTTGGCAGTGGCTGTGGCGACACCAACGTCCCCGGCCAACTTTTTGTGTTCGGCAGCATGATCTTCTGCGCCGACTCGACGGGCCACCTGGCTACCGTTGAGAACTACGCTCCCGACCAGATCATTACCTTCGGTGGTTTGGAGTACACCACGGATTCCCGCGGCGAGCTCGTCCTATCAGGCTGGACTCCTGGCCAGATTCAGGGGCTGGCAAACATCGGGGGCTCGACCTCGGAATCGATCTCCGTTGAAAACAGTGCATCGTGCCCCCCGACATCGCCGGGGGTTATGGAGAAACTTCCCTCCCCCGCCTTGGACAACCCTGTCATGGTACCCAGCTCCGACATAGATCAGAGCCCGGCCTTGGACACATCATCGGGCTTAAAACTGATCTCGGCGGCTGATCTGGAATCCACCTCGCCTCCTTGTATGGTCGAAAACGCATCAGGCGTGACGCTACAAGTCGACCCGGCTTACGGCCAGACCATGAACCCTGAGGAGCTATCTCACCTTAATGAGATGCTTGACTGGATCCAGAGTTTGTCAATCTCGGACTGCAAGACCTCGGTTTACAATAAGATCGGACTTAAACCCGACGATTGAGAAATTTACATCCCACCCACCACCCACCTAGTCGCCACTATCGATTATTTAACCGATACGCTAGACTATGATGAGGCAACCGACATGGATGAAGATGTCGGCTTCCCTATGGACAACACCTTGCCGCCTACTAACACCGACAGGTGGAAAGCAACATCTACATATGATGTGTACATGGTCAATACTCCCAACTCCCCTCCAAGGCGTAGGGGAAGATGCAGAAGGGGTGCTAACGGGGAGCCCAGCGGGAACAACCCTACCACCGATACGGTGGCCAACGACGTGGAAGACCCAGGGGAGGACCTTCAAGCCTCCCAGAACGCCACGCCGACCCCGAAGGCATCACTAGGGACTCGGATCCCGATGACCTCTTTGAAGGAGCCGATGACAATTATATGCCGGAATCCTAGGAGGACGTGAGCCTCGGCATCGAGAACTTCATAGTCCCTGAAGACCCTGCCGAGCAAGAACGCATTCGGCGGTGCTTAGTTGCTACCGCCCGAAGCATGAAGCGCAAGCAGTAGCAGTTGCAGGCTAAGGAGGATGCACTAAACGACAAGTGGGTCGAAATACTTTCGGCCGAGCAAGACCTCAAAGAACGGTGCCACAGTGCGCCGAAATCTTATCCACACAGGCGTTTACGGCCTGCATTTGACGATGAATTAACCGCTGAGGCACTTGATCACCCCCCTCGAGGATGCGACAAGCCTGCGCGGGAGGATTTCCACACCCAACCAGCCCCACGCCATCATGGCAAGTTCCCTGTGGATTATCTTGACCCTCAAGACATTCGACGTCGGATAGAGGCAAACCGGGCGCCACCCCGGTCCATTTATGGATCAAGAGGACGCATGGCTACGACGCCTGGTTGGACAGGAACGGCCGCGCCCGAGATCAAACTCATACTCGGTTCTCTCCCGACGTTCGGTATGATACTGCTCGGTTCCGAGGACCAGCCCACCCGATCTGTTTTACAGATAGGGTAATGGAACACCAGTTCCCCGATGGGTTCAAACCCATCAACATAGAATCTTACGATGGCACCACGGACCCAGCTGTATGGATTGAAGACTTTCTTCTCCATATACACATGCCCAATGGAGATGACCTCCATGCCATCAAGTACTTGCCGCTCAAGCTAAAGGGGCCAGCGGGGCATTGGTTGAATAGCCTGCCGCCCCACTCCATTGGAAGCTGGGAGGCTCTTGAAGACGCCTTCAGGGCAAATTTCCAAGGAACCTACGTCCGACCTCCGGACGCCGATGACCTCAGCCGTGTCACTCAGCAGCCCGGCGAATCAGCTCGGAAATTCTGGAACCGGTTTCTTACTAAAAAGAACCAGATCATAGAGTGCTCAGACGCCGAGGCCATCACTGCATTCAAAAACAACATCCGAGATGAGTGGCTCGCCCGCCAGCTCGGCCAGGACAAACCAAGGACCATGTGGCAGCCCTAACCTCACTCATGACCCGCTTTTGCACGGGAGAGGATAGTTGGCTGGCCTACAGTACACACGATGGCGAGGCAGGGACCTCGGAGACTTGCGACGCCAACGGCAAGCCTAAGCGCAACAAAAATAAGCGCAGGCATAGAAACGGCGGAAGCGACACAGAAGACGCAGCAGTCAATGCAGGCTTCACCGGACCTCGATCCGGACAGAAAAGAAAGCCCTTTAAATAGAGCAAGGATGGATGGACCTAGCTCGACAAGATCCTAGATCAACCGTGCCAAATTCATGGCACTCAAGACAAACCAGCAACCCACACCAATAGGAATTGCTGGGTCTTTAAGCAGGCTGGGAAGATAGCGACAGAGGGCCAAAATAAAACCAAAAATCGCAGCGAAGACGAGGATGAACCTCGGCGGCCAAACAATGGCGGCCAAAAGAAGTTTCCTAATGAGGTAACAGAGGTAAACATGATTTACGTTACCCACATCCCTAAAAGGGAGAGGAAGCACGTACTTCAGGACATCTACGCGTTAGAGCCTGTGGCCACGAAGTACAATCCGTGGTCGGCTTACCCGATCACCTTCGACAAACACGACCATCCGACAAGCATCAGGCATGGCGGATCGGCCGCACTCGTCCTGGACCCGATCGTCGACGGTTTTCATCTGACGCACGTCCTTATGGACGGAGGGAGCAGCCCCAACTTGATCTATGAGGACACAGTAAGGAAGATGGGGATTGACTCATCTCGGATTAAGCCTAGTTGCACCACCTTTAAAGGTGCAATACCAGGGGTCGAGGCTCGCTACACCGGAACCGTGTCCCTGGAGGTAGTATTCGGATCACCCAAGAACTTCAAGAGCGAAGAGTTAATCTTCGACATCATACATTTTCGCAGCGGATACCATGTGCTCCTAGGGCGCACCGCATTCGCCCGCTTCAATGTAGTCCCGCATTACGCTTATCTCAAGCTCAAAATTCTAGGACCCAACGGTGTTATTCCAGTAAATGGTATCACTGAACGCTCCCTCCGGACGGAGGAGCAGACCGCAGCTTTCGCAGCCGAGGTGCAGGCATCCGAGGAGGCAGCCCGTGGCGGTAAGCGCACCCCCAGCTCTTCGAAGCGTACGCGGGCTATGCCAGCTGACCTCGGACATGCACCTCCCGACCCTAAATAGGGGTACGGGCTCCTCGCGCGCTTCCCTTGGGAGGGGTACTACATCCCCAGGTTGCACAACTTCTCACTAAAAATTTCTTGGGTCGCCGAGGAGCCAAAACAACAGAAACGTCAGGTCGGCTAGACCGAGCAGCGACGAAACCTCGAGCTTGCACGTCGGCAGGCTTCTGTCAAAGAGCTAGCCAAACACTAGCATACCCATGTGGCTTTAACCACACAACTAACAGCTGCAGACCTCTTTGAAGGGCTCGACCAACGAATGCATCAAGCGCATACTTGGCCGAAGTTGCATGCTACCAATATCAACCCCCGCAATCAACGAGGACGAGCTAGTCAACAGCATGGAGACGTAGATGTGCGGCAGGAAGCGGCCCGGGCTCATAGACCCGATGACAAGATCCGCCCTATTTTTTCTTTTAGATTCTCCTTCATTATCCTTACTCGCAATGTATCTTGTTTAGTTCCTCTCATCAAAAGTTCGGCGTGTAAAGCTTGGTTACATGAATTAAAGAAATCGTGACCATAAAGGTCTTTAAATGTATTTTCTTACAAGCACTGCCCACAAACCATGAGAACATTTCTAAGATCCAATTGCTAAAGGGCCTCGATTTTACACCCTAAAAAACAAGTCCGAAGTACTCGGCGTCTCCTACTTGTAGCTTGTGTTGGTATTTCCCCCGAAGAGGAAGGGATGATGCAGCACAATAGAGATAAGTATTTCCCTCAGTTATGAAACCAAGGTTATCGAACCAGTAGGAGAATCACGCAACACCTCGTTAGCAGTACCTGCACAGAAACAACAAATCCTTGCACCCAACGCAAACGAGGGGTTGTCAATCCCTCGGCGGTAAATTGCAAGATTAAATTGTATGTGATAGGTAGATAGATTGAAACAAAAATACAAAATAAAAATAATAAAAAAATGGCAGCAATATTTTTAGGGTTTTAGTAATATGATTTAGATAGACCCAGGGGCCATAGTTTTCACTAGAGGCTTCTCTCGAGAAAATAGCATACCGTGCGTAGACAAATTACTGTTGGGCAATTGATAGAAAAGCAAATAATCATGACGATATCCAAGGCAATGATCATGTATATAGGCATCACGTCCGAGACAAGTAGACCGACTCTGGCCTGCATCTACTACTATTACTCCACAGATCGACCGCTATCCAGCATGCATCTAGTGTATTAAGTCCATAAAGAACGGAGTAACGCCTTAAGAACGATGACATGATGTAGACAAGATAAACTCATGTATGAATAAACCCCATCTTTTTACCCTTAATAGCAGTGATACATACGTGTCATGTCCCTTTCTGTCACTGGGATTGAGCACCGCAAGATCGAACCCATTACAAAGCACCTCTTCCCGTCGCAAGATAAATCAATCTAGTTGGCCAAACCAAATCAGTAGATCGGAGAAGAAATACGAAGCTATAATAATCATGCATAAAAGAGATCAGAGAAGACTCAAATAATATTCATGGATAATCTGATCATAAACTCACAATTCATCGGATCCCAACAAACACACCGCAAAAAGTGATTACATCGGATAGAACTCCAAGAACATCGAGGAGAACATTGTATTGAAGATCAAAAAGAGAGAAGAAGCCATCTAGCTACTGCCTATGGACCCGAAGGTCTGTGGTAAACTACTCACGCATCATCGGAAGGGCAACAAGCCTGATGTAGAGCCCCTCCGTGATCGATTCCCCCTCCGGCGGAGTACCAGAGAAGGCCTCCAGATGGGATCTCTCGAGAACAGAAACTTGCGGCGGCGGAAAAAGTATTTCGTGGACTCCCCTGAGGGTTTATGATTTTTCCTGAATTTATAGTGGTGGAATTAGGTCAAACGGAGCTGGGGTGGGCCGTCGAGGCACCAGGGCGCGCCTGCCACCCCCAGGCGCGCCCTAGTGGCTCGTGGCCACCTCCTCTGGCGTCTGGTCCTCTCTTGGAGCGTCTAGTGTTTATCTTGTCCAGAAAAAATTTCCAAAAAGTTTCATGGCATTTGGACTTCGTTTGGTATTGATTTTCTGTAAAACAAAAACCGGGCAGAAAACAGCAACTGGCCCTGGGCACTAAGTTAATAGGTTAGTCTCCAAAAATGATATATAATTGCTGTAAATGTATATAAAAACATCCAAGATTGATAATATAACAGCATGGAACAATCAAAAATTATAGATACGTTGGAGACGTATCAGCATCCCCAAGCTTAATTCCTGCTCGTCCTCGAGTAGGTAAATGATAAAAACAGAACTTTTGATGTGGAATGTTGCTTATCATATTCATCATATATTCTTTTCTTTTATATCATGGACATTGGACTTGAATTATTCAAAGCAATAGTCTATAATTTTACATGAAGATATAAATACTCAAGCATGCTAACAAGCAACCTTGTGTTTCAAAATATCAACGCTAAAGAAAGTTATCCCTAGCCCATTATGCTCAATCATTGATCCATTCATGAAACACACTCAAATATTAGCTACATCCAATGCACAAGTATGACAATAGTGCTCTCTAGTTGGTGCTTTTGTAAGAGAAGATGGAGACTCAAATAAAATAAAAATTGCATAAAAGTAAATAGATAGGCCCTTCGCAGAGGGAAGCAGAGATTTGTCAAATGTGCCAGACCTCAAAGCTTAAATTAGAGAGATAAAAATGTTTTGAGAGGCATTCTTTTCCTGTCAACGAAAACGACCGAGAATTCCCAATATTTTCCATGCTAGACACATCATAGGTGTTTCCCAAACAGAAAGTAAAGTTTATTTCCTTTCCACCATTCTTTCACAATCCATGGCTAGCCGTATCCACGGGTGCCCTCCATACCAACACTTTCCAAGGAATTTTTTTGTTATTAATTTTTGATTTCATTGTGGGACTGGGCATCCCTATTACCAGCAACTCTCTCGTGTAATGACAAGTGAATAAACACTCATCGTGAGAATAACACACCTAGCATGGAAAAAAATGGCCACCCCCTGCCGCTTCATGAGCGGTACGGGCACACAAAAACGGAAAAATTATTTTGAAAATTAGAGTTGGCACACGCAAATTTACTTGGAACGGCATTGAAATACCGAATATAGGTAGATGTAGTGGACTCATTTGGCACAACTTGGGTTTAAGGATTTTGGATGCGCAAGCAGTATTTCCGCTTAGTACAAATGAAGGCTAGCAAATAGATTGAGAAGCAACCAACCAAAAAACGAAAACGGTCATAAACATGCATTAAACATAACTAACAATAATGCACCATAAGTAGGATATAATTTTCATTGCATAACTATTGACTTTATGTGCATGCATAGGGAATCACAAACCTTAACACTAATATTCTTACTAAATCACAATTACTCACTAACATGACTCACATATTATCATTTCCATATCGCAAAACTATTGCACGGAATCACACTTATCATATCCAATGATCTATATGAAAGTTTTTATTATATTCCTCTTGAATATTCATCACTTTGGGACCAAATTCATATCTTGTGCAAATTACCGTTACCATCATCAACTCTCAAAATGATTTAAGTGAAGCATGAGAGTGCAAATATTTCTTCAAAATTTCAATCTTATCAATTCTCAAAATAATATAAGTGAAGCATGAGAATTCATTTCTTCAAAATTTCAATCAACTCTAAAAATAATATAAGTGAAGCATGAGAATTCATTTCTTCGAAATATAGCCACCACCGTGCTCAAAAAGATTTAAGTGAAGCACCAGAGCAACTGCCTAGCTCAAAAAATTTAAGTGAAGCACATAGAGTATTCTAACAAATGATGATAAACGTGTGGCTCTCTCAAGATAGGTGTGTTAAGCAAAGATGATTGTGACAAACTAAAAAGCAAACAAAGCAAAGACTCATATAATACAAGATGCTGCATGCAAAACACATATCATGTGACGAATAAAAATATAGCCCCAAGTAAAAATACCGATGGTTGGTAGAAGAAAGAGGGGTTGCCTTCCGGGGCATCCCCAAGCTTAGATGCTTGAGTCTTCCTAGAATACTACCTTGGGGTGCCTCGGGCATCCTCAATCTTAGGCTCTTACTACTCCTTATTCCATCATCCATCGTGATCTCACCCAAAACTTGAAAACTTCAATCACGCAAAACTCAACAAAACTTTTGTGAGATCCGTTAGTATAACAAAATAAATTACTACTTTAAGTACTATTGCAAACCCATTCATATTTTATTTTTTCATTATACCTACTGTACTCTAACTTCACCATGGCTTATACCCCCCGATACAATCCATAGATTCATCAAAACAAGCAAGTAGTGCATCAAAAACAGAACAGTTTGCAGCAATCTATTTAAAATCCATACTTCTGTAACTCCAAAAATTTTGAAAACTTTGGACAACGTGGGAAATTCATATACCAATACTGTGTAAAAATTCCATATTTTTCTGATGCTCCAGTACAGAAACAAAATTCGGGCACTTGACGCAAAACTTTCTGTTTTCCAAACAGCATCAATTATATTATCTTCCAAATCATCCTAAAGGTATTACTTGGGTTGTCTCCCCACAAGCGCTATTGTTTTATGCCCCTAGCTAGTCATAATGCATAGTTTCAAGTATTGTCATCTATCAAGTTGATTCCATAGGTGGCCCTCATAATTGATTCATATGGTGCTTTAATTATTTTCCATGGGAAATGCTCCATACCCTTTTTTAGTGGAAACTGAAATTTTATATTCCCTTCTTTCATATCAATAACGGCACCTATAGTTCGTAAGAACGGTCTACCAAGTATTATGGGGCAAGAAGAATTGCATTCAATATCAAGAACAATAAAATCAACGGGCACATAATTTCTATTTGCAAAAATAAGAAAATCATTAATTCTACCCATTGGTTTTTTAATAGTAGAATCCGCAAGATGCAAATTAAGAGAACATTCATCTATATTGGTAAAACCTAGCACATCACATAGAGATTTTGGAATTGTAGAAACACTAGCACCCAAATTACATAAAGCATTGCACTCATAATTTTTAATTTTAACTTTAATGGTCGGTTCCCATTCATCATATAATTTTCTAGGAATTGAAATCTCTAGTTCTAACTTTTCTTCTAATGCTTTCATCATCGCTTCTACGATGTGTTTAGTAAAAGCCTTGTTTTGCTCATAAGCGTTGGGTGAATTTAACATGGATTGTAACAAAGAAATGCACTCAATCAAAGAACAACTATCATAATTAAAATCTTTGTAATCCAGGAGAGTGGGCACATCGCTATTTAAAGTTTTTACCTCTCCAAACCCACTTTTAGCAATTTTTTCATTAAGATTTTCACCCTCCGAATTATGGGAACGCCTACTAGCTAAAGTTGACTCTTCTTCAGTCTCCTTTTCATCAAGTTTTATATTGCTAAATAAAGAACCAATAGATGAAACACCAATCATTTTAATATCTTCATCATTACTATGATAGAAATCGGGAGGAATCGCTTTTTCTAAAAATTCTCGTTTAGCTTTTAGCATGGCGGTTCTTTTCTTACTCTCATCCATGGAGACATATAAAGCTTTAATTGATTCACTAATATCAATTTTGGGTGGCAAAATTTTAGTCTTAAGATTTTCCACATCATGAATAATTCTATCAATGCTCCTAGACATATCATCAAGTTTAATTTTTAATCTATCGTAGTGTTGAAAAATATTTGAGCATTAATAAATTATTTATTACTTTCAAGATCAGAGGGAATCCTATTATTATTATTATAAGAATTACCATAAGTATTGCCATAATTATTAGAGGAATTTCCAGGAAATGGTCTAGCGTTGAAATTACCTCTATAAGCATTATTATTGAAATTGTTTCGCGAGACAAAATTCACATCTACGGGATCATTATTTTACTCAATCAAAGTGGACAATGGCACATCATTAGGATCAATATGGGTATTTTTACTAGCAACCAATTTCATAAGGGCATCAAGTTTATCACTCAAAGTACTAATTTCTTCAATAGAATTCACTTTTTTACTAGTAGGAGTTCTTTCAGTATGCCATTGTGAATAATTTGCCATAATATTATCAAGAAATTTAGTAGCTTCTCCCAAAGTAATTTCCATAAAAGTACCACCCGCGGTGGAATCTAAAAGATTTCTAGAAACAAAATTCAATCCCGCATAATAATTTTGTATGATCATCCATAAATTTAAACCATGAGTAGGGCAATTTCTTATCATTAATTTCATCCTATCCCAAGATTGGGCAACATGTTCATGATCAAGTTGCTTAAAATTCATAATTTCATTTCTAAGAGAAATAATTTTCACGGGAGGAAAATACTTAGTAATAAAAGCATCTTTCCACCTATCCCAAGAATCGATACTATTTCGTGGTAAAGATGAGAACCAAATTTTTGCACGATCCCGCAATGAGAACGGGAATAATTTTAATTTCATAATATCATTATCCACATCTCTTTTATTTTGCATGTCACACAATTCTACGAAAGTGTTAAGATGGGATGCAGCATCTTCAATAGGACTACTAGAAAATTGTTCTTTCATAACAAGATTTAGCAAAGCGGCATTAATATCACAAGTCTCCGCACTAGCGGCGGGAGGAGCAATCGGAGTACTAATAAAATCATTATTATTAGTATTGGAAAAATCACACAATTTTGTATTTTCCTTAGACATCGTGACTACGCAAACAAGATAACAAGCAGACATGAAAAAGGCAAATGAAAAATATTTTTGTATTTTTGTAAAAATGTTTTAGAAGTGGGGGAGATGAAAATGAGAGGCAAATAAAGTAAATGCAAGGAGATGAGAGTTTATGCAAAGGTACTTGATAGATGTTGATGATGTCTCCCCGGCAACGGCGCCAGAAATTCTTCCTGCTACTTGTAGCTTGCGTTGGTATTTTCCCCGAAGAGGAAGGGATGATGCAGCACAGTAGAGATAAGTATTTCCCTCAGTTATGAAACCAAGGTTATCGAACCAGTAGGAGAATCACGCAACACCTCGTTAGCAGTACCTGCACAGAAACAACAAATCCTTGCACCCAACGCAAACGAGGGGTTGTGAATCCCTCGGCGGTAAATTGCAAGATTAAATTGTATGTGATAGATAGATAGATAGAAACAAAAATACAAAACAAAATAAAAAAAGAAAATGGCAGCAATATTTTTAGGGTTTTAGTAATATGATTTAGATAGACCCGGGGGCCATAGTTTTCAATAGAGGCTTCTCTCGAGAAAATAGCATACGGTGGGTAGACAAATTACTGTTGGGCAATTGATAGAAAAGCAAATAATCATGACGATATCCAAGGCAATGATCATGTATATAGGCATCACGTCCGAGACAAGTAGACCGACTCTTGCCTGCATCTACTACTATTACTCCACACATCGACCGCTATCCAGCATGCATCTAGTGTATTAAGTCCATAAAGAACGGAGTAACTCCTTAAGAATGATGACATGATGTAGAAAAGATAAAATCACGTATGAATAAACCCCATATTTTTACCCTTAATAGCAACGATACATACGTGTCATGTCCCTTTCTGTCATTGGGATTGAGCACCGCAAGATCGAACCCATTACAAAGCACCTCTTCCCGTGGCAAGATAAATCAATCTAGTTGGCCAAACCAAATCAATAGATTGGAGAAGAAATACGAAGCTATAATAATCATGCATAAAAGAGATCAGAGAAGATTCAAATAATATTCATGGATAATCTGATCATAAACTCACAATTCATCGGATCCCAACAAACACACCACAAAAAGTGATTACATCGGATAGAACTCCAAGAACATCGAGGAGAACATTGTATTGAAGATCAAAAAGAGAGAATAAGCCATCTAGCTACTGCCTATGGACCCAAAGGACTGTGGTAAACTACTCATGCATCATCGGAAGGGCAGCAAGGTTGATGTAGAGCCCCTCCGTGATCGATTCCCCCTCCGGTGGAGTACCGGAGATGGCTTCCATATGGGATCTCTCGAGAACAGAAACTTGCGGCGGCGGAAAAAGTATTTCGTGGACTCCCCTGAGGGTTTCTGATTTTTCCTGAATTTATAGTGGTGGAATTAGGTCAAACGGAGCTGGGGTGGGGGCCCACGAGACACCAGGGCGCGCCTGCCCCCCCCCCAGGCGTGCCCTGGTGGCTCGTGGCCACCTCCTCTGGCGTCTGGTCCTCTCCCAAAGCTTCTAGTGTGTATCTTGTCCAGAAAAAAATCTCCAAAAAGTTTCGTGGCATTTGGACTTCGTTTGGTATTGATTTTCTGTAAAACAAAAACAGGGCAGAAAACAGCAACTGGCACTGGGCACTAAGTTAATAGGTTAGTCTCCAAAAATGATATATAATTGCTGTAAATGTATATAAAAATATCCAAGATTGATAATGCAACAGCATGGAACAATCAAAAATTATAGATACGTTGGAGACGTATCAGCGTCTCGGATGTTGCATTATATGCATCAGTTTTGAACCTAGATTTTGGTCAATAGTTGGGTTGGCTGGCTCCTATGTGTACCCCTTACGTTCCCGACAAATTCGACTAAGGGTGTAATGGGAGAACCACTGCGATAGTGCCGCCAGTTCAACTAACAGAGAGCCTCAGTGGAGAAAGCCGAAAAGTGACTATCTAGGTAAGCGCAAACTGGTCGGCCATCCAAAGACCACGTCAAGCGACGTGTCGTTAGAGATCACCCATGTTAAACAAAGCGCTTCTTCCTCGAATTAGCCGAGGTGGGCACGGGAATAGACCTCGGCTGGTTAAGCCGACCACCTCACCCACCGAGGGCTCATCATCAGTCGCCACGGTCAAACTCCTATGACTAAGCAAAAGTTATAAAGCCACCACAGTCTGATTGCCTAGTCCCTAAGTGCGCAGACCTCCTCTGGGAACCGAGACGTCGGCTAAGGGTCATGATCGCCTAAAAGGGGCACCCTTTGTACATTGTATGAAGGGGTTGAAGCCGACGAATGGCCACTTTCAGTTTAACACGGTCAAACAGGAGGAATATTTAAAATAACGCAGAAACATATGAGAGGAACTTAAGCCGTACTCATTAAATAACTAATAATTTTTATACATCCCACACACTTTGGCATTCCGAAGTGCTACCTAAAAATACAACTTGTCCTTAGGACACACGGCCTCGGTAACGCGGGCGCCCTCCTCCACCTCGGCAAAGAACTGCTTCGCGGTGCGTGCCTTCCCTTCAGGGGGCCCCGTAGCAACAACCTGTGCCTCAACCTTCCGAAAGTGCGTTTTCATGCAGGCATACGCCCGACGCGCTCCTTCTAGACACGCGGATCGCTTCCAGCGGTTGACTTGCGGGACGGCTTCTTGCAGTCGCGCCAGGAGCCCGAAGAAGCTGGCTGGCAGCATGTGAGAGCCTGGCTTAATAGGGATGATAGACTACTCATATCACCAAGGAATTCCTTCTTTTCTAGGAGCCCATTCGGAAAGAACTCCAAAGTTAAGCGTGCTCAGCTTGGAGTAATTTCAGGATGGGTGACCGATCGGGAATTTGGTCCCGGGTGTGCACGAGTGAGGACAAAGTGCGCAGAAAAGACAAGTGTTGATTTGTGGGGCCAGTCTAGATCCCACCAGGAGTAACGACCACCGGCGAGCGTGTCCAGGGCGTTACAAGTTGGTATCAAAGCTGACCCTCGCGGTTACACGGATGTTTGCGGACAGGTGCACGGTCATGTTGTGCATGATGTTTGTGACCCATCGTGGCACACGGCATGGCACATGTGCCGGACTGGATGCATAGACGTATGTGCCAAGAGGGAATGTTCCTGTGGGCCGACGAGGACGTTGGTTCCTCTGAGTGGGGTGTATGTCAGAGCCTGGCTTAATAGGGATGATAGACTACTCATATCACCAAGGAATTCCTTCTTTTCTGGGAGCCCATTCGGAAAGAACTCCAAAGTTAAGCATGCTCAGCTTGGAGTAATTTTAGGATGGGTGACCGACTGGGAAGTTGGTCCCGGGTGTACACGAGTGAGGACAAAGTGTGCAGAAAAGACTAGTGTTGATTTGTGGGGCCAATGTAAATCCTGCCAGGAGTAATGACCACTGGCGAGCGTGTCCGGGGCGTTACACAACACCTCTGTTGGCCACAAATTGACGCAGAGATCTTGGAGTGCTGGCCTCGCCATCCGGAGAAGTTCCGCTAGCTGCTTCATTCGATCATTGAGCAACTGCGGCTGCGACGACTCCTGGAACTGCCTCCAGAACGCCTTCTCCGCCTCATGGCCCTCTAGTTGGCCGAAATGAAGGCCGGCATCCGCCGCACTCTTCGGGAGATCGGCGAAGACCTCTGCGGATCGCCATAGCTGGGTGAGCTTGACGAACCCTTTGCTGCCAAATGCACATTACAGTAAATATGGCTTACCCGCGGCTATCCGCTCCACTTGTTGGAGCACCTGGCAGTCGGCCCGGCCCCGGGTCTGGAGCTCAGTATGAGACCGACGTAGCTTCCACAGCTCCTCGCCCATCTCTTTCTCCTTTTTCTCAAGGGAATCACGTTCGAGATACATGCCCTTGAGAGTCTCCTTGCCCTCTAGGACCCGCGCCTGGTCTTTCCCCCTAGCCACCTTTTCGGCAGCTAGGTCCTTCTCTGCTTCGGCCGTAGCAGCTTTGTGCTGCTCGACCTCTTGCCGAGCCTTCAAGAGCTCAGCCTTCAGCCCCTCAAGCTCGGCCAATGCCGCTGTTATTAAACCAGTTCGGCATCAATTTAAAAAACAACACGCTACACTTGTTCAAAATTAATTTCAAAAATAAAACGTCGCATCGGTCGCATACCTTGAGACTACTCGACCTGCTTGTTCATCAGGTCGAGGTCCTTCTTGGATCTCTCGAGCTTCCAGCTCATATCCGCAATCTCCTCGGAGACGGAGCCCGGAGCCGAGTTTGAAATCTGCATAAACACTTTCTAATGAGCCCCATGATCAATTCATTGACACTTCGGACATACATTCTGTCTCATCAGTCCTGGGGGCTACTCTTTCCTCTGCTCCTATACTTTGACCCCAACACCAGTTTTCCAAAACTGGCCTTGGGCTCGGGGGCTACTCACTGGCTAGGCCGCCTAAGTGCCAGGTAACGGATGTCTTCGGACAGTTACAAGGATTGGTAAAGAAAATCTAAGCAGAGAAGGTCCTTTTTCTCGTAAAGACAGAAAGATTACCTCGAAGCTCTTGATGAGGCCCTTGAAGACCTCACACATTCTAGCCTCTATGGACTGGAATCCCTGCAGCGCCGTGCCAATCAACGTGCGGTGCTCTTCCTTGAGGGAGGAGCCCGTCAAGGCCGCCTCCATTTCTTTAGTCCACCCCGTGCGGACCCGCCCTGGAGCGGGAGGCGGGGGTGGTAAGACCTCAGACCCCAGCACCTGGGTGCTGGGTACGAGGATCTCCAACTACGGCGGTGGAGCCGGAGTAGACTTTGGCTGGGCCGCCGGTTGGCCCAGCCCGTCTTGGATGACCTCGGGGACCCCGTCCCCTTGGCCTTGTGGGGCCGAGGTATCAACCTCGGCCATGACAACCGACTCTTCGGCCCCCGCCGTGTCAACCTAAGGGGCCGGAGTCGATGTTACCTCCACCAGCTCTTCTTGAGCCGGGGGAGCGCAGTCCAACGTCCTGCTGGTGGGCGGCAACCCGCTGGAGGAGTTGCTAAGGTGTGCCCTTTGCGGGCTGTGGAAAAATACTCATGCGAATTTAGTCCTGCAGGAAAGACTTGATGTAAAATCAAACACAAAAAGATGAGGACTGACCTTCGAGGTGCCGGTTTCTTCCTCCCCATTGTTAGGGGATCATCCCCTAACTCGTCGAAGAGCATGGCCCTCTCCGACATTGTGGCCTTGACGGCGGCCTCGGCCGGGGTCTTCTTCGACCTCTTTGGGCCCTCGGGCCGCATCCCAGCCTCGGTGTCTTCCGATGCCGCCCTCTTCCCCTTCGGGGGAGGGTTCTCTTCTTCCTCGTCCTCCACCCCGTCACTCTCGTGGGTGGAGGAGGCATGGGTCTCCTCAGAATGGATGACCGAGGTCTCCCGCTTTCGAAGACCCGCCCTGCCCTTCTGGGGCTTGGACCCTTTGGGGACCACCACATGCGGCTCCTCAGCTAGGAGCGTCGTTAGCAGGGGGATTTCTCCTCCTCTAGCAGCGGTGCTGGGCACAACACCTGCTGCATCTTGGCTGCCCAGTTCTGCAAGTACGAAATGAGGCGATTCGTCAAGATCTGTCTCACTTAACTGGAAAAGAATATGAACGTATATATCCAACACTCACCGACGGGGCGTCATAGCCAACCTCAAAGCCGAGGTCCTCCCCCTCCTTGGGAATCTTGTCCTTGGGCAGCTTGAAGAGCCGCGACCACATGCCGGCCAAGGAGGAGCGGAAGAAGGGGAGCACGGGCCCCGCATCTCGGGATTTATGCTCCCACATCGGGGTGGCCCGGAGTTGGAGCGTGAGGATGCGGCGATGGAGCATGACATTGACCACTTCGGCTAATTGGAGATCCCTCTTGGCGGACCACCACTTGATCTTCTGGATTAGGGCCTCCACCTCCTCGGGGTTCCCCCAGATGACACCCTTCTCCCTCCAGGACTTGAGCTTCCTTGGGGGCCCGGCCAGAAAAGCTGGGAATTCGGTTTGGCCGGCGGCAAGCGGCTCAGTGATATAGAACCACTCTCGCTGCCACTCCTTGACCGTCTCGATGAAGGTGCCTTTGAACCAACTGGCACTCTGGTTCTTGCTGACCATGGCTCCTCCGCACTCTGCCAACTCGGAGCCGCTAGACATCGGCTTGACGCCGAAGGTCTTCAGCCACAGGCCGAAGTGCGGCTCGATGCGGAGGAATGCCTCGCACACCGTGATGAAGGAAGCGAGGTGTAGAATAGAATTTGGGGCCATGTGATGGAAGTCGAGCCCATAGTAGAACATCACCCCGCGCACGAACGGGAGCAGCGGGAACCCTAAACCTCTGATGAGGTGAGGGATGAAGACTACCCGCTCCCCTGGATTGGGAGCAGGCACTTGCTGGTTGGCATCAGGAGCACGGGCGGCGATGTCCGTGGGGATGTACCCTGCGTTACGCAACTCCAGGATGGTGCTCTCCGTCACGGTGGAGCCCCCCGGTGCCCTTTGAGGGTGTCGGCCATGGCTAAGTGGGGAAGCTCGGAGGCGCAGAGGAGGAGGAAGGCAAGATTGGATCTAGGCGCTTGAGCTCGAGGAGGTAGAAGGCGGGGGAAATGGGAGCATGACTACTGGCTCTATTAGCTTTCTACTCTTATAGGCTGCTGAAAGGCCAAGAGTCCCCTTGCCGCGCCAGTAAAAACGCCACTCCTCCCCGCAAAAGATGTTGTTATACGCATGGGGAGAAACAAAATCTTGATGATATCCCTGAGAATGTGGGCACGATCTCCACCTCGATGGGATGCATCAGTAAAAGGGCGGCCTCGAACCATGATTTGAGGTGGGCAGTAACTGCCTGACCTGTCGTGGGTAGCGCCGCTTCGATAAAGTTGTCTGGCTACGAGGTACTGTTCACACCTAGGCGGCTAGCCTTCAAGGTTAAGTAAACTCGCGACCCTGGATGGGGAATGGAACTCGGCTGAACATCGTTTGCAAGACACCACTCCTTGGAGGGACGGTTAAGATATCTTGAATTGTGAAAGGGAACTCGTCTGTCGAGCCAAGGACTTCGGATCCAAAGTTACTTCCGTGGAGAAATCGTCCTCGGCGTAGAAGACCAGTTCGGGGGCAATTGATGGTGTCCTAGACTAGGGGGTACTAACCTAGTCAGCCCATATTCTTCGGGCTGGGCTAGTAGGGCACTCATTCTCCTCAAGGTGGACTCCGGAAGCCGTACGCCAAGGACAAGATCAGGACTACATGTGCCGAAGACTTGACGTATACTCCAAGACATCTCCTGCCACTGCCACGCCTAGATACCGACCTTGTAACCTTAGATGCCTTACCTGGCGTCTATATAAGCTGAAGGGTTTATCCCTTAGAGGGGATCTCAACACAATCTCATTCACCTAGCCCTAGAACTAGAACATATCTTACGATCTTGAGGTAGATGAACTCTGTACTTGATACATCTCCATTGATATAAACAAGAGGAGGACGTAGGGTTTTACCTCCTTCAAGAGGGCCCGAACATGGGTAAACATCGTCTCCTTGTTCCTGTTACCATCCATCCGAGATCCACAGCTCGGGACCCCCTACCTCGAGGTCTGCCAGTTTTCACACCGACATCCGGGGTTGAACACCATGGGGTGCTTGTTGATGTTGACCTTGGTCGCGAGTCATTGTACTTGGCGCTCGATCGTGTGCCTTGTATCTTCGTGCATCTTCTTGAGGTAGTTCGCTCGTGCATTCGTGTCCATGTTGATGCGCTCTTGTAGAGGTAATGGTAGAATGTCCAATGGGGACAACGGATTGAAGCCGTAGATGACCTCGAAGGGGGACTTGCCGGTAGTAGAGTGTCGTGTTAGATTGTAGGCGTACTCGGCGATGGGCAAACATTCCTCCCACTCCCTTATGTTCTTCTTGATCAACACACAGAGTAGTGTGGACAGTGTCCGGTTCATGACCTCCGTTTGGCCGTCGGTTTGTGGGTGATATGTCGAAGAGAATAGGAGCTTGATTCCTAGCTTGAAGCATAGTGTCTTCCAAAAGTAGCTAAGGAACTTGACGTCGCGGTCCGACACAATCCTCTTGGGCACTCCATGCAATCGCAAGATTTCCCTACAAAAGAGATTTGCAACATGTGAAGCATCGTCGATCTTGGTACATGGAATAAAATGAGCCATCTTAGAGAAACGGTCCACAAGAACAAATACCGAATCTTTGTCATTTTGAGTACAAGGCAAACCAAGCACAAAATCCATTCTAATATCTTCCCATGGTTGATATGGAATAGGAAGTGGCATATATAGACCATGAGATTGAGCTTTTGACTTAGCTTTGCGGCATGTAGAGCACCGGTTGGTGTAGCGCGAAACGTCTCGAAACATCTTTGGCAAAAAGTAGTTCTTTGAGAGCGTAGCGAAGGTCTTGTCACGTCCAAAATGTCCCATGAGTCCTCCACCATGAGCTTCTGGCAAAAGTAGCAAACGAAGAAAAGACTTGGGAATACAAAGTTTGTTAGCTCGCATAAGGTAATCATCTTTCAAATAGTATCGCTCCCAAGTTTTATTCGGTGAACATTTAGCAAAAGGAATGGCCAATGATGAATCATGCTCATAAAATTCTTTAATATGCTCAAATCCTATGACATTCAACTCAAGTTGAGTAACCAACATGCATTTGCGGGAAAGAGCGTCCGCTACAACATTTTCCTTACCTTTGATGACTTGATAACATAAGGAAATGACTCAATGAACTCACTCCACTTGGCATGATGCTTATTCAATTTAGTTTGACCCTTTAGGTACTTAAGCGTTTCATGATCCGTATGGATGACAAATTCATGTGGACGGAGATAATGTTCCCACACATGCCAGACTCTCACTAAAGCATATAACTCTTTGTCATAGATAGGATAGTTAAGTTGTGCGCCGGATAGTTTCGCACTAAATATGCAATGGGTCGCTTCTCTTGCATTAACACATCACCTATGCCATTACCACTAGCGTCACAATGCACTTCAAAGTTTTCTTAAAGTTGGGTAATGCAAGTAAAGGAGCATGTGTAAGCAAGTTCTTAAGCTCATGAAATGCGGTATCTTGGGATGGACCCCAAACAAATGGTGCATTCTTCTTACTCAATGCATGCAATGGTGATGCAATAGTGCTAAAATCCTTCACAAAGCGATGATAAAATCTGGCTAAGCCAAGGAAACTACGCACTTGAAGCAAATTGGTTGGCTGTGGCCATGTTTTAATAGCATCAATTTTAGTTTCATCAACTTGAACGCCCTTAGATGAGACAACAAAACCCAAAAAAACAAGCTTGTCAACACCAAAAGTGCATTTCTCCATATTAGCATAAAGGCACTCATTTCTAAGAACTTGTAAAACTTCCCTAAGGTGTATGACATGATCTTCAAGCGATTGGCTAAACACAAGAATGTCATCAAAGTATACCACAACACAAATGCCAATTAGTTTGTGGAGAACATAATGCATCACACGCATAAAAGTGCTAGGTGCTTGAGATAAGCCCATAGGCATGACCAACCATTCATAAAAGCCAAATTTGGTTTTGAAAGACGTTTTCCATTCATCACCTTCTTGCATGCGTATTTGATAGTAGCCACTTTTACGATCAATTTTGGAGAAAATGGTGGCTCCACTAAGTTCATCTAGCATGTCATCTAGGCATGGAATGGGATGGCGATATCTAACGGTGATAGCATTTATGGGACGACAATCGGAACACATGCGATAGGAACCATCTTTCTTAGGCACAAGAATTACCAAAACGGCACATGGGCTCAAGCTCTCGCGTACATACCCATTCTCCATGAGATGTTGCACTTGCATTTGGATCTCTTTGGTCTCGACGGGGTTGACGCGGTAAGGTGCCTTGTTCAGTAGAGGTGCACCGGGGATGAGATCGATGCGGTGTTCAATTCCGCGTAGAGGAGGAAGTCTAGGTGGTAGCTCATCGGGAAACACGTCCTTGTATTCCTGCAAAAGATGAGACAACACTAGAGGAAGATGTTGTGAAGTATTAGTCCGCTCAACTTCACCTTTGCATAAAAGCACAAAGTGAAGAACACTTGATGGGCTCTCACTCACATCCCTCAAATCTCTTTTGGTGGCTAAAAGAACTAGATCTCTTTTGTCGCTCATCGTGGAGTCTTTCATTTTTGGCTTGTGACGCTCACTCTCCTTTTGGTGGTTCAGTCGCTCACTTGTCTCTCCATGATGGGTAGATGCTTGCTTGTCCGCGATGGCTTGACTTGGTGACATTGGTCGAAGAATGAATTCCTTGCCCTTCATCTTGAAGCTATATTGGTTGGTCCATCCGTTGTGGATGACGCCACGGTCGAATTGCCAAGGTCTCCCAAGAATTAGATGGCACACGGACATAGGAACCACATCACACTCCAAGGTGTCTTCGTAGGCACCGATCTTGAAGGATACTTGGACGGTGCGCTCCACTTGAATTGTGCCGGAGTCGCTAAGCCATTGGACCTTGTAGGGGCGAGGGTGCTTCTTCTTGACCAATTGTAGCTTGTAGCTTAATTCATCGCTTGCCAAATTGTGGCAACTTCCGCCGTCGATGATGACCTTGACGGAATGTCCTTGGATACCCGCATTGGTATGGAAGATGTGGCAACGTTGGTCCTCATCTTCATGTTGTTGAAGTGTCAAGACCTTGGAGACAACAAGAGTGGGGCTCGAATCATTGTCGCAAAACACTTGGTCATCTTCATCTTCATTCACTTGTCGATGCATGGCCACGTGCTCAAGTGCTTGCATTTCTTCTTCACTCATAGAGTCGTAGGTGCTGTCCGCGTTGGCGATCATGGTACGCCATGTGGGGCACTCAAAAGACTTGTGGCCTTGACCTTTGCAAGTAAAGCACTTGATGTCACTTGTTTTGTTGGTGGCATCCGTAGGAGTTGTTGATGACGAAGCTCTAGGCTTGGAGTTGCTTGTAGTAGTAGTAGGACGACTCAAAGATGTTGAATGGTTCTTGTAGCTTGACTTGTCACCGGTACTTGGTGTAGCTCGAGTCGTTGGAGGAGGTGTCGTAGTCGTTGAAGCTTGAGTGTAAGAACTGTAGGTCTTGGAAGAGTACTTGGAGTACTTGTAATCCTCTTGCACTTGTCGCTCTGCTTTGGTGGCTTGGTGCACTAGCTCGAGGAGGTTGGAGTAAGGTTGAAAGTCCGCAATTTACTTGATTGCATGGTTGAGACCATTCAAGAAACACGCCATCGTTTGTCCATCATCTTCCTTGACGTTGGCTCGTATCATTGCAATCTCCATTTCTTTGTAGTATTCTTCAACCGACTTGGTGCTTTGCTTGAGGATTTGAAGTTTCTTGAAGAGGTCGCGGCTATAGTGTGTAGGCACAAAGCGCGCTCTCATGACATCCTTCATTTGAGTCCACATTGTGATAGGTGGTTCGCCTTTCTCTTGGCATCTCTCGATCACTTGCTCCCACCAAATGAGAACATAGTCTTGGAACTCAAGCGATGCCATGGCTACCTTCTATTCATCATCATAGTTTTGTAGATGGAATATCTTGTCCACCTTTAAGGCCCATGAGAGGTAGTCTTCGGGGTCGTTGCTTCCGGAAAACTTGAGCATGTTGAACTTGAGCTTGCCATAGCGTTGTTCATCATTATGCCGATGTTGTCGTCGCTCGTTTCTTGGAGGTGGGTCTTCATCCCCATTCTCTTCCTGCTCTAGGTGGTTTGCTTGACGGTGGGGACGAGGTACTCTTGCCTGGTTCCTCCTTTCTTGATTCTCTTCTTGGTGTGAGGCTTCTTCTTGGTGACATGCCTCTTCTTCTTCACGCACACGACGGTTGTGTTCGTTGAGGGCATGATGTAATGTCCCCATGTAATAGCTACAGTGATCACCCTCTGAAAATGCCAAGTCATCCTGATTAACTAGTGCTTGATCATCATTGCATCATATCTCATTTCAAATTCCAATTTAAATTGCAATTCAAATTTTAAAGTGAAAAATAAAATTTGTCCAAACTTGAAACTAAAATGTTCATTAAATAGTAAATAATCTATAACTAAATATGTTCAGGAAAACAACATCACCTAAATTCACTAAGTAACTCTATCAAAATAAAACAGTAACCAAACAGCACATTTTAATACATTTTATTTAATCCAATTTACAAATGGAATTATATTTTGCCCAAACCAATTTCTGATGGTAGAGCATATTTCACTGTAATATCTGGACTAGGCCACATATTTTACAAAAGTCAGTTAGTAGTCTAACAATTTGCAAAACAGAGAAATAAAAGAAAATAGAAAATAGAAAAAGAAAAACGGTTAGCCGCTACTCGCGCACTGGGCCGTGAGTGCACAGTGTAGCGCGGCCCAGCCCAACCGCGCCTTCGTCCTCCTCGGCAGCTGTCGCCCGGCGCGCGCATCTGACCGCCGCTCGTCGCGCTGTCGGCCATCCGCCGGCTCCCCGGCTAGGTTAAGTGACTCCCCGAGCTGCTCTCCCCTCCCCCGAAACCCTAGCCCCCTCTCACTCGCCCCCACGCGCCCTCTCTCTCTCAGTCTCACGCCTCACCCGAGAGCTCTCCGCCGCCGTCGCTCGATCCCGCGGCCACCGTGCCCCGATTACCTAGCCGCCATGTCGTACGTCATCGCCACACTCGACTGCATCGCCTCCGCCTCTCCGTTGGAGCTCAGCGCCACCGCAGCGACCTCCGCAAGCTCGACTTCCCCGCACGGCCTTATTCGTCTCCGACGCCGATTCGCCGTCGTCGCCCTCCCCCGAGCTCGCTTAAGCACATCTGCAGGCTCTCTGCAAGCCTGCGCATCTCTCCCCTCTCTCCCCTGCGCGTTTTCATCGCCGTAGTAGTCACATTGGAGATGCCCGAACGCTCCGCCGCGGATCTCGTCGCCGGCGAGACCCCGATGACCAAATGGTCACGGTCATGTGTCTGTTGAACTCGCCGCGTTGAGTAGAGCCCGACTAGCCTTTCTGTTTGCTCGATAGCGCCGCATCGCCGTTGCCGTTGCTTGCTCGAAACTCCTCGCCGCCGGCGTCGTCGTACCGCTCGACTCCGGCCACCGCTGCCCGTGAGACCACCGCCATTCGACGCGGCTCGAAGAGCCCATTCGAATGGGCCTAGCCTCGCTCCTCCCCGTGCCCTATGCGCGTTTTCCGACCACCTCCCGAAGCCACGCCGCCGCGAACGGGCTCGCTGGCGAGATTCCGGCGAGTCTCCGGCCGGCGTCCGACCTGGCGCCCACGTGGCGGCCTCTGTGTGGCTGATAGCGGGCCCCGCGGGCCCCGTTGACCGAGTCAGCGCGGGCCACTGTCGCTGACATGTGGGGCCCGACCGATTAAACGATTTTTAATAAAAGATAATCCGTTAATTAAACTAATTAATTAATTTAAACGTTAATCACTCACTGACCAGTAGGCCCCACTGCTAATATAATCTGTAATTAGATTAATTAAAACCTAATTAACTAGTGTGAGGCTGACCAGTGGGTCCCACTGGACCCACAGGTCAGGTTTGACTAGTCCACCGCCACTGTTGACCGCTGACGTTAACATTGCGTCATGATGATGTCACCCCTTCACTGTTCTGGATAATTCATATTTAGTAATTAAACAATACCAGAATGTTATTAAAACTTTGAAAAATCATATCTTTTAAACCGCAAGTCAGATGAAAATAATTTATATATGTAAAATTATCAGAAAAATATGAAGTTTCTGAATATGTGATCAAAATGCCTGTCCAACACTTCTAGCTAGGTGAACATGGAACTTTTTGACTATTTTCGATAAATGAATAGTGCACAACTTTAATTAAATAAATCCAAATAAATTCGTAAATTAACTAAATCATTTAGTTAGGCAATAAAACACATCTGCATATCATTTTAGGCATGTCATGCATAGTGATTGCATTTTGCCGTGAAATTTATTGTTTCTTCCCCCTCCTTCTCTCTCGATAGACGCCGAGACCGACGCCGTTGCAGCAGAGTTCGACTACACTCCCGACGAGCAGCCGACTGACGACCAACCCCTCTCTGCAGAGCTTCCAGGCAAGCAATTCCCCCTTGACGCATACCGATATCTCCTATTCTTTCTCCCTCCTGCTTGCACTAGGAATTGCCGCTGCCATGCTTTCACCTATTCTGATGCATAGCCTGATTTTGTCGCCTGCTACTGATACATTACCTGTTATCCCATGATGCCTAGTTAGCTATGCTGTTGTTCCATCTCTGGCCCTTCGCCTTATCCGTATGCCATGCTTGTTACCGGGCCGTGATCACCCTGGGTGAGGATCACTGAAATGCTTACATTACTACATTCATTTGTTGTTATGGGGCTGAAGGGCTGGTGGTACCATCCAGTCAGAGATGGACCTGACTCCCGACAGCTCCCAATGTTAAAGTCGGGCTGGCCCCAAGGGTGCTTGCGAGTGAATATCATTAAAGACGGGTCGGCTCCAAGAGCACCCGCGCGTCATGTTTTACCAAGTCGGAGCGACAGAAACTCTGTTCGTCTCTGCGAGTTACTAAATACGCCTAACGGAACTGGGTATTTGATCTGAGTGGGTCGTCGTGCCCTATACGCACTACCACCACGTGGGATAATGGAGTAATGGGCCCCTCTACATCATATGTATCAGCCGAAAGCTCTTCAGACGTCACAGCTCAGAGATGTGGGCTGATCGTCGGGGTTGGGCTGGTTACGTCACTGGTGTATTCAGTGTCGCGCCTGCTCCCCGTCCAGCCACGCAACGTGCAGGAGTGCAAGGGGTGATGGGCCCAAGACCCCTTGGCACTTAGGATTTAGACCGACGTGTTGACCTCTCTACCGAGCCTAGGAAGGACTGCGTCGTGTCGATCACCCGAGACCGGGTATTACCCAGCCAGTGTGTCCGGCCGGAGGTAATCGAGCGTGTTGGGTAACAGTAGTGCACCCCTGCAGGGAAGTTATCTATTCGAATAGCCGTGTCCACGGTAACAGGACGCTCAGAGTTGTATCCGGATCTATGACAACTACAAACTGATGATGATACATATTAAACTGTCACTACTGCTCTTGGGATTACTTTCTCGCGGGATAGTCGAGAAAGGATCTCGGGGAGTTGCTGCTATACAACCATTATTATATGCTACTATATTCTACTCTCTCCTGATGCTGCAAGATTGCTTGAAGATGTTAGTCTTCGATAGGCTAGGCTTCTCCCCCTCTATTCTGGCATTCTGCAGTTCAGTCCAAAGATATAGCCCCATTCCTTTGATACCAGTGCATAATTAGTATAGTTCTGATGTCAGTCTTGCGAGTACTTTGGATGAGTACTCACGGTTGCTCTGCTATTCTTTTCCCCCCATATCCATTTGATGATACATCAGACGATGGAGTCCAGGAGCCAGACGCCACTGCAGGAGCTTACTACCAGGAGGGTCCCGACGGCACTTACTACTGGATCGAGCCAGCCGACCAAGAGTAGTTAGGAGGCCCTAGGCAGGAGGCCTTCACCTTTCGATCTGTATCGCTGTTTGTGCTAGCCTTCTTAAGGCAAAACATGACTAACTATGTCTGTACTCAGATATCATTTGTGTGTATGACTTATGTATTCGGGCCCTCGTGCCCCTTGTTTGTAATATACTGACTTATGCTTTCTTTTGTGTTTAGAGTTGTGTTGTGATATCTTCCCGTGAGTCCCTGTGCTTGATCGTGCACGTTTGGGTGTATGATTAGTGCGCGATTAAGTCGGGGGCATCACAAGTTGGTATCAGAGCCGACTGCCTGTAGGAAGCCCCTCTCCAATTCCTTGGCCGCAGTTGAGTCTAGTATTTCCGAAAACTATTTTACTAACATGGCTGTGTGGATTATGGGCCCACGTCTCCAACTGGGTGGTATTAGGATCTTTTATTCCTCTTCTATACTCTGGGACTCTGAACTCTCTTCCTTTCGGGTTAAATGAATTTTACTAATGCCGACACTAGGATCTCGTAATCTCGTCCACCCGGAGAGCTGGATTATCTATGCTTGTTCCTTACCATTGATCTGATTAGTCTGATAATCATATTTTCCTTTACATTGGTTTGCTTAACCTTTCTCTCCAAGTTATTATACTTCTCATTGTCATTTGACAATCCTGAATTTCCTTTGTTTCAGATGGATCGCCTTTTTCCGCCGCGCCCTGCGACGCAGCTTGTGCTTCGCACTTGGGCTCGTGATGTCCCTGGTTTTCCAGCTGTCCTGATCGCCCTCCTGACCAGACTGGGTTACCCCTGGTACCCCGAGTATATGGTTTACGAGGATTTCCGCGAGTTCAACCAGGAGCAGTACCATGCAGATGTTCGTATCTATGATCAGCGGGACAACTCCAACATTGAGTTACACATCTTTCACGGTATCCGTGTGACGATTGAGATGGCAGTCCATGATGCTGCCTATTCTGCTGTCGCACGACTCCGTGGAGAGCATAGTAGCTTGGATGCCTCTGAGTTCCGATACATTCCGTATGCACCTACTGGAGATGCTACTGGATACTACACAGCTATCTGTGCCCCTTACGAGCGTCGTCGATACGACCCGCACATGTTGATTCAGTGCACTCAGGCTCTGGATCGCACTAACCGGGCTCTTGCAGTCGAGTTGTTTGCCACTCGATCACGTCTCTACGATGCTATGACGCAGTTGCTACCAGTTGTTCGTGCAGGGATACATCCAGAGTACATTCTTTACCCACGCAGGACTCAGATGCCGGCAGGTATCAATTGGCCTGCTATTGGAGGTCATACACCTGCACGTGGACCTCTTCCTCTAGTTCGAGACCGGGTTCTGCATCAGAGTGCACACGGAGAGCAGGACTTTTCTGCCTTAGAGACTCATCGTCCGCACTTGCAGTTACCCCATTTCAGTGGTTTTCTCCGACGTTGATGTAGCCTTTGCTATGTCTCGTTGTGTATTCCTCACCGCGTGCCTGCGCGCCGCCTAGTATGTCTTTTTCTTTAATTTTACGCCGTTATGCTGTCCACGTGTAACCGACTCTGTGTATGGATCTGTATGTCTTAATTGACTACTGTTATGTATCTATTGCACTGCTTATTCATTGTTGTGTTGCATTAAGCTTATCGTTAAACACTCGCAAGTGCTTTTTCTAAACTACCCGCTGTTGAAATTTTAGCAGGATGGTTAGGCCAGGTGCTCGTGGTCGTGGTCGTGGTCGTGCCCTTAAAAACCCACCACCACCAGACTATATGGCAGCTATGATGCAGCAATTCGAGCTGAACCGTCAGTTCATGACTAATATCATGGCTCAGTTTCCACATCAGAACAATCAGAACCAGGACCCAGCTTCAATAACACTGTCAGAGTTTGTGCGCCTCAACCCCACTATTTATCGCAATTCTGAACAGCCACTGGATGCTGATGACTGGCTCCGCGACATTGCTTTTGAGATGGAGTCTGCTAGTGTCGCCCCTGACAACTATGTCACCTTCGCGACCTACTTCTTGAAGGGACCCGCTGCTCAATGGTGGTCCACTCTCAAGCGTACACTGCCTGCTGGGACAATCGTTACTTGGGTTGAGTTTCAGACCACCTTCCATGCTCGCTTTATTCCTCAGGGAATCATAGACCGGAAGAAGACCGAGTTCCGCAACCTAGTTCAGGGCAACAAGACTGTCGAAGCCTATCAGCGGGAGTTCCTTAACTTGTCCCGCTATGCTGAAGAAGACATTCCAACTGATGCTCGTAGACAGGAGAAGTTCCGTAGTGGACTCCACCCAGACCTCGAGCTTGCACTTGCTGCTCAAGACTTCACCGACTTTGCCACTCTCGTGAACAAGGCTATTCTGGTTAAGACCGCTCAGATGAAGCACAAGGAGCCGCAGAAGCGCTATCGTGACATTGGCTCATCTTCGAGCTCAGCACAGAAACGTCGTATCGGGATTCCCAATAGTGTGTACCGTCCAGCTGCTCCTACGCCAAGGCCTTCGTATGTTGCACCCCGTCTGCCTCCTCCACTACCGAGGCAGCAAAGAGCTCAAGCTGCTCCACCCAGTGCTCCTCTTCGTCCTGAAGATGGTCTATGCTTCAAGTGCCGCAAACTAGGTCACCTTGCTAAGGACTGCCGCCAGAATCAGAATCAGTTGGCATTTCCTCGCAATGGCCATTTCAATGGTCGTGGCAACAATCAGACCCGCAACTATAATACTGGGTCTGCTGCTTATGGTCGTGGACATGCTTACAATATTGACATTGAAGAAGTTCAAAATCAGCTTGCTACTGTGATGGGTACCCTCCTCGTTGACTCAGTACCCGCTTCTATTTTATTTGATTCAGGAGCATCGCATTCATTCATGTCAGAAGCATTTGCATTATCACATGACATTGCATTTGATAAAATGAACCTACAAATGGTCATCCGTACCCCTGGAGGCCAGTGTCAAACCTCTGTGATGGCACACAATGTCTCTATTGAAATTGAAGGGTTGGAATTCCTTGTTTCACCCATTATCCTGATGTCTTCCACCATAGACCTCATTATAGGAATGGATTGGTTGAAAGCTCACATTGCTTCGATCAATTGTGCCACCAAAGTCGTCCAACTTCTTCATCCTTCCGATGAGATAGTGAACTACACCGCCCACATTACCCGGAATGCCGAAGCTCAGATATATGCTCTGAATGCTTTGAATGCCTCACCTCTTGAGGGGATTGAGAACGTTCCAGTCGTCCGTGACTTTCCGGACGTCTTTCCGGAAGAACTTCCAGGAATACCACCGGTTAGAGCTGTCGAGTTTGTCATCGACTTGAAGCCTGGCACTACCCCTATTGCGAAGCGTCCTTATAAGATGCCTCCGCATGAACTTCTCGAGCTTAAGGAAGAAATCGACAAGTCACTGAAAAAGGGTTTCATCCGCCCCAGTTCCTCTGCTTGGGGAGCACCTTCTCTTTTTGTTAAGAAGAAGGATGGAACTAACCGATTGATCCAGGATTATCGGCCCATTAACCAAGCCACAATCAAGAACAAATATCCACTGCCCCGGATCAACGATCTTTATGATCAGCTTGCTGGATCCTCTGTGTTCTCGAAACTCGACTTGAGGTTGGGTTATCATCAAATTCGAATTCGTAAGGAGGATATTCCGAAGACCGCTTTCGTTACTCGCTATGGATCATACGAGTACACCGTTATGTCCTTCGGATTAACTAATGCTCCAGCAACCTTCTCCCGATTGATGAACTATATCTTCATGGACTACCTCGACAAATTCGTCATAGTCTACTTGGATGATATCCTTATATTTTCCAAGAATGAAGAAGAACACGCTGAACATCTTCGGCTTGTATTGGAGAAACTTCGAGAACACCAGTTATATGCCAAGTACTCTAAGTGTGAATTCTGGTTATCCGAGGTGACTTATCTTGGTCACGTGATTTCCAAGGATGGCATTGCTGTTAACCCCGAACGAGTTCAGGCCATTCTTGATTGGACTCCTCCGAAGAACGTCAAGCAAGTCAGGAGTTTTCTCGGACTTGCTAGTTATTGTTGTCGATTCGTTGAGAACTTCTCGAAGATTGCAAAGCCATTAACTAACCTGCTCCACAAGGCTGTTAAATTTGAGTGGACAGAAAAGTGCCAAGAAAGCTTTCAGACGCTTAAAGATAAGTTGACATATGCCCCAGTGTTAGCACCCCCGGATTCCCAAAAGGATTTCGTGATTTACTGTGATGCATCTCGTCAAGGATTAGGCTGTGTCCTAATGCAAGAGCGCAAAGTAATTGCTTATGGCTCTCGACAATTGCGTCCTCACGAGGAAAATTATCCAGTACATGATCTCGAACTTTCTGCGGTTATTTCTGCTCTGAAGCTATGGCGACATTACCTCCTTGGTAATCGTTGCGAGATATACATGGATCATCAGAGTTTGAAGTATCTGTATACTCAGCCAGACCTGAACCTTCGTCAACAAAGATGGCTCGAGACAATAGCTGACTATGATATGAATATCTCCTACACCCCTGGCAAGGCTAATGTAATGGCCGATGCTTTGAGTCGCAAGGCTTACTGCAACAACCTCTTGGTTCAGGAAGCACAGCCTACGCTTTATGAAGAGCTTCGCAAATTGAACCTTCACATTGTTCCTCAGGGTTATCTCAATACCCTGGAGGTTGAGCCAGACCTCGAGCGCAACATCAAGACCAGACAGAAATATGACTCTGAAGTTGAGAAGATTAAGAACTTCCTCTCCAAGGGTAATCCTTCATTCTACCATGTTGGTGAGGATGGTGCCTTGTTCTTCAAAGGCCGCCTAGTGGTCCCCAGAAGGCGCAATCTAGACTCCCGTTCGGATGTCATGAAAGAAGCACATGACACGCCTTTGTCTATTCACCCAGGTAGTACCAAAATGTACCAAGACATTCATCAGCGGTATTGGTGGCCCGATATGAAACATGATATTGCTAAATATGTTGCTGAGTGTGACGTTTGCCGTCGCATCAAGGCAGAACATCAATGGCCTGCTGGAACTTTGCAACGCCTTGAAATACCTGAATGGAAATGGGACAAAGTCCAAATGGACTTCATTACTGGTTTTCCCAGATCGCAGAAGGTTCATGATGCTATCTTTGTCGTCATCGACCGATTCTCAAAGGTTGCTCACTTTCTTCCAGTCAAGGAGACTATCACTGCTAGTTAGTTAGCAGACTTGTATGTTTCCAGAATTGTGTCACTCCACGGTGTTCCGTTGGTGATCAGTTCAGACCGTGGCAGCCTCTTTACCTCCAGATTTTGAAACAGTTTCCAAGAAGCTATGGGAACTCATCTGTCTTTTAGCACTGCTTTCCACCCTCAGTCTCAGGGTCAAGTCGAACGAGTCAATCAAGTGCTTGAAGATATGCTTCGAGCTTGCGTCATCTCATTCGGTAAGAAATGGGAGGAATCCCTTCCGTATGCCGAATTCTCTTACAACAATGGCTATCAAGGTAGTCTGAAGATGGCACCGTTTGTAGTTCTCTATGGACGTAAGTGTCGAACCCCTCTGAACTTGTCAGAAACTGGGGAACGTTCACTCGTTGTACCGGACATTATTCAACAAGCTGAAGAACAAGTCCGCATTGTCCGTGAGCATTTGAAAGCAGCTCAGTCTCGTCAGAAGAGTAATTATGACCGCAAGCACAAGGTAATGGTCTATCAGCCTGGTGAGCAAGCTTACCTTCGTGTCACTCCGATGAAGGGCACTCATCGATTCGGAATCAAGGGCAAGTTAGCTCCTCGCTACATTGGCCCGTTCCGCATTCTCGCCCGTCGAGGAGAAGTGGCATACCAGTTGGAATTGCCGCAAAACCTTTCTCAAGTGCATGATGTCTTTCATGTGTCGCAACTTCGTCGCTGCTTCAAGGATCCTATCTGAGCAGTGGATCATGAAGTGCTTGAATTGTGAGAAGATCTGTCTTATCCGGAGTATCCCATCCGCGTTCTTGATCAAACCGAACGTCGGACTCGTCAGAAGTCGATCAAGTTCCTCAAGATTCAGTGGTCGAATCATTCTGAAGATGAAGCCACTTGGGAACGCGAGGATCGTCTTCGCGAAGAATACCCCACTTTCTTTCAGTCTTCCTCTTAATTCTCGGGACGAGAATTCTTGTTAGAGGAAGAGAATTGTAACGTCCCCATGTAATAGCTACAGTGATCACCCTCTGAAAATGCCAAGTCATCCTAATTAACTAGTGCTTGATCATCATTGCATCATATCTCATTTCAAATTGCAATTCAAATTTTAAAGTGAAAAATAAAATTTGTCCAAACTTGAAACTAAAATGTTCATTAAATAGTAAATAATCTATAACTAAATATGTTCAGGAAAACAACATCACCTAAATTCACTAAGTAACTCTATCAACATAAAATAGTAACCAAACAGCACATTTTAATACATTTTATTTAATCCAATTTACAAATGAAATTATATTTTGCCCAAACCAATTTCTGATGGTAGAGCATATTTCACTGTAATATCTGGACTAGGCCACATATTTTACAAAAGTCAATTAGTAGTCTAACAAGTTGCAAAACAGAGAAATAAAAGAAAACAAAAAATAGAAAAAGAAAAACGATTAGCCGCTACTGGCGCACTGGGCCGTGAGTGCACAGTGTAGCGCGGCCCAGCCCAACCGTGCCTTTGTCCTCCTCGGCAGCTGTCGCCCGGCGCACGCATCCGACCACCGCTCGTCGCGCTGTCGTGCATCCGCCGGCTCCCGGGCTAGGTTAAGTGCCTCCCCGAGCTGCTCTCCCCTCCCCCGAAACCCTAGCCCCCTCTCACTCGCCTCCCACGCGCCCACTCTCTCTCTGTCTCACGCCTCACCCGAGAGCTCGCCGCCGCCGTCGCTCGATCCCGCAGCCACCGTGCCCCGATTGCCTCGCCGCCGTGTCGTACGTCGTCGCCACCCTCGACTGCATCGCCTCCGCCTCTCCGTTGGAGCTCAGCGCCACCGCAGCGACCACCCCGAGCTCGACTTCCCCGCACGGCCTTCTTCGTGTCCGGCGCCGATTCGCCGCCGTCGCCCTCTCCCGATCTCTCTTAAGCACATCTGCAGGCTCTCTGTAAGCCTGCGCATCTCTCCCCTATCTCCCCTGCGCGTTTTCGTCACCGTAGTGGTCACATTGGAGATGCCCGAACGCTCCGCCGCGGATCTCGTCGCCGGCGAGACCCCGGTGACCAAATGGTCACGGTCACGTGTCCGTTGAACTCGCCGCGTTGAGTAGAGCCCGACTAGCCTTTCCGTTTGCTCTATAGCACGCCGCATCGCCGTTGCCGTTGCTCGCCCGAAACTCCTCGCCGCCGGCGTCGTCGTACCGCTCAACTCCGGAGACCGCTGCCCGCGAGACCACCGCCATTCGACGCGGCTCACAGAGCCCGTTCGAATGGGCCAAGCCACGCTCCTCCCCGTGTCCTATGCGCGTTTTCCGACCACCTCCCGAAGTCGCGTCGCCGTGAACGGGATCGCTGGCGAGATTCCGGTGAGTCTCCGGCCGGCGTCCGACCTGGCGCCCACGTGGCGGCCTCTGTGTGGCTGACAGCGGGCCCCGTGGGCCCCGTTGACCGAGTCAGCGCGGGCCACTGTCGCTGACATGTGGGGCCCGACCGATTAAACGATTTTTAATAAAAAGATAATCCGTTAATTAAACTAATTAATTAATTTAAACGTTAATCACTCACTGACCAGTAGGCCCCACCCCTAATATAATCTGTAATTAGATTAATTAAAACGTAATTAACTACTGTGAGGCTGGCCAATGGGTCCCACTGGACCCACAGGTCAGGTTTGACTAGTCCACCGCCACTGTTGACCGCTGACGTCAGCATTGCATCATGATGACGTCACCCCTTCACTGTTCTGGATAATTCGTATTTAGTAATTAAATAATTCCAGAATATTATTAAAACTTTGAAAAATCATATCTTTTAAACCGCAAGTCAGATGAAAATAATTTATATATGTAAAATGATCAGAAAAATATGTAGATTCTGAATATGTGATCAAAATGCCTATCCAACACTTCTAGCTAGGTGAACATGGAACTTTTTGATTGTTTTCGATAAATGAATAGTGCACAACTTTAATTAAAGAAATCCAAATAAATTCCTAAATTAACTAAATCATTTAGTTAGGCAATAAAACACATCTGCATATCATTTTAGGCATGTCATGCATAGTGATTGCATTTTTGCCGTGAAATTTATTGTTTCTTCCCCCTCCTTCTCTCTCGATAGACGCCGAGACCGACGCCGTTGCAGCTGAGTTCGACTACACTCCCGATGAGCAGCCGACTGACGACCAGCCCCTCTCTGCAGAGCTTCCAGGCAAGCAATTCCCCCTTGACGCATACCGATATCTCCTATTCTTTCTCCCTCCTGCTTGCACTAGAAATTGCCGCTGCCATGCTTTAACCTATTCTGATGCATAGCCTGATTTTATCGCCTGCTACTGATACATTACCTGTTATCCCATGACGCCTAGTTAGCTATGCTGCTGTTCCATCTCTGGCCCTTCGCCTTGTCCGTATGCCATGCTTTTTACCGGGCCGTGATCACTCTGGGTGAGGATCACGGAAATGCTTACATTACTACATTCATTTGCTGTTACGGGGCTGAAGGGCTGGTGGTACCATCCAGTCAGAGATGGACCTGAGTACCGACAGCTCCCAATGTTAAAGTCGGGCTGGCCCCAAGGGTGCCCGCGAGTGAATATCATTAAAGACGGGTCGGCTCCAAGAGCACCCGCGCGTCATGTTTTACCAAGTCGGAGCGACAAAATCTCTGTTCGTCTCTGCGAGTTACTAAATACGCCTAACGGAACTGGCTATTTGATCTGAGTGGGTCGTCATGCCCTATACGCACTACCAGCACATGGGATAATGGTTTAATGGGGCCTTCTACGTCGTATGTATCAGCCGAAAGCTCTTCAGTTGTCACAGCTCAGAGATGCGGGCTGATCGTCGTAGTTGGGCTGGTTACGTCACTGGTGTATTCAGTGTCGCGCCTGCTCCCCGTCCAGCCACGCAATGTGCAGGAGTGCAAGGGTGATGGGCCCAAGACTCCTTCTCACTTAGGATTTAGACCGGCGTGTTGACCTCTTTGCTGAGCCTAGGTAGGACTATGTCGTGTTGATCACCCGAGGCCGGGTATTATCCAGCCAGTGTGTCTGGCCGGAGGTAATCGAGCATGTTGGGTAACAGTAGTGCACCCCTGCAGGGAAGTTATCTATTCGAATAGCCGTGTCCACGGTAACAGGATGCTCAGAGTTGTATCCGGATCTATGACAACTACAAACTGATGATGATACATATTAAACTGTTACTACTGCTCTCGGGATTACTTTCTCGCGGGACAGTCGAGAAAGGATCTCGGGGAGTTGCTGCTATACAACCACTATTATATGCTACTTTATTCTACTCTCTCCTGATGCTGCAAGATTGCTTGAAGATGCTAGTCTCCGATAGGCTAGGCTTCTCCCCCTCTATTCTGGCATTTTGCAGTTCAGTCCAAAGATATAGCCCCATTCCTTTGATACCAGTGCATAATTAGTATAGTTCTGATGTCAGTCTTGCGAGTACTTTGGATGAGTACTCACGGTTGCTCTGCTAATCTTTTTCCCCCATATCCATTTGATGATACATCAGACGATGGAGTCCAGGAGCCAGACGCCACTGCAGGAGCTTACTACCAGGAGGGTCCCGACGGCACTTACTACTGGATCGAGCTAGCCGACCAGGAGTAGTTAGGAGGCCCTAGGCAGGAGGCCTTCGCCTTTCGATCTGTATCGTTGTTCGTGCTAGCCTTCTTAAGGCAAAACTTGACTAACTATGTCTGTACTCAGATATCATTTGTGTGTATGACTTATGTATTCGGGACCTCGTGCCCCTGGTTTGTAATATACTGACTTATGCTTTCTTTTGTGTTTAGAGTTGTGTTGTAATATATTCCCGTGAGTCCCTGTGCTTGATCGTGCATGTTTGCGTGTATGATTAGTGCAGGATTAAGTCAGGGGCATCACACATGAGTGGCTTCGCAAAGGGCTCGTTGTGCTTTGCGGGCTTGTTGTTCACGACGTTGGTGCCCTTGCCGAACTGGATCGCTGTCTTGGGCGTCTTGTTGTTGACGTCGTGCACCTTGCTCTTGGTGCGTGTCGTCTTGAACTTGATGACGTTGACGTTCGCGCTATCGAAGACGTTGTTGCAAACCATTGCCATGTAATGGATTTTGTGGAGCTTGATTGTCTTGTCAATGATGTAGACGAGCGCGAGGAAGACTTGCATCCGATGATGAATCTGAAGAATGGCGTTTTGACCGTGTTCTCCTGGTCGAGGAGGAAGTTGAGGAAGCACGGTCAATCATCATGGCACGAAATTCGTCCATTTGTGTAGTAAGCTTGGCATCGAGGTAGTCTCTTGTTCGTCTTTCGGAGTGACGCGAGTCGATGGTGAGTTGCTCAATGTGATCGGCCAAAGCTTCACTTTCTTGATGCAAGGCTCGTTGTACCCCAAAGAGATGGCTCTTGGAAACGTAGTTATTCGGTGCTTCGTGCTCATCGAAGAGAGTTTTATAAGTTGTACTTGGCCTATCCATCATGATCAAGTAGAGGTGAGTAGGAAATGAGAGAACAAAACCAAAGTTACCTTTTCCGAAGATTGAAGATGTATCTAGTATCACGCAATGTATAGATATGATAGTAGAATTGGAACCGGGTTTGTTTCTCAGACCTACACAAAAAGGCTTATGGAGTAGCTTGGTTAGGATGGTGGCACAAAATAGTTGCAATTTGCAAGCAAGATATCAATAATATTGAAAAAGATTCACAAGTTCGGAAGTGTAACAAGTAGAGCAATAGCAATAAGTAGCACACGGGAACACACGCACGGATAGATAAATGAGGTCGTGCAACCAACGAATGAGCTCAAAATGTGGAATCCACGGAAAATGCTCTTGTTGCACAACACTAGAGAGACTGTAGCACGATTGTCAATAAGCGGATACGAACTTGTGCACAACCTATAAGAGACAAAGCGTATGGACTTTCTATCTCCATTATGCTATTTATGTATGATTCGCGGTGAACTTGTCATGATGATCCAAGATGATCAAATATGATATGTAATGTGGCGATGCTATGGCTATTGCTTACAAGGTTGTTGTTGCTCTTTTCTCTTTCACTACAGGAATCAGGCACTTTGCGTCTGCCATGGCAGACGGCAAAGGAATGTCTGGCGGACGGCAAAGCCCTTTGCCGTCAGCCAGCAGACGGCCCCACGTCCGGCTGAATGAACTACGGCAGAGGGCTGCTTTGCCGTCTGCTTAAATAAAGCGGACGGCAAAGAAGTTTGCCGTCAGTCATACTAAGCAAGCAGACGGCAAATGCCTTGGACGGCAGTGGGATAGGGTTAGGCCCGTTAGGTGGCTAACGGCGTACTTTGCCGTCTGCCAGCAGACGGCAAAGGCACAAAGTTCTTTGCCGTCTGCCAGCTAACGTCAGCTGACGTCAGGCGTCAGTTGGGGCCAATGCATGCCCGTTGCCGTCTGCCAGCAGACGGCAAAGCACACCAGCCTTTGCCGTCTGCTGGCAGACGGCAAAGTGCCCAAATAGGCCAGCCCAGGTGCCCCCCAGGTTGCACAGGTAGCTGCCACGTGGCAGCTTTGCCGTCTGCTGGCGGACGGCAAAGCTCTTTGCCGTCTGCTGGCAGACGGCAAAGTGCCTGTATTGCCCCTGTTATTTCTGTTTTTTCTTAAATTCAATCAATTTCACAGATATATATATATATATATATTCATTTGAAAATACTTTCAACAAGCATACATATCCCTGCCATATGGATATGATCATCCAACACATATATATACCAAATCAAAAGTCCATATCCAACATATATATAGCCAACATATCCAACAATTAAGCAAAAAGTCCATATACAATGGTTTCATCATTACATACATATATAGGTAGCAAGTTTCACATTGTTCATCCTACAAAATCAAAACAAAAAGGAAGGACAAGGAGAAGAGTAGACTCCATCAACGCAAGCTTCCGAGATCTGAAGCAAATCTGCAAAATGGGAAAGAAGAAAGTTAGAAGAAGAGGACTAGAAGAAGAAGAAGAAGAAGAAGAAGAAGAAGACTAGAAGAAGAAGAAGAAGAAGAAGAAGAAGAAGAAGAAGAATTTTTCTTCTCTTTCTTTTTCTCCTCTTCTTTTTCTTCTAACCTAGGTAAATAGGTCATTTTGGAGCTAAGTAAGGTTATTATGTCATTTTCGAGGAAAATAAGCTAAGTATATGACATTTTGGAGGTAACCAAGGTTATTATGCCATTTTTGACCTAAGTATGCTAAGTATGTCATAAATGAACTAAATAAGCTAAGTATAGGTCATTATTGAGCTAACCTAGGTAATTATGCCATTTTTTAGCTAACTAAGCATATTAAGTCATTTTGGAGGAAAAATGCTAAGTGTAGGTCATTTTAGAGCTAACCTAGGTAAATAGGTCATTTTGGAGCTAAACCAAGGTTATTATGCCATTTTTTTACCAAAGTAAGCTAATTATGTCATAAATGAACTAGCTAAGCTAAGTATAGGTCATTATTGAGCTATCTTAGGTAGTTATTCCATTTTTTAGCTAGCTAAGCATATTAAGTCATTTTGGAGGAAAAAATGCTAAGTATAGGTCATTTTATAGCTATCCTAGGTAAAATAGGTCATTTTGGAGCTAAGTAAGGTTATTATGTCATTTTCGAGGAAAATAAGCTAAGTATATGACATTTTGGAGCTAAACCAAGGTTATTATGCCATTTTTTACCTAAGTAAGCTAATTATGTCATAAATGAACTAGCTAAGCTAAGTATAGGTCATTTGAGAGCTAATCTAGGTAAAATAGGTCATTTTGGAGCTAAGTAAGGTTATTATGTCATTTTCCAGAAAAATAAGCTAAGTATATGACATTTTGGAGCTAAACCAAGGTTATTATGCCATTTTTTACCTAAGTAAGCTAAGTATGTCATAAATGAACTAGATAAGCTAAGTATAGGTCATTTTTGAGCTAGCCTATGTAGTTATGCCATTTTTGAGCTAACTAAGCATATTAAGTCATTTTGGAGGAAAAAATGCTAAGTGTAGGTCATTTTAGAGCTATCCTAGGTAAAATAGGTCATTTTGGAGCTAAGTAAGGTTATTATGTCATTTTCGAGGAAAATAAGCTAAGTATATGACATTTTGGAGCTAAACCAAGGTTATTATGCCATATTTGACCTAAGTAAGCTAATTATGTCATAAATGAACTAATTAAGCTAAGTATAGGTCATTATTGAGCTAGCCTGGGTAAAATAGGTCATTTTGGAGCTAAGTAAGGTTATTATGTCATTTTCGAGGAAAATAAACTAACTATATGACATTTTGGAGCTAAATAGGTCATTTCTTAAGCTAAGTATGCATTTGTTAAGCAAAACACTAGGGAAAATGTACCGTCATCACGGAGGTGAAGGACCGGTCGCGCCAGTGGCAGACGCAGAAGGATCGGTCGATGCTTGTCGGGAGTTTCGCTGCACCAAAGATCATTTGCAATGTCTCGTTAGCATGATGCAACTCAAATGTGAAGACTAGTAATATATGACCATTCAAATGAAACTCACCGTGCCCGCCGGAGCAATGACTCGCATCGTCGGAGGGGTCTGACCGTTGCTCTGGCACATGGTCTGCACATTTGGTTTTCACGAGTCAGTCATATTAGTTAGTAATGAAACGAACATTACGTGCATGATTTGGCTAATATGCAGAAGAAACTTACAACGAAGAGCTCGTATAAGGCCCGGTGAGACGCGTCGTTCCGGTTCCTCTCCTCCTCCAATAGCGTAGCAGTCCTCTCCTCCAAATCCCTCTCCCTCTCCGCCGCCTGCCTCTTTGCCTCCGCCAGAAGCTCCTGGGTCTTCGCTCTCTGTTTCTCAAGAGCAGCCTACAACACCACTCCTCGTTAGCATTGTAATCATCGACGGCCGCACACACAATGTAATGGAGGAAAGGTATCTGAGTCCGTATAACTAACCTCGATTTGGAGCTCCATTGGCCGTGGACGAGGCCTTATCTCAGAATTGGAGCTTGTCTGGCGCTTCTTGATCTCCGGGAGAGTGCTAGGACAACGTATCAGTCCATCCCCAATGGCTATCGAGCCATGGGGCCTCCCGCCACCAGATATCATCACCAGCTCTGGATCAAGAGGTTGCCGGCTCAGGTTAAAGTCCTCCCCTTTCCTCGCCTTCCGCTCGTCTCTGTACCTCACGAGCTTGTTGTGGGAGGAGATGTTGGTGAAGCTCTCTGGATGATCAAGGTCAGACTCAGAGAATGCCTTGGCCTTCTTGTACTTTGCAGTATGGGCCATGCCATAGAGGTCGAACACCTCTGGCACCTCCGTCTTGTTGTGTCGCGCCTAAAAGAGAGGAACAAAGTATCAGTTAAGGGCTCAAGCTAGCATGAAGAATGAAATTGCATGAATCATGAAGCAAACCACATACCCAGTTATTCCCGAACTCATATAGGTTGGCGCTCCCTTGATGGTGTGGCACACCAACCATTTTGGCACGCCGCTCCTTGGCATTGTTGTGGATGGCTAGCCATAGGGGAGAGCACCACTCATCCACCAATGCCTCCCAATAGTCCATCCTATCCGCACACCATCTCGGGGGCACCTAAGTTAGTCAAGAGAAATTTCAGCGCTACGCCTACGAATCAAATCAAGGAAACTAAGTACAAGGCCTTAAGAATAGGTATTTACCTTCATGTACTTCTCCTTACTCAGAAACTTGCCGTGGCACTTCGTCTTGGACCTCTTAATACCAGCCGAGGAGTAGTAGTCTCGAACAGCCTGCACCCGAGCCTCGTGCCGTAAGTTCTGAAGTAGGCGCCTGCACTTGGCTTCGATAACCATATCCGCGGCCTCCTCCTCTCCCTCAAGACACATGTAGAAGGTCTGCAATCAAACAAGACAACACTGATTAGTACAATAACTCGGTACTGTTGATTTTTAATTCTGTAAAGGAGAAATTAGCCAAAACGTCTGGATCACCATCTCGGCCCTCGTGCAGCACAAGACACCGTTGATCCTCTCCTGCGGCGGGGCTGGGGCAGCCAAGTACAGCTCCCAGCTCAGTTCGAGCTGTCGAACCTGACCTTCACCGGGCAACGTGACCCACCCCGGGAAGTTCTGCCGGCAAAGCACACCAAGGACGAAGTTGGGCTTGTGGATACCAGGGCCGTGTATCCAACCCCTGCAGTATGACAAGGCCAACGCATTAGATTTTTAAGAAACGTGAAGGCAAAAGGTTAAAAAAGAGTAAATGCACTTACTTCTCCCCATTAGGCGCAATCAACCACCTCTGCTCGCGGGTCGCCGGCACGGGCGGGAGCTTTGTACCACCACGCTGGTAGACGTTGCCCCCCTCAACCACCTCGCCCTCGCTATAGCTATCATCCGAAAAGCGATCCTCGCCACCATCAGCATGGCCACTCGCCTCCGGCGGCCAGTCCCCCCATCGGGTCGACTGCGACGTAGCCTGATCCGTGCTCTGCTCCGGAGTCTCGTGGGACGAAACCTCTGGGACCGGAGTCTCGTGGGGCAAAGGCTCGGCGGGCCGAGGCTCGTGGACCGGAGTCTCGTGGGGCGAAGGCTTGGCGACCCGAGGCTCGTCGGCCCGAGGCTCGTGGACCGGAGTCCGAGATGGGTCCACCTCAGACGGAGCAGTCCTATGGTCGGGTGAATCAGCTGGGGGTGGCGGCGAGGAAGGCGTAGCGGCCTTCCTACCTCTCCCGCCGCCACGGCCACCTCTAGTATCCCTCTTCTTCCCCCGACCTCTCCCGGCCGAAGAAGAAGCGCCCGTCGGTGGTGTCTGCATACTGAGATGCAGCGCTCTCCGGAGGTGCTGGGGTGGAATGGAAGCACCCCTCCCACCACGCGCAGAGGAAGGAGCCTCGGAGCGCTCTGGACCCGCGCCCACCATCTGTCAACACCTGCAATGACAAAGAGTAAACGAAATTAGTACAACATAAAAAAAATTGAATACCTGACATGAATAATAATATGTATATAATTTAAGTGTATCATCATCATGAACATAATAAAAAATGGAATACCTAACATGACCTAATTAATAATATATATGTACATAATAATAATTGAATACCTGACATGAACTAATATTAATCTTCATCGTGTATATATGCTCCGGGATCAATAAATGCATCATCATCATCACTATCAGTAATGACGTGCTCATCATCATCATCAATAAATGCATCAACATGTGGAAGGCTTCCTTTATGTAATCGGTCAAGCATTGACAGGTCATCCGCAGCAGTAACCTCTTCTTGTTCCGGCTCTTCTTGTTCCGGCTCAGGGGTGAAGTCAGATTCACTATCGCTGTCTACTTTAATGTTCTGGGGTGAAGTAGAGCGGTTCTTGAAACGTTTTTTGGAAAGACGTGTTTCTTGGAAGAATTCTCCTTCATACGTGTCTGGGTTAATGTGAGGTTCATAATCCTCTTCATTGGGGTGAGGTGGTCTAACATGTGGCGGCACTTTATAAACGACATCCCAACCATTAAGATTTGGATCACTTTGACAGGCCCACGGTAGATAGAAAACTTGGGTTGCCTGTTGAGCCGTAATATAGACATCGGGAGCATCCAAATGGGTGCTTTGTTGGATTTCGACTAGCCCTATATGTTCATGAGTCCTTCTAATCTCCTTCGGCTGGAACCAATAACATTTGAAGATTACGACGTTCGGTGGGTTTGCACCATAGAATAGAAGTTCATAAATTGCTTCAACTATTCCATAATACTCGGTATCTCCTTCGCCGATAGCAGAGACACCACAATTTGTAGACTTTCGGTCGGCCATAGATAGCTCTTTGCCATAGGTACGAAAGCGATACCCGTTGATGTCGTATTTGTCAAATGAACGGACCTTATAGTCAAAACCATTAGAGACTTGTATCAATTCGGCGTCCATAGACTCTGAATTAGCCTACAAGTTTAATACGAAAGGATTGTTGCGTTAGCCGCAATTTAGACGAAGAAATGAAATGGTCTAATGGAAATTACCGTTTGTTTGAACCAAGAGATGAAACCGGGATAGCCGCCTCCATGCTTTGCCAAAAGCTCATACTCTTCGACGGAATCCTTTTGGGTCACCGCTCCATACGAGAATTTGGCGACGTATCGACTGTATCAAATATCCGGGAATAAGAGCAGTTCAAAGGAATTAGAAGTTGCGAAACAATGTACCGAGAACTTACTCGATGTACGGCCGCACTTCTGTTAGGTTGTTGAAGATATACAACAAAATGGTCCGCCATTCTTCGACATCCAACGATAAGGAATTAGAACCACCGGCTGGTGCGAGCTTCCCTTTGAATAGGCTGAGGTTGGATCCACCCTTTTTAGGGTCGCCAGCATTGTACCGAGGCTTCGGATTATGCAAATGATGATTTTTGGCTTCGTAGTGTGCTGTCACGAAGTTTGCCGCCTCCTCAGTAATGAATGCCTCGGCCATCGATGCTTCAATTCTACGTTTATTTTTACATTTTGCTCGAAGCGTCTCCTGCATCCTCTCAGTTGCATAGCACCACCGATTCTGCACGGGTCCCCCCAATCATGCCTCGGTCGGGAGATGCAAAATCAAATGCTGCATTGGATTAAAGAAGCCCGGTGGGAAGATCTTCTCTAACTTGCAGATCAACTCCGGCGCCAACTCTTCCATTTCATCTAGCAAGCCAGGCGATAGTTCTTTCGCACAAAGAACACGAAAGAAATAGCTCAGCCCTGCCAGTACTAGCCATTCATCCTCAGGGATAAAGCCACGCAACATCACCGGCATTACCTGCTCAAGCCATATGTGCCAATCATGACTCTTGAGACCAAATATTTTCAATTTTTCAAGACTCGCTCCCCTCTTTAGATTCGCTGCATACCCATCGGGGAACATCAACTCCTTTTTCACCCACAGGATAATTTCCCTCATATCTGGCCTTCCAAGATTGAACCATGCCTTTGGCTTCGTCCAGTTCTGCTTTCCTTTCGGTTGTCGCATGTTTTGTAACGGTCTATCACATAGAGCCTCCTAATTGACTCTAGCCTTAGGATTATCCTTTGACTTCCCCTCTATGCCGAACAATGTACCAAAGCGGGCCTCAGCGACATTCTTTTCAGTGTGCATCACTCGATGTTGTGTGGGTAAAGGAGGTCTGTGACGTAAGGCAGATCCCACAAGCATGTCTTGTGAGTCCAGGCGTGTTCCGAATTATACCCCTTGAAATACCCTGGACGCTCTGGATCCAGCTCGAGAGCGTTTAACTCATCCAGGGTCTATTGCCCTGTCAACGCAGGTGGTGCAGAGTTTTTGACAACTCTACCTTCGATGAATTTCTTCTTGTCTTTTCTGAACTTATGGTGAGGATCCAGGAACTGTCTATGCAAGTCGAAGCAAGAATACTTGCGACCCACATCCAGCCAACGAAACTCAAGAGCTGCCTTGCATGTGGGGCACGGGAACCTTCCATGCACACACCCGCCAACGAATAGCACATACGCCGGCAAGTCATGCATCGAGTACATGTACCACACATGCATTAGGAAGTTTTTTTTGTAGCGGCGTCGTATGTCTTGATCCCATTATCCCAAGCTTCTTGCAATTCATCCTTAAGCGGCTGCATGTACACATTCATACTCTTCCCCGGATAGTTGGGCCCCGGAATTATCGATGTCAGGAAAATGTTCTTTCTTTGCATAATCTGTCCGGGGGGGAGATTGAGTGGAATGACAAATACAGGCCAACAACTGTATTGGGCTGCCATCATACCAAACACATTGAACCCATCCGTGCTGATGGCGACTCGAGGATGCCTTGGATCTGCCGCTTTATCATGATGTATTGCATCGAAGTGCTTCCACGCAAAAGCGTCCGATGTGTGTACCAACATCTGATTCCCATCTGCATCTAGTTCGGTTCTTTTGCCCAATTTGTCCCATGTCATCTGTCTGGCCGTCTCTTTGACCATGAAAAGACGTTGAAATCTTGGTATGATTGGCATATACTGAAGAACATTAACTAGGATTTTTGTCTGACTCTTCTCACCCATACCGTTGTCTACCACAACATACCTGGAAGACTTGCAAATGGGACAATAGTTCAAGTCCGCATACTCAAGCCTAAATAAGGCACATCCATTCTCACAGGCATCTATCTTCTCATAGGGCATCTTAAGTACACGGAGGATTTTGTCCGACTGGTACAGGTTTGCAGGCATTACATGGCCTTTGGGTAGAAAGCGTCCAAATAGTGTCATCATCGCGTCGTAGCATTCTCTGCCCAAGTTGAATTGAGCCTTCAGAGCCATTACTTGTGCGATGGCATCCAGCTGACAAACCTCAGTGTGCTCGTGGAGAGGACGTTTTGAAGACTCCAACATATCATTGAAGGCCTTTACAGATTCCTCCATCTCATCGTCCGAATCCCGAGCATCATCAAAGTCTTCCACCATGTCTTCGATCCCGGTACCATGCTCGTCGGTGCGACGACGACCCACCTCAGCTCTGGCACATTGGGCAGACTCACCATGAAATGTCCAGACCATATAAGCAGGCATAAAACCCCACTTCTGCAGGTGTTTACTCATTTCAAGCTCTGTCCTCTTATGATAGTTGTCGCACCGGACACAGGGGCACCAGGTTTTTTCTCTGGCCATTTGCAAATGCGGCTCTCACAAACCCCTTGGTTTTTGTTAACCATTCATCGGTCCTGTCTTTCTGACTAGTGTGACCGGTGTACATCCACGCACGATCACTCATCTTGCCTAGCTACTGGACACACAAGAAATATATACATAATTCAGCAAACCATATTCATCAGTTAATGGAGTTTGTCAGTTTTATTACGTCCATGCAACCTAGACGCTAATAGGTAAAGATAGGTCCTAATCCCACCCGAGTATGTGTAGATTGGGTTCGTTTTCCCATGCTCTGCTCCGGATCCGACGCAAAATTTCGGCAGCACCTCCCCGCTGTTCTGCTGATACATGTCTCGGCAATAAGCAGAGAGGATGTGTACCCAGAGAACAACACGGAGGCACTGACGAAATTCTGCATCGGATCCGGAGCAGACCAACGGGAAAACGAACCCAATCTACACATACTCGGGCTGTCCATGAATAACGTTGGACAATTCGAAAGAATCACGATTATAAATATGCAAATGCATGCATATTTATAGATGTAACTCTTTCAAACAGGAGACGCATAGTGGTCACGCATACTGATGATTGAAGACACCTATAGCTAGCAAGTTTCATCGGCACGAAGACCGGAACAGATCAAATGAAGGGGGGGAGGAGGAGATGTCATTTGTGCTCACCCACGAACGCAGGGGCGGAGCTCGTCGAACGCACGGGGAGGTCGTCGAACACCAGACCCTCGTAGTGACGAAACAACTGCACATTTAAATCCACCCGATCAACACAAATATATATGATGTTTTGCATAACAAAATCAGAAAATATATGACCTAACTCATAATTCACAAATATATGACTGGGTGTTGGGTCGGGGTGTTGGGGTGTCGGGTCGGGGTGTCGGGGTGTCATTGTGTCGGAGTGTCGAGTCGGGGTGTCGGGGTGTCAGGGTGTCGTGTCTTGGGGTCGGGGTGTCGGGGTGTCGTGTCGGGGTGTCAGGGTGTCGAGGTGTCGTGTCGGGCTGTCATTTAGGTTCCATCGACGCCGAGGAACCCCCTAACCTAAATAGCCGTCATTTAGGGTTCCATCGACGCCGAGGAACCCCCTAACCCGCTCATCCACGGGCGCCCTCAGGTATGGCGATGCACGGTCAACGGGTCAGCACTCGGACCGGGGGATTCTCGGCCTGGGCGACGGCGCCGGGACCGGCGGGACCCACTGGCTCCACCATCTATCCCCTCGGCGACCGACGATCCTCGACCCTCTGGCCTGACCCTCGACCCCTTGCCGACCGGCGATCCTCGACCCTCGTTCCTGACCCTCGACCCTAGTTTTGGCGACCGGCGATCCTCGACCCGGTTCTGTCGGTGCCGACGCACCCCTCGACCCGGTTCTTCTTCTTCTTCTTCTTCTTGTTTTCTTCTCCTCCTCCTCCTCCTCTTCTTTTCTTCTCTTCCTCCTCTTCTTCTTCTTCTTCCTCTTCTTCTTCTTCTTCCTCTTCTTCTTCTTCTTCTTCATCTTATTTTCTTTTATTTTTTTCATCTTTCTTCTTTCTTCTTAACCTAAACTAAACTAAATATAAACCTAAGCCTAAAAAAACAGAAATAAAACCTAAACTAAACTAAACCTAAACTAAATCTAAAAAAAAGAAAAAAAAAGAGGAGAAGAGCTCACCTTGGGAGGGGGGCGGCCGGTGGAGGGGGCCGGTGAAGGAGGGGCCCGGTGCAGGAGAGCCGCCGCAGGGGAGGGGGCGGGGCGGCCTGGGGCAGTGCGGCGTGGGGCAAGGCGGCCGCGGCAGGCGGCGGGCGGCATGGGTAGGCGGCGGGCTGGGGCGGCGGTGGCGGTGGGGGTCGGGGGCGGCTGCGGTGTGGGGGTCGGGGGAGAGAGATCGAGGCAGAGAGAGAAGAGAGAGAGGAGGGGTGGGGGTGACGGCCATTAGGTACTCACCTCTTTGCCGTCTGCTAGCAGACGACAAAGAGATGGGGGGGTGGGCCGATACAGCGCTGGCCTCCACTGGACCCCACCCACCTCTTTGCCGTCTGCTAGCAGACAGCAAAGCTCCTTTGCCATCTGCTAGCAGACAACAAAGAAGTGGCTGATGGCAAATATGATCTTTGCCATCAGCCAGTTCTTTGTCGTTTGTTTTTTGAAAGCAGACGGCAAAGACCTCCTTTGCCGTCTGCTAGCAGACGTCAAAGAAGTGGCTGATGGCAAATCCTCTGATTCCAGTAGTGTTTTGCTTAAAAGCTTCTCTTTCTTTTGCTATTTTCCTTTGGCCACTTATGCAAAATGCTCTCACGGTGGTAGCAATGATGTATATGCGGGAACAAAATTTTGGCACAAGAGATGATATGATGATGTATGCACGGTATGAAAGCTATGCGGAATGGTATCACTAAAGGGCACAAGTGTCGTTGCCCGACAATACTCAATAGCTAGTCTCGAAGGAAAGCTACGCAAAAGATGATCTCGGGGGTTAACAAAGCAATGGCAAGGAAAAGGAACAAGTTGTCGTTGATGTTACCATCCTTGCTTACGGCGGTGGTGTCAAAATGATGTAGTTGTCGTTGTCGATGTTGAGTCCATGGCGATGATAAGTGGCGGTGAAGTCGATGTCGAACCATGCTTGGTTAGCCAAAACACACTAGGAAACGGAAAACCGCGACTCAAAATCTCAATTGGCAAACGGAACAAAATGGGTGGTGGTTGCGGAAGTCGGTGGTGGAGTCACACGAAGATGTGTGTTGCGGAAATGCTGTGGTAGAAATCGGAGGTGGCAATGCGGAAGTGGGGCGGTGGCAAAAATTGTCGGGCAAAAATTCAGTTTCGTCAGGTTCAGCCAGACGTCCGGTATGTGGCGGATGTCCGGTGGCTGGTGGCGGTCGGACGTCCGGTAAATGCTGGATGTCCAGTGGCTGGTGCTTTCGGCTGTGGGATGAACTCGTGGATATGAAGGTGGGGAAGAAAAATTGGGGCAGAATTCGTGGAATTTCGTGGATGGAAATGATGGAGAAGGTGGGGAAAAGCTAGATCTACTCGAAACCAAACAAATCCATGGATCAAAATAAACAAAACATCATCAAACCAACAAATCACAATTTTTTTGGTATGGCTCTTTTTGTGGGGAATTTTCAAATTTGGGAAAAATCAAACAAAATTGGGGCCATAAAGTGAGGGGAAAGACTCCAAAGTGTGAATCAACGTGGCTCTGATCCAAGATGATGTAGGGTGGAACCCTAATTGACGATCTTTTCACACTTCGAGGGGGAAATTGGAAAAACAACAAGAACAACAAGAGGGAAATCACTCAAACAAACCCAAATCACACATCCACTAGGATAGCATACATGAGATCCACAAGCATACAAGATTAATCCATGGAAACAAACACAAGGTAAAGTTCTTCCCACTCCAAAGGAGGTGAGGTCTTGATGATCTAGATGAGATCCTTCTCCCTTAGGAGGTCTTGATGATCCTATGATGGGGATCCTTCTCCCTAGAGAGGTCATGATTCCCCAAGAGGAGATACAAGGAGCAAAGCCCTACTCAATGTCTCAATATACTTTGCTAACCCTAAAACATAGGTAGGAGACAAGTATATATAGTCTAGGAGGGTGAAGGGGTACATGGGCCTCGGCCCGAGTGGTTGAGACAGACAGGCGTCGGACGTCCGGACGCTACCGGTCGTCCGGTGGCTCGTGAGGGTCCGGGCGTCCAGAAGTGTCCGGACTTCCGGTGTTTTGGTTCTATTGAGGTGGTGCCGGATTTCCGGGGACGGTCGGACGTCCGGTCGCTGTAGGGTGTCGGACGTCCAGTAAGTGTCGGTCGTCCAGCACTGTAGCATGCGTCGGTTAGGTCTTCTGGATGGCTGATCCTCCAGGCATCGGACGTCCGACAGGGGCCGGTCGTCCGGTGGCTGTAGCTCCCTGGCAGCCCTTTCTCTTGCTTCTCACACTTGGTGTCCTCGCCATTTTGTCCATTGGTGGTAGCCACTTCATGTCCTTCCTCCAAGTACCTAATCACCCACAAGGTCTCCGTTTGAGGTAGTAGCCATGTCTCACATGTAGAATTTGTAAGTTCAGAGAGGAGCGAGTTCACCTCGGTTTCGATGGCTCTTACACGTGCTCTAGTCATGGGTCCATGTGTTGTCTTGGGAGACGAAGGTACGTCCATGGGGATGACCGTCGGATGCTCCGCATCACGATCCCATCTACTTCTCCCCCTTTGCTTGCTGGATCAATGAGGAGGAGACGTCACCGAGCCGCACGTGTGCTAAACTCGGAGGTGCCGTCCGTTCAGCGCTAGATCGGTTGGATCATGATTGGATCGCGAAGAGTATGACTACATCAACCGCATTTTATACGCTTCCGCTTTCGATCTACAAGGGTATGTAGACACACTCCCCTCTCGTTGCTATGCATCTCCTAGATTAGATCTTGGGTGTTCGTAGGAAATTTTTTGATTTTCATGCTTCGTTCCCCATCAGGGGCTTGGTGGCCCTGCCTTCCGCGCCGGTCTCCCCCTAGGCGGGCTTGGTGGCCCCGCTGCTGGCGTCGATCTCCTCAACGCTCGGCTTGTCAGCCGATGCGCTAGTGCTCCCTTCGCCCCTGCGCCAACAGGCTGGGAGGGCACAACCCTGAATTGGGTGTCGTCATCATCATCGTCATCGTCCTCAAGGTCACAGATGAGCTGGCAGCGGCTTCGCGGGGCCGGCCCGCCATCGCTCTCCATCGCGGCGCTTGCCGAGGCCTCATCGTCACCACGGTCTCCCGAGTTGGGAACCATTACAAACGGGTTCTCGCGGGGCCCCTCGAAGCCCTCCGGCAACAAGCCCCACTGGTCGAATATGGGCATCGCATTGACCAGCTCGTCCTTGTTCTGGTAGTGGTACAGCGGGAGCTCGTCCCGGGGCGGATCCTACGTGCCGCCGCCGACCAGGATTTGCATGATCTTCTCCAGTGTCTCTGCCGGCAGGTTGTTGACGCTCAGCCTCATGGGGTCGTCCAAGCTGGTGATCTTCCACACCGGGCGCGAGCACCTCTGGAGCGGCACGATGCAGTGCCGCAAGAACTCCTTCACCACCATGGGCCCTGTGAGCCTGCCTTCCTTCAGCTCGGCCAGCCACCCCCACAAGGGCGCCAGCCTCGGGTCGGTGAGCTTCCCGTGCTCCCAGCCGAAGCTCTTCGCGGAGGGATCCATTGGGATCATCAGCAGCAGGCTATGCTGGCACGCATCCACATAGATCCAGTGCTGCCTTTAGCCCTCCACCTTCCTCGAGATGTTTAGGTTGATGGAGTCGTCCTCCGTCCCATTGACGCTGAGGAACGAGGCGCACGCCAAGCGGTGGTTCGCCGCGGTCAGCCATAGGCTGAAGAAGTGGCGGAAGAGCGCCACCGAAGGCATCATGCCCACGAAGGCCTCGCAGAAGAAGGCAAAGGTGGAGAGGAGGAAGACGAAGTTTGGCTGGACGTGGAGCGTGTGGATCTGGTAGTGGGTCAGGATGGCGTTGAAAAAGTCCGGTGAGGGGGAAGGTCGTCGCTGATTGATCGCGTGGAGGGTGCGAGCCTGGCCAGATCTCCGTCACCTTCCACTCGTTGGAGGTGGCGGCGGTCATCTACATCACCATCTCCAACCCTTCCTGGTTGGTGATGATAGAGCACGACACAGCCAGCTCCAAGGCCAGCACGGTCGGGGCCGCGGCCGCCGCCTTACCCCTCTTGCCAGCGGGAGCCATTGCTGCGCGGTGGAGCTTGGGGGCGAGAGGAGGAAGGAGCAGTGCACAAGGAAGGAGACGCGAGGAGTCAGGCGCTAGGGGGCGAGGAGTGCGAAGGAAGGCAATGATGGCCCTGCGCCCGGTGCAGGTCTGCTTTATGGCAGCACGGGCAGTTACCGAGGCACAGTGGAGGAAGTGGGGGCGTCCCACGTCCCATCATGCGCCACGCGTCGAACCTGGGCCCCGCAGTCTGTAAGGGCCCGCACCGTTTCACTCCCAACGGGCGGGAACGTGCGCGCCATGGGCCTGGGGGCTACTGTCGGGCCAATGGGAACCGGGGTACCACGGCCCGTCTGCCTGCGGCCCAGGAAGCAACGCCTGGTGAAGGCCCAAGATGTGGCCCAGCCACGGAAGCCTCACGAGGCGCCTGCCTCATGAGGACCCCCTGCGCGAGAGATGGACCACCAAGACTTAGCGGCAACCGCTGCAAGAGGCCTTGCAAGGCCCTCACGCAAGGCGGCCTCCCGAGGCACCCTCCTGAAGCCACCCAAGCGCGGCGCCGGCCACGCGGTCCAGTGCTCACCACGTGGGTCACGCACTTGGCAACGAACAGCAGCAGGAACCTTACCAGCAGGCGCGGACAGAGAGGATTTCCTCTTTGGTGCTAAAGGGGCAGCGCCAGCTGCCTACCTCCCAAGCAAGTCCCAAAGACTGCCCGTTTGGTGAAAGAAGACTGGGACAGCAAGGCGCGCAGGGCGGAGGTCATCCCCGAGCCCACCGGCGCGTCATGGATAACACTTTTGAAGGCGAAGACCGTTTTTCGTTAGGATAAGCCTGGGCGCCTGTCCGCCTTCAAATTGCCGTTGTGTGTGGCTACCCTTCCCGCCAACATTTTCGGGGGAAGAGGACCAAGGCGGCTATAAAAGGGGTAGTGCTGCCACCGTAGAAGAGGGGGGATCGATTCCTTTGTCTTCAACCTTGTACGCGAGAACCTTCTTGCCCACCATAATCCCAACACAAAGCAGGAGTAGGGTTTTACACCGTGAGGTGGCCCGAACCTGGGTAACTGTTGTGCCCCTGCCGTGCCCTATGCTTAGCGTGTTGTCGCCGTAGCTTCGCCGTGGTCAACGTTGAGCCGGTGGCCCCAGAGTTCGAACCAGGGTCCCCGAAGCCCCAATTCCGACAGCTGGGTCTCAAAACCAATTTGGACTGCTCTCACAAATGTTGCTCTGGCACTCTTCAATCTGAAAGGCATACGTATAAAGCAATACATGCCACATGGAGTAATGAAACGCCGTTTTCTCCTCATCTTCCTTGGCCATAAAAATCTGATGATAACCAGATTAGGCGTCAAGAAAAGAGAGTAGATCACAGCGGGCAGTAGAGTCCACAAATTGATCAATTCGCAGCAAAGGAAAGGGGTCTTTTGGACAAGCTTTATTTAGATCAGTGAAATCGATACAAAGCCTCCACTTTCCATTTGCTTTCCGGACGACCACTGGGTTGGCTAACCAAGTTGGGTGTAGCACTCCTCTAACTAGACCTGCTGCTTCTAACTTTTGGATTTCTTGGGCAATAAACTCTTGCCGCTCCAAGGCTTGCTTCCTGGTCTTCTGCTTGACGGGCTTCGCATGGGGACAGACGTCAAGGTGGTGCTCAATTACTTCCCTGGGAATGCTAGGGATGTCTGATGCTTGCCAGGCAAACACATCGACATTCGCTCACAGGAAATCAACGAGCGCGCTTTCCTATTTGTTGTCAAGTGTGGCGCTTATGGCGAAAGCGCCTCCCATCCCATCCTCCTTCGCAGGAACTTGCTTTGTTGCTGGTGCAAAGGCCTTGGTCTTCTTGCTCTTGCAGGTAGAGCTCTCTGCTTCTCAACGGACGTGCCGCACTCTGCAGTGCGCTTTCCGGAGTTCTTGCCGGAGGTCTTACCGATATTCTTCTTCTTCTCTCCCCCGGGAGCTTTGTCGGCAGGAGCAAGTGCCATGCTGGTAGATGCTGCAACTGCCTCCCGGTAGAGCTTGTCAGAGCAAATGATTGCGTCCTTCTGGTTGGACTTGATGGTGATCACGCCTATTGGCCCTGGCATCTTGAGAGTGTTATAGGTGTAGTGCGACGCCACCATGAACTTCGCCAGTGGTGGCGGCCCAAAATCCCATTGTATGGCACTGGCATTTTGACAACATCAAAGACAATCTTTTCTGTCCTGTAGTTCAGTTTGCTTCCAAATGTTACCGGCAAAGTAATCTGGCCCTTCGGATTGCTCCTTCCCGGATTGATCCCCTGAAATCTGCCTGTTTCTTTCAGATCTTCATCAGGAATTTGCAGCCTCTTGATCACTTCATGTGAGATCAAGTCCAGGCCAGCCCCACCATCAACCAGCATTTTAGTGACTTTGAGGTTGCGGACTGTTGGTGAAACCAACAGCGGTTAACACCAGACCGCAGTTGCGCGATCAGGGTGATCCTCAGCGTAAAAAATGATAGGCGTGTGGGACCACTTGAGCGGCTTCTGTGCCTCTATTGCCGGTTCCGCTACATTGACTTCGCGAACCCACTGTTTCAGTTGCCGGTGCGAGCAGTGCAAAGATGCACCGCCATTGACACACATGGCAACCACTGCATTATGTAACTCATTCTCTGACTCTTCCTCGTCATCGTCATCACCATCTTCCTCGTTCTCTTTCTTGTTGCGGCCTCGAGCAGGCTTCTCCTTCCGCTGCTTGGGCTTGCCGCAGCAGCCCCCGCGGGTGCCACGGTTTTTCTTGCAGGATCCACCAGTACCGTCTTTGTCTTTCTCCTTGTCACACTTTTCATATTCAAGCTTCTGATTTTCGGCAAGTTGTTCAACTTGCCGGCACTCCTGGAGATCATGGCCTGCAGTACGGTGAATCTTACAGTAAGGGCCATCAGTCTTCTCACCGGCAGCAGCCTCATGGCCACAGGTACAGACGGCAACTTCCTTGCCTGTGCCCTCAGCCTTGAGTTTCTTGCCCGGATTCCCTGATCCCTCCACTGCTAGAACTGCTTTGCCCTTGCGCTTGCAGTTGCGCTTGTGGCCCTTCTTCTTCAGAGTGGATGCATCATCGTCTTCTGAGTCGACTGCAGCTCCTGCATCCTCTCTAGGGAGTCGCCTCCCTTCTTTAGTGTGCGCACACTTGTCGGCCAAAGCATATAGCTCGGTGATATCCCTGACCTTGTTAATGGCCATCTCTTCCCGCATCCTGCGATTGCGTACATTCGTGTGGAACGAGGCAATCACAGCGGCAGGGTAGACATCAGGGATATTGTGTTGTACGCAGCTGAATCTCTGAATGTATTTGCGGAGGGGTTCACCATCCCTCTAGGGAATCACATGTAGATCGTTGGACTAACCAGGAAGCTTCTGGCCTCCTCAGTAAGCACCAACAAACTGATGGCATAGATCCACCCAAGAAGAGATGGAGCCCTCTGGCAAGTTCATCAGCCAAGACCTCACATTGGGCTTGAGAGCCAACGGAAAGTAGTTGGTGAGAACCTTGTCGTCCCTTCCCCCGGCAGCCTGCAGGGCGATGGTGTAGATGCCAAGGAACTCTGAAGGGTTGAGCTTGCCGTCGTACTTGTCGGGCAGGTACTGCGAACTTGAAGCTTCGCGAGGAGGGCCAGCGAACTTGCTGTAGCTCAGGGGTGAACGCTGGGCAGCCAATGTCATACGGCAAGCATCTAGGATACCCCGACACAGGCTCGTTCACTGCTGGCCCTGCACGGTCGTCTGATTGATGGCGTGCTTCCCGGCTCCGCTCCATGGTTGTGCATGCGTCTTCAACTTGCCGGTCCCTCGGTACTTGGCGCTGATCTTGACAGCCCTGTGGATCGGATGACACCATGGACACATCATCCGACTCATCGTTTCTGCGGGTTTGCCACTGTTATTGAGGAGGAGACTACACCGTTGGCGCAGCACCTCCAGTCTTTTCGCCAACTGGCTTTGCTGGCCCCATGGGTGGTCGCGGTGAAGCTCATGCCTGCTCTGGCCTGCCGGGGTCAGCAAAACTGATGAGGCTCTGGATGGTATCCCTCCATTCATCCATCTTGTCTGCTGTTGGCGGAAAGTTCAGCAGCATCTATGCCCATGCCAAGGCCTCCGCCGGCGTGTTTGGCATGGCCGGGAGTGTGGAACGAGATGTTGCTTGACTTCTGACAGAGCCAGAAGGAGCTCCATCTCGTGCCTGCCGTCGTGGCACATCATCGCCAGCGGGCTGACGTGGTGGTTGCCCATGAGCATCTTGAGGACGATGCTCAGGGGTCTTGTCTTGTCGTCGTCCAGAGCAGCCAGCGTCGCGAGGAAGCGTGTCGCGTCCATCTTGCGATGGCCTTGACGTGTGCTTCATCGCGCCATTCTTGGACATTGCCATGCCGTCCTTGGACATCGCATCGCTAAGATCCTAGCACGCATGACTCCAAACTAAGCCGCTCTGCTGGGTAGGATCACCAGAATGACGAGTAACTTGGCCGCCTCCGCCATCTCCAGTATGGTGACTGGGATCACCAGAGCGACGGGGAAGTTGACTGCCTCCACCGCCTCCGTCCGCGCCGCCCATGCTACCTGCGCTGCTTGCGCTGCCCACAGACGTCTGCGATGACAGCTTGGACGTGGAAGGAGCTGTAGAGGCCGCACCCTTTTTCTTGGGTGCCATCGAAGATGATGAAAAAGCTGGCGCTCACACTGCTGGATCGGATTCGCACACGCGATCCCCTGCCTGGCGTGCCAAAGATGTCATGCGGAGGACAATCTTTGGGATCAAGGAGATCCCTTTGCGGTTCGACTGTGGGAATCAAACGTATGCAAAGAGCGGATCCAGTAATGCAAACACATAGAGTTTACCTAGGTTCCGGGCGCCATGAGGCATAAAACCCTACTCCTGCTTTGGTGTATATTTTTGGAAGCACAAGTTATAAGTGAGCGCAGGTTGCCGGCAAGGTGCGGGGGAAGTGCAGCTACTAAGTGCAACTATGCAAAGGGTCGACCTTTGTTAAGGTAGCCATGGGCCTCCTTTTATAGAGTGAAGGAGTCACCAGAGTGGCAAAATGGTAATTACAAAGGGTAAATAGTGGCTATAGTGCTATCATACCTAACCCTGACGGGATAGGACAAAACCAATTAATGCGCCATTAGGTGTCACGCTGGGGACGAGCTCCAGCAAGGATCCTGCACTGCTCGCCCAACTACCTTCTATTATGTTGAGACGCCTCTGGGACGGGTGTCATTAAAGTTGATCTTCAGGCGGCGTGCTGACACGTGCCCCGACAAGCCTCACCTAACTGCCTACCCACTTGACACCTATTGACAAGCGGCTAGCTGATCGCTGAGGTGGAGCGATGGAGCGGCAAAGGGAGCTTGCCGGCACAGAGCTTGCCGGGCCATCTCTTGCCGGTGTGTACCTTTTCGGCAACTACAGTCTTGATCTCCAGTAGTTCTTTAGCAGTTCTCGATGACCTGCCTGGAGGTCTTCTTCATGGTTTTATCAACCAAGTCTTGAGCCTTGATAGGATCTATCTTCCGGCAAGCCCTTGCTGTTGGGAAGGCTGCTACTGTCTGTGCATAAGTCAGGGTATGGAAACACCCATGTTTTTATACACCGACAGCTGGAGGTGAAGAAGATCTGGCACGCTTCGCTGCTAAAGAGGCCGGGGGCTGGGAAGTTCCCGCTTCTTCTGCGGTTGGCAGAGTTTGTTGCTAGGAAGATGAATGTTGAGGCTGTTGCCGCTGAGAGGTTTGCCGCCTGGAAGATTGTTGCCGGGCAGCTTGCTGTCGGGGAGCCTTGACAGTTGTTTCCGTGCCGACAGGCTCACTGCTTGTCGACTCAGGGCGTGTTAGTTTCTCTTTAGCTGGCCTTCTCGAGGTGGTAGACCTTGTCCGGGCAGGAGGAGCAGGGGGCTCTTCCTCTCCTCCCTCCTCTTCCATGTGCTCCTCAGCGTGTTCTTCTTCTTCTTTTTTCTCTTCGGCACACTCTTGTTTGTCTTTAGGCTCTTCGGCATGTTCTTCTTCATCGGCATCGCTAGCTGCGGCCCGGGAACGTGCCGCTCTTCTTGCTTCCTCTGCCCTTATGGCAATAAATTCCAATTCATCATCCTTTGTGGAGTGGACCATGTCCTTCTCTTCTCTGCTTGGCATTTCCGCCAAGTTGTTGAACCATGCATCCACTTCGGCCTTGGTGGGTGTTTTCCAATGGCCCTCAACACCCTTGGTGTTGCATACCGGCATCATAGCCAGAATGGCGTCCTGTGTGGTATCGTTGCACAATGGGACTATCATCTCCGGCAAGGAGAAATTGCAGCCCTTGTTGAAGAGCTAGCAAATGAGCCAGTAATGCTCCATTACCATCAGTTGCTAGGGAGGCCTGGATGCAGCCGCATCGTGTCGGCCGGATTCTTGTATTCCCAAGCTCGTCGGCCCCTCTGCTGCAGAGGTGTGATCCAGCGCCAGATAAAATCTGCGCCAACCATCTCAATGGTCAGGTTGGCGGCTTTGGGCTGAGGATTATGTCCAGAGCAAGGCTGAGCTTGTCGTTGTTGGGGCCCACATCACTCCAACGTGGTTTCCGCTGGATCTTCTCGGCTCTGGGGATGCAATAGTCCAAAAAGTTCGCTTGCTTAATCCAACACCACTCTGCCCTCCATTCAGGGCACTTCACATGGAGCGTGCTGTCAAGATACTACTTTTTCATTCTTGTCCTGGGAATCCAAGTGACGCTTCCAGAGAGGGCATCACTGCTTTCAATGCTGGGAATGAAGAAGTGGTGGAACAGGGGCACATTGGGCACAACCACCACAAAATTTTCACAAAGATGTGCAAAAATAGACATGCAGGTGATGGCATTTGGAGCAAAATGTAGAAGCCTGAACCCGTATGACTGCTTCACCTCATCGAAGAAATCCGAAAAGGGGGGACACACCCCGCATTAAAAATATCGAACACAGAATGGGTACTTATCGTCGGTATGGGGAAGATCCGCTGGCAGCACCTCTGTGGCTGGATGGTCATTGGTCTTCCTCACCCACACATACGAGTACTTCTGTGTGAGATCGTGAACCTTTAGCGTCGGCAGGAAGACAACGTTCTCCCTCCACTGCTTGGCGATAGCAGCTTTCTTCTTCTCCACCTCCAAGTCGGTCTTCTTCGGACCCATGGCGATTGGGAGGAGGGGGGTTTGATGGAATGCACGAGCGGAGCAGCGCGCCGGTGAATGGCTTTGTTCTTGTGAAAGGAAGAAGATGGATGCAGTGAGATGGATTGGAAGTGAAGGAAGAGGTAAATCGAGCACCGCACCAACAGAAGCCCTTTTTATGGGGAAGGCGCGGGTGCTGGCTCTTTACCGCTCGGGGTGGCAGCGCTTTTTCAGGCGCACAATTGCGAATTGCCGTTTCGCTCCAGCACTCCCATGTCCTGGATTTAATGCGCCATCATGGGTGCATAGTAAAAGTGATCATGGCGACAGTTATCCTCTGCCACGTATGTCTGCACATTGTTATGGGCCTACCCAACAATGCTTCACATGCATGTATGGCCCAGGCCCGGGGGCTCCTGTCGGTGTACTAAACATGGATGTTTATACCCTGACTATGCACAGACAGTTGCAACCTTCCTGATGGCAAGAGCTTGACGGAGGATGGCTATTCCAAATACTCAAGATTTGGTAAGTAAAAACCATGAAGAAGACCTCGAGGCAGGTCATCGAGATGTACTAAAGATCAAGACTCAAGTTGCCAACAAGCTGCAAGCCGGCAGACTCTGGGCCAATGACCTCAAGACCGGTGAGCTCCTTCCCACCGCTCCATCGTGGCAATTGTCAGGAACTTGCCGACAGGTGTCGAGTGGCAGGTAGTTAGGTACAGCTTGTCGGGGCACGTGGCAGCCCGGCGCTGAAGAAGCAACTTTATTGACACCCGTGCAGGAGGCGTGTTGAAGGAATAAGAGGTAGTTGGGTGAGCGGCACAGGTAGAGCTGGGCTCCCTTGCCGGCATCCCTCCTTAGCGTGACACCTAATGGAGCATTTAATGTTCTTGTCCTATATTGTCAGAGTTAGGTTTGATAGCACTATAGCCACTATCTGCCCTCTGTATTTACCATTTTGCCATTATGGTAGCCCCTTTCATCTAAAAAGGAGGCCCATGGCTACCTTTACAAAGGTCGAAACCCTGTCCAGTTGCACTGCCTAGCTGCACCTACCGAGCACTCTGCCGTCAAGGTTGCGCTCTCTGTAATCACAGGGTTCATACAATTATAATCCACAAAAAGCAGGAGTAGGGTTTTACGCTTCCCAAGCGGCCCGAACCTGGGTAAATCTCATGTGCTATTCTGTTGGATCTGCTCTTTGTGTACTACGTCCCCTCAGCTGAACCGCAAAGGGGCCTCGCTGGTCCCATAGATTATCGTACGCTGACACACATAAACATTTTTTTGATAGAGAGATACTCCCTCTGTAAAGAAATATAAAAATCTTTGATATCACTACTTTATACATAAGAAAAATTGAGGGGAATATATATACATAAATATGGGGCTCAGATTTTGAATTTTTTTTTTGAGAATACAATATGGGGCTCAGATTGTGATGCGGAGCATCCTACGGTCATCCCCATGGACCTACCTTCGTCTCCCCAAGTGCCAAGTGGACCGATGACACAAGCACGTGCAAGAGCTATCGAGACCGAGGTGACATCTCTCCTTAACGAGCTTCCATACAATCCATGTGAGACATGGCTACTACCTCAATCGGGAATGTTGTGTGTGTTTAGGTATCAAGAAGATCCCCTTGGAGATGCTCGGAATGAAGACTAAGTCCCCAAGTACACGGACAGAGGAGCATGACGAAGGAGACGACTGAGTTCCTACAGCGGCCGGACATGCGGCCCACGGCCCGGATATCCGGCGCCTGAAGATAGCAGCAACAACACCAAGGCTGCGTGGGAACAACTATAGGAGCCGGACATCTGGCCGACACCCCAGACATCGGGCCCGACCAGCCCGGACATCCGACCCCTGCCCGGAAATCTGGCCCAAGAACACCGAGAGCAACAGAAGTTTGGCCAACTTCTGGCCAGACATCCGGCCCCGACCCCGGACATCCAGCTCATCGCGAAGCCCCGGACATCCGCCACCCCTGCCCGGACGTCCGACACCTGTGCGTGCCTAACCGGGCCAGAGGCCCATGTATCCCTCCTCCTCCTCTCTCATCTGGAGGAACACTATATATAGACCCTCTCCTCCTCCTAGCTAGGGTTAGCAAAGGTTTAGCTCATTTGAGATTGAGTTTTGCTCATACACTTACCACTCCCATGGAGTTCGAGGCCTCCATGTGAGATGATCCCCTAGTGGATTCAAGACCCCCTTGTGGGAAGATCCTCTTGGATACCAAGACCTCAACTCCTTCTAGGATTGGGATGAACTAGCTACCCTTGTTACCTTCTTGTGTTGGATTTGCACCCTTGTATCCCCTTATGTGTATGTGGATTTAGCACATCTGTGATTGGATTTGTGTCAATTGAGTGTTTCCTTTGTGTTCTTCTCTCAATTTGCCCTTTTCCCCCTCCAACTATGAAACGATCATCACATTAGGGTTCCACCCTATATCATCTTGGATTAGAGCAAGGTCGATTCACACTTTGGAGTTCTTCCCCTCCACTTTCTAGCCCCAATTTTCTGTGTTTTTGCCCAATTTCGAAAATCCCCACAAAAAGAGCCATACCAATTTTTTTGTGATTTGTTGGTTTCATGATGATTTGTTGATTTTGATCCATGGATTCGAAGTGTTGCAGGTGGATCTAGATTCTCCTCACCTTTCCCACCATTTCCATCCACGAAATTCCTTGAATTTTGCCCCAAATTTTGTTTTCCCCAAGTTCATCCACCGATCCCCAGCCCGAACATCCGGCCCGAACCCCCGGACATCCGGCCTGACGCCCGGACATCCGGTGCCTCGCAGCCAACATCTCCAACTTTGCCAATTTTTTTCCAATTTTGACCGTTTCCCCACCAATTCTTCCGCAAACCACCATCGACTTCCGCAACCAACCGCAATTTTTCCATGTTTGCCATTTGAGAATTTTAGTTCACAGTTTCCGTTTCATAATGTTTTTCGGCTAATTAGGAATGGTCCGTCATCAACATCACCGCCGCTCCACTTCGCCACAAACTCGACATCGACAACGACCACTTCATCATTTTGACACCATCACCGTAAGCAAGGACGGTAACCTCGACGACATCATTGTCCTTTCCCTTGCCTTAGCATGTTAAACCCGATCCCATTTTGCGTCACTTCCCTACCGAGACTAGCCGTTAAGTATTGCCGGCACACGACACTTGTGCACTTTAGTGATACACGTTCCACATAGCTATCATAGCATGCATATATCATCGTATCATCTGTTGTGTCATCAATTGTTCCCGCATATACATAATTGATATCTTGGTTCAAGCATTTCGCATAAGTGCCCAACGAAAAATATCAAAGCAAGAAAAGCTTTTAAGCAAGGAGAAAAAGAAAACAACAAGCTTGTAAACAATAGCCATAGCATCGCCACATTGCATAGCATATAGATCATCTTGGATCATTATGAGCAAGTTCACCGGGAACCATACATACATAGCGTACTTGGGAAAGAAAGTCGATATGTTTTGTCTCTCATAGGTTTTGCACAAGTTTTATATCCGCCTATTGAGCAATCGTGCTATGTCTTTCTAGAGTTGTGCAACACGAGCGTTTTCCGTGGATACCACATTTTGTGCTCATTCCTTGGTTGCACAACCTCACTTATCTATCCGTGTGTGTGTTTCCGTGTGCCACTCATTGCTATTGGTCTACTTGTTTCACATGTGAGTTTGTGAATCTCTTTCAACATTATTGATATCTTGCTAACAATTGCATAAATTTTGTGCCACTATCCTCACCAAGCTCCACCAAAAGCTTTCCTTGTGTACGTGTGAGATAGACATGATCCGGTACCAATTGTGCTACTTCCATAATACCATATTGGGTGATCTTTGATCCATCTTCAACATTGGATAAGGTACATTTGGTCTAGTTCTTTCTTTTCTTCCACTAACATTTGCTTGAGAATGATGAATGGGCCGAGCACTTCTTCCAACCCACTCTTCGACGAGCAAGAATAACTGACCAACCACTAGTGGAAAAACGGCTGTGGCGCGCCATTTTCCATCAATGCCAGCACTATTTTTCAAATAGTGCTAGCGTCGGCATAATTCGTACGTCATCTATATGCGTTATTGCTGGCGTAGTAATTTTACAGAACACCACTTGTATGTGGGTCCCAACATCCTCACCATCTGCAGATTAGTGCTGGCGTTGAATAAATACCTAAGACAACACTATTCCGTATACTTGTGGCGTACGCTTTACTTAAACGTCAACGGTATATGATGTGGGGTCCACTCTTAGTTCACAAATATTGTGATGGCGTTTCTAAATGAGGAACGCCATAAGTATTTGCAGCTCTATATATATAGATAACCCTAGCTAGCTAGCTCTCAACATTATAAATGTCAATATATATTGTGTCTCTCTATAGATCCTAACATATACGTGGCCGGCCTCTGCCCTCGATCGATTGATCTAGCGACGACGACTATCTAATCTAGGTAATGCCCAATTTTCAGTTTCAAGTTATATTAGCATAAGGTATATAGTATAATGCTGATTTTTAATTTGGATCCTTTTTGTAGGCAAGTGTATGAAGTGAACGATTCATACATATATATGGATCGAACTATAAATGGGTTCTTCAAGGTGGCGTTGGAAGATATGAATCGCAAAGGTGAAACAGAGATATTTTGTCTATGTAAGAAGTGCTAAAACAATGTTTTGGTTGACCCTTCTACTGGTCATGTTAAGATGCACTTGTTGAAACATAATTTCATGCCTGGTTACACACGGTGGACAAGTCATGGTGGGGACGAGGAGGATGCCAAAGTCGAAGGGGCGTGTCGCTGTATAAAAACATGGGTGTTTCCATACCCTAAATTATGCACAGACAGTAGTAGCCTTCCCGATGGCAAGGGCTTGCCGGGGGATAGCTCATGTCAAGATGCAAGACTTGGTTAACAAAACCAAGAAGAAGACCTCAAGGCAGGTCATCGAGAAGTACTGAGGCAGTAACTGAAAATCAAGACTACACTTGCCGGCAAGCTATGCACCGGCAAGAGAAGGCCCGGCAAGCTCCGTGCCGGCAAGCTCCCTTTGCCGCTCCACCTCAGCGATCAGCTAGTCGCTTGTCAATAGGTGTCGAGCGGGCAGGCAGTTAGGTGAGGCTTGTGGGGGCACGTGTCAGCACGCCGCCTGAAGATCAACTTTAATGACACATGTCCCAGAGGCGTGTCAAGATAATAGGAGGTAGCTGGGCAAGTGGTGCAGGATCCTTGCCGGAGCTCGTCCCCAGCATGACACCTAACGGCGCATTAATTGCTTTTGTCCTATCCCATCAGGGTTAGGTATGATAGCACTGTAGCCACTAGTTACACTCTATAATTACCATTTTGCCATTGTGGTGACCCCTTCTGTCTATAAAAGGAGGCCCATGGCTACCTTAACAAAGGTCGACACTTTGCACAAGTTCACTAAGTAGCTGCACTTCCCGTGTACCTTGCCGGCAAGCTACGCTGTCTTGTACTTGTGTTCCACAAATAATCCAATCAAAGCAGGAGTAGGGTTTTACACCTCATGATGGCCCGAACCTGGGTAAACTTGCTGTGTGTTTGCATTGTTGAAACTGCTCTTTGTGCATGTTGATTCCCATAGCCGAACCGCAAAGGGATCTCCTTGGTCCCAAAGATTGTCGGACGCATGACATCTTTGGCACGCCAGGCAGGGGATCGTGTGTTGCGAAACTGTTTCAGCAGTGTGAGCGCCAGTTTCATCATCATCTTCGATGGCGCCCAAGAAGAAGGGTGCAGCCGCGACAGCTCCTTCCATCTCCAAGCTGCCATCGCAGACGTTCGCGAGTGGCGCAGGTGGTGCTGGTGGCTCGGGTGGCATGGACGAAAGCGGTGGAGGCAGTCAGCTTCCCCGTCGTTCTGGTGACCCCAGTCACCATACTGGAGATGGCAGAGGCGGCCAACTTCCACGACGTTCCGGTGATCGCAGCCATCATACCGGAGAGGTCTGGAGCGCGGCGAGCTAGGCCGGCGGAGTCACGACGTCCAAGGACGGCATGGCACCATCCAAGAACGCTGCGCTAGGACGTGTATCGCGTCCATCACAAGATGGGCGCAACACGCTCCCTTGTGATGCAGGCGGTTCCGGACGACGACGAGATAACAGCCTCGAGCATCGTCATCAAGATGCTCAGGCACCACCACGACCACCACGCCAGACCGCTGGCGAACATGCGTCGCGGCAGCAGGCACGGGATGGAGTTCCTTCTGGCTCGGCCAGGAGTCGAGCAACATTCCGTTTTTCGCTTTCGGCCATCCCGAACATGCCGGTGGAGGCCATGGCGTGGGCCCAAATGTTGCTAAATTTCCCACCAACAGCTGACAAGATAAACCAATGGAGGGCCATCATCCAGAGTCTCATCAGTTTTGCTGACCCCGGCAAGACGCAGCAGGCGGGGTCATCACAGCGACCACCCACAGCGCTGGCAATACCAGCTGGCGGGCCTGTTGGAGATGCTGCGCCAATGGTGCAGTCACCTCCGTGGCAACAACCACCGCAGCAGCGCTGGCAAACTCGCCGATCTGATGAGCCCGAGAGGTGTCGATGGCGTCATCAGATCCGCGGGGCCGACAAGACCAGCGCCAAGTGCTGCAGGATTGGTGTCACAGCCCTAGAATTGATTGTAAATAGTTGCATTAAAGCATCCATGCATCATGTTTAAATTCAAAGGAAATTTGAATTGGGGATGACCAAACCCTAGCACCAAATTAAATCATTAGGTTCAAATTTAAATCTTTTCAATGAACCCAAAATGCCCTTCAGAAAAGTTCATGATTTCGGATAAAGGTGAAAACCTCTGCCAAAAATGATGAACATATTTCTAGGTCATTTCTGGATTTTTGAATTAAATCATAATGTATTTTAATTGGACCATTTAATTGCTATAAATAATTTAAATGCTCCAATAATTCTGAAAACCATTGAGGGTTGTTGGAAATAATTCAAAATGTGCCAACAATTAATTTCAGGAGTTTTAAAAATAATTTAGTATTTTTACTAAATCAAAACAGAAAAGAAAAAATAGAAAAACAGAAACAGAAATAGAAAAGAGAGAGAGAGAAGGACTTACCTGGCAGCCCACCTGGCCAGCCTGACACCGCGCAACCTAGCTGCCAGTCGTCGTCTCCACCGTGCCAGAAGGACGCGGGCGCGTGCCCGACGCGCGCGCACGCTCGGCGCGCCACGCCACCAGCCTGCTTGCCTCCCCCTGGCTAGCGCGACACTGCGGATGACGTCGTAGGTGCCGCCCCGATCCGCCCGGCCTCCTCACTCGCCCCCTGCTCTCTCCCTCGTCTCTCCATCGCCATGGCCGAACCGCCATGAGCTCGCCGTCGCCGTTCGCGTAGCCACCGCCTCCCCCTCGTCCCCTCGAGCTGTCCACGATCTCCGCCTCGTCGCCCTCGTCATCTCCGCTGAGCCACATGATGCCGGAGGCCCCCAAGCATCGACACTGACCTCTTCTTCAACCTCCGGATGCCAGAGATCCCCCTCGCCGCACCGCTCACTCCGACGCCTCCCCGAGCTCGCCGACCCGCTCAATGTGATCGCTGTGAGCCCCCGAGCCGAACCCCTCTCCTCCCCATCGCATTTGCGAGCCCTAGGCCACATCTCCATCGAGGCCAAGAGCCACCGCCACCTGAGCTCATCCCCGATGATGCTCCAGTGACCATTTGGTCCCGGGTGTGCGTCCATCGTGCTCGCCGAGCCGCGTAGATGCCGTAGGTGCTACGCACGCATCGCCACGGCCACCGCAGCCGCATTTTCGTGCACACCTGAATGCCGGCCACCGCACTTGAGGTTGCCGCCATCAGCTCCGGCCGCCCCAGGCCTGGCCACCACCACCGTTCGACGCGCCGTGGTTCCAGCTCCCCAACGAGCCTAGCCACACCTCGAACGGTGCACCACAGCCGTTTTTCCCAAGCTCGCCGCCGTGTTTGGCCTCGCCGGCGACTAGCCGCGGCTTAACTTCGACGAGTTTGACCCCGGTTGACCGGGTTTGAGTCCCCTCTGGGTCATTGACATGTGGGCCCAGGCCCCTAACTAAATTAGGTTCAGGATTAAGTTTAGTGCTAATTAACTCTGTTAATTAGATGTGCCACTGACATGCGGGTCCCACTGGTCAGTTTGACCTGGAGTGCCAAGTTGACCTGCTAATGTCACACTGACGTCATGCTGATGCATTAAGTCATTTTTTGGATTTAATTTATTTTAGAATAACCAGGAAATTCCAGAAAATAATATAAACTTCAAAAATTCATAGTAAATCAACCGTAGCTTAGATGAAAAAGATTTATATATGAAAAATGATTAGAAAAATCCAATCTATCTAATGGTACTATTTTCATGCATGACAAAACAAGTTAAACCTGCTGATCAAGTCAAATCAATTAAATGGTATTTGAAATACCATATGCGTAGTTTGAATTTGAATCTTTGATTCAAACCAACTCCAACCAATCTGTTGTTAGTTGCATTAACTCAATCAATAGCATATTGCCATGTCATGGTCATGCATCATATTGTTGCATTGCATTGATTTTGTTCCTTCTCGATAGAAGACGGTTCCGACGTTGTGATCGTTGACACCGATGAAAAGCTAATAGCTATACTATCTTCAGAAGTGCCAGGCAAGCAACCCCGCCCCCCTTGATCACTCCGATACAATCCCACTCTCTCGCTCTTGCTCTCTTTTACTGCATTAGGACAACAACGACTCAACTATTACATGTTGCGGTAGATGAACCCATTCCTCTGCATGACCTGTCTTTGCCACAGTAAATAGTTAAAACCTTCTAGCATGAGTAGGAATTGCTTGAGCCATGTTGTGCCTACTCATCCATGCTTGGTTGTTATGCCTGCTATGCTTAGAGTCGTGTCGGGTCTGATCCATCTGGGTGATGAATTGGAATGGTTGTGTTCATGTCCTACTGTGTGAGAGCTAAGTGTGTGAATCCGATTTGGTAAAGGTAGCGATGAGAGGCCATGTAGGAGTACATTGTGGGTTGTCACATTGGGACCGTCCTCAGGAACTGAGTTCTGTGTTTGTGATCCAAGACCGTTACTACCACACATTGGGCCCTGAAATATGACCCCGCTCGACTTATTAATCGCCTTGATCTTTGTCCAGGAGTCGCAACTAGTTTCTGGTGTTTGTAGGATATGTGTTGGCGGCCGTGCATAGCGCTGACCTTAGGGGTGGGCTATGATGCGGTAGAGACCCCGAGGCACGGTGTACCAAGTGACACCTGAATGGTGCTCTTGGGAACACTGCACTCATCGTTTGGGGCCGTGATAGAAACTTCGGCCGGACTTCCTTTGCGGATACAACCTTAAATAGGCGATAAAACTGGACTAGAGTCTTGTGTGGTTAGTCAGGTCGTGGTCTACACCCACGCCGACTTTCGCTTGAAGTCTGCCGAGTACATTTCGCGTACAGGCGCTTACATTGTTCGAATAGCCGCGTCCGCGGATATGGACTACTTGGAAGCTTACATTGTTCATAGATAACATGAAGTGGATACCCTAAAATACTCAAGACAAGTGTGAGTGCTATGGATGGCCTTCTCGTAGGGAGACGGGAGCGGATCCATAGTGGTGTATTGTGGTGGTGACTATGTGGACTCGTGTGCGCTCTCTCACCCCAAAGAAGTTACTGGTAGTCGTAGTTCAGGATAGCCACTAAGTCAAAGCTGGCTTGTTGCAGTCAAACTCCACAACCCCATTGTTGATACTGATGCATATGTAGTTAGTTCTGACGTAAGTCTTGCTGAGTACCTTTGTACTCACGGTTGCTTAATTTATATTTTTGCAGAGGAGACATTAGTCTCACTAGTGCTTTCAATGACAAGTTCGATGTTGACCGAGTAGCTTGGGGATCCCAGACGGAGGTCTGGCTCCTATGGAGGGTTTTGTAGATAGACATGCTTTCTAGCCCACTTTCTTTCCAGCTGTCTGTACTCAGACAGGTTTATGCTTCCGTTGCTTGTATGACTTTGTATGTTGGGTCATGTGACCCCTGTTTGTAATATCATGTTATGTATGGCTCTTCAGAGCCTCTTAAATTAATACTTTGAGTCGTAGAGTTATGTTGTGATGCCATGTTGTATCTACACATATCGTGCATATTGTGTGTATGTTTGAAATGCATTGGTATGTGTGGGATTCGACACCTAGTTGTTTACCTTTGGTAGCCTTCCTTACGGGGAAATGCCTCCTAGTGCTTCCACCGAGCCTTGGTAGTTCGCTACTGCTCCGAAACACATGGATTGACCGACATGTATCCTTCTTTGCTCCTGTGTCTGTCCCTACGGGGAAATGTCACGCATCGTTACTGGAGTCCCGATAGCTTGCTACAGCCCAGTACACACACTGATGACTGACACATTGTAACACCCCAAAAATTTAACATATTTTTATTAAGTAAAATTTGGCCAAAAATAAAATTTTGAATTATATTAGGTCTCTTATTAATTTTAGAGTATTTTCTGTTTTCTGTTTTTCCAAAATCCTTCCCTCCATATAGAAATTTTTGTAAAATATTATGGGCATTGGCAGTTTTCTTAAATCATTTTTTTATAATTTAAACAACAGTAGGAAATATTTTAATAATAAAATTTGCACAAGAAAATCATTTTAATAGCATTTTCAATACTTAAAATGCTTCTGTTGCACTACAACTATTTTAAATAATTCTTTAAAAATTCCACAAAATTTTTGAGGGTTCATGTGATGCCTATAGATCACTTTTGTGCAAAAACCCAACATGGTCATTTGAAAATTTTGAGCACAACTTCCTCTTTCCATTTCTGTCCCATTCTTGAGTTACAACTACAACCTCAATTTTTCTTACTCCAAAAATTCTAAAATTATTCCACCTTATAGTCCTTCCAACCAAACCCTTAAGTCCAAAGGATCAGCTCCAATTGCCTCACTTTAGTTCACCAAATAAATACTCCAAGTTTCTGTCCAGAACTAAATTTCATTAAAACTTGCACTAGCAAGTTTTTCCTTTTGTCAAAGCAACCACACCATCTTCTTTAACCTCTAATGAGACTCCCACCTGCCAAGTCTCATGTCCAGAAAAATAAGCTAGCTAGCCCTAGCATTCTGTCAGACAGGTGATGTGCATGGCAGAATTGGGCAAAGTTTTAAACTAGCATGTGACAGTAGCTCTTCCGGCCAAACCACCATGTCCAGTAGCTCTAGGAAGTCCAGAAGCATCACCCTGTAAATTGTAGCTCATTTAGGCCACTCTAACACACGCTGGCATTTGGTCGAGCACATGGTCCGCGTGTCCACAGCGCGACCAGAGCACGCGTTTTGCAGTCATTGGCATTGAAGTACTGCCACACCTCTACTACCTCTCCTGCTCGCCCTTATCCTCCCCTGGATCATCTGATCCTCCTTGAAGCCTGCCGACACCCTCCCCTGGCCGCTGGCGCCGGCCACCGCCGACCACCGCCGTCCAAACTGTCGCCCGATGAGTCCGTTTCCGCCACGTCTCTGCCTCCTTAATTGCCAACAACTCGAGCTCATCCGTGGGCAGCCACCATCCTCACCAACCTCACCGACCACTCCACCGTCCTCACCGGCCTCACCACCTCCATGAATGATCACCCGCAGCCGTGCCATCCTCTGGAAGCCACGGCCACGGCCACCCCGTGCTATATAAGCCGCCTCGAGCTCGCTACGCTCTCGACCACCCTTGCCTCTCCCTCTATGAGTTTCCCCCGAGCCGCAGAACGACCTGAAACGGTCGTCTACTCCATCTCCGGCAGCTACGGCCGCCGCCACCTCATCGATGATTTCGACAAAACCAAAGCTCCCCAGCCCGAACTACCCTACCAGGTGCCTCTGTAGGTCATCACAAACCACACCCAACCATCAATTTAGCTCGGGAGCCACCGTGGGCAAAAGCCCTCTTCGGGTCTCGCCGGAGCTCCGCGAAGGAACTCGCCGCCGACGACCCCGTGCTCCCTGGCGACCACAACGGGTACCCAGAGGATCGCCGTGGTCTTCTGGTTCCGCACATGTGCTCAGCTCCCCGAGTGATGCCGCCGTTCGCCAGCAATCGTCGCCGGCAGGGGCTCGGCCCTGTTCCCACGCGTGAGGTTGACCCGGGGTCAAACCTGACTGTGGGGGCCCGCTGTCAGTGACCCCGGTCACCGCGCGTTGTGTAAGTGGAGACGGGCTTCTCTCGAAGTTGTCTTCGCGCGGGGAAAACGTACTTCTGAAATACGCCTTCGACGTCGCAGCTCTTCCGCGTGGCCGACCGGCTGGGCCTGGCCCAGTGGCACTGCACGGCTATACTGCGCTCAGGGTGCGCTTTTGCCCTTCTCTTTTTCTCTTTTCCAGTAGATTTCTAATTATCCTACAACAGTCTTTTCAAACCCAAAATTGATGCTTCAAATTTCTGCATACTTATAAAATCATGCTCTATTAATCTAGCCAGGGTGAACATTTTCTTGAGCTTTGTCCCTACTAGATTTATTAAATAGTCCATTTCCTTATTTATTTCAACTTAGAAAAGCTCTAAGTAAATCATATGAACTCCAAATAGTTTGATTCTTTTTCTGAAATTCCTAATTTTTCATCTAGTTTATATTAGTATTTATTTGAAAAATTTCCAAACAACTTTTTAATACTGTTTTAGCTCTATGTGGTAATTGCAATATTTCTGAAAATAGGAATAATGGAGGGAAGAGAATTTTCAAAACTTTTGGAGTGCACCCAATATTTCTACATGATCAAGGCAAGCATCTTGAACACTTGATATGGTGACTGCATGGTTAAATGTTTGCAAGAATAATTGAATCATGCATATGTTGAATTCAAATAAAATTTGCATACATGTAGTGTTGGCTTGTTTCCTCGTAACGTGCAACATGTGCTTGTCATGACTAACTTGCAGGAGCAGGTATAAGAGAAATACCATTACCGGCAGAAGGGTGATCACGTTGGAGCGTGATCATGACTTGTTGGTTATGCATGTTGGGACATGCAATGGTTGTGGCCCTCTTTTGGTGTTTCTGTGGAAAGAACACTTTATTGTGCTAACAACTGCAGGAAAAACTGAAACCTCCTGAGTCGACCGTCGATCGAGTCTTGTTTCGGTAACCCCCATACTTGTTTTGTGTTGCCACTTGTTCCTGCCATAGGTGGGGTATGGTTTAGTAAGTTGATAACCCCTTTCCTGCACACACCGTACAGAGAGGCCATAGTGAAAGATACCATTGGCCCATGGTAGGCATGTCACTTGGTCAGGGGGCATGGGTGTATTCGGCTAGGCCGAGAGGGGTAGCGCCCCTGATCATTGTGCACCTTATATATGAGATTGTGATGCCATGCTATTCGAGATTGTAGTCTCCCCGTCTTAGAGTTTATCTTGAAAGATGCCTTGGGTGATTCCTGGCATCAGGAAAGTTAATCTGGTGTGTGTTGGTCAGGTGTGTTTTCAACCCAAAGGTCGTAATAGGAATTAGTTAGTGTCTCGGTGCTGGCTAAAGAAATCCTTTACTTGTGGGTAAAGAGTACACCCTCTGCAGAGTTCTATCTATTCGAATAGCCGTGTCCGCGGTTAAGGACTACAGTCTGGGTTGGTCAAGTGTCGGTCTTAGAGTCGGTCTCCGCAGGAAATAATTAAATTGATCATGATTCAATTTTGCAGGATAATTATTGTCACTACTGATGTCATCATGAATATTATTGTCATCATAAATATTATTGTGGACTAACCCGTCTCTCTTATATGAATTTTCTGAGTGTCTCATGGGCTGGCTAGACTACACGGGCACTCAGTTTTTATTTTCTTTTCTGAGTGTCTCATGGGCTGGCTAGACTACCCGGTCACTTAGTTTTTATTTTCTTTTCTGAGTGTCTCATGAGCTGGCTACACTACCCGGGCACTCAGTTTTTATTTTCTTTTCTGAGTGTCTCATGGGCTGGCTAGACTACCCAGGCACTCAGTTTTTATTTTCTTTTTTGAGTGTCTCATGGGCTGGCTAGACTACCTGGGGCACTCATTTATTTTCAAGACCTCTCGAGGCGTCGCTTTCAGACACCCGTTTGGCATTTCTTTTCAAGACCTCTCAAGGCGTCGCTTTTAGACACCCGTTTGGCATTTCTTTTCAAGACCTCTCGAGGCATCGCTTTTAGGCACCTGTTTGGCATTTCTTTTGGATTCTCGGGCGGTCCTGTCTCGCCCGATTCTCCACTTTTATAGTTTCTTTTGGATTCTCGGGCGGTCCTGTCTCGCTCGATTCTCCATTAACTTTCTTTGTTTGTCACTAACATTTTATATTTATTCTTCCGCACCGTACTAATATTTATCATGCCATGATTAAATTTCGGTTAGCATATGCATAGCATTTAATCTAGCATGAGCATATGCATTCGGTATATCTTTTGTCCATGACGTTTGCGAGTACATTCAAACATACTCACTGGCTTGTCCCTGGCTATTTAATTGGCCAGGTCAGGATTTCAACGAGGAGTACTACGGCGACGTCCATGCGGACTAGGAGCCTAAGATAACAGCAACGCGAGATAGGAGTTATCCAGGTTAGCTGTTCCTGTGGGAATGGAGCCCCATCGACATTGGAGAACCACGAGTCGCTTCCGTCACCCATCACTAGAAATCATTGTTGTATCATTAGACATTTATGGTCTTGTATCCAATTCTTGTAATTGCTTGGTAATCTATAACAAGGACGTGTCCACCAGTAACAGAAATCCTGGGGCTGGTGACGACACGAGGGGTTAATTTCTAGGATATTCTGTCCCAGAAAGATGGCCCCGACAGCCTTGGTATCAGAGCCAGGCTGACCACTGGCTAATCCTATCTTAGCCTGGTCATTATCCTTAGGTTTCCACACCATCCAAATCTTTTCCTGTCAATAGCCAAGCCCATCTCATCCGATAAGCCTACACAGCGGCCAGCCGACATCTTTTGACAGTCGGTGCCCAACCTAATGTCCTGCCCATAGGCCGTGTGCCTGTGGCCGACACCTGAGTTGTCCCATCCACAAGCGTGCGATGGATGACTCTGCTGGCTTATAAAGGAAGCCTTGCTCCAACTCAGCACATCACAGCCTCATTCTTAGTTCAATATCCAACCACCAAGATGCCTGGCCCCATCATTCACAACAAGAGCACCGCAGCCGAGCTAGGAGACCTTGTAGCCATCCTCTCCAATCTCACCCGTCGTGTTTTCGGCGTAGAAGAGCCGCCTGAGTATGTCCTGTACCAGGAGCACACGAGTGATGCCATCCACCACTTCTGGGCCATGGTGCACATCTACGGGAGGGGCACCACACCCGAACGCCCCTACCAGTTCACCGGGAGGACGACCTCCGACGAGCCCCAAGCCTTCCAACTTGCAGCCCGAGAGGCTGTGGTTCAACTCCGGCATCTGTCGCCGAGGATTAACATCCGCCCTTTCTACTACTACCCTAGCCGTGAAGGCTATGGTAGCCCGACTCAGGTCGCCAACGAGGACCATGAGACGGATCCTGCCCTAGTGCATCTGGTGCGCTACCTGAGAGCGCAAGAGGCACTATTCGATCAGGTCACCCTTGACCTGATTGCGACCCACAGGACGCTCGCCCTCCTGACCCCGGTGAGGAGTGAAGCTGCACCCGCCACCGACACCCCGATGGTACTGCTGGGGAGACCCGTTGAGCCCCCGAGGTCTGCCCCGGTTATCTTTCCGGGCGATGCCTTCGCCTCCCCAGGGGAACTCCGTCGTCTCATGGAAACCCACTTCAACGGGACGGTGACCTCGACACCCCACATGGGACACCACCGCTACCCCAGCCCTGTAACTCCCCATCCGACCCCGGCCAGCTCCGACACCGAAGCTCAAGGACAGGCCTTGACATCCACAAGACGCGCCCGGCTAGATGGACTGAGTCCACCCGAGTTGTAGTCGAGCCTTAGTGGCCCGGTTTCCCTGTATTTTGGTAGTAGCAGCTGTATGGCGTAGTAAGTTTGTAAATTACTTGTGTGCCGTTGCCGTAATAGTAGTATGCTTAATCTAGCATAAATTGTTGGCGTGTGGTGGCAGAGGAAATTCAAGATGTGACTACCGAACCCCTAACCGACACGCACAGTAATACATCACATTCTGTTCGGGGAGTGGGGTCTGAGTTTTGACCCAGACAGCCCTGCGCCGGAGCCGGTGCACAAGTCGTACCGACGCTGCCACATGTTTCCTAACCCATGTACCTTATAAGCGGCCATGTTCCACTCCACACCAGCCACCATCAACCTTGAGCACCGCATCCATCACTCCACCACTCCATGTTTTCCCCCGGAGCCTACCTAAGAACCCCAGATGCAAGCCCTGGTAGTTTCGTTAAGATTTTGTGGGATCTTACCCGCAATACCCTTGGTTCCATCCACCCACCCCAGTATGAGTTGTACAAGATGAGGATCACCTCTGATTCCTCAAAATACTGGGCAGTTGTGCAAATCCCACTGGCGGATTTGAACCAAGGCCCTCCGTATGTTGTCTTCATCGGGAGATCCATGCCAACCTCAGGCATGGCCATTGAGGCTACTGCTTATGAAGCAGTTACCCGTATTCGATTTGCGGTACTCTGCGCCAGCAAAAGGGAATACTGCTATTTCCTGAGCCATGCAGCTTTTGGAGCAGAAGCTACATTCCGTTGTGGACGCATGGAAAAAAAATCCCGCTCTGGTTTATCTCATTCAGTATGTGATGGCCCAGGAGCGCTTCACCCAGCAACTAATGGATTATCTCCATTATCTTTCTGTCCTGAATCCCCAGATCGCCATTGGCGGACCACCTCTGCCAACCCAGGAAGGACGTGTTCTTCGTTTGCTCCCTCCACTTCCTCTGGAAGAAGAATGTGCTCCCGCACCAGGAACCCTTCCACAAGACCCCGTAGATCTTACCTTCGAACCGTAGACGGTTATGAGCATGGTTGCTGCTGCATCCAGCACTTATTTTCATGATGCAATTTTTGCGATGTATTTTAGGGCGTATGTCATAAGTGCATTACTATGTTTGCATTCTGCATAATATTGTTTGTTCTGATATGCATTTAATTCTTTCGCCCTTAACAAATCTCGAGGACGTGATTTTCTTAAGGGGGGTAGAGTTTGTAACACCCCAAAAATTTAACATATTTTTATTAAGTAAAATTTGGCCAGAAATAAAATTTTGAATTATATTAGGTCTTTTATTAATTTTAGAGTATTTTCTGTTTTCTGTTTTTCCAAAATCCTTCCCTCCATAAAGAATTTTTTGTAAAATATTATGGGCATTGGCAGTTTTCTTAAATCATTTTTTTATAATTTAAATAATAGTAGGAAATATTTTCATAATAAAATTTGCACACGAAAATCATTTTAATAGCATTTTCAATACTTAAAATGCTTCTGTTGCACTACAACTATTTTAAATAATTCTTTAAAAATTCCACAAAACTTTTGAGGGTTCATGTGATGCCTATAGATCACTTTGGTGCAAAAACCCAACATGGTCATTTGAAAATTTTGAGAACAACTTCCTTTTTCCATTTCGGTCCCATTCTTGAGTTATAACTACAACCTCAATTTTTCTTACTCCAAAAATTCTGAAATTATTCCACCTTATAGTCCTTCCAACCAAACCCTTAAGTCTAGAGGATCAGCTCCAATTGCCTCACTTTAGTTCACCAAATAAATACTCCAAGTTTCTGTCCAGAACTGAATTTCATTAATACTTGCACTAGCAAGTTTTTCCTTTTGTCAAACCAACCACACCATCTTCTTTAACCTCTAATGAGACTCCCACCTGCCAAGTCTCATATCCAGAAAACTAAGCTAGCTAGCCCTAGCATTCTGTCAAACAGGTGATGTGCATGGCAGAATTGGGCGAAGATTTAAACTAGCATGTGACAGTAGCTCTTCCGGCCAAACCACCATGTCCAGTAGCTCTAGGAAGTCCAGAAGCATCACCCTGTAAAATTGTAGCTCATTTAGGCCCCTCTAGGACACGCTGGCATTTGGTCGAGCACATGGTGCGCGTGTCCAGAGCGTGACCAAAGCACGCGTTTTGCAGTCACAGGCATCGAACTACTGCCGCGCCTCTACTGCCTCTCCTGCTCGGCCTTATCCTCCCCTGGATCATCTGATCCTCCTTGAAGCATGCCGACACCCTCCCCTGGCCGTTGGGGCCGGCCACCGCCGACCACCGCCGTCCAAATCGCCGCCCGACGAGTCCGTTTCCACCATGTCTCTGCCTCCTTAATTGCCAACAACCCGAGCTCATCCGCAGGCGACCACCGTCCTCACCGACCTCACCGACCAGTCCACCGTCCTCACCGGCCTCACCCACCGCCACGAATGATCGCTCGCAGCCATGCCGTCCTCTAGAAGCCATGGGCACGGCCACCCCGTGCTATATAAGCCGCCTCGAGCTCGCTACGCTCTCGACCACCCCTACCTCTCCCTCTGTCAGTTTCCTCCGAGGCACAGAATGACCTGAAATGGTCGTCTACTCCATCACCGGCAGCTACGGCGGCCGCCACCTCATTGATGATTTCGAGAAAACCAAAGCTCCCCAGCCCGAACTACCCTACCAGGAGCCTATGTGGGTCGTCGGAAACCCATCCCAACCATCAATTTAGCTCGGGAGCGACCGTGGGCAAAAGCCCTCTTCGGGTCTCGCCGGAGCTCCGTGGAGGAACTCGCCGCCAACGACCCCGTGCTCCCCGGCGACCACAACGGGTACCCAGAGGATCGTCGCGGTCTCCTGGTTTCGGCACATGTGCTCAGCTCCCCGAGTGATGCCGCCGTTCACCGGCAATCGTCGCCTGCAGGGGCTCGGCCCTGTTCCCACGCGTGAGGTTGACTCGGGGTCAAACCTGACTGTGGGGGCCCGCTGTCAGTGACCCCGGTCACCACGTGCTGTGTAAGTGGAGACGGGCTTCTCTCGAAGTTGTCTTCGTGCGGGGAAAACGTATTTCCGAAATACGCCTTCGACGTCGCAGCTCTTCCGAGTGGCCGAGCGGCTGGGCCTGGCCCAGTGGCACCGCACGGCTATACTGCGCTCAGGGCGCGCTTCTGCCCTTCTCTTTTTCTCTTTTCCAGTAGATTTCTAATTATCCTACAACAGTCTTTTCAAACCCAAAATTGATGATTCAAATTTCTGCATACTTATAAAATCATGCTCTATTAATCTAGCTAGGGTGAACATTTTTCCTGAGCTTTGTCCCTACTAGATTTATTAAATAGTCCATTTCCTTATTTATTTCAACTTAGAAAATCTCTAAGTAAATCATATGAACTCCAAATAATTTGATACTGTTTTAGCTCTATGTGGTAATTGCAATATTTTTGAAAATAGTAATAATGGAGGGAAGAGAATTTTCAAAACTTTTGGAGTGCACCCAATATTTCTGCATGATCACGGCAAGCATATTGAACACTTGATATTGTGTCAGGCCCATTTGTGGGATAAATCACTGAAGAGCCTCAAGTCATACCAGCCCCAAGAACAACTGGTAGACTTCCTTGAAATAGATAACCAGTACAAATATAATATTACACAGGGTTGAGTCAGAGGGCTCAACAATTATTACAAGCTTGCCAGTATACTACGGTGGTGGAATAAAACAGTGGTGTGGTGGTAGAACAACACTGATACAATAAAATAAAGTCAAGCGTCAGTGTGAGGCTTGACTATTTTATTGGTGTAGCGGAAACACAGCGGATGACACATGTGGTCGACTCCAAGATCACAGGTTGACTGACTGGGACACCTCTAAGCATCGGGCTCGCTAGCGCAATCTCCTTCCACAAGCTCGTCCTCCTCCAGGTCTGGCAAATAAAATAGATAGGGACAAGACAGTGAGTACGTTGGAATGTACTCGCAAACATTATGAACGAAAGAGATACCGAATGCATATGCCCATGATGGATTAAATGATATGCTCATGCTGACTGAAATTTAAAACATGGCATGATAAATATTCGCATGTGCAGAAAAATAATACGTTAGTGACAAACCAAGAAAGTGAAAAGTGGACAATCGGGCGAAACATTACCGCCCGAGAATCCAAAAGGAAATATAAAGTGGAGAATCGGACGAGACAAGACCGCCCGAGTATCCAAGAGAAATGCCAAACGGGTGTCTAAAAGAGAATCGGGCGAGACAGGACCGCCCGAGAACTCAAGCGACGCCACGAGAGGTCTTGAAAAGAAATGCCAAACGAGTGTCTAAAAGAGAATCGGGCGAGACAGGACCGCCCGAGAACTCAAGCGACGCCACGAGAGGTCTTGAAAAGAAATGCCAAACGGTTGTCCAAAAGAGAATCGGGGGAGACAGGACCGCCCGAGAACTCAAGCGACGCCACGAGAGGTATTGAAATGAAATGCCAAATGGGGGTCTAAAAGAGAAACGGGCGAGACAGGACCGCCCGAGAACTCAAGCGACGCCATGAGAGGTCTTGAAAGAAATAAAACCGAGTGTCCGGAGTAGTCCAGCCAGCCCCTGAGACACTCAGGAAATAATATAAGAGAAATGGGTTTGTCCACAATAATATGCGTAGTAATAATAATACTTATGTCAATAGCATCAAAAATTATACATGATGGCATTAGGGTGACAATGAATATCCTGCAAAATAATTCATGCTCAAATTAATTATTTCCTCCGGAGACCGACACCAGGGACCGACACTTGACCCTTCCCAGCTAACGTCCTTGACCGTGGACACGGCTATTCGAATAGTTATAACTCTACAGAGGGTGTACTCTTTACCCACAAGTAAAGGATTTCTTTAGTCAGCACTGTGACGCTGGCTAATTCCCACTATGGTCTTTAGGTTGAAAACACGCCTGACCAACACACACCAGATTAACTTTCCGGATGCCAGGAATCACCCAAATCATCGTTCAAGAAAAACTGTAAGTCGGGGAGACCATCGTCTCGACTAGCATGGGATCACTATTCATACACGCGGATTACAGGGGGTGCCCCCCTCTCGGCCTAGCCAGATACACCCATGCCCCCTGACCTGATGACGGGCATTAGTCCATGGCCATGGAAACCATCATCATGGCCCTCTATGTGGTGTGTACACAAATAGGGGTTAGCAACTTACTAAACCGTACTTCCCTCGCGGAAAGACTCGTGGCAGCACGATGTTTACCTAGGTGTGACGGAACAAGACTCGATCTATGTCGACTCAGGAGGTGTTGTTATTATGACCGGTATACTCCACATATGTCACCGTGACACCACCGTGTCAAAACGTGACCCGTGCCCACCGGCACGTCCAAGGCAGGAGTACACTCCTGGTTCTCACCATATCCACACGTTAGCAAGATACCATGGTGCATGCAAGAAATCCACAAGGTGACATGACCATGCATGCATACACTATTACTACATATGCGGTGCAATATCAAACCGATGCAACCATGCAATGCAAATGCAATCACCATATCCCAAGTTCAAAATGCTTGCCTTGATCAAAGTAGTCAGAAAGTGATCCCTCGAAATTCCTGGCAAAGTTTCCCTCTTCGTTTTCTGAAAAATTCAAATTCGAAATAAAATTAAAATTTTGCAACAGTACCAAAAATTGTCTCAAAATATTTTCAAATAAATACTAAAAAAACTAGAGAAAAAAATTAAGAATTTCAGAAAAAGAATCAACTCAATCAGAGTTGTGGTTTAAAAGTTATTAAACTTTTTAAACCGGGGGCCTTTCTGCAAAAATCCAGATCCCTGTGCGTTTAAAAAGAAAACGCTTCCGGCGGAATACGCCTTTCAGCGGAGAAGGCGTAAAGAGCAGAATACGCCTTCAGTTTAAACACAGAAAAAAAGATAACGCTGACGGGTGGGGTCCACCCGTCAGATTTGAATTTGAACGCGCTCACGCGCGAGGACGGAGGGACGGCAGTGATCACCGGCGACGATCGCCGGGGTTTTAGGAGAGGGCGATGGTCGAATCATGCTCGGGGTGGAACTCCACGTCAGTGGGTGGCAGTGGTGGTCGCCGGCGAGCATCGGAGCGACGGCGAGGTCGACTCTGGCGGACGGCGGTGTCGGGAGAGTTGGGATCTTGCCGGAGAGAGCTTTGAACACCGAATTGGAGTGCGGAATCGGCGAGAGGGAGTGATATGAGGCTACTGGCAAGATTTCAGCGGTGGAGGTGGAGTAACGGCGACGTGCTGATCGAGGAGGGTGGTGGCGGATCGGTGATCGGAGATGGAGAAGACGACCTCCCCGTGGTCGAATGAGTGCACGGGAGACCGATTGAGGGTGTGTGGGTGTGGTGCAAGTACTGGATGGAGCTCGAGGAGCTCTTATATAGGCGCGTTGAGCGTGGCCGAGGCGGACTAGATCACGCCGGAGTTAATCCGGCCAACGAGGTGGTTAGAGATGGTGGTCAAGGGCGGTGAGTGATAAGTGAGGTCAGTGGAGTTATCTGGAAGCGTCAGTGCGGGCGACGTCGAGCTCTGTGGCCTTATCCGCGGCGAGGCTCGAGTACGGGTGCGGCGGCGATGACTGGCTCCGACGACTGACAGTGGGCCCAGGGCAGCGTGGACGGTGCTCCGGTGTCGCGGAGGAGGTGCCGCGTGGAGTGAGAGGTAGGTTTGGGTGGGGCGGCTAGTGAATGCTCGTCGGTGGCCGTGGCGGTTCTTCGGTCCGCTGTGGATGAGCACGGTGGCCGTTGCACCGGTTTGCCGACAGCTCATCGGCGAGGAGAGGCTGGGGAGTGTGCCAGGGATCGAGGCATTGATGAGAAAAGGCGACGCCGTGGAGGAGAAGGAAGGAGAGGGTTGCACGGCATCGATCGCCCCTGCCTCTGAACAAATTCAGTTAACTGAATTTTACCGACAGTGCTACGGTATGCCCACCACATGCATGATGAAATGACAGAGAGCTCTAGAGATTTTAGGAATTTTTGGGAATTTTTGTGGTGAGGTGTTGGTGCATAAAAGAGAGTCTGACAGAGTTTCAGAATTTTTGGAGTTATAAAAATTGAGTTTGGTCATGGAATTTGAATCTGGTCCAAATTTGAATTGACTGAATTTTGAAACTTTTGAACTGTGGAACCCAAAGTTTTTGGTGAAATGGGTTGTGGGTACAGTCTAGTTGCTAGGATAAATTTTGTGGGTGCAGAAGAATTGAGGAAAATATGGTTCCTTTGTAAATCAGAGAAACCATGATAAATATAAATTCCAACTTTTGAATTTATTTAAAATGGAAGAAATATTTTTGTGGAGTGGGAAAGTATTGGACACTGTCCTAGAATGTGAGAAAGACTTGAGGGATAATTTAGAAGTGACAAAAAAATTATTGGGAGAATTTAGAAGGGCTAGAAAGGAGTGAAATGATCATTTTCATAGAAAATTTTATTTATACCAGAAAATTTTTTAAAGAGAAAAAATATGTTTGATCTTTCAAAAATAATTACCCAATTAATAAGCCATTCAAATCAGAATCATTTAAAATTTTGAAACCCAATTAAAATAAAAAGATTTTCAGAATAGAAGAAGTAGAAGAAGAAAAAGACCATAATATTTTCTTTTTAAAGAAAAGATTTGAAAATCCAAAGAAAATATTTTGGGGTGTTACAACACCTACCCCCCTTAAGAAAAATCTCGTCCCCGAGATTTCAGCTGTCCCTCAAACAGGTACGGATATTCAGTCCTCAGGTGATCCTCTCTTTCCCATGTTGCTTCTTCGTCGGTGTGATTCCTCCACTGAACTTTGTAAAATTTTATCACGCTCTGCCGGGTTCTCCGTTCAGACTTCTCCAAAATCTTTATAGGACGTTCCCTATATGTAAGATCTGGTTGGATATCCTGGTCTTGATGTTGGACTTGCTTTTCTGGGTTACTGACACATCTCCTTAGCTGTGAGACGTGAAACACATCATGAACATCCAATAATTCTGCGGGTAGCTCCCGCTGGTAGGCAACCTTGCCTCTCCTTGCAATTATCCTGAATGGTCCAATAAACCTTGGTGCCAATTTTCCTTTGACCTTAAACCTCTGTAATACTCTCATTGGGGATACTCTAAGATACACGTATTCATCGGGTTCAAAACTGATCTGGCGGTGTTTCTGATCATAATAGCTTTTCTGGCAGCTCTGAGCTGCCTTCAGTCTGTCTCGGATAAGTTTCACTTTTGTTTCTGCCTCTTTGAGAACCTCCGGGTCGAAGATTCGGCTATCTCCGGTCTTAGACCAATTGAGTGGGGTACGACATCTCCGTCAGTATAGGGCTTCGAAGGGTGACATTTTTAAACTTGCTTGATAACTGTTGTTATATGAAAATTCCGCATATGGCAAACTGTCTTCCCAGCTGACTCCATAAGTAAGAACACATGCTCTCAGCATGTCCTCCAATATTTGATTTACCCGTTCAGTCTGTCCACCGGTCTATGGGTGATATGCTGTGCTGAAAACCAGCTGAGTCCCTAAGGCCTGCTGCAGGTGATCCCAAAACCTAGAGACAAACTGAGTGCCTCTATTAGAGACTATGGTCTTGGGTACTCCGTGTAAGCAAACAATTCGGGAGAGGTATAACCTAGCAAGCCTCTGTGTTGAGTATGTGGTTTTTACCGGAATGAAATGTGCCACCTTGGTTAATAAATCTGTGATAACCCAGATAGCATCATTTCCGTGTCGTGACCTCGGTAAACCAACAATAAAATCCATTCCTATCACATCCCATTTCCATTCAGGCACTCTGAGTGGCTGTAATAATCCTGCTGGCCTCTGATGTTCTGCCTTTATACACTGTCAGGAGTCACACCGTGCGACATATACGGCAATATCCCTTTTCATCCCGTGCCACCAAAAAATTCCTGTAGATCCTTGTACATCTTGGTTCCTCCTGGGTGAATGGAGTATGGAGTTGTGTGGGCTTCTGCCAAAATTTGTTGCTTTAGCTCTTCCTTGTTGGGTACGCATAACCTTTTTCCGTACCATAGGATTCCCTGACTATCAATGGTAAACTCAGATGCCTTGCCTAAATTTACCTTCCTTTTAATTCCTTCGATGCTGGGGTATCCTTTCTGAGCTTCTTCGATCTGATCCTCCAATGTTGATTTTATTTCTAAACGGGCAATGGTTCCTTCCGTGACTAGAACCATATTAAGCTTGGCAAATTCCTGGTTGAATTCATGCTGTGAGAATTGCACACTGTCATTGTCGGTGCATGGATTTCTGCTCAGAGCATATGCCACAACATTTGCCTTACCCGGGTGGTAATGAATTCCCACATCATAATCCTTAATTAACTCAAGCCATCGATGCTGTCTCAAGTTTAATTCTGGCTGGGTAAAGATATACTTAAGACTTTTGTGGTCCGTGTATATCTCGCATCGGTTACCAAGAAGGTAATGTCGCCATTCCTTGAGTGCGTGTATCACAGCTGCTAACTCCAAATCATGGGTAGGGTAATTTTCTTCATGTTGTCGTAGTTGTCTTGAGGCATATGCTACGACCTTTCCTTCCTTCATTAATACACATCCAAGTCCCTTCCTGGAAGCGTCACAATATATTTCAAAATTCTTGTGCACATCTGGCACAATCAGAACAGGTGCCGTGGTTAACCTCTTATTTAATTCCTGGAAACTTTTCTCGCAAGCTCCGGTCCACTCAAACTTTTTATCTTTCTTGAGTAGCTGAGTCATGGATTTGGATATGGTGGAGAATCCTTCGATAAATCGTCGGTAGTAGCCAGCCAAACCAAGAAAACTTCTGACCTCAGTTACGTTGGTGGGTTGCTTCCACCCTAAGACATCTTTCACTTTGCTTGGGTCCACTGCTATCCTATCCTGTGTTAGTACGTGTCCTAGAAAACCAACTTCTCGTAACCAAAATTCACATTTGCTGAATTTGGCATATAGTTGATTTTTTTCGTAATTCTTCTAGGACTATTCGAAGATGTTGCTCATGTTCTTCTGGCATCTTGGAATAAATAAGTATAACATTGATGAACACAACCACGAACTTGTCCAAATATTTCATGAAGACCTTGTTAATGAGATGCACAAAATAAGCAGGAGCGTTGGTCAAACCGAAGGGCATCACTGTGAACTCATATAATCCGTATCTGGTGGTAAAGGCAGTTTTGGGTATGTCTGACGATCGGATTCTTAATTGATGGTAGCCTGACCTCAAGTCTATTTTTGAGAATACCTTGGCTTCTGCCAGTTGCTCGAACGGGTCGTTGATTCTTGGCAGTGGATATTTATTTTTGATGGTAGCCATATTGAGTGCCCTGTAATCAATACATAATCTTAGAGTACCATCCTTTTTCTTGGCAAATAAAACCGGCGATCCCCATGGTGATGAGCTGGGTCAAACATAACCTTTTTCCATTAATTCCTTAATTTGTTTCTTTAGTTCAGCCAATTCTGTCGGAGCCATACGATAAGGCTTCTTATAAATGGGTGCCGTTCCAGGTGCTAGCTCAATAACAAATTCAATTTCAAGATCAGGTGGCATGCCTGGTAACTCCTCAGGAAATACGTCGGGGTATTCGCATACCACGGGAACCTTGCTCAACTCTGTCATATGCACTTGATTTTATTTTCCCTGTGAAGTAGAAATCTTCCTTGTGCCAAATTTTATTGTCTTCCCTTGACAAATTGTGAGAGACACTGTACAGTTGTAGCAGTCTATAAAACCTTTATTTGTGGTCAACCAGTCCATTCCCAAAATAACATCCAGATCGACTGCTTCCAGTACAATTAGTTTGGCTAGAAACTTCATTCCTTTGATTTCAATATTCACATCCTTGCAGTACCATTGTGTGCTTTGCTTCGATCCCGGGGACAGAATAACCATTGAATTTTGCAAAGGCGAAAAAGAAAACTGATTCTCCGAAGCAAATCTTTTGGAAATGCATGAATGGGAAGCTCCAGAATCAAACAAAACTATAGCATTAATTGTGTTGACAGGGAATGTACCAAACACGATGTCCGGTGCGTTTTGCGCTTCCTCAAATGTCACGTGATTCACCTGTCCCTTCCTTTGATTGTTGTTGGAGTTGCTGCGTCGTGGGGCTGCATTAACACTGCGGCCATTGTTGTTGGGCTTCGGAACATTATTGTTCCCCTGTTTTGGGCATTGCCTGGCATAATGCCCTTCTTATCCACAGGCAAAATAGGTAACGCCAGGACAGAATGTTTTGTCCTTGGTCCTGTTGTTGAAGGTGCTGCAGCTCTGCTGTGGTCGTGGTGCTGGAATTACTGGTCGTGGTGCCACAGGCCTCTGAAATTCATTCCAGGGCCTGTTGCTGCGAACTTGTACTGACTGGGTCATACGGCATTTGCGAATTTCATTTATGTTGCGGTGCTCGTTCTCCAGAATAATGGCCTTGTCAACCAGTGTCTTGAAATCTGGAAAGGTGTGGACCACTAGTTGGCACTTCAGAGATGGAACGAGTCCATCAAGAAATTTCTTCATCGTTTTGTTTTCTGTCATGTACTCATCATTTGCGTACCGGGCCAGTTGAGTAAACTAGTCTAGGTACTGAGTTACTATGGTACCTCGTTGCTTGAGATCCTCAAATTCCCTTTTCTTCAATTTCATAATACTGTTGGGAATATGTGCTCCCCGGAAATTTTCCTTCAATTGTTCCCATGTCATATATGCTCCATTTTGATGAGTGTGGCATATATTTTCCCACCATGATGCTGCTGTCCCAGAAAAATAGTGCGGAGCATATAGTACTTTTTCCTGGTCCGTACACTGAGCAATGTTCAATTTCCTTTCCATATCACGCAGCCAATCGTCTGCCTCCAGAGGTTTGTCTGTGTGAGAAAAGACCGTTGGATTGGTCCTCTTGAGCTCAGATAATTTTGACCGGTGTTGATGCTGTCCTTGGTGATTTCCCATATTTATTAAGTGCTGCATCATTTCTTGGTGCTGCTGCTGGCTTTGTTCATACAAACGGCATACTTGTGAAAATGCTGAATCATTACTCTGCTGAGTTGTCTGTCCTTGTGTAAAATTATTTCCCATCTGTGCAAAGTTGCCCTCTGGCGGGCTGGGCATAGAACGGGTCCACGGACGATGCATTTTCTTTCTGGGGTATTTGTGTAACGCCGATGAGAAAAGAAGATATATAAAGGAAGGAAATAAGTTTTTAAAAGACTGAAAATAATTTCCCTCCCAAAAATGTATGTGCATGGGCGCAACAGGTTATAATACACATGCAGATTTAATTATACAAGCAGGATTAATTATGCATGCAAGATTTAATTACACATGCATAGTTTAATTATAAATGCATGAGATGCATGCTAAAAATGTTAGTACCGACTCTATTACTAGCGTCCGCGCCTAGGGCTTCCTAAAGTCAGCCTGGCTCTAGTACCAAGGTTTGTCAGGCCCATTTCTGGTATAAATCACAGAAGAGACTCAAGTCATACCAGCCCCAAGAACAACTAGTAGACTTCCTTGATATAGATAACTAGTACAAATATAATATTACACAGGGTTGAGTCAGAGGGCTCAACAATTATTACAAGCTTGCCAATATACTACGGTGGTGGAATTAAACAGTGGTGTGGTGGTAGAACAACACTGATACAATAAAATAAAGTCAAGTGTCAGTGTGAGGCTTGACTATTTTATTGGTGTAGCTGAAACACAGCGGATGATACATGTGGTCGACTCCAAGATCACAGGTTGACTGACTGGGACACCTCCAAGCGTCGGGCTTGCTAGCGCAATCTCCTTCCACAAGCTCGTCCTCCTCCAGGTCTGGCCAATAAAATAGCCAGGGACAAGCCAGTGAGTACGTTGGAATGTACTCGCAAACATTATGAACGAAAGAGATACCGAATGCATATGCCCATGATGGATTAAATGATATGCTCATGCTGAATGAAATTTAAAACATGGCATGATAAATATTAGTATGTGTAGAAAAATAAAATGTTAGTGACAAACCAAGAAAGTTAAAAGTGGACAATCGGGCGAGACAGGACCGCCCGAGAATCCAAAAGGAAATATAAAGTGGAGAATCGGGCGAGACAAGACCGCCCGAGTATCCAAGAGAAATGCCAAACGGGTGTCTAAAAGAGAATCGGGCGAGACAGGACCACCCGAGAACTCAAGCGACGGCACGAGAGGTTTTGAAAAGAAATGCCAAACGGGTGTCTAAAAGAGAATTGGGCGAGACAGGACCGCCCGAGAACTCAAGCGACGCCACGAGAGGTCTTGAAAAGAAATGACAAACGGGTGTCTAAAAGAGAATTGGGTGAGACAGGACCGCCCGAGAAGTCAAGCGATGCCACGAGAGGTCTTGAAAAGAAATGCCAAACGGGTGTCTAAAAGAGAATCAGGCGAGACAGGACCGCCCGAGAACTCAAGCGACGCCACAAGAGGTCTTGAAAATAAATAAAACCGAGTGTCCGGGGTAGTCCAGCCAGCCCCTGAGACACTGAGGAAATAATATAAGAGAAACGGGTTAGTCCACAATAATATGCATAGTAATAATAATACTTATGTCAATAGCATCAAAAATTATACATGATGGCATTAGGGTGACAATTAATATCCTGCTAAATAATTCATGCTCAAATTAATTATTTCCTCCGGAGACCGACACCAGGACCGACACTTGACCCTTCCCAGCTAACGTCCTTGACCGTGGACATGGCTATTCGAATAGTTATAACTCTGCAGAGGGTGTACTCTTTGCCCACAAGTTAAGGATTTCTTTAGTCAGCACCGTGATGCTGGCTAATTCCAATTACGGTCTTTAGGTTGAAAACACGCCTGACCAGCACACACCAGATTAACTTTCCGGATGGCTGGAATCACCCAAAGCACCGTTCAAGAAAAACTCTAAGTCGGGGAGACCATCGTCTCGACTAGCATGGGATCACTATTCATACGCACGGATTACAAGGGGTGCCCCCCTCTCGGCCCAGCCGGATACACCCATGCCCCTAACCTGATGACGGGCATTAGTCCATGGCCGTGGAAACCCTCAACATGGCCCTCTATGTGGTGTGTACACAAACAAGGGTTAGCAACTTACTAAACCGTACATCCCTCGCGGAAAGACTCATGGCAGCACGGTGTTTAGCTAGGTGTGACGGAACAAGACTCGATCTAGGTCGACTCAGGAGGTGTTGTTACTATGACCGGTATACTCCACATATGTCATCGTGACACCACCATGTCAAAACGTGACCCGTGCCCACCGGCACGTCCAAGGCAGTAGTACACTCCTGGTTCTCACCATATCCACACGTTAGCAAGATACCATGATGCATGCAAGAAATCCACAAGGTGACATGACCATGCATGCATACACTATTACTACATATGTGGTGCAATATCAAACCGATGCAACCATGCAATGCAAATGCAATCACCATATCCCAAGTTCAAAATGCTTGCCTTGATCAAAGTAGTCAGAAAGTGATCCCTCGAAATTCCCGGCAAAGTTTCCCTCTTCGTTTTCTGAAAAATTCAAATTCAAATTCAAATTCAAATTTTGCAACAGTACCAAAAATTGTCTCAAAATATTTTCAAATAAATACTAAAAAACTAGAGAGAAAAATAAGAATTTCAAAAAAAGAATCAACTTAATCAGAGTTGTGGTTTAAAAGTTATTAAACTTTTTAAACCGGGGGCCTTTCTGCAAAAATCCAGATCCCTGTGCGTTTAAAAAGAAAACGCTTCGGGCGGAATACGCCTTTCAGCGGAGAAGGCGTAAAGAGCAGAATACGCCTTCAGTTTAAATGCAGAAAAAAAGAAAACGCTGACGGGTGGGGTCCACCCGTCATGTTTAAATTTGAACGCGCTCGCGCGCGAGGACAGAGGGACGGCGGTGATCACCGCGATGATCGCCGGGGTTTTAGTAGACGGCGATGGTCGGATCGTGCTCGGGGTTGAACTCCACGTCGGTGGGTGGCGGTGGTGGTCGCCGGTGAGCACCGGAGCGACGGCGAGGTCGACTCCGGCGGACGGCGGCATCGGGAGAGTTGGGACCTCGCCGGAGAGAGCTTTGAACACCGAATTGGAGCGCGGAATCGGCGAGAGGGAGTGATATGAGGCTACTGGAAAGATTTCAGCGGTGGAGGTGGAGTAACGACGCCGTGCTGATCGAGGAGGGTGGCCGCGGATCGGTGATCGGAGATGGAGAAGACGACCTCCCCGTGGTCGAATGAGTGCACGGGAGACCGATTGAGGGTGTGTGGGTGTGGTGCAAGTACTGGATGGAGCTCGAGGAGCTCTTATATAGGCGCGTTGAGCGTGGCCGAGGCTGACTGGATCACGCCGGAGTTAATCCGGCCAACGAGGTGGTTAGAGACGGTGGTCAAGGGCGGTGAGTGATAAGTGAGGTCAGTGGAGTTATCTGGAAGCGTCAGTGCGGGCGACGTCGAGCTCTGTGGCCTTATCCGCGGCGAGGCTCGAGTACGGGTGCGGCGGCGATGACTGGCTCTGATGACTGACAGCGGGCCCAGGGCGGCGTGGACGGTGCTCCGGTGTCGCGGAGGAGGTGCCACGTGGAGAGAGAGGTAGGTTTGGGTGGGGCGGCTAGTGAATGCTCGTCGGTGGCCGTGGCAGTTCTTCGGTCCGCTGTGGATGAGCACGGTGGCCGTTGCACCGGTTTGCCGACAACTCATCGGCGAGGAGAGGCTGGGGAGTGGGCCAGGGGTCGAGGCATTGATGAGAAAAGGCGACGCCGTGGAGGAGAAGGAAGGAGAGGGTTGCACGGCATCGATCACCCCTGCCTCCGAACAAATTCAGTTAACTGAATTTTACTGACAATGCTATAGTACGCCCACCACATGCATGATGAAATGATAGAGAGCTCTAGAGATTTTAGGAATTTGTGGGAATTTTTGTGGTGAGGTGTTGATGCATAAAAGAGAGTATGGCAGAGTTATAAAAATTGAGTTTGGTCATGGAATTTGAATCTGGTCCAAATTTGAATTGACTGAATTTTGAAACTTTTGAACTGTGGAACCCAAAGTTTTTGCTGAAATGGGTTGTGGGTAATGTCTAGTTGCTAGCATAAATTTTGTGGGTGCAGAAGAATTGAGGAAAATATGGTTCCTTTGTAAATCAGAGAAACCATGATAAATATAAATTCCAACTTTGGAATTTATTTAAAATGAAAGAAATATTTTTGTGGAGTGGGAAAGTATTGGACACTGACCTAGAATGTGAGAATGACTTGAGGGATAATTTAGAAGTGACAGAAATATTATTGGGAGAATTTAGAAGGGCTAGAAAGGAGTGAAATGATCATTTTCATAGAATAATTTTATTTATTCCAGCAATTTTTCTAAAGAGAAAAAATATTTTTGATCTTTCAAAAATAATTACCCAATTAATAAACCATTCAAATCAGAACCATTTAAATTTTTGAAACCCAATTAAAATAAAAAGTTTTTCAGAACAGAAGAAGCAGAAGAAGAAAAAGACCATAATATTTTCTTTTTAAAGAAAAGATTTGAAAATCCAAAGAAAATATTTTGGGGTGTTACATATGGTGACTGCATGGTTAAATGTTTGCAAGAATAATTGAATCATGCATATGTTGAATTGAAATAAAATTTGCATACATGTAGTGTTGGCATGTTTCCTCATACAATGCAACGTGTGCTTGTCATGACTAACTTGCAGGAGCAGGTATTAGAGACATACTGTTACCGGCAGAAGGGTGATCACGTTAGAGCATGATCATGCCTTGTTGGTTATGCATGTTGGGACATGCAAGGCCTGTGGCCCTGTTTTGGTGTTACTTTGGAAAGAACACTTTATTGTGCTAACCACTGCAGGAAAAACTTAAACCTCCTGAATCGACCATAGATCGAGTCTTGTTCCGGTAACCCCCATACTTGTTTCATGCTGCCACTTGTTCCTGCCATAGGTGGGGTATGGTTTAGTAAGTTGATATCCCTTTCCTGCACACACAGTACAGAGAGGCCATAGTGAAAGATACCATTGGCCCATGGTAGGCATGTCACTTGGTCAGGGGGCATGGGTGTATTCGGCTGGGCTGAGAGGGGTAGCGCCCCTGATCTTTGCGCACGTTATATATGAGATTGTGATCCCATGCTATTTGAGATTGTAGTCTCCCCGTCTTAGAGTTTATCTTGAAAGATGCCTTGGGTGATTCCTGGCATCAGGAAAGTTAATCTGGTGTGTGCTGGTCAGGTATGTTTTCAACCCAAAGGCCGTAATAGGAATTAGTCAGCGTCTCGGTGCTGGCTAAAGAAATCCTTTACTTGTGGGTAAAGAGTACACCCTCTGCAGAGTTATATCTATTCGAATAGCCGTGTCCGCGGTTAAGGACTATAGTCTGGGTTGGTGAAGTGTCGGTCTTAGAGTCGGTCTCCGGAGGAAATAATTGAATTGATCATGATTCAATTTTGCAGGATAATTATTGTCACTACTGTTGTCATCATGAATATTATTGTCATCATAAATATTATTGTGGACTAACCCGTCTCTCTTATATGAATTTTCTGAGTGTCTCATGGGCTGGCTAGACTACCCGGGCACTCAGTTTTTATTTTCTTTTCTGAGTGTCTCATGGGCTGGCTAGACTACCCGGGCACTCAGTTTTTATTTTCTTTTCTGAGTTTCTCATGGGCTGGCTAGACTACCCGGGCACTCAGTTTTTATTTTCTTTTCTGAGTGTCTCATGGGCTGGCTAGACTACCCGGGCACTCAGTTTTTATTTTCTTTTCTGAGTGTCTCATGGGCTCGCTAGACTACCCGGGCACTCAGTATTTATTTTATTTTCTGAGTGTCTCATGGGCTGGCTAGATTACCCGGGCACTCAACTATTATTTTCTTTTCTGAGTGTCTCATGGGCTGGCTAAACTACCCGGGACACTCATTTATTTTCAAGACCTCTCGAGGCATCGCTTTCAGACACCCGTTTGGCATTTCTTTTCAAGACCTCTCGAGGCGTCGCTTTTAGACACCCGTTTGGCATTTCTTTTCAAGACCTCTCGAGGCGTCGCTTTTAGGCACCCGTTTGGCATTTCTTTTGGATTCTTGGGTGGTCCTGTCTCGCCCGATTCTCCACTTTTATAGTTTCTTTTGGATTCTCGGGCGGTCCTGTCTCGCCCGATTCTCCATTAACTTTCTTTGTTTGTCACTAACATTTTATATTTATTCTTCCGCACCGTACTAATATTTATCATGCCATGATTAAATTTCGGTCAGCATATGCATAACATTTAATCCAGCATGAGCATATGCATTCGGTATATCTTTTGTCCATGATGTTTGCGAGTACATTCAAACGTACTCACTGGCTTGTCCCTGGCTATTTAATTGGCCAGGTCAGGATTTCAACGAGGAGTACTACCGCGACATCCATGCGGACTAGGAGCCTAAGATAGCAGCTACGCGAGATAGGAGTTATCCAGGTCAGCTGTTCCTGTGGGAATGGAGCCCCATCGACATTGGAGAACCACGAGTCGCTTCCATCACCCATCACTAGAAATCATTGTTGTATCATTAGACCTTTATGGTCTTGTATCCAATTCTTGTAATTGCTTGGTAATCTATAACAAGGACGTGTCCACCAGTAACAGAAATCCTGGGGCTGGTGACGACATGAGGGGTTAATTTCTGGGATATTGTGTCCCGGAAAGCCGGCCCCGACACATGTGCATTGCTGGGTTACCTATGTCTGTCCCTGTACATTTGTGCCACCTTGGTTTATGACTAGTCATGTCGACCCGGGTTCTCTGTCAGATGGATGCTAGCGACATAATCATATATGTGAGCCAAAAGACACAAACGGTCCCGGCCAAGGTAAAGGCGGTAGCCGTGGGTTACCGTACGTGAGGCTGCAAAGTGATATGATGTGTTACATGCTAGATCTGTGTAACTTAGGATCGGGGTCCCGACAATCGGAAGGTGGAGGAAGCCCGTACGACGATCGAACGATGTCGGGAAGCACGTCGTCAATCAGATGACCGTGCTGGGCCGGCAGCGTAGGAGCCTGTGCCAGCGTACCCTGGGTGCTTACCTTACGAGGTAGGTTACCCAGCGTTTACTCGTGAGATGCAGCAAGTTCGCTGGCCATCCTCCTGGAGCTTCAAGCCTGAGATGCCCGACAAATACGATGGCAAGCTCAACCCGTCAGAGTTCCTTGGCATCTACACCATCGCAGTGCAGGCTGCCGGGGGACGGGATGACAAGATCATAGCCAACTACTTCTCGTTGGCGCTCAAGCCCAACATGAGGTCATGGTTGATGAACTTGCCGGAGGGCTCCATTTCTTCTTGGGCGGATCTATGCCATCAATTCGTTGGTGCTTTCCAAGGAGGTCACAAGCTTCCTGGTCAGCCCAGTGATTTGCATGTACTTCCTCAAAGAGACGGAGAGCCCCTCCGCAAATACATTCAGAGGTTCAACCGCGTACATCATAATATCCCCGATGTACACCCTGCTGTTGTCATTGCCTTGTTCCACACGAACGTGCACAATCGCAGGATGTGGGAAGAGATGGCCATAAACAAGCTCAGGGATATCACCAAGCTCTATGCTCTGGCGGACAAGTGTGCGCGCGCTGAAGAAGGGAGGCGACTCCCCAGAGAGGATGCAGGAGCTGCCATTGATTCGGAAGATGAGGATGCATCCAGATCAAAGAAGAAGGGCCGCAAGTGCAATCGCAAGTGCAAAGGCAAGGCTATTTTGGCGGTAGAGGGGTTAGGGAATCATGGCAAGAAGCCCAATGCTGAGGGCAGCGGCGTGGAGGTTGCCTTCTGTACTTGCGGCCATGAGGCGGGTGCCGGTGAGAAGACTGACGACCCGTACTACAAGATCCACCGCACTGCAGGCCAGGATCTCCAGGAGTGCTGACAAGTTGAACAGCTTGCCGAGAAGCAAAATCAAGAATATGAAAAGCGCGACAAGGAGAAGGCCAAGGACGGTGCTGGGGGATCCGGCAAGAAGAACTGTGGTGGTCGCAGAGGCCACTGCAGCAAGGCCAAGCAGCAGAAGGAGAAGCCTGCTAGAGGCCATGACAAGAAAGAGGATGAAGATGCTAGTGATGAGGATGAGGACGAGTCCGAACAAGAATTCCAGAACGCAGTTGACGCCATGTGTGTTGACGGAGGTGCATCTTTGCACTCCTCACACCTGCAGCTGAAGTAGTGGATCCAAGATGTCAACGCAGCAGAGCTGGTAATGGAAGCTCAAAAGCCACTGAAGTGGTCTCACACACCAATCATCTTTGACGCTGAGGATCACCCTGATCGCAGAACCGTGGTCGGGTGCTTGCCGTTGTTGGTTTCACCAACAATTCGCAACCTCAAAGTCACCAAGATGTTGGTTGACGGTGGGGCTGGTCTGAACTTGATTTCACCAGATGTAATCAAGAGGTTGCAAATTCCCGATGGAGATCTAAAGGAGACAGGCACATTCCAGGGGATCTATCTGGAAAGGAGCAAGCCTAAGGGCCAGATTACCTTGCCGGTGACATTTGGCAGCGAACTGAACTACAGGACAGAGAAGATCATCTTCGATGTCGTCAAAATGCCACTGCCGTACAATGGGATTCTTGCCCGCCCAGCACTGGGGAAGTTCATGGCGGCGTCACACTATGCCTACAACACACTCAAGATGTCAGGGCCGATGCGCGTGTTTACCATCAAGTCAGATTAGATGGACGCAATCATCTATGCCGACAAGCTCAACCGGGAGGTAGTGGCAGCATCTACCGAAGAGGCACTTGCTCCTGCCAACAAAGATCCCGGGGGAGGAAAGAAGAAGAAGAAGACCGGTAAGACTTCCGGCAAGGCATCCGGAAAGCGCACTGAAAAGGGCAGCACGTACATTGAGGAGCCAGAGAGCTCTGCCAGCAAGACAAAGAAAGCCAAGGCCACTGCACCTACCATGAAGCAAGTTTCTGCAAAGGAGGATGGGACGGGAGGCACTTTCACCATAAGTGCCACCCTTAATGACAAATAGGAAAGCGCGCTTGTTTCTTTCTTGCGGGTGAATGTTGATGTGTTCGCTTGGCAAGCATCTGACATCCCCGGTGTTCCCAGGGAAGTAATAGAGCACCACCTTGTTGTCTGTCCCCATGCGAAGCCCGTCAAGCAGAAGGTCAGAAAGCAAGCCTTGGAGCGGCAAGAGTTTATTGCCGAGGAAATACGGAAGTTATAAGCAACAGGTCTAGTTAGAGGTGTGCTACATCCAACTTGCTTAGCCAACCCAGTGGTCGTCCCGACAGCAAATGGAAAATGGAGGCTCTGTATCGATTTCACTGATCTAAATAAAGCTTATCGAAAAGACCCTTTTCCTTTGCCCTGGATTGATCAAATTGTTGATTCTACCCCCAGCTGTGATTTACTCTCTTTTCTTGATGCCTTCTCTGGTTATCATCAGATTTTGATGGCCAAGGAAGATGAGGAGAAAACAGCATTCATCACACCATGTGGCACGTATTGCTTCATATGTATGCCTTTCGGATTGAAAAGTGCCGGAGCAACATTTGCTAGGGCAGTCCAAATTGGTTTTGAGACCCAATTGCACAGAAATGTGGAAGCCTACATGGATGATATTGTGGTCAAAACCAAGGACAAATCAACACTCATACAAGACTTGGAAGAAACGTATCCAAGTTTGCGCAAGATCAACTTGAAGCTCAATCCCGAGAGGTGTGTGTTTGGTGTTCCATCCGGCAAGCTGGTACGTCCAATTTGCATCATGATTTCCAACTGTTATTTATAATGTATTTGGTCATTATTTCACTTTATGATGCAATTCTTATGCCTTTTCTCTCTTAATTTGCAATATTTATATGAAGAGGGAGAATACCGGCAGCTGAAATTCTGGACATGAAATAGCTATAGCAAAGATACCTATTCTACAGAGCTCCAATTGACCTGAAATTTCACGGAGATTTTTTATTGAATATATAAAAAATACTGGAGGAAAGAAATACCAGAGGGGACCCACCAGTTGCCCACAAGACAACTAGGTGCGACCCCCCTGGGCGCGCCCTGATGCCTTGTGGGGCCCATAGCTGGCCTCCAGCCCCCTCCTTCTGCTATATAGGCTCATTTGCCCTAAAAAATTAGAGAGAAGACTTTCGGGATGAAGTGCCGCCGTCTCGAGGCGGAACCTGGGCAGGAGCAATTTTGCTCTCTGGCAGAGCGATTTCGCCAGGGATACTTCCCTCCGGGAGGGGGAAATCGAAGCCATCGACATCACCAACGATCCTCTCATCGTGGGAGGACCAATCTTCATCAACATCTTCACCAGCACCATCTCATCTCAAACCCTAGTTCATCTCTTGTATTCAATCTTTGTCTCAAAACCTCAGATTGGTACCTTTGGGTTGCTAGTAGTGTTGATTACATATTGTAGTTGATGCTAGTTGGTTTATTTGGTGGAAGATTATATGTTCAGATCCTTAATGCTATTAAATACCCCTCTGATCTTGAACATGAATATGATTTGTGAGTAGTTACTCTTGTTCTTGAGGACATGGGAGAAGTCTTGTCATAAGTAATCATGTGAATTTGGCATTCGTTCGATATTTTGATGATATGTATGTTGTTACTTCCTTTAGTGGTGTCATGTGAACGTCGACTACATGACACTTCACCATCTTTGGGCCTAAGGGAAGGCATTGTGGAGCAGTAATTAGATGATGGGTTGCTAGAGTGAGAGAAGCTTAAACCCTAGTTTATGCGCTATTCCGTAAGGGGCTGATTTGGATCCATATGTTTCATACTATGGTTAGATTTATCTTAATTCTTCTTTCGTAGTTGCGGATGCTAGTGAGAGGGGGTAATCATAAGTGGGAGGCTTGTTCAAGAAAGAATAGCACCCAAGCACCGGTCCACCCACATATCAAATTATCAAAGTAGCGAACGCAAATCAAACAAACATGATGAACGTGACTAGATGAGAATTCCCATGTGTCCTCGAGGACGCTTTGCTTTATATAAGAGAATGTTCCGGCTTGTACTTTGCTACACAAAGGATTGGGCCACCTTGCTGCACATTTATTGTACTTGCTACTTGTTACGAATTATCTTGCTATCCAAACTATCTGTTACCGCTACTTTCAGTACTTGCAGAGATTACCTTGCTGAAAACTGCTTGTCATTTCCTTCTACTCCTCGTTGGGTTCGACACTCTTACTTATCGAAAGGACTACGATTGATCCCCTATACTTGTGGGTCATCAAGACTCTTTTCTGGCACCGTTGCCGGGGAGTGAAGTGCCGTTGGTGAGTGGAATTTGGTAAGGAAACATTTATATTACGTGCTGAAATTTATTGTCACTTGCTGCTATGGAAAGTAATCCTTTGAGGGGCTTGTTGGGTGTATCTCCACCTTGACCGGAAGCAATAAGAGATGCTCCTCAACCTACTGAGCCTACTGAAAATATTTCTTATGAAATTCCTTCTGGTATGATAGAGAAACTGCTAGCTAATCCTTATGCAGGAGATGGAACGGTGCATCCTGATATGCACTTGATATATATAGATGAAATTTGTGGATTGTTTAAGCTTGCAGGTTTATCCTGAGATGGAGTTAAGAAGAAGGTATTCCCTTTATCTTTGGAGGGAAAGGCGTTGACATGGTATAGGCTGTTGGATGATACTGGAACATGGGATTGGAACCGGTTGAAGCTGGAATTTCACCAGAAATTTAATCCTATGCATTTGGTTCATCGTGATCGGAATTATATATATAATTTTGGGCCTCGTGAAGGAGAAAGTATCGCTCAAACTTGGGGGAGGCTTAAGTATATGTTGCACACATGCCCCAATCATGAGCTCTCAAGAGAAATGATTATTCAAAACTTTTATGCTCAACTTTCTCATAATGATCAATCCATGCTCGATACTTCTTCTACTGGTTCCTTTATGAATTTAAATGGGATCTTCTGGAAAGAATTAAACACAACTCTGAAGATTGGGAAAAGGTAAAGAGTCAGGTATAAATCTTGAGTCTGATTGTGTTAAATCTTTTATGGAAACTGATATTTTTCATAAGTTTGGCACTAAATATGGACTTGACATTGAGATAGTAGACACCTTTTGTGAATCATTTGCTGCTCATGTTGATCTCCCTAAGGAGAAATGGTTTAAATATCATCCACCTATTGAATTATAAGGAGAACCTGTTAGTGTTAAAGAAGAAACAATTGTTTACAATGTTGACTCAGTTGTGCCTACTGCTTATATTGAGAAACCTCCCTTCCCTGTTAGGGTTAAAGAACATGCTAAAGCTTCAATTGTGGTTAACAAAAGTAATATTAGAGCACTTAGACCTTCTGAACATATTAAAGTTGAACCTAATATTGCAATGGTTAAAGATCTTTTGGTTGATAATATTTATGGACATGTCATATATTTTTGTGACGAAGCTGCTAGAATTGCTAAACCCGTTAGAAATAAATGAGACATGTTCGACAAGAACAAGCCCGTAGTTGGCACGCCTATTGTTTCTGTTAAGATTGGAGATCATTGCTATCATGGTTTATGTGATATGGGCACTAGTGTGAGTGTTATTCCTTTCTCTTTATATCAAGAAGTGATGAATGATATTGCACCTGTTGAGATTCAAGATATTAATGTTACTATTAAGCTTGCAAACAGGGATACTATTACCCCACTTGGGTTTGTTAGAGATGTTGAAGTCTTGTGTGGTAAAATCAAATACCCTACTGATTTCCTAGTACTTGGTTCACACCAAGATAATTTTTGTCCCATTATTTTTGGCAGACCTTTCTTGAATACTGTTAATGCTGAAATTGATTGTGTTAAAGAAAAGGTTAGAGTTAAGTTTGGTGATATATCTCATGAATTTCATTTCTCTAAGTTTAGTAGACAACCTCAGGATGAAGAATTACCCACTAAGGATGAAATTATTGGTCTTGCTTATATTGCTGTGCCTCCTACTGATCCTTCAGAACAATACTTGCTAGACCATGAAAATGATATGCATATGAATGAAAGAAATGAAATAGATGAGTTGTTATTTAAACAGGCACCTAGTCTTAAACATAACTTGCCTGTTGAAACCATGGGAGACCCTCTTCCACCAAAGAGTGACCCTGTGTTTGAATTAAAGCAATTACCTAATACACTTAAATATGCTTATCTTGATGAAAAGAAGATATATCCTATTATTATTACTGCTAACCTTTTAGAGCATGAAGAAAAGAGATTACTTAAAACTCTGAAGAAGCACCGTGCAACTATTGGATATACTCTTGATGATCTTAAGGGCATCAATCTCACTCTACGTCAGCACAAAATTCATATGGAGCCAGATGCTAAACCAGTTGTTGATCATCAAAGAAGATTAAATCCTAAAATGAAGGATGTGATAAGAACTAAAATATTAAAGCTTCTGGAGGCAGGTATAATTTATTCCATAGCCGATAGTAGATGGGTAAGTCATGTTCATTGTGTTCCTAAGAAAGGAGGTATTACTTTTGTTCCTAATGATAAAAATGAACTTATCCCACAAAGAATTGTAACCGGTTATAGAATGGTAATTGATTTTAGAAAATTAAATAAAGCTACTTGGAAAGATCATTACCCCTTGCCTTTTATTGATCAAATGTTAGAAAGATTCTCTAAGCATACACACTTTTGCTTCCTAGAAGGTTATTCTGGTTTCTCTCAAATACCTGTATCACCAGAAGATCAAGAGAAAACCACATTTACTTGTCCTTTTGGAACTTATGATTATCGCCGTATGCCTTTTGGTTTATGTAATGCACCTTGCTACCATTCAAAGATGTATGACTACTATATTCTCTAACTTCTGTGAAAAGATTGTTGAGGTTTTCATGGATGATTTCTCCGTTTACGGAACTTCTTTTGATGATTGCTTAAGCAACCTTGATTGAGTTTTGCAGAATGTGAAGAAACTAATCTAGTTTTGAATTGGGAGAAGTGCTACTTTATGGTAAATGAAGGTATAGTCCTTGGGCATAAGATTTCTGAAAGAGGTATTGAAGTTGATAAAGCTAAAGTTGATGCTATTGAGAAAATGCCATGTCCTAAAGATATCAAAGGTATAAGAAGTTTCCTTGGTCATGCTAGTTTCTATAGAAGGTTTATAAAAGACTTCTCTAAAATTTCTAGGCCTCTTACTAATCTCTTGCAAAAAGATGTTCCATTTGTTTTTGATGATGATTGCGTAGAAGCCTTTGAAATACTTAAGAAAGCCTTAATTTATGCACCTATTGTTCAACCACCTGATTGGAATCTACCCTTTGAAATTATGTGTGATGCTTGTGATTATGCTGTTGATGCTGTTCTAGGCCAAAGAGTTTTTAAGAAACTGAATGTTATTCATTATGCTAGTAAGACTCTAGACAGTGCTCAAAGAAATTATGCTACTACTGAGAAGGAATTTTTAGCAGTTGTGTTTGCATGTGATAAATTTAAATCCTATATTGTTGATTCTAAGGTTACTATTCGTGCTGATCATGCTGCTATTAAATATCTTATGGAAAATAAAGATGCTAAACCTAGACTTATTTGGTGGGTTCTTTTGCTACAAGAATTTGACTTGCATATTGTTGATAGAAAGGGAGCTGAGAATCCCGTAGCAGATAATTTGTCAAGAATGGAAAATGTTCTTGATGACCCACTTCCTATTAATGATGATTTCCCTGATGAACAATTAGCTGTGATAAATGCTTCTCGTAACACTCTGTGGTATGCAGACTATGCTAATTACATTGTTGCTAAATATATACCCACCTAGTTTCACATACCAGCAAAAGAAAAAGTTATTCTTTGATTTAAGACATTACTTTTAGGATGACCCACATTTATATAAAGAAGGAGTAGATGGTATTATTAGACGTTGTGTACCTGAGCATGAACATGAACAAATCCTACGGAAGTGTCACTCCGAGGCATACGATGGACACCATGCGGGAGATAGAACTGCACATAAGGTATTACAATCTGGTTTTTATTGGTCTACTCTTTTCAAGGATGCATGTAAGTTTGTCCTTTCTTGTGATGAATGTCAAAGAATAGGTAATTGGTAAACGTCAGGAAATGCCTATGAATTATTCACTTGTTATTGAACCATTTGATGTTTGGGGTTTTGATTATATGGGACCTTTTCCTTCCTCTAATGGATATACACATATACTTGTTGCAGTTGATTATGTTACTAAGTGGGTAGAAGCTATTCCAACTAGTAGTGCTGATCACAACACATCTATTAAAATGCTTAAAGAAGTTTTATTTCCAAGGTTTGGAGTCCCTAGATATCTGATGACTGATGGTGGTTCACATTTTATTCATGGTGCTTTCCGTAAATTGCTTGCTAAATATGATGTTAATCATAGAATTGCATCTCCATATCATCCTCAGTCTATTGGTCAGGTTGAATTGAGTAATAGAGAAATAAAATTAATTTTGCAAAAGACCGTTAATAGATCCAGGAAGAATTGGTCTAAGAAACTTGATGATGCATTATGGGCTTACAGAACTGCTTATGAAAATCCTATGGGTATGTCTCCGTATAAAATGGTCTATTGAAAAGCATGTCATTTACATCTTGAGTTCGAACATAAAGCTTATTGGGAAATTAAAGAACTTAATTATGATTTTAAACTTGCCGGTAAAAAGAGGGTATTTGGTATTAGCTCTTTAGATGAATGGAGAACCCAAGCCTATGAAAATGCCAAGTTATTTAAAGAAAAAGTTAAAAGATTGCATGATAAAAGAATTCAAAAATGGGAATTTAAAGTGGGTGAGCAAGTTCTATTGTACAACTCTCGTTTCAGATTCTTTGCAGGAAAACTTCTCTCTAAATGGGAAGGGCCATATATCATCGAAGAAGTTTATCGCTTCGGAGCTATCAAAATCAACAACTCCGAAGGCACTAACCCGAGAGTGGTGAATGGGCAAAGAATTAAGCATTATATCTTAGGTACTCCCATTAATGTTGAAACTAATATTATTCAGATAATGACACCAGAGGAATACATCAAGGAGTCCTTCCGGAACGCTCCAGAACCCTGAAAAGGGGTAGGTATGTGATACGGTAAGTAAACCGACTCCAAAAATTCCATAAAAAATATTCTGTCCATTTTGGAATATTAGAAAAACTACAAAAATAAGAAACAACCAAGAGGACCCACGAGGAGGTCACAAGGCAACAGGGCGCGACCCCCCTGGGGCGCACCGTGTTGCCTTGTGGGCCCCTTGTGTGCCTTCCCGACTCCGTTTTCCTCTCGTATACTTTTTTTGCAAGATAAAAATTATTTATATATACTCCCATATGTTTTGACCACCGTATCACGAGTTTCTCCTCTGTTCTTCTTTCGGGCTGTTTTTCTGACAGATCTAGATCACTATGGCGCTTCCAAGTTCGTCCAAGGACAAGTTCTTCGAGAAGGTCATCAATCCTTACCTACCGGAGGTGATGAAGCACCCTCAAGCCAATGAGATGCGTGAGGGGGTGCTCCACATCCAGGACGTTCAAGGACGTAAGAAGACCGGGAGCTAGAAGGCCAGGCTGGAAGCGGTGGAACAGGAGATGTTCAAGTGCCAAGGGATGGTGGAATGCGGACTCAGTGCTAACCACTCAATGATCAAGGAATTCATCCGTGAGCACAAGGTGGAAAGCAAGGATATTGGGGACATCATCTTCAAGCTCAATGATCAGATTGATCACCTTCAGGCCCAAATCTATGATCTACAAAACCAAAAATTTTGAGTACGAGGCCAAGTTCAAAGGTATGAGTTTAGCTGCAAGTTTCAGGACTCCGAAAACACGTTCATCCTTTTATGATGGGGAGCCTATGCCTTGGAAGACGGAGGACAAGCCTGTCACATCATCAACACCATCATCACTGAAGAAGGAGACTTGTGTATACGTGTATGGGCACCACCCTTAGCTTGTGCCAAGCTTGGGGGAGGTGCCCCGGTATTGTATCACCATCACTTTCACCATCACTGTTATATTGTTTTGGATCCTATAACATGTGGTGTTTTCCCCCCTATCTTTTGCTAGCCAAAATTCCGCACTAAGTAGAGATACTACTTGTGCATCCAAAAACCCTTAAACCTAGTTTCATGCCATGAGAGTCCACCATATCTACCTATGGATTGAATAAGATCCTTCAAGTAAGTTGTCATCGGTGCAAAAGAAATAAAAATTGCTCCTAAATATGTATGATCTTTTATTGTAAGGGAAAATATGCTTTGTACGATCTTGTGATGGTGGAGAAATAAAAGCGACAGACTACATAATAAAGGTCGCTATCACAAGGGGCAATATAAAGTGACGTTCCTTTACATTAAGAGCTTGCACATCCAAAAATAAAAAGCGCATGACAACCTCTGCTTCCCTCTGCGAAGGGCCTATCTTTTACTTTATGTATTTACTTTTATGCAAGAGTCAATAGTATTCTCCTCTATTCTATTTTTATTTTCTCTCTTGGCAAGCATCATGTGGTGGGGAAAGATCCAGGTATATATATCCAGTGGGATGTAAGTGATCATGAGTTATTACTGTGGACATTACCCTTGAGGTAAATAAGTTGGGAGGCAAAACTCTAAGCCACTATCTTTCTATGTGTCTGGCTGAAACTTTTGCTCCATAAGTATGCCGTGAGTGTCAGCAATCATAGAAGACTAAATGATAGTTGAGTATGTGAACTTGCTAAACAATGCTCTTACATAGACTATTTCTGATAATATGATGAATTGAAATTGCTTCAGTGACTGAGATCATAGTTTGTTAGTTTTCAATATGGTTTATTGTTCATACTTTATCCTGTGGATGAATTGTCACTTTTTCATGAGAAGTTTTAAGATGTTATATTGCTGTTATAATAAAGATCATGATGCCTTCATGTCTGTATTTTATTTTTATCGACGCCTCTCTCTCTAAACATGTGGTCATGATTATCAATTTCGGCTTTCGCTTGAGGACAAGCAAGGTCTAAGCCTGGGGGAGTTGATACGTTCAATTTGCATCATGATTTCCTACTGTTATTTATAATGTATTTGGTCATTATTTCACTTTATGATGCAATTCTTATGCCTTTTCTCTCTTAATTTGCAAGATTTATATGAAGAGGGAGAATACCGGCAGCTGGCATTCTGGACCAGAAATAGCTACAGCAGAGATACCTATTCTACAGAGCTCCAATTTACATGAAATTTCATAGAGATTTTTTATTGAATATATAAAAAATACTGGAGCAAAGAAACACCAGAGGGGACCCACCAGTTGCCCACAAGGCAACAGGGCGCGGCCCCCCTGGGCGCGCCATGATGCGTTGTGGGGCCCACAGCTGGCATCCGGCCCCCTCCTTCTGCTACATAGGCTCATTTGCCCTCAAAAAATTAGAGAGAAGATTTTTGGGACAAAGCGCCGCCGTCTCGAGGCGGAACCTGGGCAGGAGCAATTTTGCTCTCCGACGGAGCGATTCCGCCAGGGATACTTCCCTCCAGGAGGGGGAAATCGAAACCATCGACATCACCAACGATCCTCTCATCGTGGGAGGACCAATCTTCATCAACATCTTCACTAGCACCATCTCATCTCAAACCCTAGTTCATCTCTTGTATTCAATCTTTGTCTCAAAACCTCAGATTGGTACCTGTGGGTTGCTAGTAGTGTTGATTACATCTTGTAGTTGATGCTAGTTGGTTTATTTGGTGGAGGATTATATGTTCAGATCCTTATTGCTATTCAATACCCCTCTGATCATGAACATGAATATGATTTGTGAGTAGTTACTCTTGTTCTTGAGGACATGGGAGAAGTCTTGTCATAAGTAATCATGTGAATTTGGTATTCGTTCGATATTTTGATGATATGTATGTTGTTACTTCCTTTAGTGGTGTCATGTGAACGTCGACTACATGACACTTCACCATCTTTGGGCCTAAGGGAAAGCATTGTGGAGTAGTAATTAGATGATGGGTTGCTAGAGTGACAGAAGCTTAAACCCTAGTTTATGCGCTATTCCGTAAGGGGCTGATTTGGATCCATATGTTTCATGCTATGGTTAGATTTATCTTAATTCTTCTTTCATAGTTGCAGATGCTTGCGAGAGGGGGTAATCATAAGTGGGAGGCTTGTTCAAGTAAGAACAGCACCCAAGCACCGGTCCACCCACATATCAAATTATCAAAGTAGCGACCGCAAATCAAACAAACATGATGAAAGTGACTAGATGAGAATTCCCATGTGTCCTCGAGAACGCTTTGCTTTATATTAGAGAACGTTCCGGCTTGTCCTTTGCTACAAAAAGGATTGGGACACCTTGCTGCACCTTTATTGTACTTGCTACTTGTTACTTGTTACGAATTATCTTGCTATCGAAGCTATCTGTTACCACTACTTTCAGTACTTGTAGAGAATACCTTGTTGAAAACCGCTTGTCATTTCCTTCTGCTCCTAGTTGGGTTCGACACTCTTACTTATCGAAAAGACTACAATTGATCCCCTATATTTGTGGGTCATCACAAGCTTCTCGGGTTCTTTGTGTCTTAGAGAGGAATTGAAGCCAATCCCGACAAGATCAAGGCAATTGAGCAAATTGAAGCACCGAAGCGCGTCAAGGACGTCAGGCGTCTTGCCGGTTGCATTGCCGCATTGAGTAGGTTCATCTCCAAATCAGCTGAGCATGCCCTGCCATTTTTCAAAATCTTGAAAAAGGCAGGTCCAATGAAACGGACTCCGGATGCGGAGGCCGCGCTCCAAGATTTGAAGGGTACCTGTCCTCTCCGCCAGTCTTAGTTGCGCCTAAACCACAAGAGCCGTTGCTGCTATACTTGGCAGCAACCAATCAAGTGGTAAGTGATGCACTAGTGGCTGAGAGAGAAGCTGATGATGAAGAGGCAGCAACCGCAGAGCCATAAGCCGACAAGCCAAAATTTTCTCCAGCAAGGTCAGGTGCTGACAACTCTGAAATTGTGCAAGCAAATGAGCCAGATCAACAAGTTGTGTAGAAGAAGAAGATGGTGCAACGCCCAGTTTACTTTGTCAGCTCTCTTCTATAGGGGTCTAGGTCAAGGTATTCTGGTGTGCAAAAATTGCTCTTTGGTCTCCTTGTGGCCTCAAGGAAGCTGCGCCACTACTTTCAAGCACATCAGATCAGCGTCGTCAGTCGCTTTCCTTTGCAACATATTCTGAGAAATCCAGAAGCCACCGGCAGGATTATCGAGTGGGCGTTGGAGCTGTCAAGCTTTGATCTGAAGTTTGAAAGCACATCAACAATTCAGAGCAGAGCTTCGGCGGAATTCATTGCAGAATGGACACCAACGCCAGACGAAGAAGTACAAGAGACCTCTCTCCCCGGCAAAGAAACTGTTGATGATTGGATCATGTACTTTGACGGTGCTTTCACGCTGAATGGCACTGGTGCTGGAGTGTTGCTTCTCGCACACACCGGAGAGAATCTCAAGTATGTGGTTCAAATGCACTTTCCCAGGGCGCAGGCCACCAACAATACTGCTGAGTACAAGGGATTGCTTGCCGGCTTGTGCATTGCAATCGACCTTGGTATTCGAAACTTGATTATCAGAGGTGACTCGCAGCTTGTGGTGAAACAAATCAACAAAGATTATTAGAGCCCGTTGATGGAAGCATACGTCGATGAAGTGAGGAAGTTGGAAGAGCACTTTGACGGTTTGCAAATGGAGCACATGCCCCATGCTTAGAATGATATTGCAGACGAATTGTCAAAGCTTGCCGCCAAAAGATCTCCTATGGAACCAGGAACTTTTGTGCTACAACTGAATCAGCCATCTGTTACACCATCAACGAAGGCAGCAAAGAAAAAAAGCTAAACTCTGGTGGGTACTTTCTGGCAGAGCTGCCAGTAGCCGCCAAGAGAAGCAACTCCACTGACAAGACACCTCTTGCCGGTGAGCAGCAACCTCCTGCAAGCCAAGTCCTTGTTGTCGAAGCAAGCGCTCCCGCCGAGGAAGAATTGCCGTTAGTCCTTGTCGTCGAGCCACAAGCTCCGGCATGGGCGCAGTCGATCGTCCAATAGCTCCAAACAGGGGAGCTTCCCGAAGAGCAAGAAGAACCTGAAAGAGTAGCCCGTCAATCAAATATGTACCAATTTGTTGACAACACTTTGTACAGAAAGAGACCAAATGGGGTGAAATTGAAGTGCATTTTCCGGGAAGACGGACAGAAGCTATTAGTGGAGATACATGAAGGGATGTGTGGCTCTCATATTGGGTCACGCGCGCTCATCGGCAAGGCATTCCGACATGGATTCTATTGTCCGACAACCCTTGAAGACACCTTAGCGGTGGTGACCAGATGTGAAGCATGTCAGTTCCACGCCAAGGATATACACCAGCCAGCTCAAGTTCTTCAAACCATCCCTCTTTCCTGGCCCTTCTTGGTCTGGGGGCTCAACATCCTCGGCCTTTCCCCATGCAACCAAGGGCTTTGAATTCTTGTACTTTGCAATCAACAAGTTTACAAAGTGACTTGAGGTAGAGCCAGTGAGAAAGGCAATGGCACAGTCAGCTATCAAGTTCCTCAAAGGATTGGTGGCTCGTTTTGGCGTTCTAAACAGGATCATCACCAACAATGGCACCCAATTCACGAGTCGTGCCTTCACAACATACTGTCAAGACCTTGGAAGCAAGATCTGGTACGCCTCTGTTGCTCACCCGAGAAGCAATGGACAGGCGGAGAGAGCAAACACAGAAGTGCTGCATGGTCTCAAGACCAGAACCTTTGATAAGCTACACAAGTGTGGAAGATGCTAGGTGGAAGAGTTGTCGGCGGTTCTTTGGTCACTCAGAATGACACCAAATCGAGCCACCGGCCAGACGCCCTTCTCCCTTGTATATGGTGCAGAAGAGGTGCTCCCCATTGAACTCTGATATGGGTCACCTCGATTCTTGGCCTTTTACGAAGAGGATCAAGAAGAGCTGCGGCAAGATGATGCCATGCTCCTCGAGGAAGATCATTTCTGGGCTGCTATCTGTGCTACACGGTACCAGCAAGCTTTGTGCCGCTACCACAGCCGCAAAGTTCATGACAGGAACCTTGAGGAAAGTGACCTTGTTTTTCGTTGGATCCAGTCCGCGAAGGGGAAAAACAAGTTGACGCTGAAGTGGGATGGCCCTTATTGGGTAGTGCGAGTCACTAGGCCTGGCGCAGACCGCCAAGAGACCAAAGATGGCCCTCCTGTGCTTAACTCATGGAATATTGAGCATCTTCGCAAGTTCTACCCATAAGGCCCGGTTGCTGGGCTGCCCGGTAACCTCTTTTGTACAAGAAGGCCGGCAAGGCATGTAAACCTTTGTACAGAGCCGGGCAGAGACCCCGTGCATAGTTGAATAAAGCTAAGTGTTTTGCAACTCTTTGTCAAAGTACATATTTATGTATATTGCATGTGTTGTTGTGTTACATTACACCTTGTATGAGATGATTAACGAACCGTCAAGATTCTAGCCTCCTCTTTTCTCTTCTTTCTTTTTCTCAAAGGACATAAGTGTTCCTTGTGTGCAGGTTTCCCGGGGGGGGGGGGGTTTGATGGTACGGATACCAAATGACGTTCAAGATATCATTTACGACAAGAAGTACAGCAAAGATAGCTAAGTTGCAAAACTTTGAAACAAGAATTTCTTTGTTGTAGTTGTTTTTTCCTTGAACATTTTTCATCTTTGTATGAGAAACCTATAGACGAAGGAATTGGTCGCGCTATTATTTCTGTTTCCAGTTCGCTCAACAGTATAAGTAAGCTGCGTCAAGACCGATAAGTATTACCTTGCCCGGAAGCGGCACCTCCGGCAAGCTGCTAAGGATCCGTTCCTCAAGCGCTAACGGCAAGGTTGTGCGCACCGGCAAGTTTTCGGCAAGCATAGGGTATAAAAACATACTGTCGGGCCATTGGGAACCAGGGTACCCCGGCCCGTCTGCCTGTGGCCCAGGAAACAATGCCAGGCGAAGGCCCAAGACGCGGCCAATCTGAGGGCACCGTGAAGCGAAGACATCTCTCGAGACACGGGCCTCCTGAGGACCCCTCCTCAAGACACGACCCGCCAGCACTTAGCTGCAGCAGCGGCAGGAGCCTCGCGAGGCCTTCTCGCGGGGCTGCCTCCTGAGGCGCCCTCCCGAGCCGGGCGCCCGAGGCCATCTCGCCTGACGTTGGCTGCGTGGTCCTGTGACCACCACGTGGGTGACGCGCGTAGCAACGAAGGGCGGCAGAGACCGCGCCACATGGGTGTTTCCATACCCTGACTTATGCACAGACAGTAGTAGCCTTCCCGACGGCAAGGGCTTGCCGTGGGATAGCTCATGTCAAGATTCAATACTTGGTTAACAAAACCAAGAAGAAGACCTCAAGGCAGGTCATCGAGAAGTACTAAGGCAGTACTGAAAATCAAGACTACACTTGCCGACAAGCTATACATCAGCAAGAGAAGGCCCGGCAAGCTCCATGCCGGCAAGCTCCCTTTGCTGCTCCACCACTCCACCTCAGTGATCAGCTAGTCGCTTGTCATTAGGTGTCGAGCGGGCAGGCAGTTAGGTGAGGCTTGTCGGGGCACGTGTCAGCATGCTTCCTGAAGATCAACTTTAATGACACCCGTCCAAGAGGCATGTCAAGATAATAGGAGGTAGCTGGGCGAGTGGTGCAGGATCCTTGCTGGAGCTCGTCCCCAGCATGAGACCTAATGGCGCATTAATGGCTTTTGTCCTATCCTATCAGGGTTAGGTATGATAACACTGTAGCCTCTAGTTACACTCTGTAATTACCATTTTGCCATTGTGGTGACCCCTTCTGTCTATAAAAGGAGGCCCATGGCTACCTTAACAAAGCTCGACACTTTGCACAAGTTCACTAAGTAGCTGCACTTCCCGCCAACCTTGCCAGCAAGCTATGCTCTCTTGTACTTGAGTTCCACAAATAATCCAATCAAAGCAGGAGTGGGGTTTTCGACCTCACGGTGGCCCGAACCTGGGTAAACTTGCTGTGTGTTTGCATTGCCAAAACTGCTCTTTGTGAACGTTGATCCCCACAGCCGAACCGCAAAGGGATCTCCATGGTCCCAAGGATTGTCGTACGCACGATAGGGCGGCACATGATGATGAGCAAGAACGAGTCCGAACATGAAAACCACATGGACAGACAGGAAGGGCCTGCGGAGGTTCAGGAAGTGAGAAACTTTTGTACAAAGGGCAGAAAGAACGGAGCGACGATAAAGAACTGTCGAAGAAGGAAGATCTAGATGACCATGATGACGACCAACAATCTGGCGTCTATCAAGAAGAAGATGAAGTCCAGCTCAAAGCAAAGTGTACGAAAAGAAGCCGAAGCACGTTATTGGATGTAGAAAGTTTCGTCGAGAGAATTCTGAAATGATGCTGCAGTTGATTTTATATATCTTTTATTATTCAGCAGCACTTGTACGTATCGACCGTATTTTAATATTAGTAAAAAAGTCTTCTCACGTATTTTATTATTCACCATTCGTATTGAACTTTAGAAATTAAATTGGACTGTTGGTTGAAAAATAGCTACTTGAAAATAGCCATGGCGTTCGTGACATCACCAATGCCATAGCTATATTTCATATTGTCTTACCTGATTTGGGGGAAATGTTCACAGCCAAAGTTTCGTTTCGCGCTCACACACACACCACTTCTCTCGCACCGCCGCCGCCACCCTCGTCGTCGCCCGCCGCCGCATCCCGTGCCATTGATGCCCCCGTCGAGCTCCTCGGACTCCACAGCCGCTCGCACCACCCTCACCCTCCTCCCCCACCGATCACGCCACCCCTACCCCTGTCGTGCGTACGACAATCTTTGGGATCAAGGAGATCCCTTTTATGTTCGACTGTGGGAATCAAACGTGCACAGAGAGCAGTTTCAGCAATGCAAACACACAAGCAAGTTTACCCAGGTTTGGGCCACCGTGAGGTGTAAAACACTACTCCTGTGGAACACAAGTTACAAGAGAGCGCAGCTTGCCGGCAAGGTGCACGGGAAGTGCAGCTACGTAGTGTCTTGTGCAAAGTGTCAACCCTTGTTAAGGTAACCATGGCCTCCTTTTATAGATAGAAGGGGTCACCACAGTGGCAAAATGGTAATTACAGAGTGTAAATAGTGGCTACAGTGCTATCATACCTAACCCTGATGGGATAGGACAAAAGCAATCAATGCACCCTTAGGTGTCACACTAGGGACGAGCTCCGACAAGGATCCTGCACCGCTCACCCAGCTACCTTCTATTATCTTGACACGATCCAGGGACGGGTGTCATTAAAGTTGATCTTAAGGTGGCGTGCTGACATGTGCCCCAGAGCGTCACCTAACTGCCTGCCCGCTCGACACCTATTGACAAGCGACTAGTTGGTCGCTAAGGTGGAACGGTGGAGCGGCAGAAGGGAGTTTGCCGGCACGGAGCTTGTCGGGCCTTCTCTTGTCGGTGTGTGGCTTGCCGGCAAGTGTAGTCTTGATCTTCAGTCCATCTCTAGTACTTCTCAATGACCTACCTAGAGGTCTTCTTCATGGTCTTGTTAACCAAGTCTTGAATCTTGATATGATCTATCCCCCGGCAAGCCCTTGCCGGCAGGAAGTACTGTCTGTGCATAAGTTAGGGTATGGAAACACCTATGTTTTTATACACCGACAGGAGCCCATGGGCCTGGGCCACACACGTATGTGAGGCATTGTTGGGCTAGGCCCAGAATAGTGCATAGACACACGTGGCAGGGAATAACCATTGTAATCATCATCCTTACTACACGCCTACGACGCGCATTAACTGCGGAACGTGGGAGAGGTGGAGTGAAACGGTAAAATTGGGGCCGTGCGCCTGAAAAAGCGCTGACACGTCGGACAGTAAAGAGCTAGCCCCCGTGCCTTCCCCATAAAAAGAGCATCTGCGGGGGCACTGCTCATCCACTTCCTTCATTCCCAATCGCGCCGCCGCCCTCGTCTTCTTCCTTGCACAGAAACAGAGCCCATCGCCATCGCCGCACTACGCCTTTATCCATCCACCACTCCACCTTCTCGAGAGCACCATGGCGCCTTAGAAAGCCACCAAACCAGCCGACTCGGAGGCAAAGAAAGCCGCCAAGCCTGTCGATCTGGAAGCGAAGAGGAGGAGGGAGGTCATAGTGAAGCGGACGAGGGAAAATGTTGTCTTCCAGCCACCGGCGCTGAGCAAGAGTGACCTGATTGAGAGGTACACTTACATGTGGGGAAAGGAGTCCAAGGACCATGGTGCGCCGCATGTGCTTCCTAGCGACCTCAAGCCCTCCGCAGATAAATTCCCCTTCTTCTGCGCTTATTTCTATTGCGGGCTCGTTGCCCCTTTCTCCGATTTCTTTTCCAAACTCATGTGGACTTATGGATTCCGGCTTCTGGATTTCACTCCAAACGCCATGACTTGCATGTCCATATTCGCCCACATGTGTGAGAATTTTGTTGGTATCTTCCCCAACATCGCTCTGTTCTGCCATTTCTTCATCCCTCGCATTGAGGGAGACGCGCTCTCCGGCAGCATCACCTGGATCCCCAGAGGCGGCAGCAAACAAGTATACCTTGAAGGCCAGTTGCATCTGAAGCGGGACGAGTGGCGGGCAGAATGGTGTTGGATCAAGGAGAAAGATTTCCCGAAATTTTGTGTGCCCCGGACAAAGAGAGTCCAACGCAACAAAGATTGGAGCAATGTCAGTACAGGCGATGGCAAGCTCACCCTCGCGCTGGACTGCATCATCCATCTCAGAGCTGTTAGCCTCACCATTGAAATGGTATGCACCGATTTCCTCAGCCACCGCATTGCTCCCTCGCATAAGAGAGAAAGATGTGCTTGGGAGTAAAAAATGCAGCAGACGTCATGCGACTACATGCCGGGCTGGGCAATAACTTGACGATGTTGCAACACGCCAGTCTCTGTCACCAGCTGTTCTGCACCTCCGGCAAGTTCCACTTGCTGGACAAGGTGATTCCTCTGTGTGTCAACTCCGCCAAGGATTTGATCTTGGCGATGATGCCATCCTGCAATGCCCAAGGAGTTGAGGGCAGCTGGCATGGGCCCTCCGCCCAAGACATGGAGGCATAGCTTAACAACCTAGTAGAGGAGCCCACCAGGGAAGAAAAAGACTTGATCCGCAATGCCACTGAGGAGGAGCTGGCGTATATTGCCAACAGGGCGGCAGAAGCGGGAATGACAGCGGTTTCCATCGAATCTTGATTTGCAAAAGCCGATGATGAAGAAGTTGGTGAAGAAGAGCTTTCCGAAGAGCCGCAAGATGAGCCGGCCGAAGAGCAAGGTGACGAGGCTGCTGGAGAACAGGAGGAAGAGTAGCCCCCGGTCCCTCCTATTCCGAAGAAGAAACACCGAGTCCTTAAGAAGCCACCATCCAAGAACCAATACGCCCCTCATCATCAGGCGACAAGCCTGCCAACAAGGAAGCGACCGCCAGGGTGACCCGGCAACAAGGTCCTCACCGGCAAGCTTCCCAACAGCAACAGAGTCGGCGCACGTCTTCAAGACGGCAAGCTGCACCTCCTACCGGTGAAGTAGGGTCTTCACAAGCTACGGCATCTTCATCCGCCAGGCGTGCTAGAGCACCTCCTCCGCCCCCAACTACCGATTCTAGGAACGAGGTCGTCTAGGACCTCTCCGACCTCAGCAATCATGGCAAGGATGAGGAGAAAGTGCTTCTATCTTTCTTCATCAATTTTTGGTTTCCTGTAATAGTTGATCTGATTTGATTGTTTTGATCTTGCAGAGACGAGGAGACATTGGCGCAGAGGTGCTCAAAGAGGCTGAGGACTGCTGAAGAAAGGGAAATAGCAACGAGCACTGAAAGGAGCACAGCACCTACAGATGTCGTGGTCGTCAGTGGTGAGGCCACCATCAATTATCTATTGGCGGGCGTCAGTGTTGACACCGCCGTCCCTGATGCCAACAAGGACGCAGAAGCAGAACACCATGAAGTTGATCCTTCAACTGCGCCTCTGACGTCCACCGTCCCACAGAGCAGCTCGCCGGCAAGGACTTCTATTAACGAGCCTGTCCGTGCTGATGACATGCCGGCAAGTGAAGCTGCCGGCAGCCACACGCCGACAACAAACATTGCCGGGGAAGGGGTCATTCCTTCTCAACAGACGCATATAGTTAATCCTTTTTCCATCAAGCACTTCTCTTCCATTGCCGGTTTTTTGTCTTCTTGAACTTGATTTTGATTTTGATTTTTCCTTCCTCCATCCTTATAGATCCACCTCAACCTGAAGACATGGATGCCGATGTTGACGTGGAGGGGATCACAAAGGACACGACAGATGAGGTCGCCAAGGTTACCGCCAAGGAAGCTGCCGATCCTACCGCTGAGGAAGCCGCCAAGATTGCAGCTGAAGAAGCTGACAAGAAATTGGCAGAGGAGTCCGCCAAGGTTGCCTCAGAAAAGGCCACAAAGGCCACTGGTGATGCTTCTGCCCTAGGAGCGTCAAGCGCTGGTGCAGATGTCGACACGGGAGCAACCGGCAACACTGTTCCGGAAGCTAGCAACCACACGTTAACATCCGAAGCTCCTCCAACCAGGAACTTCTTGATGTTCTTGGAGCCGCAAGAAAATCCTGAAGCCCCTAGCTCATCAAGTACAGTAGAGCCCATGCAGGAGAATGTGATAAATGACGAGCTTGTTGTTCCTCCCTGTACCACAACTGAAGATGAGCGGGAATGCAACATGGAAGCCGAAGACTACTACTTCCTCCGGGATCTAAGTGAAGGCTTCAAGAAGTTTGAGAAGCGCTACAGTGATCACGCGGAGAGGCTTGATTGTCGCACCACCAAGGTTGAGAAGGTGGAGCAAGATTTTCTGTTGGAGGTCGAGGAAGCAAAAGCTTGGTATGCTGAAAGCGTCCAGGATCTCAAGGACCACCAAGACCAGCTTTCCCTTGACAGGCAGAATTTTTTGCTTGAGAAGGCTGCAGCTAAGATGGCGCAGGAGGAAGCCACCAAGAACGCCGCGACAAAGGATGCTGATCTGACCAGGCGCAAGATTGGGCTTGACGCTCATGGAGAAGATCTTGTCGCCCGGGAAGCAGCATTGGCCGACAAGCTTTGTGCCAAGGATGAAGAAAACCAGGCTCTCCTCATGCGACGGACCCAAGAGCTTGAGCAGACTCACAAGGAAATCATCCAAGCCCAGGCACTTGAACATGCCAACAAGCTCAAGGAGTCTGTTGACACCGCTGATGCAGCAGCTGCCGCCAAGATGGATCTGGAAGCCAAGGTGAAGAAGCTCGAAGAAGACCTTGCCACCAACCACAAAGAGATCTTGGCCCTCCAAGAATCAGTGCGGAAAGTAGCTCACACTGTGGGAGAGCTGCAAACGCTGCTATCATCCAAGAACCAAGAGCTTAGCAAGGCTACAGATCACAAGGCTGATCTCTAGTTTAAAATTTCCACCATGGAGGAGAATCTTGAAGCCGCCAAGGCCAGGGAGAAGATCTTGGTGGAAGAACTTGAAAAAGAGCGAGGCCTGCTGGGGGACGTTGAGGAGAAGTTCAACCAACTAAAAAGTTCCCTTTCTCTCTGGACTAGCAGGCTCACTGATATCACCGAGCACATCACTGTACAGCTTGCCACCATGGACATCAAGAGCTGGTGCTTCTCCGTCAATAAGAAAGAGGCCACAAGTGTCAGGTTGACGCTGTTCTTTGAAGGGCTCATCGATGCGCTCAATGCACATCACAAGGAGTGCGCTGCCTCGTTCACCAACGAGTCTCGTAAGCTTGCCCGTGACGTGCTCTTCAAAGTACTCGTCAAGCTTGTGCATCGCAATCCTGGCATCGACCTCTCCAAGGCCTTCACGAGCTTGCCGGAAGGGACAGACACCAGCGCCACCAAAGAGCTTGTAGCTCCAATCGCCGACAGGGTTGGCAGAGTCTCCAGGACCCAAGGCCAGATTAGAAACTAGCCCTATCGCCACTCCTTGTCGCAAGTGCGATCATGTAAAAGGCAATTTATCTTAAGTTAGATCTGCACTATGCTTTTGATGTAATATGATTTTATGCTTAAATGAATGTATGCTTTCTTCCTTATATGATTCTGCCTTTGTATGTTTTTGTACCCTTGCCATTAGCGCTTGAGGAATGGGTCCTTAGCAGCTTGCCGGAGGTGCTGCTTAATGGCAAGATAACATTTATCGGTCTTGGTGCAGCTTACTTATTCTGCCAAGTGAACTCGAAACGGAAATAAGAGCATGACCAATCCCGACAAGGTTCCTTCGCGTGCAGGTTTTTCATAGAAAGACGAAAATCGTTCAAGGAAAAGCAACTACACAAAGAATTTTTTTTCAAAGTTTTGCAACTTAGCTTTCTTTGTTGTACTTCTTGCCGTGAATGATATCTTGAATGTCATTTGGTATCCATACCATCACTCCCCCCAGGAAACTTGCACGCGAGGAACCCTTCTGTCCTTTGCGAAAAAGAAAGAAGAGAAAAGAGGAGGCTGGAACCTTGATGGTTCGTTAGTCATGTCATACAAGGCATAATGTAACACCACAACACATGTAATATACATAAATATGTACTTTGACAACGAGTTGTGAAACACTTAGCTTTATTCAACTATGCACGGGGTCTGCGCCCGGCTCTGTACAAAGGTTTACATGCCTTGCTGGCCTACTTGTACAAAAGAGGTTGCCGGGTAGGCCGGCAACCGCGCCTCATGGGTAGAACTTGCGAAGATGCTCAATATTCCATGAGTTCAGTACCGGGGTGCCATCTTCGGTCTCTAGATGGACTGAGCCATGTCTAGTAACTCATACTACCCGATAGGGGCCTTCCCACTTCGACGTCAACTTGTTTGATCCCTTCGCGGACCGGATCTGACGAAGAACAAGGTCGCCTTCCTCAAGCTTCATGGCATTCACTTTGTGGCTATGGTAGCGGCGCAAAGCTTGCTGGTAACGTGCAGCACGTACAGAAGCCCGGAAACGGTCCTCCTCAAGGAGCGTGGCATCGTCTTGCCTGAGCTCTTCTTGATCCTCTTCGTCAAAGACCAAGACTCGAGGAGATCCATATCTGAGTTCTGTGGGGAGCACCGCTTCTGCACCATATACAAGGGAGAAGGGTGTCCGGTCGGTAGCTCGATTTGGTATCGTTTTGCGTGACCAAAGAACTGCTGGCAACTCTTCCACCCAGTGTCTTCCACACTTGTGCAGCTTGTCAAAAGTTCTGGTCTTAAGACATCGGAGCACTTCAGCATTTGCTCTCTCCGCTTGTCCATTACTTCTCAGGTGAGCAACAGAAGCGTAGCAGGTCTTGCTTCCAAGTTCTTGGCAGTATGCTGTGAAGGCGAGACTCGTGAATTGGGTGCTGTTGTCAGTGAAGATCCTGGTGGGTATGCCAAAACAGGCAACCAATCCTTTGAGAAACTTGATAGCTGGCTGTGCCGTCACCTTTCTCACTGGCTCCACGTCAGGCCTCTTTCTAAACTTGTCGATTGCAACATACAAGAATTCAAAGCCCCCGGTTGCACGGGGAAAGGGGCCGAGGATGTCGAGCCCCCAGACCGAGAAGGGCCAGGAAATAGGGATGGTTAGAAGAGCCTAAGCTAGCTGGTGTATTTCCTGCAGGTTAGTCAGAACAAGCATAGGCATGTGTGGCACAAATGTTTCTTGTTTAAGTGAAATCAAATACTGACAAGGACCACATATGCATGATCATCTATATGCAATTCCATTTGAGGTAACATAAACATGTTTCAAAAAATCTGGCAAGCAATCAACCAAGCAGTCATCATATCAAGTGTTCAAGATGCTTGCCTTGAGTGTGTAGAAAGGTTAATTCACTCCACAACTTTGCAAAAATCAACTTCCCTCCATTTTTTCTATTTTCAAAATATTGCAAATATCACATAATTTCAAAACAGTACAAAAAAGTTGTCTGATTTTCTTTTTGAAATAATCACTAAAATAAACTAGATGAAAAATGAGGAATAACAGAAAAAGAATCAATTCATTTGGACTTGTGGTTTAAAGATTAGAGACAGTCAAAGTTTGGTCAAAATCTGGTTTTAATTTAAATCTGTAAAAGAAAACGGTACGGCAAGAGTTACGCTTTCCAGAAGAGAAGACGTACTTCGGGGAAATACACCTCCACTAAAATGCTTCGGGGTGACTCCTGGGTCACTGACAGTGGGTCCCGCGGGCCCACTGGTCAGGTTCGACCAGTCCGCCCGCGTCGTCTCTCCCGCGACAGAACAGGGGCGGCACTCTAGTGATCCTCGCCGGCGAACGGCGATGTCGCTTGGGGATCTGAGCATACGAGCGTGCTCAGGGGACCCAGGCGATCCTATGGGTACCCATCTTGGCCTTTGTAGTGGATGGAGTCGCCGGCAGGGAGCTCTCCCGAGACGCTCCGACGGAGCCAAATCGGGGCTTTCGCCTATGATTGATTTCGAGTAAAATTGAGAGGTGTAACGGGTTCACAGGATCAAGGGGAAGCTACTGGAGAAGAAAATGAAGAGGGGAAGCTTTGGTGGCATGGGAAACAACTGAAAGGTGGTGATACGTCTCCAACGTATCTATAATTTTTTATTGTTCCATGATGTTATATTATCAATCTTGGATGTTTTTATAATCATTTGCAACAATTATATATCATTTTTGGAGACTAACCTATTAACTTAGTGCCCAGTGCCAGTTGCTGTTTTCTGCCCTGTTTTTGTTTTACAGAAAATCGATACCAAACGAAGTCCAAATGCCATGAAACTTTTTGGAGATTTTTTTTCTGGACAAGATAAACACTAGAAGCTTCGGGAGAGGGCCAGAAGACCCAGGAGGTGGCCACGATCCACCAGGGTGCGCCTGGGGGGGGGGGGGCAGGCGCGCCCTGGTGCCTCCGTTTGACCTAATTCCACCACTATAAATTCAGGAAAAATCAGAAACCCTTAGGAGAGTCCACAAAATACTTTTTCCGCCGCCGCAAGTTTCTGTTCCAGAGAGATCCCATCTGGGGTCCTTCTCCGGTAATCTGCCGGAGGGGGAATCGCTCACGGAGGGGTTCTACATCAACCTTGTTGCCCTTCCGATGATGCGTGAGTAGTTTACCACAGACCTTCGGGTCCATAGGCAGTAGCTAGATGGCTTCTTCTCTCTTTTTGCTCTTCAATACAATGTTCTCCTCGATGTTCTTGGAGTTCTATCCGATGTAATCACTTTTTTGCGGTGTGTTTGTTGGGATCCGATGAATTGCGAGTTTATGATCATATTATCCATGAAATTATTTGAGTCTTTGCTGCACTCTTTTATGCATGATTATTATAGCCTCGTATTTCTTCTCCGATCTATTGATTTGGTTTGGCCAACTGAGTTGATTTATCTTGCCATGGGAAGAGGTGCTTTGTAATGGGTTCGATCTTGCGGTGCTCAATCCCAGTGACAGAAAGGGACATGACACATATGTATCATTGCTATTAAGGGTTAAAAGATGGGGTTTATTCATACGTGAGTTTATCTTGTCTACATCATGTCATCGTTCTTAAGGCACTCCGTTCTTTCATGGACTTAATACACTAGATGCATGCTGGATAGCGGTCGATGTGTGGAGTAATAGTAGTAGATGCAGGCAGGAGTCGGTCTACTTGTATTGGGCGTGATGCCTATATACATGATCATTGCCTTGGATATCGTCATGATTATTTGCTTTTCTATCAATTGCCCAACAGTAATTTGTCTACCCACCGTATGCTATTTTCTTGAGAGAAGCCTCTAGTGAAACCTATGGCCCCCGAGTCTATCTAAATCATATTACTAAAACCCTAAAAATATTGCTGCCATTTTCTTTTATTTATTTTATTTTTGTTTCAATCTATCTATCTATCACATACAATTTAATCTTGCAATTGACCGCCGAGAGATTGACAACCTCTCATTTGCGTTGGGTGCAAGGATTTGTTGTTTGTGTGCAGGTGCTGCTAACGAGGTGTTGCGTGATTCTCCTACTGGTTTGATAACCTTGGTTTCATAACTGAGGGAAATACTTATCTCTACTGTGCTGCATCATCCCTTCCTCTTTGGGGAAATACCAACGCAAGCTACAAGTAGCAGCAAGAATTTCCGGCGCCGTTGCCGGGGAGACATCATCAACATCTATCAAGTACCTTTGCATAAACTCTCATCTCCTTGCATTTATTTTATTTGCCATTTGCCTCTCGTTTTCATCTCCCCCACTTCTAAAAAGTTTTTACAAAAATACAAAAATATTTTCCGTTTGCCTTTTTCTTGTTTGCTTGTTTGCTTGCTTGAAACTTGTTATCATGAGTGATTTTGGCATGGCGGAAACCGATGATGGTAAAACTCCTAAAAAGGGAAGTCCTACCAATCTTGATGCTAAATCTTTTGTGTTGGGACATGGTAATGTTATAGGAAAAAGTGTCATCCAAGAATTCTTTAATTGCATTGGGACCTTGGCTTTTGATGATGCACCTATACTTAAAGAAACTAATAATTATGCTGATGCTATTTCCGCACTTGTTCTTAAACTTGAAAGAAGATTTATTCGCACCCATCCTACTTTGCAAAGATTGTTTTATGAGTTACCGGTTATAAAAGATCCTAGAGCTAAGAAAATAGCTATCCTTGTTCTCATGAATGAATTTGATCATATAGTGCGAGAAGCTAGGGAAATCTTTGATTTTTATGGTATGAGCCGTGAAAAACCAGTAATAGACAAGATCCTTTATAATAATAATTACTTTCTGAGATATTTGTTCCGCAATGACCACATCTTTGATGAGAATATTAAAAAGGAAGTTCCTCCTTTGAACATAATCCAACAAGTTTTCAATAGCGTCAATACATAATACTCTTGGATTGTGGCCGGTAATCAAGAGGGATTTAAAGATGGACAACTTGCTAATGCTAAAATTTCTATGGATGATGTGTTTCATATTACCTTTGAAAAACCCTTTGATGAAAGTGCATGTTTGGATAAGAAGAAGAAAGATGACAATACTTGAAATTATGCATTATGCCTAGCTAGGGGTATAAAACAATAGCGCTTGTTGGGAGGCAACCCAATGAATAAAATAAATTTTTTCTGTTATTTTGTGTTTCCATGTTTAAGTTACTGGTATGATTGTGTTTTTGTGTTTTTAATTAGTGTTTGTGCCAAGTAAAGCCTTTAGGATGATTTGGAAGATAGTATAATTGATGCTGTTTGGAAAACACAAAGTTTTGCGTCCAGTGCCCAATTTTTTTTTCTGTACTGGAGCGTCAGAAATATCTGAAATTTTTACACAGTATTGCTATATGAATTTCCCACGTTGTCCTAATTTTTCATAATTTTTAGAGTTACATAAGCATGGCATTTAAATAGATTGCTACAGACTGTTCTATTTTTGACAGATTCTGTTTTTGATGCACTACTTGCTTGTTTTGAGGAATCTATGGATTGTATCGGGGAGTATAAGCCATGGTGAAGTTAGAGTACAGTAGGTATAATGAAAAAATAAAATATGAATGGGTTTGCAACAGTACTTAGAGTAGTGATTTATTTTGTTATACTAACGGATCTCACGAAGGTTTTGTTGAGTTTTGTGTGATTGAAGTTTTCAAGTTTTGGGTGAGATCACGATGGATGAAGGAATAAGGTGTGACGCCCCTGCTCGACCGTACACAAATCATACACGCAAATGTGCACACTCGAGATCAAAGACTCACGGGAAGATACCACAACACAACTCTAAACTCAAATTTAAACATAAATCTTCATATTACAACCCAGGGGTCACGAGGACCCGAATACATAAGTCATACACACAAATAATATCAGAGTACAGACATAGTTAGTCAAGTCTGCCTTAAGAAGGCTAGCACAAACAGTGACACTGATCGAAAAGGCGAAAGCCTCCTGCCTAGGGCCTCCGAACTACTCCTGGTCGGCTGGCTCAACCCAGTAGTACGTGCCTCCGAGGCTCTCCTGGTAGTAGTCTCCTGCGGTGGTGTCTGGCTCCGGGACTCCATCGACTGATCGCAGCAACCGGATATGGGGAAAAAGATAGCAAAGCAACCGTGAGTACTCATCCAAAGTACTCGCAAGACTGACATCAGAACTATACTAAATATGCATCGGTATCAAAGGAATGGGGCTATATCTTTGGACTAAACTACAGAATGCCGGAACAGAAGGGGAGAGACCTAGCCTATCGAAGACTTGCATCTTGAAGCAATTCTTGCAGCATCAGAAGAGAGTAGAGTATAGTAACACATAATAGCAGTTATATTTTAGCAATGCCATGAGATCCTTCCTCGACTACCCTGCGAGAAAGTGATCCCGAGAGCAGTAATATCAGTTTATCATTGTATCGGTATCCATTTGTAGTTGTAGCAGATCAGGATACAACTCCGAGCGTCCTGTTACTGTGGACACGGCTATTCGAATAGATAACTTCCCTGCAGGGGTGCACTACTGTTACCCAACACGCTTGATCACATCTGGCCGGACACACTTGCTAGGTAATGCCCGGCCTCCGGAGATCGACACGACACAGTCCTACCTAGGCTCAGCAGAGAGGTCAGCATGCCGGTCTAAATCCTAAGCACGAAGGGGTCTTGGGTCATCGCCCTTTGCACTCCTGCACGTTGCGAGACTGGCCGGGGCCCAGGCGCGACACTGTATACACAATGACGTAACCAGCCCACCCCAGCAATCAGCCCACATCTCTGAGCTGTGACGTCTGAAGAGCTTTCGGCTGATACATACGACGTAGAGGGCCCCATTAAACCATTATCCCATGTGGTGGTAGTGCGTATAAGGCCAGCGGCCTATTCAGATCAAATACCCAAATCCCATAGGCGTATTTACTAACTCGCAGAGACGAATAGGGTTCCTGTCGCTTCGACTTGGTATCACATGACGCGCGGGTGCTCTTGGAGCCGACCCGTCTTTAATGTTATTCTCTCGCGGGCACCCTTGGGGCCAGCCCGACTTTAACAGTTAAAGTATTGCATTAAGTAAACATTTCCGTGATCATCACCCAGAGTGATCACGGCCCGATATCAAGCATGGCAAACGGACAAGGGTGAAGGGCCACAGGTGAATAAATAGCATAGCTAACTAAGCATCATGGGACATCAGGTAGGTATAAACAGCAGGCGACAAAATCAGGCTATGCATCAGAATAGGAGCTATCGGATTAACAACAGAAGCAATTCTAATGCAAGCATAAGGGAGGAGGAATGGGCGATATCTTATGATCAAGGGGGTTTTGCTTGCCTGGAAGCTCTGCTGAGAGGGGCTGGTCATCGGAAGGCTGCTGGTCTGGAGCGTAGTCGTACTCAGCTGCATCGGCGGCGGTCTCGGCCTCTATCGTGAGAGGAGGGGGAAGAAACAATAAATTCACGGCAGCAATGCAACAGCGATGCATGACATGCCTAAATGATATGCAGAGGTGATATAACGCCTATCTAACTGCTTTAGATAATTTAGGAGTTTATTTGGATTTATTTTATTAAGGTTATGCACTATTCATTTATCGAATACGGGCAAAAAGTTCCATGTTCATCTAGATAGGAGTGATGGTCAAGCATTTTGACCACATATTCTGATTCTTCATATTTTTCTGTTCATTTTTCATATATAAATTATTTTCATCCGAGTTACGGTTTATTTTATATGATTTTTCAAAGTTTTAATCATTTTCTGGAATTTCTGGAATTATTTAATTAGAATTATCCGAAACAGTGCAATGGTGACGTCAGCATGATGTTAGTGTGACGTCAGCGGGTCAAACCCGGCTCACCACAGTCAAACCTGACCAGTGGGTCCCACTGGTCAGTGACTGATTTAAATAAACAGAGTTTAAATTAGTTAATTAGGTTAATTAACGGGTGGGACCCAGTAGTCAGTGACTGATTAAGTTAACTAATTAACTAACAGATTAATTAACATTTTATTTATTTTAAAAATGTTTTAAATGGTGGGGTCCACATGTCAGTGGCCCACGGGTGCCCAGTCAGCAGTTGACTGGGTCAACCCAGTCAACTAGGGCCCGTGGGGCCCGTGGTCAGTGGCACAGTGGGCGGGCCTCGTGCAGCCACGTCGGCGCCGGCCACCGGAGCTCTCCGGCGAGCTCCCCGCGGCGGTTCTTCACCGGCGAGGTTCGGGATTCGTGTACAGGCGGCCATTTGCCGCGTTCAAAAGCTACGGTTATGCCACGTCCAACGGTGGCGGTTGTGGCGGCGGGGGTGGCCAGAATTGAGTGCGTCGTCGACGGTGAGCGGCGACATTCTCTGGCGGAGCTCGGGATCGGCGACGTAGTATGCGCACGAGCGAAGTGAGGGGCTAGGCGGGGCCTATGGTGCGCTAGAAGCGCGCTATGGTGGTCGGGCAAGTCCGTAAGGACCCGAGAGTGCGGCGACGGTAGTAATAGCGGCGGCCGGAGCACGGCTTCGCGGGCGAGCTAGCTAGGCGACGCAATGGCAACGAGAGAGAAGGGGAGGAGGCGGAGGCTCATCGGGAACCTATAGAGGAGCAAGATGTGCTCGGGGGAGGCTCGAGGAGGATAGATACGGCGACGAGTCGACGGCGGCCGAAAATGGGGAGGAGCTCGATCCCCTCGCTGTGGCGATGCAGGGCTATATCCCGTGGCCGGAGAGGAAGTAGAGGAGGAAGGCAGAGCGGATGGGCTCGGTCTCAGGCGCTCGGGAGGCCTGTGGCCACGCCAGTGAGCTCGGCCATGTCGATGGCGTCGGGCGCTTGCGCAGGAGGAAGAAGATGAGCGAGGGAGAGAGAGAGAGGAAAGATCTCGGGGGCGGCTAGGGTTTCCGCGGTGGTGGTCTCATCCACCCCGCCGCCCTGTAGCGACGCGGGGCGAGTGGACGCGGCGGGAACGGCTAGCCGGCGACGGGCACGGACGTGCGCGGCCGACCGCGCGTGAGCAGTAGGAAGGAGAAGGAAAAATGGGCCAGGCCGTTTTCTGTTTGACTTAGGCCCAGCTAGAGCCGGCCCTTTCTATTTTTCCTTCTTCATTTATTCTTTTCTGTTTCATTATTTCTATTCTGTAATTCTTCTAGCACTAATGCAATTTTGTAAAATATGAACCTTGTCCATTTAAATGCTAGGCAATATATCTGACTGCCAGAAAAAGGTTTGGAGTCCATATGTTTTCATTTGAATTTTATTTAAATAAAATGGGATTAAATCTTGCTGTTTGGTTACTGTTTTAGGATGTTAGACTCATCTAGGGAATTTAGGTGATGTTGTTTTTCTTAACATAATTAGTTATGGATTATTTGCTAATTAATGAACATTTTTTTTTCCAAATTGGAACAACTTTTATTTTCACTTTAAATTGAATTTCAATTTGAAATGGAATTTGAAATGAGATATGATGCAAATGATGATCAATCACTATTAAGCATGGTGACTTGGCATTATCAAAAGGTGATCACTGTAGCTTAATACATGGGGTGTTACAATTCTCCTCCTCTAAAAGAAATTCTCGTCCCAAGAATGAAGAGGTAGGCTCGAAAAGAGCGGGATATTCTTCACGAAGACGATCTTCGCGTTCCCAAGTGGCCTCATCTTCAGAATGATTTGACCACTGAACTTTAAGGAACTTGATTGCCTTCTGACGGGTTTGACGTTTAGCTTGATCAAGAATACGGATCAGATACTCTTGATAAGAAAGATCCTCTCGCAATTCAAGTATTTCATGATCCACTGCTCGGATAGGATCCTTGAAGCAGCGACGGAGTTGCGACACATGGAAGACATCATGAACTTGAGAAAGGTTTGGCGGCAATTCCATTTGATATGCCACTTCTCCTCGTCTTGCGAGAATATGGAACGGGCCAATGTAGCGAGGAGCTAACTTGCCCTTGATCCCAAAACGGTGAGTGCCCTTCATCGGAGTGACATGAAGGTAAGCTTGTTCGCCAGGTTGATAGACCATTACCTGGTGTTTTCGATCATAGTTGCTCTTCTGACGAGACCGAGCAACCTTCAAATGATCACGGACAATGCGGACTTGTTCTTCAGCTTGTTGAATAATGTCCGGACCAATGAGTGACCGTTCCCCAGTTTCTGACCAATTCAGAGGTGTTCGGCACTTACGTCCATAGAGAACTTCAAAGGGTGCCATCTTCAAACTGGCCTGATAGCTATTGTTGTATGAGAATTCAGCATATGGGAGAGATTCCTCCCATTTCTTACCGAATGAGATGACACAAGCTCGAAGCATATCTTCAAGCACTTGATTGACTCGTTCAACTTGTCCCTGGGACTGGGGGTGAAAAGCGGTGCTGAAGGACAGATGAGTTCCCATAGCTTCTTGGAAACTATTCCAAAATCTTGAGGCAAAGAGTCTGCCACGATCTGAACTGATCTCCAACAGAATACCGTGGAGTGACATGATTCTGGAAACATACAATTCTGCTAACTGACTAGCAGTGATTGTCTCCTTGACTGGCAGGAAGTGAGCAACCTTTGAGAATCAGTCAATGACAAAAAAAATAGCATCATGACCCTTCTGCGATCTGGGAAAACCAGTAATGAAATCCATTTCGACTTTGTCCCATTTCCATTCAGGAATAGTAAGTGGTTGCAGAGTTCCAGCAGGACTTTGATGTTCTGCCTTGATGCGACGGCAAACGTCACACTCAACAACATAGCGAGCAATGTCGTGCTTCATATCAGGCCACCAGTATCTCTGCCGAATGTCTTGGTACATCTTGGTGCTACCGGGATGAATTGACAAAGGTGTATCATGTGCTTCTTTCATAACATCCGAACGAGAGTCCAGATTATGCTTTCTGGGGACCACTAGGCGGCCTTTGAAGAACAAGACACCATCATCATCAACATGGAAGAACGAAGAATTTCCCTTGGAGAGGTATTTCTTAATCTTATCGACTTCAGAGTCATATTTCTACCTCGTCTTGATGTTGCACTCGAGGTCCGGTTCAACAACCAGGGTACTGAGATAACCCTGAGGAACAATGTGAAGGTTCAACTTGCAAAGTTCTTCATAAAGAAGGGGCTGTGCTTGCTGAACCGTGAGGTTGTTGCAATATGACTTGCGGTTCAAAGCATCGGCCATTACATTAGCCTTGCCAGGGGTATAAGAAATATCCATGTCGTAGTCGGCTATTGTCTCGAGTCACCTTTGTTGACGGAGATTCAAATCTGGTTGAGTATACAGATACTTCAGACTTTGGTGGTCCGTGTATATCTCGCAACGATTACCGAGAAGGTAATGTCGCCACAGCTTCAGAGCATAGATAACTGCTGCTAACTCAATATCATGTGATGGATACTTATCTTCGTGAGGACGCAATTGACGAGAGCCATAAGTAATCACTTTGCACTCTTGCATTAGGACACAGCCTAATCCTTGACGGGATGCGTCGCAATATATCACAAAGTCCTTGCGAGTATCTGGGGGTGCTAGCACTGGGGCAGATGTCAACTTATATTTAAGTGTTTGAAAACTCTCTTGGCACTTTTCCGTCCACTCAAACTTCTTGCCTTTGTGAAGCAAATCAGTCAGTGGCTTAGCAATTTTGGAGAAGTTCTCGACGAAATGGCGGCAATAGCTAGCAAGACCGAGAAAACTTCTGACTTGCTTGACATTCTTCGGCGGAGTCCAGTCAAGAATAGCCCGAACTCGCTCTGGGTTAACAGCAATGCCATCTTTGGAAATCACATGACCAAGATAAGTCACCTCAGATAACCAGAATTCACACTTGGAAAACTTGGCATAAAGCTTGTGTTCTCGGAGTTTCTCCAATACAAGCCGGCATTGATATAAGGATATGCTTGTGCTCTTCTTCATTCTTGGAAAATATAAGGATATCATCCAAATAAACCACGACGAACTTGTCGAGGTAGTCCATGAAGATATAGTTCATCAATCGAGAGAAGGTTGCTGGAGCATTGGTTAAGCCGAAGGACATAGCGGTGTACTCGTATGATCCATAGCGAGTAACGAAAGCGGTCTTCGGGATATCCTCTTTACGAACTCGGATCTGATGATAACCCAAGCTTAAGTCGAGTTTAGAGAACACAGAGGATCCAGCAAGTTGATCATAAAGATCGTTGATCCGGGGAAGTGGATATTTGTTCTGGATTGTTGCTTGGTTAATAGGCCGATAGTCCTGGACCAATCGGTTTGTTCCATCCTTCTTCTTAACAAAGAGAGAAGGTGCTCCCCAAGCAGAAGAACTGGGGCGGATGAAACCCTTTTTAAGTGACTTGTCGATTTCCTCCTTAAGCTCAAGGAGTTCATGTGGCGGCATCTAGTATGGGCGCTCAGCAATAGGAGTGGTGCCTGGTTTCAAGTCGATGACGAATTCAACGGCTCTAACAGGGGGTATCCCTGGAAGTTCTTCTGGAAAGACGTCCGGAAAATCACGAATGACTGGAACGTTCTCAATTCCCTCAAGAGGTGAAGCGTTCAAAGCATTCAGAGCATATATCTGAGCTTCGGCATTCCGGGTAATTTGGGCGGTGTAGTTCACTACCTCGTCAGAGGGGTGAAGGAGTTGGACGGCTTTAGTGGCACAATTGATCAACGCAATGTGAGCTTTCAACCAATCCATTCCCAGAATGAGGTCTATGGTGGAAGACTTCAGAACAATGGGGGAGGCAAGGAATTCCAATCCTTCAATTTCGATGGTGACATTAGGTGCAATCATGTCAGCATGACAATGGCCACTGGGAGTTTTAACGACTAGCGGAGTTTGCATCTTTTCATATTGTATGCCATGCATGAATGCAAATGTTCCAGAGACAATTGAATGTGATGCTCCTGAATCAAATAAAACAGAAGCGGGTACTGAGTTAACGAGAAGGGTACCCATCACAGTTTCAGGTTGATCCTGAACTTCTTCAATGTCAACGTGGTAAGCCTGTCCACGTCCATAAGCAGAAGACCCAGTATTATAGTTGCGGGTCTGGTTGTTGCCACGGCCATTGCCACGGCCAGTAGGAGGAAGTGCCAACTGATTCTGATTCTGGCGGCAGTCCTTGGCAAGGTGACCTGGGCGGCGACACTTGAAACACAGACCATCTCCAGGACGAAGAGGAGTAGCACGTGGTGGAGCGGCTTGAGATCTTGGCTGCCTTGGTGGTGGAGGAGGCAGACGAGGTGCCGCATAAGAAGGCCACAGCGCAGGGGCAGTTCGACGATACACGCTGTTGGGAATCCAGATCGTACGCTTTTGTCTTGAGCTCGAAGATGAGCCAATGTCATGATTGCGCTTGAGTGATTCCCTATGTTCCATCTGAGCGGTCTCGACCTGGATAGCCTTGTTCACCAGAGTGGCGAAGTCGGCGAAGTCATGAACAGCAAGTGCAAGCTGGGTGGAGTCCATCGCGGAATTTCTCCTGTCTGCGTGCATCAGTGGCAATTTCTTCTTCAGCATAGCGGGACTGGTTAAGGAACTCCCGCTGATAAGCTTTGACAGTCTTACTGCCCTGAGTGAGGTTGCGAAACTCTCTTTTCTTCCGGTCCATGATTGCCTGAGGAATGTAATGGGCCCGGAAAGCAGTCTGAAACTTAATCCAACTAACGATTGTCCCAGCAGGTAGTGAACTCCTGTGGGTGTGCCACCATTGAGCAGCGGCACCCTTCAAGAAGTAGGACGCGAAGGTGACAAGGTTGGCAGGGCGACATTGGCAGACTCCATCTCGTAGGTGATGTCGTGAAGCCAATCATCAGCATCCAGTGGCTGTTCAGAGTTGCGAAAAATAGTAGGGTTGAGACGCAGAAACTCCTCCAGAGTTATTGGGGCAGGTGCCTGATCCTGAGCATTCTGGTTCTGTTGTGGAAACTGACCCATGATCCCAACCATGAACTGGCAGTTCAGCTCGAATTGCTGCATCATAGCTGCCATATAGTCTGGCGGTGGTGGCTGCTCAGGAGCACAGCCAAGACCACGACCACCTGGTCTAACCATCCTGCTAAAGATTTAACAGGGGGTAGTTTAGTAAAAACAACTGCAAGTGTTTAGAGACGAACATGATGTAATACGACAACGAATAAGTAGTGCAACAGATACTTAACAGTAGTCAATTAAGACATACAGATCCATACATAGAGTGGATTACACACGGACAGCATAAGTTCAACAATTTAAACAGCTAGACATACTAGGCGGCGCGCAGGCACGCGGTGAGGAATACAACAACGAGACATAACAAAGCTACATCAACGTCAGGGAAAACCACTGAAACCAGGTAACTGCAGGTGCGGACGATGAGTGTCCATGGCAGGAAGGTCCTACGCTCCGTGAGAACTCTAATGCAGAACCCGATCTCAAACTGGGAGTAGCGGTCCACGTGCGGGTGTGTGACCTCCAATAGCAGGCCAATCGATACCTGAAGGCATCTGAGTCCTGCGCGGGTAAAGGATGTACCCTGGATGTATCCCATGCTCGAACAGCTGGCAGCAACTGTGTCATAGCATTGTAGAGACGTGCGCGAGTGGCAAACAACTCGATGGCAAGAGCCCGGGCAGTGCGATCTAGAGCCTGAGTGCACTGAATCAAAACCTGCGGGTCATATCGACGTCGCTCGTAAGGGGCACAGACAGCTGTGTAGTATCCGGTAGCATCTCCAGCAGGGGCATACGGGATGTATCGGAACTCGGAGTCATCCAGGCGACTATGCTCGCCACGAAGACGTGCGACAGCAGAATGGGCAGCGTCATGGACTGCCATATCAATCGTCACGCCGATACCGTGAAAAGTGTACAACTCGGTGACGGAGTCATTCCGCTGATCAAAGATACGAACATCGACATGATACTGCTCCTGGCTGAACTCGCGGAAATCCTCGTAAACCATGTACTCGGGGTACCAACGGTAGCCCAATCTGGTCAGGAGGGTGATCAGGATAGCTGGAAAACCAGTCACATCACGAGCCCAAGTCCACAGTAGAAGCTGTGTCGCAGGACGCGGTGAGAACAAGCGATCCATTTGAAACAGAGGAAATTCAAGATCGTCAATTGACAGTGAGTGAATCTCTTGCATCGTGTATTCAGGAAAGTAATTTGCAGATAATCAAAGCTCCGGGTGGATGTGATCACGAGAACCTAGAGTCGGAGTTAGTAAAATTTTAGCCCGAATAGAAGAGAGAGTAGAATCCCAGAGTAAGGAAGAGGAATAAAAGATCCTAATACCACCCATTGGCGACGTGGGTCCATAAGCCACACAGCCATGTTAGTAAAACAGTTTTTCAAAGACTAGACCCAACTTCGACCAAGGAATTGGAAGGGGGCTTCCTACAGGCAGTCGGCTCTGATACCAACTTGTGACGCCCCTGCTCGACCGTGCACTAATCATACACGCAAACGTGCACGCTCGGGATTAGAGACTCACGGGAAGATACCACAACACAACTCTAAACTCAAATTTAAACATAAATCTTCATATTACAACCCAGGGGTCACGAGGACCCGAATACATAAGTCATACACACAAATAATATCTGAGTACGGACATAGTTAGTCAAGTCTGCCTTAAGAAGGCCAGCACAAATAGTGACACTGATCGAAAAGGCGAAGGCCTCCTGCCTAGGGCCTCCGAACTACTCCTGGTCGGCTGCCTCAACCCAGTAGTACGTGCCTCCGGGGCTCTCCTGGTAGTAGTCTCCTGCGGTGGTGTCTAGCTCCGGGACTCCATCGACTGATCGCAGCAACCGGATATGGGGAAAAAGATAGCAAAGCAACCGTGAGTACTCATCCAAAGTACTCGCAAGACTGACATCAGAACTATACTAAATATGCATCGGTATCAAAGGAATGGGGCTATATCTTTGGCCTAAACTACAGAATGCCGGAACAGAAGGGGAGAGGCCTAGCCTATCGAAGACTAGCATCTTGAAGCAATTCTTGCAGCATCAGAAGAGAGTAGAGTATTGTAACACATAATAGCAGTTATATTTTAGCAATGCCCTGAGATCCTTCCTCGACTACCCTGCGAGAAAGTGATCCCGAGAGCAGTAGTATCAGTTTATCAGTGTATCAGTATCCATATGTAGTTGTAGCAGATCAGGATACAACTCCGAGCGTCCTGTTACCGTGGACACGGCTATTCGAATAGATAACTTGACTGCAGGGGTGCACTACTGTTACCCAACACGCTCGATCACATCTGGCCGGACACACTTGCTGGGTAATTCCCGGCCTCGGGAGATCGACACGACGCAGTCCTACCTAGGCTCAGCAGAGAGGTCAGCACGCCAGTCTAAATCCTAAGCACGAAGGGGTCTTGGCCATTGCCCTTTGCACTCCTGCACGTTGCGAGACTGGCCGGGGCCCAGGCGCGACACTGTATACACAATGACGTAACCAGCCCACCCCAGCAATCAGCCCGCATCTCTGAGCTATGACGTCTGAAGAGCTTTCGGCTGATACATATGACGTAGAGGGCCTCATTAAACCATTATCTCACGTGGTGGTAGTGCGTATAAGGCCAGTGGCCTACTCAGATCAAATACCCAAATCCGTTAGGCGTATTTAGTAACTCACAAAGATGAACAGGGTTCCTGTCGCTCCGACTTGGTATCACATAACGCGCGGGTGCTCTTGGAGCCGACCCGTCTTTAATGTTATTCTCTCACGGGCACCCTAGGGGCTAGCCCGACTTTAACAGTTCAAAGTATTGCATTAAGTAAACATTTCCGTGATCATCACCCAGAGTGATCACGGCCCGATATCAAGCATGGCAAATGGACAAGGGTGAATTGCCACAGGTGAATCAATATCATAGCTAACTAAGCATCATGGGACATCAGGTAGGTATAAACAGCAGGCAACAAAATCAGGCTATGCATTAGAATAGGAGCTATCGGATTAACAACAGAAGCAATTCTAATGCAAGCATAAGGGAGGAGGAATGGGCGATATCTTATGATCAAGGGGGTTTTGCTTGCCAGGAAGCTCTGCTGAGCGGGGCTGGTCGTCGGAAGGAGCGTAGTCATACTCAGCTGCGTCGGCGGCGGTCTCGGCATCTATCGGGAGAGAAGGAGGGGGAAGAAACAATAAATTCACGGCAACAATGCAACAGCGATGCATGACATGCCTAAATGATATGCAGAGGTGATATAACGCCTATCTAACTGCTTTCGATAATTTAGGAATTTATTTGGATTTATTTTATTAAGGTTATGCACTATTCATTTATCGAATACGGCCAAAAAGTTCCATGTTCATCTATATAAGAGTGATGGTCAAGCATTTTGACCACATATTCAGATCCTTCATGTTTTTCTGATCATTTTTCATATATAAATTATTTTCATCCGAGTTACGGTTTATTTTATATGATTTTTCAAAGTTTTAATCATTTTATGGAATTTCTGGAATTATCTAATTAGAATTATCCGAAACAGTGCAATGGTGATGTCAGCATGATGTCAGTGTGACGTCAGTGGGTCAAACCCGGCTGACCACAGTCAAACCTGACCAGTGGGTCCAACTGGTCAGTGACTGATTTAATTAAACAGAGTTTAAATTAGTTAATTAGGTTAATTAACGGGTGGGACCCAGTAGTCAGTGACTGATTAAGTTAACTAATTAACTAACAGATTAATTAACATTTTATTTATTTTAAAAACGTTTTAAATGGTGGGGTCCACATCTCAGTGGCCCACGGGTGCCCAGTCAGCAGTTGACTGGGTCAACCCAGTCAACTGGGGCCCGTGGTCAGTGGCACAGTGGGCGGGCCCCGTGCAGCCACGTCGGCGCCGGCCACCGGAGCACTCCGGCGAGCTCCCCGCGGCGGTTCTTCGCCGGCGAGGTTCGGGATTCACGTACAGGCGGTCATTTGCCGCGTTTTTGGTCGCGTTCGAAAGCTACGGCTGTGCCACGTCCAACAGTGGCGGTTGTGGCGGCGGGGGTGGCCGGAATCGAGCGCGGCGTCGACGGTGAGCGGCGACGTAGTGTGCGCGCGAGCGAAGTGAGGGGCTAGGCGGGGCCTACGGTGCGCTAGAAGCGCGCTACGGTGGTCGGGCAAGTCCGTAAGGACCCGAGAGCGCGGCGACGTCAGTAATGGCGGCGACCGAAGCACGGCTTCATGGGCGAGCTAGTTAGGCGACGCAACGGCGATGAGAGAGAAGGGGAGGAGGCGGAGGTTCACCGGGAGCCTGTAGAGGAGCAAGATGGGCTCGGGGGAGGCTCGAGGACGACGGAAACGGCTTCGAGTGGACGGTGGCCAAAAACGGGGAGGAGCTTGATCCCCTCGCTGTGGCTATGTAGGGCTCGATCCCGTGGCCGGAGAGGAAGTAGAGGAGGAAGGCGGACCGGATGGGCTCGGTCTCAGGCGCTGGGGAGGCCTGTGGCCACGCCGCCGAGCTCGGCCATGTCGACGGCATCGGGCGCTTGCGCGGGAGGAAGAAGATGAGCGAGGGAGAGAGAGAGAGGAAAGATCTCGGGGGTGGCTAGGGTTTCTGCGGTGGTGGTCTTATCCACCCCGCCGCCCTGTAGCGACGCGGGGCGAGTGGACGCGGCAGGAACGGCTAGCCGGCGACGGGCGCGGGCGTGCGTGGGCGACCGCGCGTGAGCAGTAGGAAGGAGAAGGAAAATTGGGCCAGGCCGTTTTCTGTTTGACTTAGGCCCAGCTAGAGCCGGCCCTTTCTATTTTTCCTTTTTCATTTATTCTTTTCTGTTTATTTATTTCTATTCTGTAATTCTTCTAGCACTAATGCAATTTTGTTAAATATGAACCTTGTCCATTTAAATGCTAGGCAATATATCTCACTGCAGAAAAAGGTTTGGAGTCCATATGTTTTCATTTGAATTTTATTTAAATAAAATTGGATTAAATATTGCTGTTTGGTTACTGTTTTAGGATGTTAGACGCATCTAGGGAATTTAGGTGATGTTGTTTTTCGTAACATAATTAGTTATGGATTATTTGCTCATTAATGAACATTTTTGTTTCCAAATTGGAACAACTTTTATTTTCACTATAAATTGAATTTCAATTTGACTTGGAATTTGAAATGAGATATGGTGCAAATGATGATCAAGCACTATTAAGCATGGTGACTTGGCATTATCAAAAGGTGATCACTGTAGCTTAATACATGGGGTGTTACATAAGGACTAGTAAAAGCCTAAGCTTGGGGATGCCCAAGGCACCCCAAGATAATATTCTAGGAAGACTCAAGCGTCTAAGCTTGGGGATGCCCCGGAAGGCATCCCCTCTTTCTTCTACCAACCATCGGTAATTTTACTTGGAGCTATATTTTTATTCGTCACATGATATGTGTTTTTCTTGGAGCGTCTTGTATTATATGAGTCTTTGCCTTGTTTGCTTTTTAGTTTGTCACAATCATCTTTGCTGAACACACCTATCTTGAGAGAGCCACACGTTCATCATCATTTGTTAGAATACTCTATGTGCTTCACTTAAATTTTTGAGCTAGGCAGTTGCTCTAGTGCTTCACTTAAATCTTTTTGAGCACGGTGGTGGCTAAATTTTGAAGAAATGAACTCTCATGCTTCACTTATATTATTTTGAGAGTTCATTGAAATTTTGAAGAAATGAATTCTCATGCTTCACTTATATTATTTTGAGAATTGATAAGATTGAAATTTTGAAGAAATATTTGCACTCTCATGCTTCACTTAAATCTTTTTGAGAGTTGATAATAGTAATGGTAATTTGCACAAGATATGAATTTGGTCCCAAAGTGATGAATATTCAAGAGGGATATAATAAAAACTTTCATATAGATCATTGGATACGATGAGTGTGATTCCTTGCAATAGTTTTGCGATATGGAAATGATAATATGTGAGTCATGTTAGTGAGTAATTGTGATTTAGTAAGAATATTAGTCTTATGGTTTGTGATTCCCTATGCATGCACATCAAGTCAATAGTTATGCAAAGAAATTATATCCTACTTATGGTGCATTATTCAATGTTAGTTATGTTCAATGCATGTTTATGACCGTTTTCATTTTTTGGTTGGTTGCTTCTCAATCTATTTGCTAGCCTTCATTTGTACTAAGAGGAAATACTGCTTGTGCATCCAAAATCCTTAAACCCAAGTTGTGCCAAATGAGTCCACTATATCTACCTATATGCGGTATTTCAATGCCGTTCCAAGTAAATTTGCGTGTGCCAACTCTAATTTTCAAAATAATTTTTCTGTTTTGTGTGCCCGTACCGCTCATGAAGTGGCAGGGGGTAGCCATTATTTTCCATGCTAGCTGTGTTATTCTCGAGATGAGTGTTTATTCACTTGTCATTGCACGAGAGAGTGGCTGGTAATAGGGATGCCCAGTCCCACAATGAAATCAAAAATTAATAACAACAAAATTCCTTGGAATGTGTTGGTATGGAGGGCACCCGTGGATACGGCTAGCCATGGATTGCGAAAGAATGGTGGAAAGGAAATAAACTTTACTTTCTATTTGGGAACCGCCTATGATGTGTCTAGCATGGAAAATATTGGGAATTCTCGGTCATTTTCGTTGACAGGAAAAGCATGCCTCTCAAAATATTTTTATCTCTCTAATTTCAGCTTTGAGCTCTGGCACATTTGACAAATCTCTGCTTCCCTCTGCGAAGGGCCTATCTATTTACTTTTATGCAATTTTTATTTTATTTGAGTCTCCATCTTCTCTTTTAAAGCACCAACTAGAGAGCACTATTGTCATACTTGTGCATTGTGTGTAGCTAATATTTGAGTGTGTTTCATGAATGGATCAATGATTGAGCATAATGGGCTAGGGATAACTTTCTTTAGTGTTGATATTTTGAAAGACATGGTTGCTTGTTAGCATGCTTGAGTATTTATATCTTCATGTCAAATTATAGACTATTGCTTTGAATCATTCAAGTCCAATGTCCATGCTATAAAAGAAAAGAATATATGATGAATATGATAGGCAGCATTCCACATCAGGTGGCGGCGGGTGTTTTGGCCAGAAATGAAGAAGATGACCTCTCCAGTCGTTTTGGTCCTACGAGAAGCCTACAGAGGGAGAAGAGGAGTGGTGCTGATCAACGGGGCGAGCCTGGGGCGGCTTTCATGGCGGGGCAAGGCGGTTCGCTCGGGGCTGTTCCCTACCGACTCGGCGGCTGCCATTGATGGCGAAATGCGGTCGCTGGCGAAGCCGGTGAGGCCGGCGGGGTTCGGTGAGGACGGTTGCGGCCTGCAATGAAGGAGGGACGTACTGGTTGGATCAGATTTGCACCACGCATCCTGGGCAGTGGCATGCCCGAGACGTTGGCTCTGGACGGTGGCTGGTCGGCGCTGGCCGGTGCTAGCGGCTGAGGAAGAGTGTCGGCGAGCACCGTGGCTTCCCATTGAAGTTATCTGGGTGTGTAGGGTCGAGAAGATAGATCTAGAGGGGAGTGAATAGACTCTTAACCAACCAAAGGTGCAGTTTTTAGTTCTCTTGGAATTTAGGCAGATTTTAGCACAAGTTAAGATATCACCAAGACATCCTACACATGCATATCTAGAGATAGAGCAGCGGAAATAGTAAAGCATGCAATTGTGTGGAAAGTAATGAGGTCGAGAAAAGAAGATCAAACGCAATGAAGACACGGTGGTTTTTGGCATGGTTCCGATAGGTGGTGTTATCGTACATCCACGTTGATGGAGACTTCAACCCACGAAGGGTAACGGTTGCGTGAGTCCACAGAGGGCTCCACCCACGAAGGGTCCAGGAAGAAGCAACCTTGCCTATTCCACCATGGCTTGCATCCATGAAGGACTAGCCTCACTCGGGGTAGATCTTCATGAAGTAGGCGATCTCCATGCCCTTACAAACTTCTTGGTTCAACTCCACATGATCTTGGAGGCTCCCAAGTGACACCTAACCTATCCAGGAGACACCACTCTCCAAAAGGTAATAGATGGTGTGTTGATGATGAACTCCTTGCTCTTGTGCTTCAAATGATAGTATCCCCAACACTCAAACACTCCTTCACAGATTTGGCTTTGGTAGGAGAAGGATTTGAGTGGAAAGCAACTTGGGGAAGGCTACAAATCAAGGTTCAAATGGTTGGATTGGAATCTCTTGATCTCAACACATGAGTAGGTGGTTCTCTCTTAGAAAATGAATGGTGTAAGTGTAGGAACGTTCTGATGGCTCTCTTAGAGAGTAAGTGGTGGTTGAGGGGTATAAATAGGCAGCACCAAAAATCCAACCGTTACAAGTACTTTACCCAACTTGGTGACACCGACATGAAAATCTCGGTGAGACCGACTAGTGTAAAAGACCTGACCGTTAGGCTTTTCGGTGAGACCAAACAAAACATATCGGTGAGACCGAAGTGCAATGGTTAGGGCAAGACCACATCTCGGTAGTTCCGAAAATTTCATCATGAAAATTCTGAAGTGAAGTGACATCGTTACATCAACTTGGTCAGGCCGTCTGAGTGAGACCGAGAACCATTTCGGTTACACCAAAGTGTTAGGGTTTGGCATGTGGCATTGTATATGGCAATCTCGGTGGGTCCGGATGAGAGTATTTCAGTGGGACTGAGATTAACTTTTAGGGTTTAGGATAGGAATGAAGTGGAGAAGTCTTTGAGGATTTTGGAGCAATACCACTAAGCACTTGAGCAATTGAGTCATGAACAAAACCTCATCTGCTTTTAATAGTATTGGCTTTTCCTATGGACTCAATGTGATCTTGGATCACTTAACCAAAAATGTAGAGTCTTGAAGCTTTGCCAATCTTTGTCCTTAGCATTTTGAAGAGGTCCACTTCTTCTTGTCCTTGCCATGCCACTGTTGAACTTATCTGAAATACACTAGATAAAAGCATTAGTCCAACAACATGTATGTTGACATTAATTACCAAAACCACCAAGGGAGCAAATGTGCTTTCAATCTCCCACTTTTTGGTAATTGATGACAACATACATCAAAGCTTCAAATAAAGATGTAATAGGTGATTGTATGAAAGCTTTGAAGGAAACATGTAACATGCATAAGCTCCCCCTATTGATGTGCATCTAGTAAATGATGATAGCTTATGGATAGTAGAAGCACAAAGTGAACGAAATACACATGTAACATGTATCTTGGCTATATGCGTCAGAGCAACAAAATGAAGGTGAAGTACTCTCATATCCATGACTACTTTCTTGCAAACAATATGTGCAAAAGCAAGGGGTCATCATGCATATGAGTATGATGCACATACTTACCTTGAGGTTCTTGATCATATTCCTGAAGAAATACAGTTGAGAAAACAAAGTTAGATAACACAAGATAACTTCTCAAAGAAAAGATGCAAGATCGACAAGAAAACCAAGATTGGGATGACATGTAGAAGAGAGTATCACTAAGTGAGTACTTCTTGAGAAAGCAAACATGTCCCCAAAGGTCAAATAGAATCAGTTGTCTCCCCCTAAAGTGAATTTCCTCTCCCCTTGAATCTAGTAGTGGATAATGGGAGTAGGTGGGGTGAGATGACTAGAGCAGAAAGAAACACAAAGACATGTTTCTCCCCTCTTAGAAACATGTAGAATTCTCTCCTCTTATAAAATGCATCACTCTCCCCTAGGATATACCATTTGACATGGAAGAGGCTATGGTGATAAGCTTTGATGTGTATCTCTCTCCCCCTTTGACATCAATTTCCAAGAAGGGATAGCTTCAAGGTCATTGGTCAAGTGGGTGTGGTCCTTGAGAAACACAACCAGCCTTGGTATACTACCAGATGCAAGCAGAGGGAAAGAATCATTGAGTGGAGCTGGAGCAGAAAACACAGGAAATATTTGATAGAAAATTCCTTGAGCAATGAAATCGGTGACTATGAGTTGGAACAAGTCGGTGTGACCGAGTTCAGTGCAAAGAGAAAATTTCATCAACTCAGCTCACTAGACAATAGGCTCTCACAAGGATTTGCAATGAATTTACCAAACAGAAAATTAGCAGAAAAGAAAGAAACAAAGAAACATCTAGATTAAGTTTTTTTTGTTTTTTTTGAAAAAGAGAAGAAACACATAAACATCAAGAGAGACACAAGGGAACTTCATCTAGAGAGGTCGGCGACTAGGTCACCTATGTTAGAGTATATTGACTTAGGAGTCAAGTGAGAACACTTTATCATAGGTCATACTCATTGTTAAGCTCAAAATGGGGTTACCATTTTTCATTTAAGCATTTCAATGTATTCACATCTTGTTGAGGTTCTTTAGCTCATGTCTTTGAGTAAAGCTTCTGTAAGATGTGAGAACTTACATTGGGGTTTTTGGTGTTATTGTCCATCATGTAGTTGAACTTGAAATGGATGCTCATGGAGTGAAGTTGGGAGCAATCCTATCATTTGTAGTCCATCTACCTACATGGGTTAGATTTGCAAGGAACAACATATGTATCCAAAATGACAAGAATGAAGTATAGAATCAAATAGTGTCAAAGGATATGTTTGAGTTGTCTTGTTCCTTGGGCACACCAAAGATTTAGATACTTGGTCCAATTTTCTTGCTCAAGATAAGAGTTTGTGAGCAACCTTATGGAATGATGTTCATCCAAGTACCTACAAGAGGTTAGATGCAATACATAGGAGCAATGCATCCAAGATATGAAATGATGAGTGTATCATCAAGGATTAGTCAAGAAAGCTCATGCCCTTGCATGCATTCAAGTGAGTTTCTAGTTCACATTTGAAGCATCAAGAATATTCAACTCACTCCTCAAGTGGCAAAATACCTTCTCATCAAGAGGTTTAGTGAAGATATCCACCAATTGCTTGTCGGTACGAACATGCTTAAGGTCTATGTCACCTTTAGCAACATGATCTCGAATGAAATGGTGACGAACCTCAATATGCTTAGTTCAAGAATGTTGCACAAGATTGTGTGCAATCTTAATAGCACTCTCATTGTCACATAGTAATGGAACATGTCCCACATGTACACCATAGCCTTTGAGAGTTTGTTTCATCCATAACAATTGAGCACAACAAGATCCGGCGGCAATGTATTCCGCTTCGGCGGTGGATAGAGATACCGAGTTTTATTTATTGGAAGACCAAGACACAAGAGACCTACCAAGAAATTGACATGTACCCAAAGTAGATTTTCTATCAACCTTGTCTCCGGCGTAGTCCGAATCGGAGTAGCCAACAAGATTGAAAGAAGATCCTTTGGGATATCAAATGCCAAAATTTGGTGTATGTAACAAGTATCTCACAATTCTTTTCACGGCCTTAAGATGACACTCTTTTGGTGCCGCTTGGTATCATGCACACATGCACACACTTAGCATAATGTCGGGATAAGAGGCACATAGATATAGCAATGAACCAATCATAGATCGATAAACCTTTTGATCAACCGGTTTGCCATCCTTAGTCAAGTCAAGATGTCCACTAGTAGCCATGGGAGTTTTCATACCTTTGCTTTCTTGCATGTTGAACCTATTGAATAAGTCTTTGGTATATTTTGTTTGAGAACAAAGGTACCCTCCTTAGTTTGCTTGATTTGCAAACCAAGAAAGAATTTGAGTTCACACATCATAGACATCTCATACTTTTTCGACATCAACCTTCCAAACTTTTCACTAAAAGAGGGATTAGTGGATCCAAAGATAATATCATCAACATATATTTGGCATACAAATAGTTCTCCATTAACCCTCTTAGTGAACAAGGTTGAATCAATTTTCCCAATTTCAAAACCTTTTTCAAGAAGAAACTTTGTCAAGCATTTGTACCAAGCTCTAGGTGCTTGTTTAAGACCATAAAGAGCTTTACAAAGTTTATAAACGTGGTTAGGTTTCTTGGGATTAACAAAGCCGGGAGGTTGTTTAACATAAACTTCCTCCTCAATTTCACCATTTAAGAAAGCACTTTTAATATCCATTTGGTAAAGGGTGATATCATGGTGATTGGCATAAGCAAGTAAAATGCGAATGGACTCAAGTCTAGCAACGGGGGCATAGGTCTCACCATAGTCCATACCTTCGACTTGTGTGTAACCTTGAGCTACAAGACGAGCCTTGTTGTGTATAACTTGTCCATCTTCATCTTGCTTGTTACGGAACACCCATTTGGTTCCAACGATGTTTTGCTCATCCTTAGGCTTCTCAACCAACGTCCAAACTTGATTCCTCTCAAAGTTGTGTAGCTCCTCATGCATAGCATTTACCAAATCCGGGTCTTTGAGGGCTTCTTCTACCTTCATAGGTTCAATATTAGAGATGAATGAGTAATGCTCACAAAAGTTAGCTAAACGAGATTTAGAGCGAGTGATTCTCCCGAATTTGATGTCGCCAAGAATTTGTTCGACGGGATGATTCTTGTCAATTCTTGCTCTAACTCGAGGTATCTTTTGCTTGGGTTGTGGTGAGGCTTCCTCCTCCTCATCGTCATTGTCTTCCTCATTTTTGATGTTGTCGTTGTTTGCTTGAGGTGGTGGAGAAGGAGGTTGTGGTGGATCATCTTGTTGCACTTCCTCATTCCCTTCGTCTTGACGTGTTCCACTTGTGGATGCCTCCATATCAACTTGCGGTTCACCTTGATGTGAAGTTGGGGCTTCCATTTGAATGGACGAAGTACTCTCCTTCACCTCCATAGGACGAATCTTCCTAATAGACAAGTCTTGGATTGCTTCCGATGGTTCTTGATCTCATACATCAATTGGCAATTGCTCGACTTGCGAGCCGTTAGTCTCATCAAACTTCACATCTACCATCTCTTCAACCTTTCAAGTGAAGTTGTTGTCGACATGGTAAGTGTGAGAGTTCGATCCATAACTGAGTAGGAAACCTTCATGAGATTTAGGAGCAAATTTTGAACGATGATGCTTATCAAGAATGTAACATTTTGAGCCAAATACTCGAAAGTATCCAACTTGTGGTTTGTTACCGGTGAGTAGCTCATATGCAGTTTTACCAAGAAGCTTGTGAAGATAAAGTCGATTTGTATCATGACAAGCCGTCTCAACCGCTTCTGCCCAAAAGTGTTTTGGCATCTTGTATTCATCTAGCATTGTCCTTCCCATCTCGATAAGAGTCCGGTTCTTCCTCTCAACAACTCCATTTTGTTGAGGTGTGTACGTAGCCGAGAACTCATGTGAAATGCCTTCTTCGTCAAGAAAGGTATCCACATTGGTGTTCTTGAAATCCGTTCCATTGTCACTCCGAACCTTCTTGATCTTCACTTCAAATTGATTTTGGGCCTTCCTAGCAAAGTTCTTGAAGATCTTTTGTGTGAAGCCCTCAGCCCGATCGTGCACTAATCATACACGCAAATGCACACGATCAAGCCTAAGGACTCACGGGATGATATCACAACACAACTCTAGACACAAATAAAACAATACAAGCTTTATATTACAAGCCAGGGGCTTTGAGGGCTCGAATACATAAGCTCGAGTTACACAAGAGTCAGCGAAAGCATTAGTATCTGGGTACAGACATAATTAGACAAGGATGCCTTAAGAATGCTGAACAAAACAACGACATCTGATCGAAAAGGCGCAGGCCTCCTGCCTGGGAGCCTCCTAAACTACTCCTGGTCGTCGGTCTCCACGTAGCAGGTTCCACCAGAGGGGTAGTAGTAGTCGTCGGCTGGGGTAGCTGGCTCCAGGGCTCCGTCATCTGGTCGCAGCAATCGGGTATGGGGAAAAAGGGAAGCAAAGCAACCGTGAGTACTCATCCAAAGTACTCGCAAGACTTACATCAGATCTATGCTATTTATGCATCGGTATCATAGGGGAGGCTGTATCTGTGGACTAGACTGCAGAAATGCTAGAATAGAGGGAAAAGGCCTAGCCTATCGAAGACTAGCATCTTGCAGCGTCTTGCAGCATTAAAAGAGTACATATTAGTAGCACATAATAAAGCAACAAGCATGTAGTAGCAAAGCCCAGAGATCCTTCCACGACTCCCTGCGAGAAAGCGATCCCGGAGCTAACAATTAAAGTATCATGTATCCAGTTTAATTTGTAGTAGATCGGGATACAACACTGAGCGTCCTGTTACCGTGGACACGGCTATTCGAATAGATAACTTCCCTGCAGGGGTGCACTACTGTTACCCAACACGCTCGATTAACTCTGGCCGGACTCACTTTTCCGGGTCATGCCCGGCCTCGACTGATCGACACGACGTAGTCCTACCTAGGCTCAGCAGAGAGGTCCCCGCCGATCTACATCCTAAGTGCTCAGGGGTCTTGGGCCCATCGCCCTTTGCACTCCGGGTCATTGCGAGCAGGGCGATCCAGGCCACCTCCTCTGGGACGCCGACCAGGCCGTGCCGCAATGCTGAACTGGACGTCTGACAGAGCTTTCGGCTGATACATACAGCGTCGAGGGACCCATTAAACCATTATCCCGTGTGGTGGCAGTGTGTATAGGCCAGTGGCCAAATCAGATCAAATACCCAAATCCGTTAAGCGCATTGGGAGCTCACGGAAATGAGCAGAGATCCACGATCATGTGACCCCGTCGCCCTATCTCGTGGACATACGGCAAGGGCCAGGCCCAACCCTCTCCTGGGGCGGTCTACCTGCCCAGTTGTGCCATGTAATTATCTCGCGGGTACCCTCACGGTCAACTCAACTTTACATCTCTCACGGGTACCCCTCGGGGTCGACCCAACTTCAACAGGGGACTGAAGTAAATGTAGTGTAACCATGTGTCCGAAACATCAAGGGGGGAATCCGAGGAATCACCCTCGATGGATTCCTACTCGATGTATCCGTCAAGGTGAACTCCGAGGAATCACCCTCGATAGGTTCACACTTGAGGGGTTGCATGACAGAGGCTTCATCGGAGGTGGTGGAAGAGGAATCACCCTTGATAACCCACAACCGACTAGCTACGCTACAGAGATGTCATCAGGAGTGAGGTAGGAGGTATCACCCTCGGCACTCGATAGTAGCTCTGCAGAGTCGTACAACTAAGGGGAGTGTGCGGTGCTGTGTCGGTCTCTGAACATCGATCACATTGATCGGGGCACCGGTAAAAAAGCGAGGCAACAGGGACAAGGGTGAGGGGTCACTGATGGACTACTAACCAACCTATACTAAGCATTTAGGATAGCAGGTAAGGAATCAACAGCAGTTACAAAAACAGGCTATGCATCAGATTAGGAGCAATCAATTACAGTAGCAAAATCTAATGCAAGCATGGGGGAGAAGGAATAGGCGATATAGGGATGATCAAGGGGGTTTTGCTTGCCTGGAAGCTCTGCGGTAAAAGAGGGGTCATCGGAGGAGTAGCAGTCCTCAGGGGCAACGTCGGTCTCGGGGTCTACCGGAGAGAAGAGGGGGAGGAAACAGATAAATACATAGCAAACAATTGCACTCAGAGCATGACATGGCAATATGCAAAGCAGGGGGTGACCTAATACGTCCCTAAACCATTTTAGTTAATTTAGGAATTAATTTGGAATTATTTACCCGAGGCCAGGCACCATTCATCTATCGAAAACAGGCAAAAAGTTCCATGTTCATCTACTTAGAGGGTTCCAACATGAGTGCAGATGACATATTCGGATTTGTCTCGTTTTTTGATCATTTTTTATATATAAATTATTTTCATCTGAGTTACGGTTTATTTTATATGATTTTTCAAAGTCTTAATCATTTTCTGGAATTTCTGGAATTAATTTAATTTGAAAATCATTTAATTATTAATTGCTATGGGTACACAGATGTGTACCCAGAAAGGTGCATGTGTGGCTGACAGGTGGGGCCAGTTGACTAAGTCAACTGCCCGGTCAACACCCAGTCAGCAGAGGCTGACTGGTGGGCCAGGGGCTGTGTCAGCGTGCACAGTCAACAGTTGACCAGTCAACGTTGACTGGTCAACAGGGTCAACGGGACCCACATGTCAGTGACTAATGTTAATCAGGTTTTAATTAAACTAGATTAATTAGCAGTGGGGTCCACATGGCAGTGTCACAGGGGTCAATTAGTGTTAACTTGATTGCTACAGTGGCTGACCCACGTGTCAGCGACAGATTTAATCTGAATCGTTTTTTAGCAGTGGGGCCCGTTGTCAGTGGCTATTAGCGCGGTGGTTAGCCCCTAACCACCTGATAGGTGGGTCCCTCCAGCATTTTAAACGCCGGCGCGCGCGCCGGTGACCATCGCAGCGGCGGCGCGGCACGGGAGGTCGCCGGAACTGCCCTACAGGCAATCATTTCGCGCGCGGTTTGCTCCTACGGGACACGGGCGACACGGCGAGCACGTTGGTGGTGGTGGCATAGCCCAGGGTGGCCGGAGTCGACCGCTATGACGATGACAGGCGGCACCGGAGTTCGGGTGGGGTCGAGGGCGACGCTACGGGGCACGAGGAGAGGAGCGCGTGGGTGTGTTGGGCTTCTAGGAGCACCAGCAGCGCGATGGCGTGCATGGGCGCGAGCTACAGCGGCCGTGGCCGCGACTGTGACTGGAACGGCGGCGAGGAGCATGGCCATGGCGGGAACGAGCCTACGGTGCACGGGGAGGAACGGGGGAGGTCGAGGAGGAGCGCGAGCTCATAGTGAGGGCGATGGCGGGGTCAGATGGCTCGGGGAGGCTCAGACGACGCGGATCGAGGCGGCGAAGCTCCGGTGGCCCGAGGTGGATGACGACGGCGATCTGTCAATGCCGGGCTCCTCGACTCCCACGGGATGCACCCATGGATGAAGCGGTCACCGGCGAGGCGGACGGACAAGGAGATGAGGCGCCAGGGGCTCGGTGGCCGCGTGATCTATAGAGGTGCAACCATGGCGGCGGCGGGTGTGCGCGGGGAGGACGAGGCAGCACGCGGGAGGGGGAGGAGTGAGGCCAGGGGGTTCAGAGGGGGTGCGGGGCGTCGCCTTATCCACCCGACGTCGACGCGGCGCCGCACTGTCGAGCAGGCGAGGTAGGGGGGCCAGCTGCGGGCGCGCGCGCGTAGACGACAGCAGCGAGGGGGAAGCAGTAGGTTGAGGGCGACCGGTGCTGGGCTGGGCCAGGCACTGTAGTCACTTAAGCCCATAAGCACAGAGTCCCTATCCCTTTTTGTTTAATCTTTTTCTGATTTCTTTATTTCTTACTGTTTTGCATTTATTTGGAGCATCAATTGATTTTTTTTTAATGTGAAATTTAGCACACAAATGCATTGCAATATTTAGGGTTGGCACAAAAAGTTTGGGGTCATTTTGAATGGTTTTAATATTTTTAGAAATTGAAAAAGTCGGATAAATTGCTGCTGATCCACTGTTTTGGCTGCTAGGGTCAATTTGGGAATTTAAATAATGCTGGTTTTATTTTTATAATAGCTTTGGGAATTTTTGCAATATTATGAACTATTTTGTTTAATTATTTGAAGAAGTAATAATTTGACTTGCATTTGAATTTTGAATTTGAACTTGAAGTTGCATTATTTTCTAAATGCAATTTATTTAGGATGATCATGATGACATGGCTAATTAATTAGCTTAATGACAGGGTTGAGATCTGGGGATGTTACAAATCTCCCCCACTACAAGAAATCTCGTCCCGAGATTTAAGAGGTGGGGGTAAGGGGTATCTTCAGGATCAAGGATGTACAGGAGAGTCAGGTTTCGATCCTGTGGAATTGTGGTTAGTCTGGGTTAAAAGTAGGAAGGGCGGTGACATCTTGCACGGCCATGATAGTAAGGCACGTCAGATGATAGTTTGTCAGCTAGGTTGGCAACAACGTTGGTACCAAGGGCGAGGGACGGAGAGAACAATTTTCCCGCTCGTTAAGATGAGGCGGAACAATAGGCAACGTTCTCATCCACCATCGGTTACCTGAATGCCAACAACAATAGTACCATGGTGTTACCGACAGAATGGTACACCAAGGTGTTTGCATAAGTAGGGAATCATTATTGCTTAGATAAAAGTTAGATTACAAGAAAGGTCAAATAGACCAATGGAAAGGGAAAATGTGATGATCGGACTAAATAGACCAATGGAAAGGAATAATTGCAGACAATCCAGCTCTCTGGGTGAATGTGATCACGAGAACCTAATGTTAGTGTTAGCAAAATCTTTAACCCGAATAGAGGAGAGATCAGAGTCCTAGAGTAAATGAGAGGAATAAAAGATCCTAATACCATCCGTTGGCGACGTGGGCCCGTAAGCCACACAGCCATCTTAGTAAAACAGTTTTTCAAAGACTAGACTCAACTTTGGCCAAGGAGTTGGAAAGGGGGGTTCCTACAGGCAGCTGGCTCTGATACCAACTTGTGACGCCCCCGGCCTGACCGTGCACTAATCATACACGCAAATGCACATGATCAAGCCTAAGGACTCACGGGATGATATCACAACACAACTCTATACACAAATAAAACAATACAAGCTTTGTATTACAAGCCAGGGGCCTTGAGGGATCGAATACATAAGCTCGAGTTACACAAGAGTCAGCGGAAGCATTAGTATATGGGTGCAGACATAATTAGACAAGGATGCCTGAAGAAGGCTGAACAAAACAACAACATATGATTGAAAAGGCGTAGGCCTCCTACCTGGGAGCCTCCTAAACTACTCCTGGTCGTCGGTCTCCACGTAGCAGGTTCCACTGGAGGGGTAGTAGTAGTCGTCGGCTGGGGCAGCTGGCTCCGGGGCTCCGTCATCTGGTCGCAGCAATCGGGTATGGGGAAAAAGGGAAGCAAAGCAACTGTGAGTACTCATCTAAAGTACTCACAAGACTTACATAAGATCTATGCTATTTATGTATCGGTATCATAGGGGAGGCTGTATCTATGGACTAGACCGCAGAAAAGCCAGAATAGAGAGAAAAGGCCTAGCCTATCGAAGACTACCATCTTGCAGCGTCTTGCGGCATTAGAAGAGTACAGATTAGTAGCATATAATAAAGCAACAAGCATGTAGTAGCAAAGCCTAGAGATCCTTCCTCGACTCCCTGCGAGAAAGCGATCCCGGAGCTAACAATTAAAGTATCATGTATCTAGTTTAAGTTGTAGTAGATCGGGACACAACACTGAGTGTCATGTTACTGTGGACACGACTATTCGAATAGATAACTTCCCTGCAGGGGTGCACTACTGTTACCCAACACGCTCGATTAAATCTGGCCGGACACACTTTTCCGGGTCATGCCCGGCCTCGGCTGATCGACACGACGTAGTCCTACCTAGGCTCAGCAGAGAGGTCCACGCCGGTCTACATCCTAAGTGCTCAGGGGTCTTGGGCCCATCTCCCTTTGCACTCCGGGTCGTTGCGAGCAGGGCGATCTAGGCCACCTCCTCTGGGGCACCGACCAGGCCGTGCCGCAATGCTGAACTGGACGTCTGACAAAGCTTTCGGCTGAGACATACGGCACCGAGGGCCCCATTAAACCATTATCCCGTGTGGTGGCATTGCGTATAGGCCAATGGCCCACTCAGATCAAATACCCAAATCCGTTAAGCGCATTGGGAGCTCGCGGAAATGAGCAGAGATCCACGATCATGTGACCCCGTCGCCCCGTCTTGTGGACTTACGGCAAGGGCCAGGTCCAACCCACTCCTGGGGCGGTTTACCTACCTGGCCGTGCCACGTAATTATCTCGCGATTACCCTCACGGTCAACCCGACTTTACATCTCTCGCGGGTACCCCTCGGGGTCGACCCGACTTTAACAGGGGACTGAAGTAAATGTAGGGTAACTGTGTGTCTGAAACATCAAGGGGGGAATCCGAGGAATCACCCTCGATGGATTCCTAGTCGATGTATCCGTCAAGGTGAACTCGGAGGAATCACCCTCGATGGGTTCACACTTGAGGGGTTGCACGACAAAGGCTTCATCAGAGGTGGCGGAAGAGGAATCACCCTCGATAACCCACAACCGGCTAGCTACGCTACAGAGATATCATCAGGAGTGAGGTAGGAGGTATCACCCTCGGCACTCGATAGTAGCTCTGCAGAGTCGTACAACTAAGGGGAGTGTGCGGTGCTGTGTCGGTCTCTGAACATCGATCACATTGATCGGGGCACCGGTAACAAAGTGGGGCCACAAGGACAAGGGTGAGGGGTCACTTATGGACTACTAACCAACCTATACTAAGCATTTAGGATAGCAGGTAAGGAATCAACAGCAGTTACAAAAACAGGCTATGCATTAGATTAGGAGCAATCAATTACAGTAGCAAAATCTAATGCAAGCATGAGGGAGAAGGAATAGGCGATATAGGGATGATCAATGGGGTTTTGCTTGCCTGGAAGCTCTGCGGTAAAAGAGGGGTCATCGGTGGAGTAGCAGTCCTCGGGGGCAACGTCGGTCTTGGGATCTACCGGAGAGAAGAGGGGGAGGAATCAGATAAATACATAGCAAACAATTGCACTCAGAGCATGACATGGCAATATGCAAAGCAGTGGGTAACCTAATACATCCCTAAACCATTTTAATTAATTTAGGCACTATTCATCTATCGGAAACAGGCAAAAAGTTCCATGTTCATCTACTTAGAGGGTTCTAACATGAGTGCAGATGACATATTCAGATTCGTCTCGTTTTTCTGATCATTTTTCATATATAAATTATTTTCATCCGAGTTACGGTTTATTTTATATGATTTTTCAAAGTCTTAATCATTTTCTGGAATTTCTGGAATTAATTTAATTCGAAAATCATTTAATTATTAATTGCTATGGGTACACAGAATTGTACCCAGAAAGGTGCATGTGTGGCTGACAGGTGGGGCCTGTTGACTAAGTCAACTGCCTAGTCAGCACCCAGTCAGCAGAGGCTGACTGGTGGGCCAGGGGCTGAGTCAGCATGCGCAGTCAGCAGTTGACCAATCAACGTTGACTGGTCAACAGGGTCAACGGGGCCCACATGTGAGTGACTAATATTAATCAGGTTTTAATTAAACTAGATTAATTAGCAGTGGGGTCCACATGGCAGTGTCACAGGGGTCAATTAGTGTTAACTTGATTGCTACAGTGGCGGACCCACGTGTCAGCGACAGATTTAATCTGAATCGTTATTTAGCGGTGGGGCCCATTGTCAGTGGCTATTAGCGTGGTGGTTATCCCCTAACCACCTGACAGGTGGGTCCCGCCGGTGTTTTAAACGCCGGCGCGCGCGCCGGTGACCATCGCAGCGGCGGCGCGGCACGGGAGGTCGCCGGAATTGCCCTACAGGCAATCATTTCGCGCGCGGTTTGCTCCTATTGGACGCGGGCGACACGGCAAGCATGTTGGTGGTGGTGGCACGGCCCAGGGTGGCCGGATTCGACCACTACGACGACGGCAGGCGGCGCCAGAGTTCGGGTGGGGTCGAGGGCGACGCTACGGGGCACGGGGAGAGGAGCGCGTGGGTGTGTTGGGCTTCTAGGAGCACCAGCAGCGCGATGGTGTGCACGGGCATGAGCTGGAGCGGCCGCGGTCGCAACTGTGGCAGGAACGGCGGCGATGAGCACGGCCATGGTGGGAACGGGCCTACGGTGCACGGGGAGGAACGGGAGGAGGTCGAGGAGGAGCGTGAGCTCATAGTGGGGGCGACGGCGGGGTGAGATGGCTCGGGGAGGCTTGGACGACGCGGATCGAGGCGGTGAAGCTCCAGTGGCCCGAGGTGGACGACGACTGCAATCTGTCGATGCCGGGCTCCTCGACTCCCACAAGATGCACCCGAGGATGAAGCGGTCACCGGTGAGGCAGACGGACATTGAGATGAGGCGCCAGGGGCTCGGTGGCTGCGTGATCTACAGAGGTGCGACCATGGCGGCGTCGGGTGTGCGCGGGGAGGACGAGGCAGCCCATGGGAGGGGGAGGAGTGAGGCCAGGGGGTTCAGAGGGGGTGCGGGTCGTCGCCTTATCCACCCGGTGTCGGCGCGGCGCCGCGCTGTCGAGCAGGCGAGGTGGGGGGCCGGCTGTGGGCACGCGCGCGCAGACGACAGCAACGAGGGGGAGTAGTAGGTTGAGGGCGACCGGTGCTGGCTGGGCCGGGCACTGGAGTCACTTAAGCCCATAAGCACAGTGTCCCTATCCCTTTTTCTTTAATCTTTTTCTGATTTCTTTATTTCTTACTGTTTTGCATTTATTTGGAGCATCAATTGATTTTTGTTTAATGTGAAATTTAGCACACAAATGCATTGCAATATTTAGGGTTGGCACAAAAAGTTTGGGGTCATTTGGAATGGTTTTAATATTTTTTTGAAATTGAAAAAGTCAGATAAATTGCTGCTGACCCGCTGTTTTGGCTGCTAGGGTCAATTTGGGAATTTGAATAATGCTGGTTTTATTTTTATAATAGCTTTGGGAATTTTTGCAATATTATGAACTATTTTGTTTAATTATTTGAAGAGGTAATAATTTGACTTGCATTTGAATTTTGAATTTGAACTTGAAGTTGGATTATTTTCCAAATGCAATTTATTTAGGATGATCATGATGACATGGCTAATTGATTAGCTTAATGACAGGGTTGAGATCTGGGGATGATACATTTTGTACCTGTGATTTGTCATCGGGAAAGAACACCCACGTATACCTGGAAAAATCATCAACAATGACCAAACCAAATGAGTTACCACCAAGACTTTTATAGGCATTGGGACCGAAGAGATCCATATGAAGTAGTTCGAGTGGTCTCCTTGTGGTCATGATGTTCTTCACGGGATGGCTTCCTCCAACTTGTTTTCCTGCTTGGCAAGCACTACAAAGTCTATCCTTGTCAAAGATAACATCTTTCACACAAAGAATATGATCTCCCTTAACAAGTTTATCAACATTACACATGCCAACATGTCCAAGCCTTCTATGCCATAACCAACCTTTAGAAGATTTAGCAATTAAACATGTACGAGGTTGGGCTCTCTTAGTGAAATCAACAATGTATAGATCACCTCTACGAATGCCGGTAAAGACCATATTATGATTATCTCGACGAAACACTTGGTAATCTACTTCGGTAAATAGCACATTGAAACCAAAGTCGGTTAGTCTAGATACGGAAAGAAGATTGTAACCAAGAGATTCAACAAGAATAACATTTTGAATAGAGCTATCATTGGGTATGGCCACCTTACCAAGGCCAAGTACCTTACCCTTGGAGTTATCTCCAAAAGTCACATACTTGCGTGGACCATCATTTTTTGCAAGCTCACGAAACATGTCTCTATCTCCGGTCATGTGATCGGTGCATCCACTATCAAGAATCCACACTTTTCCTCCGGCCATGTAATCTTGAAGATTTTCCATGAGACTAAGATTCCTCATTGTCTTCTCGTATTCGATGTTGAATTCCTTGTCCTCATCATAATAGCCATGCTCAACAACATCATCATCAACATGTATGTGATCATCACCTAAGGCAATGGATTCATTAGTTTCATGATCATGACAATGTTCAAGTTTATGAATTCTAATGGCTTCCATGATGATCTTACTAATGGTTGTAACATCTCCTTTAGCACGCATAAGTCATGAAGCTCAAATAGGCAATTATCAAAGTTAGGATCATTAGGCTTCATCTTGTGAAAAGCAATGGTCTTATGAAGAATCTCATCAAGATTCCTTAAAGAGTAATTGGGGTACCGCTTTTCCAAGTCATTCCATAGAGTATAGGCACACTCAAAGTGTTGCATACAACCAAGCACAACTTTAGATAATCCTCTAATGATAAGATTGATGGTTCTAAGATTAGGAAGCATGTCAATTTCTTCCTCTAGAGTGGGATACAAGGGGTCAATGGGAGGCACATATGGACTATGAATATACTTGCTCAAATTAAATTCATCAAAGATATCAAGCATTTCATCCTTCCAAAAGTGATCATACTCTCTATTGAGAATAGGCACTCTATGTCTAAGACTCCCCAAAGTAGACACATCCATCTTCCTCCAATGGTGATTAAACAAAAGCAATGGAGACCAAAGCTCTAATACCAATTGTAGGGTCGAGAAGATAGGTCTAGAGGAGGGGTGAATAGACTCTTAACCAACCAAAGGTGCAGTTTTTAGTTCTCTTGGAATTTAGGCAGATTTTAGCACAAGTTAAGATATCACCAAGACTTCCTACACATGCATATCTAGAGATAGAGCAGCGGAAATAGTAAAGCATGCAATTGTGCGGAAAGTAATGGGGTAGAGAAAAGAAGATCAAATGCAATGAAGACACGGTGGTTTTTGGCGTGGTTCCGATAAGTGGTGCTATCGTACGTCCACATTGATGGAGACTTCAACCCATGAAGGGTAACGGTTGCGCGAGTCCACGGAGGGCTCCACCAATGAAGGGTCCATGAAGAAGCAACCTTGCCTATTCCACCATGGCTTGCGTCCACGAAGGACTAGCCTCACTCAGGGTAGATCTTCGTGAAGTAGGCGACCGCCTTGCCCTTACAAACTCCTTGGTTCAACTCCACATGATCTTGGAGGCTACCAATTGACACCTGACCAATCTAGGAGACACCACTCTCCAAAAGGTAATAGATGGTGTGTTGATGATGAACTCCTTGCTCTTGTGCTTCAAATGATAGTCTCCCCAACACTAAAACACTCCCTCATAGATTTGGCTTGGGTAGGACAAGGATTTGAGTGGAAGGCAACTTGGGGAAGGCTAGAAATCAAGGTTCAAATGGTTGGATTGAAATCCCTTGATCTCAACACATGAGTAGGTGGTTCTCTCTCAGAAAATGAATGGTGGAAGTGTAGGCACGTTCTGATGACTCTCTTAGAGAGTAAGTGGTGGTGGAGGGGTATAAATAGGCAGGACCAAAAATCCAACTGTTACAAGTACTTTACCCAACTCGGTGACACCGACATGAAAATCTCGATGAGACCGACAAGTGTAAAAGACTTGACCATTAGGCTTTTTGGTGAGACCGAACAAAACATCTCGGTGAGACCAAAGTGCAATGGCTAAGGCAAGACCACATCTCGTTAGTTCCAAAAATTTCATCTCGGAAATTCCGAAGTGAAGTGGCATCGTTACAGCAACTTGATCAGGCCGTCTCGGTGAGACCGAGAACCATTTCAGTTACACCAAAGTGTTAGGGTTTGACATGTGGCATTGTATATGGCAATCTTGGTGGGTCCGGATGAGAGTGTTTCAATGGGATCGAGATCAACTTTTAGGGTTTATGATAGGAATGAAGTGGAGAAGTGTTTGAGGATTTTGGAGCAATACCACTAAGCACTTGAGCAATTGAGTCATGACCAAACCCTCATCCCCTTTTAATAGTATTGGCTTTTCCTATGGACTCAATGTGATCTTGGATTACTTAACCAAAAATGTAGAGTCTTGAAGCTTTGCCAATCTTTGTCCTTTGTATTTTGAAGAGGTCCACTTCTTGTTGTCCTTG